>OW121753.1:28670326-29340326 GCA_933228765.1 Miltochrista miniata
TATTATAAAGAGGAAAGATTTGTTTTTTTGTTTGTTTGTTTGTAACGAATAGGCTCCGGAACTACTGGACCGATTTTAAAAATTATTTCACTGTTGGGAAGCTACACTCTTTGCGGTGAACATAGGCTATATTTTATTCCCGTATTGACACAGGAACGGGAACTACGCGGGTGAAACCGCGTGAGGTCCGCTAGTATATTATAAAATCCATACATACCTACCTAACTGATCAGAGTGTGCATACTCTTGGTACATACTCTACTATTGTTATGTTGTTGTGTTAACGTAACTTGTTGTCACTCTAATAAAATCATGTAGGTATATGCCAGGTAGGTCAGGTAGGTATGACTGCCTCTGTGGCGTAGTCGGTAGTGATACCGCCTGCTGCGCTGGAGGTCCTGGGTTCGATTCCTGGGTCGGTCCAAATATTTGTGTGATCCACAAATGTTTGATTCGGAGTTTGGGTGTTTTCTATGTATAACATGTATGTATTTAGAAATATATAAGTATGTCTATAAGTCGTCTGGATCCCATAGCACAAGCTTAATAGCTTAATTTGGGCTAGATGATGTTGTGTGTGAATGTCCACAAAAAAACAAAATATGGCTATATATGACTCTCTGACCAAGACTCTCCTGTCTTTTAAACATCGTTATCTAATATTGCAAGTGTTGCCAGCCCTCACTTTCCACAAGGTTGGCCTGTAATTTGGTTGACAAAAATTCACACAGATGGTCGCCACACTGAGCTTAGGTTATCGACAGGTTTACGAGGATAACCTATAACTAATAGATATAAGCCGTCAAAATATTGTGCATACCTATATAATATTTAAAGAATAAAGTACCTACTTATTATCTGCTTTGGAGATATCATTAACATAGCAAACGTGTTATTATAAAAGTTTAATACTTGAATTCTCTTTGTGAATGAGAATTTCGTATAACTTGATTTGTCCTTCTTGTTAACTCTACTTCCTTGTAAAGATTATTGTACATATCATATATACCTAAAATTTTAGACCATCTTTTTACCAAAAAAGATCTTATGTATTACATACAGAATTATTAAAATTTATAATCTAAACATGTTCTACCAGGCTGTGTTTCATCACTTTCGTAGTCTAGTTAACAAATTCTGGTGTCATAGTAAGTTTATTGTCTAAAAGATGTTGTACGTCTAATGTTGTAATATTTTACATACATACATACACTCACGCCTTTTTTCCTCCGGGGTAGGCAGGGACAACAGCATGCCATTTGCTTCTGTCCTTACATACTTCAGTAGCTTGCTCTACATTCATTAAACCTTTCATGCAAGCCCGCCGGTTTCGAGTACTTTTGCCCTGCCCTTTTTGCAATACATCACTAATTTGATTGGTGTATGTTCTGCGAGGTCGACCTCGGCTTGCATGTCCACTTACATGTGCCTTCCATACTTGGTGTGTCATTCGCTCAGTACTCATTCGTTCTAGGTGGCAAAACCACCTTGTAATTTTTTACATTGCTCATATTCTTTTTCTCTATCTCAATTCCCTTGACAGCTTAATCATTAAATTAACTTAGGTACCTTACGGTTAGCACCAAGAAGAATTGCGTTAACTTAAAAATAGAATTGAGGATTTACTTTTGAACTGTCTATTCAACCCCATATTCCCATACTCTTCTCTTCTGAATGTTTGAAATCTTTACAGATTTTTAAGACATTTTTATGGCTTTGTGAATTTTATTGCCGCGCTGTATATTTTTTTTGTTATAAACTTTTGCGATACCCTACCCCAACGACAATCACAAATTTTAATATTTGCAAGTGTTGTTGAATGCTAGGTATATCCGATTTGGCAAAACAGTCTGAATAAATGACAACAAATTAATAATTTGTTGTCATATATTCAGTCCTGTTCCTAGTTCTGATAAAGAAAGATCGACGGTCAAATCTCGAAAAGTCTTATTGAAAAAAGTTAGTATAGGAAGGTATATCATAGAGCAACGCGAACAAGTCGCGCGTTGCTCTGTAAGGTACATTATGTCAAATGTGAATGAATTTCAACAAAAGGGTCAACAGATAATTTTCATGTTCATACAGAACGTTGCCCCCCCGGCCTATCAATTGAGGTGTTTTGTACGTTTTATTTTTACATTACTGTTTTAGTAATTTCTTTGACCTTTAAACCTTTGAAGTTAATTTTTGCAAACATGCATCAGAAAAAACGAGGTTACCCTTGCCTGATGTGCAGTAGGAGAGACAAATCTAGAGAGTCAGGTTTGCCCTTATTAGCATCGCTCTACGAGATTTCCGCCATGTAACTCCTGATTCCATTATACAAATGCTGCTCATAGACTACTTCACACAGTATATCAGCACTATTAGCTATTTACTAACCACGATCTAGTATATCGGTATCACATTTCATTGGGGCCTTATCAAACCAATACTTCTCGAAGTTTCAAATATTAATAAATCAAATCGATTCGTGTTATATCGATCTCATTTCTCGATGCTAGAATTGAAACACGATATCGAAAAACAACGAACGAAAATTTTTACATAATACTTGTAAACTGTTCCGCAATCATGAATGTGTTAATTCACATTCCAACTTCATGGTCACAATGAATAAACGCAAATTGCTTGTGAACAAATTTGTGCGCATTAACACTTAAATACATGGAGCTACAGAATAAATAATAGCACAGTTACAACTTGATATTATTTTGATCGACTTGGTCGTGAATCCTCACACCTTTGGCTATAAAAAAAAATCTCATGCATAAATATGACCACGTCTTTTTCCCCAATGCAGAGGCCTAGCTAAAGGTACAAACTATTTTTACTGGATCTGGGAAGATTATGTCTACCATCTGTCAAAATCCTGGGTAAATCCTATCGAGGGCTCACCCGGGGCTTCCAACCATAGACAGTAGCTAGGGAACGTGTGTCCAGGATAATTATCATCCATGATGGATTTTCCTCGCGTTAAAATAACCATCTGTTTAAAATTTTCAAGCTGCCTTTTCACATTCCACAACTGCCACAACCGTAATAGTACTGCCACAACCGGTACTCATCCCATCCCAGGATTGAAAGTAGTGTATGATGGATGAGTAACGCTGATCATTGACTGTAGAAGGCATAAAAATCTCTTCTAACATCAACAACAATCTCTTTTAACATTAGTGAATTCCGGATTCCCGAATACCGATAAGAGGTTTTTACCACTGAAGGCTTTCATTGGCAGATTCCAGAATCTGCACATGAAAGTGGCGCTTTTCCTTTTTTTGACAACTTTAACAATTGTTTTCTTTTTGTTACAGGTGGCGTTCTTAGCTGAACGCGCATCGAGAGCGAAGTCTGCAACAATCCGACGCGCAATAGAACTAATTGTTTTATTTTTTATCTTGGCATTGCAAGACAAAATTATGTGTTGGGAAATGTTTACCATACGTCATATAGCGTAGAGATATGTTGGAACACGTAGCGTTTATACCAGCGTGGTTCCTCATGGTGTGGCTGGGTGCCTGTCTCTTTTTCAGCCCGTTTGCCATATTCTTCGTCATGTGCATACCACAGTTGCCCCTGCTAGTTGTTAGAAGGGCTTGCCATATACCATTCGAGTATATTTGATATTAAAAGGTGTGAATCATAGTCATGTATTTTTAGCATTAAGCTCATTATTAAGATTGTATAGTGTAAATATTTTAATGAATAAATTTTTACTTTATGAACCTTTTTTTGTCTTTTTATTTTTTTTAATACAGAGTCAGTGTCAAGGCAAATTGAAAATGCTGAAATGAACAAGGCTTCCCCAGAGAAATATCCAGAAAGAGTCGTCAATTTTTTATTAAAAATGCTGATTGTGAATGTATAGGTTTCAAAGGGAATGGCACGATCGAGTAAAATAATGACGGCGAGGGCTATTCGTATTCTCTAATTAGATGTATTAAAACATTTTTCTTTTAATCATTATATTCAAAAAGTATGATCGTACTTAATGCTTGCAATATTGGTATTTTCTAAAAGTGACTTTGGCACAAGGGGTACTGTCAGGGATTTTGAAATTATTGCCACACAAAAAGGAAAATAATGTGAGAACTAGGCTAGGCTAGGCTACCGTTTTTAGGGTTCTGGACCCAAGGGATAAAAAGAAAAACGTAACACTATTACTGATGATCCACGCTGTCCGTTCATCTGTCCGTCTGTCATCCACCGGGTAGTATCTCATGAATCGTTATATAGTCCGTTCAGAGATATATTACCACTAGCACTTAGGTTGCCTATCTAGATTGCTGTGTTACCCCAATAAGTTTTTGTTTCTCCCATGTAATCTTACTTTTAGTCGAAACTTACTTTCTTCTTTGGCTCGTTTTCTTCGGGTGTCACCATTATTTGAGATGTGGAACGTTATGGAAGCAGCAAGATCGCCTTAGTTAGTGGTGGTAGTGATTTATTTTTTTCAGAAATTCATAAAAAAATAATAAATCTTAAATACAATCGTATAGTTACAGGAGCACTGTCTTAGTGAAGTTTACAGTGACATGAAAAACAAAACTATTCGTGCTAAAGGTTGGATGTTATAATCTCCACTTAATTCGGTAAAATGTCTTAGGCTGGCACTCATAGGGCGACTTTACTGCAATGCCAACACACACAAAACGATTGACGAGCTGTCAGTCAGAGGTAATATAACTATGAACGGACTATAGCTAGACAGTTGAAATACTTAGAGGCTGTATTTATGTTGCTGCTATAACGACAAATAGGTACTCAAACAGTTAGTATAATATACCTTTGCAGCAAAAGTGAAATAAGAGTGAACCATTTTTGGTACAGATATCTTCTACAACTGAAAACCTTCAAAGTTCTTTGCCATTTTTTACAAGCTTTAACTTGCTATGTACGTATGTATGTAAGGTACAAATTTTAAAATATAATAATAAATAAATATTCGCGGACATTTCACACAATGCTATCTGATCCCAAAGTAAGCTAGGAATAACCTGCTTGTGTTATGGATATCAGACCACGGATATCAATACTTATGTATTTTTTTAAATACATACATATTATACATAGAAACACCCAGACTCTTGAGACAAACATTTATGGGTCACACAAATATTTGTCTCCGGTGGGAATCGAACACAGAGGCAGTCAAACAAAGTCAGACAAAAGCGAGATTTGACCCACTTCTCATGCTCCGATTGAGCTGAAATTTGGAAAACTTATATAACTTCGGTGGCAATACAATATTATGGCATCTTGGACCTGGTGTGAAGGTGGAACCTGAAGATCACCATACCAAAATCTCAACGAAACAAGATTATCTCATTTTGTTTGGGCTTTTTTAGCTTGTTTTCTATACGAATATTATAAAGAGAAAAGATTTGATTGTTTGTTTGTTTGCATCGAATAGGCTCCGAAACTACTGGACCGATTTGAAAAATTCTTTCACTGTTGGGAATCTACACTCTTTGCGGTGAACATAGGCTATATTTTATTTCCGTATTCCCAGGGGAACGGGAACTACGCGGGTGAAACCGAGTGACGTGCGCTAGATTAAAATATATCGTGTGGAAATCGTCATGGATGGCCAAAATACCTACTGCCAGTCAAAACCACACTGCACACTACCACCTGACTACGCTACCGGCCTATCTTAGACAGGATATTGCTCTATTTATAGCAATAAATGGAAAAAAATATTTATAAAAAAGTATTAACTAATTTCTTTAAGCTAATTTATTTTTCGTTAAATTTAAAAGCACGCATTATTTGCTTATTTCTTGAATAAAATTATGATTTTTAGATATTGCAAGTGGAAGTAAGGATCATTAGTTTTGATAATTTGAAAATACCTAGATAGTTATGACTATGAGTAATATTTTGCAATATTTTTTTTTATTTAGTGTCATTCATTTTCTTCGTTTATAGACAAAGATGAAACTCATAGTAGGTATAATTACTAGTTGCAAAATACTAACCTAGGCATCTTTTGATTTCTTTCAGGGGTGGCCGAGTTGGAACTTTACAATGATAGATCAAGCAAACTGTTACCTTTTATACATTATATACCTACTTATTTTTTAAAATCCCGCTCTGGGTTTCTTTAGGTACCTACCTACTTAATATTGGAAAGAACTACGAATACTTGTCGTTAAAGAGGAAAGAATGGTTTGTTTGTTTACATCGAATAGGCTCTGAAACTACTAAACAGATTTGAAAAATTCTTCCACTGTTGGAAAGCTACACTATCCTCGGACAACATAGGCTATATTTTATTCCCGTATTCCCACGGGAACGGGACCTACGCGGATGAAACCGCGTGACGTCCTCTAGTTCCTAATAGTATAACGTTTTAGAATATATTATGTTCTATCTTCAAGTGAAATTAGCAATTTTATCACCGACCGTGGTATCGTTCAAGCACGTTTAGGGGCGTATTCACTGTTATACGAAACTTCTCGAGCTTTGCATATCAATAGTTAAGGTACAGCTAGTGGGTTATTAACAGTTATGACATTTATTTATTAACCTTTAAAATGTTCAATAAAACGTTATTCGACAGTAAAAAGGAAAATGCAATACTAACCTATAATGAGATTAGATTTTTTTAAACTTTTGGATATCCCAACGAATGTCAGCCGGACTTGACCTGAATACAACAGCAGAATATCTCCTCTACAGAATCCACTTCTACGTCTAGTACCGGACGCCCCTGGTAACTTTGCAGCAAAATTCCAGGTTTCTTGGCAGACTGAGTAGGTACCTACTGAGGCCATAGTTTTTTTTATTATTTTATATTTAGCTTTGCTGCTCTAGCCTGATGGAAAGCCGTGGCGCATCTAGCGATTGGGGGCCACTTATTACAGTGGTCCTCGAGTTGGCGGCCCTGTTGAAGAACCCGGGATTGTAAGATGAGGGAAACACGTGTGTGGGCAGGTCGTTCCATGTTTTTATAGTTCGACAGTTTTACCTCTTCCTGAAGCTTCGGGTTGTTAAGGTGTTCGGAGGGTTAAGAATCTTATAAATATCATTTAATAATAGATTATATTATTACTAGAACACTGAAATTTGCCTACATTTTCCGTCAATTTTGTTTTGTTTTTTGAGCTCCGTGGTAACAAGAATCACCTCAGGACACTCAACGAATACCAAAAAAAAAAGTGTGGGCGTGTAACCTTTACGCGCAATTGAAGTAAAACTTCTTTGCCATTGACGGCATCAAATGTTAAATTAATATCATTCATTCGAACTTTGATTCAAATCAAGGAATTCAAAATTCAAATAGCGTTACTTCCGTCAGAAAAAAAATCTGAGCTACTGCCTAGTCGCGCCTAAAAAAGTTTTTCTTCAAAAGTATTAATCTAAAGTTGTGCTAAGTTACGCGGGAAAGTAATATACAGGGTGGAATTTAAAGACGGTAGTTGGAGAGAAAGTACCCTTTATATTGAAAATGGCAATTTTTGCTGAAAGGAAACATTCCTTTATTTTCAAAAGTAAGTAAAACTGCATTTAAAGATTTTTGATAAATCACCTGTTTGAGCCGGGAATCGAACCTGGGATATGTGAAAAAAAACCATCCGGTATTTTATGATACCAGCCGAAAGAGTCTTTAATAAGGAACAATTTCTTTTAAACAACATAGTATCTTAAATTTAAGGAAGATCAAGTAGGTACTCACACAGTATCTGAAGAAAAAAAAACAGTCTAATTGAGATTCTTCTCAGTTTTTTTGAAGTTGGTTAAAAATATGTTCTAGTTTATGTGAATGGGAATATTCGTTCTGGTCACTTAACAAACCAACTTCAAAAACTAAATGAGAAGAATCTCAATTAGACTGTTTTTTTTCTTCAGATAGTGAGTAAGCTTTACAATAAACATATTTTACTTGGTCTTCCTTTAATTTAAGATACTATGTTGAATAAAAGAAATTGTTCCTAATTAAAGACTCTTTCAGTTAGTATCATAAAATACAGGATGTTTTTTTACATCTCCCAGGTTCTATTTCCGGCTCAAACAGGTGATTTTACAAAAAAAATTAATGCAGTTTTACTTATTTTTGAAAATAAAGGAATGTTTCCTTTCATCAAAACTTGCCATTATCAATATTTAGGGTACTTTCCCTCCAACTACCGTCTTTAAATTCCACCCTGTATATCTGAGATTATTCTCAGAGCATATTAGATTATTACTTTAGATTATTACTTTAGCACTAAGGCTAATAATAGTTCAATGTTGCCGAGTACTTACATCGTGGTTCGCAAACAATAAATATCTGAACTTCTAAAGCAGTCTTGTCGCAAGCGGTCATTTCAATAAAACTTTATATTACAAGCTATTAATAGCTTTATGGGAACGGTTATGAATGACGACGTGCCTTAGATTAAGTTCAATTGAAATTCATTGAATGTAATAGAAGCAGATGTACAAAGTTCATTTATAAATGAAATAAGTTCATAGTTACTTATATTTAGAGAGTTAAATATGTACAAGATTTGCTGATATATTATAATGATAATCATATATACATATGTGGTCACGCCTTTATTCTCGAAGGGGTAAACAGAGGCATATTGAACGAGAATTTGGTGGTGAGCGGTATTGCCGTGTTGAAATGTACAAGTACAGGGGCAGGTTATGACTGTCTGTTGTTGAATTTAAGTCGCGTATGAGGCCTTCAACTTGGCAGAAGGACTGTCATTTACTGGAAACTGGGATCAACGACTTAACGTGCTTTCCGAAGCACGGAATGTCATAAAGTAGTCAGGTGGTGGTCACCCATCCAATACAGTGGTCGTTAATAAAACACTGTGCCCGCGGGGCCACGAGCGCTTCAAAGTTTTTCAGTTTATGTAGATACAAGATTTGTTGTTACTGTTTTCAGTTTATGTAGATACAAGAGTTGTTGTTGATGTGGAAAAATATCGATATGGGTGTCTGTAGGTTTATTCTGTAAGGCCTGGGACATCTTTCCGAGGGCTTACCCGGAGACCCACCCGTAGACAGTTATAAGGCACCGTGTGGTTTAGTCAGTAGACATAAGAGTCCGGCATAGCATCCATTATGTATTTCCACACGTAAAAAAACATCGTATTACGGATGGACTTGTTCAGTTAAACATTCAACGTCCTGCAAAAATGTGTGTTGCTATTTTTAGGAGACCACTGGACCACATTATTCATACTGTATCCGTTAACTGCTCAAATATTTAAAGCATTTTTCTTTGTACAATTTGGAGAGCCCGTTATATTATTGGAGTGTCCTTTATAAGTGTATTTTCAGATCCCTTTTTGAAGTGGCCCAGATATTTCAAAGGAATATTATAAGTTTATTTAAACGATCACAGTCTGTTATTTTATTAAATGGCATAACGTACTTACCAAATAAATGTCACAAAGTGATATTGTGTATCATGATGTGCTAAATACTTTCCCTTCTACCATAGAAATATCACGCAGTGTTATAAGTCTATGCCTTCTACATTATAAGCCAATAGGTTCTTTTATTTTTAACGTGTGGAAAATCCTAATGGATGCTATGCTGGACTCCTATCGACTGAAAAACCTCACGTAACGCCCAACAGCCTATGGTTGGGAGCCCCAGGTAAGCCCTCGGAAGGACGTTCCAGGACTCCCAACAGACCTACGGCTGCCACTGCGGCCTTGCCTAGGGGGTGGATCGGGTGCTATCCCGCGTCTTTGGGGGGTTTCCTCCATGACCGGGGGCCTGACCCCGGTCATGGAGGCCAATAGTCTTCAGCAAAGACACGTCTGCGGCGCCCAGGCCGCCGACTGCGGAACTCGGGTGGGAGAGCTCTCTCCCATTCCCGCCCCGCCGCCACTTTCACGAGAATGACCTACTCGCAGAAAGAGGCGGCGCAGTCCCACTTACTCCCGCTGAAGATCATGTCTCGCACCATGGTCTCGAGCGAGAGAGTATCCAAGTCCAGCCCTACTACGAGGACCTGGCGCTGTTGCACCCACGCCGTGCACTCCATCAGCGTGTGGAGCGCTGTGCCCTGTAGGAGCGAGCACCGTGTCTTCTCTCCAGCCACTCGTAAGATCATGATGATAAGAAGAACAATTCAAAACAAATCCTAAAACACCCCGTCTGGATAGCAACCCTCCCGAAATGATGGGGGTAGTTCTGCCTCCAGCCAGTACCCAGCCTACAATATTAGTGTAGCTATAGGCAAAGAAGACAAGAAACTAAGACAGCTATAAATTTTTGTTACAACATTTCTTTTTATATTTAGCTCGCCAAATTGACGTCGCCACCAGCTTGATGGAAAGCCGTGGCGCACATTTACATTTTGGGTCATAATTAGGTAGGTAAGTATAGATATTAATATTGCTTTCAATTAAGAACTTGACTGAATTGTTGCATGTGAACGCCGAAGCCTTCAGTGGATAAAAGGTCACAGCGGATCGAGCGGCAATGATGCAGCTGACGAACTGGCCAGATTGGGTTCCAGCACCACACCGGTGGGACCAAGCCCGATTATTCCAATACCATTCTACCAGGTAAGGGCATGGCTGAGACAACGCACGAAAGAGCGGCATGAAAAGAGATGGGCACAAACAGTAAGTTGCAGGCAATCAAGGGAAGCTCTACCGAGACCCAGGCCAAAACTAGCTAGAACGTTGCTACATCTGAATAAAGGTGATCTACGAACCATGGTAGGCACAATAACGGGTCATTGCACAGTAAATAAGCACTTGAATGTCTTAGGTATCACGGACAGCGCGCTGTGCAGAGCGTGCCTGTTAAATGAAGAAACCATAGCTCACGCAATCTTGGAGTGCGAGAGCCTGGTTACATACAGAGTCAACATGCTTGGCAGCCCCACAACACTCCGGGAGGCGTGTGAGGACCCGAAGAGGATCCTGCGCTTCTGGTCGGAGCTGGGTTGGCTGGAGTGACAGCCAACGCTCACGTACAATGGGTCCACTGGCGGACCTAAGTGCGGAAAATGGGAGCCCAAGAAGACTGAAGACTGACTGAAGACTGCATGTGAACGCCGTCAGAGGTCAACAGTCAGCTATAGAATCATCCAGAGCAGTTTAGTGCCCCGGCCATCTGGTTTGGTCAATAGCGATCTTGTTGACTAACTTTTACGGCTTTTACCTATCTACCACAAACTTTATCACATATATTATGTACCTACTTAAAAAGTAGCCTATGTGTTATTCCAGACTATAATGTATCTCTGTACCAAATTTCAGCCCGATCCGTTCAGCGGTTTGAGCGTGAAAGAGTAACAAACATCTACACTCACAAACTTTCGCATTTATAATATCTACTAGCTGTTACCCGCAACTTCGTTCGCGTGGAAATTATGTTATAAGCAAAGTTTGAACTATATTCTATCGAGCCTCTAGGATAAGTCGTAACCAAAATGTGGGGACAAAGTTAGGACATCCTCCAACTTACCCGGGGAGCTATGCGCTACATGGTTTTTTTTAATGTGAGGTAAATCCCACATGAATATACTATAACTCCTACTGACAAAAAACCACACGTATCTGATAGGACTCCCAACCGTAGGCTGTTAGGTAGGTATAACAGCCTACGGTTGGGAGCCCCTGGTAAGCACTCTAAAGGATACCCCAGGACTGCGCTAGATGGATGGGTAGAGACTTCATGGTTTTAGCGGGTCCAAGGCCGGTATGACGTAAGTCTTTATTAATTGGCCCCTTTAATAATAAAAAGAGTAAGTAGTATGGTGAAGCGCGAATACGAAACGTTTGTTAGATTTGGGCCACAGACTGAAAACTGTAAGTACTTATAACCGAAAGATTTGAGACGATAACACTAACGCTAACGGTAGCCAGTAAATGGCAGTCGTTAAACCAAGTTATTAGCCTTATAGACTTAATAATTTTTAAAAGTATAGAGAACTCTCTCACCCAAGTTCCAAGTACCCAAGTGCCGGCGAGTTGTCTTCGTCTAAGACTATCGGCCTACATGACCGGGGGCCTGAGGTCGATGAGGAGGCTGCTCACCGTCCTAACAGAAGCAGGCCCTAGACGACAGCGTGACGCAAGGGATTCACGCTAATATAAACCTATCCGCATATAAAAATTGAACCTAACCTATTTCGTAAGCATGTCTTTGCCCATATACCTACAGATTTTAATCCTTCTCTGTCAAGCCCCTGAGCTAAGTAGTGTGATTAAATATTTACAACTAAACTAAAATAGCTGTTCCCCGCGACTTCGACCGTGTAGAAGTCGTTATCGCGTGAAAGTCGTTATCACGTAAAATCATAACACTCCTTTTGCGCAGTCGGTTAAAAAGTAGCCTATGTCCTTCAAAGGGCCTCGAACTATCGCCATACCAAATTTCATCTCAATCGCTCCTGCCCTTTAGCGTGAAAACGTAACAGACAGACAGACATACCGAGTTATGTACTTTCGCATTGATAATATTAGTAGCGATAGCTGTTCCCGCGACTTCGACCGCGTAGAAGTCGTTATCGCGTGAAAGTCGTTATCACGTAAAATCATAACAATCCTTTTGCGCAGTCGGTTAAAAAGTAGCCTATGTCCTTCCCAGGGCCTCGAACTATCCACATACCAAATTTCATCTCAATCGCTCCAGCCGTTTAGGCGTGAAAGCGTAACAGCGCGAAAGTCGTTATCACGTAAAATCATAACACTCCTTTTGCCCAGTGGGTTAAAAGTAGCCTATGTCCTTCCCAGGGCCTCGAACTATCCACATACCAAATTTCATCTCAATCGCTCCAGCCGTTTAGGCGTGAAAACGTAACAGCGTGAAAGTCATTATCACGTAAAATCATAACACTCCTTTTGCGCAGTCGGTTAAAAGTAGCCTATGTCCTTCCCAGGGCCTCGAACTATCTACATACCAAATTTCATCTCAATCGCTTTAGCCGTTTAGGCGTGAAAGCGTAACAGCCTGAAAGTCGTTATCACGTAAAATCATAACACTCCTTTTGCGCAGTCGGTTAAAAAGTAGCCTATGTCCTTCCCAGGGCCTCGAACTATCCCCATACCAAATTTCATCTCAATCGCTCCAGCCGTTTAGGCGTGAAAGCGTAACAGACAGACAGACAGACAGACAGACAGACAGACAGACAGACAGAGTTACTTTCGCATTTATAATATTAGTAGGGAGTAGGGATTAAGTAAGATGTTTCTTATTATTTTCAGTGTGAATTAATAAGTAGGTAATAATATTTACGTTGAGATTTCTGAAAATAATGATAAATATTATTTTATAAATGTCCAGAAAAGGTGCGTTGCAAAACATAATAAAAACACGACAATGTCCGACCTAGTTTAATTTAACGCCACCTAGTGGCTATTACGTATTATTTTAGTAGTTTATACTTGAGTTGATTGTTATGTATAATAATTTACTACGGTAAACATAGATGGCACTGTATTACGTATTTGTTACTTATTTTGTAAGTAAAATTTATATTGTACGTAGTTAATAAAAGTTATTTTGTAATTAGTTATTTATTTTTTATAAAATAATTACTCATGTAATTGACTAAAGTTATAATTGTAAGTAAGTATTTTTGCTTTACAAAATAGCTTACGAAAATGTTATACAGTGCCATCTACGTTAACCGTAGTAAACTCTTATAAAGAGCAATCAACTCAAGCACAGCCATTGATATGATACGTGTGTTTGTCACTAGATGGCGATAAACTAAACTTGTTATAAAAATTATCGAAGAAAAGTGTCCATTTCAAGATTAATGCTTGAATTGGTTAAATGTTAAAATACATTAGCCCAAAATACCAATATTCAAAAGGCCAAGTATGTACATATAATATAAATAATTTAAAATTCCTAACAGTCGAATAACCGAAAACCCAAAAAATAAATTTACTAAATACTTAAGTAATTCTAAAATATTGAACCATAAAATACTTTTTTTAACGTGAGGTACCTAAATCCCATCGACTAAGAACCACACACACTTATCCAACCTAACAGCTTACGGTTGGGAGCCCCGGGTAAGACCTCGGAAGGAGACCCAAAGACCAAGAAAGGAGAGGAAGAAAACCCCCAACAGACCACCAGTGCGGCTTCACTTGGGGGGGGGGGGGGGGGGGGGGGCAAAGTAAAAAAAACCATAACCTGTTAGTACAAGTAGGTTATGGCTTTTTATTCTTTCTAAAGTACGATTATTAATCTCAGTCAGTAAAATGACAATTGTGCAACTGTCACTTATACTGAATTTAGTACTGAATTTTCATTCAAGAAATGTCATTTTACTGACTGAAATTAATAATCATAGTATACATAAAATCGAAGTGTGTAGGTACACCAATGTACACACCAGGTATCATCATAGCAATCGTTTTAAAAATTGTTCCATAAATTGTTTAACATTGAAAATTTTGATTTCGAAAACCTACTATCCTACTAATATTATAAATATCCTATTTCCTACTAATATTATAAATGTAAAAGTTTGTGATGATGTTTGGATGTTTACATGTTTGGATGTTTGTTACTTAATCACGTTCTAACGGCTGAATGAATCTGACTGAAATGATGTACAGGGATAGAGTATAGTCCGGAATAACACATAGGCTATTTATTATCCCAGGAAAATGTTCCCACGGGAAGTGGGAACGGGCACCAAATTTCACGCGGGCGAAGCCGCGCGCATCAGCTAGTCTGACATAATAATTATATGTAATTTGGATTTAGGGTTTGTACGGTAAGATGTATATTGGATTAAGGTATTTTGAGTATTAAGTTATTTCGATTTCGGGTATTTTGGGCTCATAAATTTAAGTAAAGGCATTATGAACACTGGTATTGTGATGGTATACCGCTTGAATTATATATTATGTATTTGAGAACCTTAATTTGAAGCTGCAAGACGTAAAATGAGGAAATGTAACAGCCTTGGCTAAATTATTAAATCAGATGGTAATATGTGTAGTTGTTGATCTTTACATTCTTTACTTGATGCCTTCTACAGAATATTTATTTTATTAATAAGATTTTTTTATTAATTATTAAACAATTTGTACCTATTCGTCTTCTTATCAGAAGAGAAATTAATTTAATAAAGGTCATATCATTTTCGCGTGGCTTTGTTACAAAATTTGTGTTTATTATATCCCGTTATTATCGAGTTACTATTCTTGTTAAATATAGTACCTACCCATCTATCAACTGTAGGTCCTATTACTACCGCACTTAAAGCACGTAGTAACTATTTAGTAAACTGTGCTTAAAGTACCTTGATATACCTAATAACTTAATAGAAAGGTCATAAATTGGTACCTAACTACCGACCTATAATATAAAGCAATATTTTGATTGATAGGTAAGATAATAATCTACTTGAATCAATATCTAATTGCTAAATTTCAAGGCAGCTTAGTAATATAGCGGCTAATCGTTTTCTTTGTATCTAGAAAGAAAATAAACCTATTGAATGGTCATTCTTTTCCTTCCTGAGTTCAGTGCGTGGTTGAATTCAATTCAATTCAACTCTTTATTGCATTTATGTGTGTATACAGTTGTTGCTTGTAGATAGTAGGTGTTACAACAATAACCCGCTGAGTTTCTTGCTAGTTCTTCTCAGGTGGGTCGCGTTATGGACTGGTGGTAGAGTTTTTGTTTTATATTCTGGACGTTATACAAGCGCATCTGTATAATGCCTAAGTGAAATAAATATATTTTTCATTTTATTTATTTTTATTTTAAACCCTGTACGGGCACAGCAATGTTAGTTAGGTACATTTCTCGTTTGATTTCTTGATGTTTTGATTAATTGTTACCCACATAGCTACCAAACGTTAAGCTGATCCGGGAACTTCATTTTTTTTTGTATTTATACCACTAAGGTGGCAGACAAGCATGCGGCAAAAAATCACGTTTGTTGTGTGGTAGACCCTCTTTAATATTGTTATTTTGTCTGTTTTTATTATTTATTGCTATAGCGGCAACAAAAATACATTATCTGTAAAAAAGTTAACTGTCTAACTATCCCAGTGTATGAGTTACAGCCTGCTGACAGACAGACGACCAACGAAGTCTTGTAATAGGGTTCTGTTTTACCCCTTTTGTACGGAACCGACTACAAAGGGGTAGGTTTATGTAATGTCCTAGATCACCCTTTTAGAATTCCGAACCAAAAAGTAAAAACAGAATCCTAAAAAGGTGGTCTAAGACATAACAACGGGGATAACTGTCTAATACTATACTTTTCAATTATTGTAATTGCCTGTAGTTTGAATCAAATTGCATTATTGTAACTGTTGATTGGAAGTCGTTTGTAGATCTCTAAATCTTAAGTTAGTTACTTATTAACTGGTTGGGCTGCCCCCAACCACATCACAAGCAGAGACGACGAGCACTCAAAATTCACGAACACGTGAGTTTCGGCTCAGCCGAAAGTTACTCTACTAACTAACTACTACGAAACCGAAACTGCGGCCGAAACTCGATTTTTTGGCCGAAACTGGCCGAAACCGAAACCGAAACTTCGGTCGATCACTACACGTCTGTACATACCCCTACACGCAATAGGCGATCTATTGTAGTAAAGTGTAAATTCTATATGTTTATTGAGAGGCGTGTCGTATTGAAACTATTTTTTAATATTTTGAATTGGAGATACGATAGTATTAATCTTAAATTAAGCGGAACCTTTATGTCTTGGTCATAAAGGTTCCTCTTACTGAAGGTTGGAGGTAGGCTTGCCAACTTCAAAATGCGAATTTGCGGGAAATGTTTATTTCAAATGCGGGACAAGTATTTGAAAAGCGGGATCTTACGAATTTTGTTCAGAATACTAAAAAACGTGAACTTTAACGGGTAGGTACCTACTGAATTTCACGCGGGAGAAGCCGCGAGCATCATTTAATTTAAATATAATTTCCGTACGCTTTTTGCTATGTTGTAAGTTTTACACGACAACGCATTTTCTTTCTCCAAACGCATGATACTGTAACTGTACTGAATTTTTTTTAATAAGCTGTCAAAAAAACCAAGTGGATGTAATGAGAGCCATCTTGTTACTTGTTATTACATGTCTCACTATTGTATTTGTATATTGTAGATTAGCATCAGCGAAAAATTCTTTGAGTCTTGAAACTCTCTGTGCATGATACGACAGATGACCATATACTTTTAAAAACAAAGTCCACATCAAATTCACATTTTGCACCAGCATGCGCAACAGCATCATGCAACATGTGTGCTGAGCAAAGCATCCATGTCGCCATTTTGGTTCCGTAAATGTGAAAAAAAGCAGAATTATTTCTCCCGAAATTAACATTAGCATTATTAGCGGAATACGCAGATGCGTTTCGCAAATCAAAAGGGGCCTGGTTTAGAAAATGACGAAAAAGAGGTGCATATAAAAGCATTTTTTGTCTGGATAAGTAGACGGAAAATTATAGCCAAAAAAATATTTTAAATCAAAAGGGGCCTGGTTTAGAAAATGACGAAAAAGAGGTGCAAATAAAAGTATTTTTTTCTGGATAAGAAGACTGAAAATTATAGCCAAAAAAAAATTTTAAATCTAGGTACAAGATGAGTGTCAAAATATGCCTTTGTTGTATAGTTTATTAAATACACATAATGTCTAAAACGATCATAAAGTCAGCCCCAAATTTTTAGATAAATGCATTTTATGACTTCAATTTTTATAGACGCGCAAGAAAAAAATATGCCAACTTAAAAAGAAAATATACATCTATAATTTGATTTTCTTCGATTTTGAATAAGTGAGTATTAGCTTATTACAACAAAAATAAGCTCTAAAATACAACAGTTCCTAGCTTGAAGGACGCGTGTTTTGTATGGTCAAGGTCGTTAGCCCTATGAACGGCCATAATGTTATTGTATATATCTATCGCTTTTTTATTGGGGTCTTCATAGAAATCAAGCAAACATGCGCGAATACCCTCCTCTGGACAGTAGAATCTTACAACTACATATAGGAAATAACTTCACATTTCCGTGATTTGATGCATCGCTAGAAATACTGTAAACGTAAACGTTTGTTGCTAAATCAAGAAAAGCGGGATATTACGCGTCCCGCTCAGGGTGTGAGCGGGACGTCTTGTTATGGGTCTCAGAAACGGGACGTCCCGCGTATAGCGGGACGGTTGGCAACCCTAGTTGGAGGTCTATTATGCAGTAGCTAATACGAGACCTATAATTAATATTAGATTCTAAGTTCTCGAACAAATTTTGTAACCGTTCCTTTAAGACCTTGATATGCACTTACGCCCGTAAGTAGTGTTTAATATGGCAGTTCTGATAAGAATAAAAATAAGACTTAATTATTGAACCTACGCAATGATTTCGATTGTATTGTGTAAATATGCCAGTTTTAGCACTAGAATCAAAAACCGGCCAAGTGCAAGTCTTACTCGTGCACAGAGGGTTTTGTACCAAAAATAATAAAAAATATCACGTTTGTCGTATGGGAGCCCCCTTAACCCTCTCCCCTTTTACTGATTTTAGTATTTATTGTCATAGCGGCAACAGAAATACATCATATGTAAAATTTAGCTCTTTAGCTATTACGGTTCCTGAGATACAGCCTCATGACGGACAGACATACAGACAGATAGATAGACGTACAGCGAAGTCTCATGAATAGGGTCCCGTTAACATATACATATACTAGCGACCCGCACCGGCTTCGCAAGGGTGCAATGCTGATACTAAATTCATATAAACTTGCCTCTTCAATCACTCTATCTGTTAAAAAAAAAAGACGTGTGGCACTCGGGGACTGCCGCGATAAAGCTATTACATAGCATTTTTTATCAACTATGCTAGTATAATTATTTCTATATAAGAACACTAGCTGATGCCCGCAGCTTCGCCCGCGTAAAATTTGTTCCCGCGGGAAGTTATTCCCGGGATAAAAGGTAGCCTATGTGTTATTCCAGACTATAATGTATCTCTGTACCAAATTTCAGCCCGATCCGTTCAGCGGTTTGAGCGTGAAAGAATAACAAACATCTACACTCACAAACTTTCGCATTTATAATCTACTAGCTGAAGCGCGCGGCTTCGCCCGCGTGAAATTTGGTTCCCGTTCCCGTTTCCCGTGGGAACATTTTTCCGGGATAAAAACTCTATCCCTGTACCAAATTTCAGCCAGATCCATTCAACCGTTAGAATGTGATTGAGTAACAAACATCCAAACATCTAAACATCCAAACATCTTCACAAACTTTCACATTTTTATTATTAGTAGGATCTAAGCGCACGGCAGTGCGCAGGCCAAGTTCCAGCAACAGGCCGAGCGCATGCCGTACTCTATTTACACGAACCGCTTCGACCCACTTTTGACCCCCCTGTAGCTCAGTGCCTATTGCAAGTACAGAAATAAAATTGTACGTACATAATCATATACTAGTACTAAGGCAGTGTACCAAATTTCATAGATGTAGCTTTAGTAGATCCTGAAATATGACCCTGTGAATATAGCTAATTTTGGCACTGACTGACTCACTCACTCACTGACCGGTCATCAAAACCTCTAGGCCACTTCCAATTGTCCTAGCGTTATGAAATTTGGCACACAGATCGGGTGTTATATGTAGATTACCGAAAAATTGAGAAATTTGAGAAATCGGTCAAGCGTGAGTTGGAAAAGGGTTACAAAGTTTGTATGGGACCACAGGATTCCTTGGTCGGATCTTCTTCAAAATTTGCATAAATCATCTCTAACATAATTGATGGAAGATGTGTTTCGTATTTTATTGAAATTCATTCCAGAACAGGCTTAAAGGGGGTAACAATTGTTTTCTTCGGGGGGTTTCGATTCGATTTTGTATCAATACTTCTTAGTGATGAGAGGACTCTTTTGATTTAATTTACTTTTTATTTTAACACATGTCATGTTTAAAAACTCAATCAGATTTGAGAAAGATGTTGTCAATGTTTTGATTAATGTCAATCAAATTCTCTATACATACAAATTATGGAAAAGTCAATACTGCACATTGAATATTGTTATTCATATTTGTGAAATATTTGGATCAAATTCGTCCAGTAGTTTAGAGATCAGCAAGCATTCTAAAGGATGACTCACGCTAGACCGTGCCGGGTCCGAGCCGAGTGTCGGCCGTAGCACGGTCACCGAGCCGGTTGCATTCACGACTGCTCGGGCGAAGCTCGGTGGCACTGTATTCATGCAACGGGCCGTGGCCGAGCCGAGGCGGGACCGAGTTGTTTATGAGCGCTTTCCGTAGTTCGGCTGTCACTCAGTTGCCGCTCGGTTTAACGCGTAGATTTAGCGCGAAAAAATCTAAATCTATGGTTTAACGTGAGTTTGTTCACACAAAATATATATAATATTGACCTTGCTGCGGCCGGCACTCGGCTCGGACCCGGCACTGCGTAGCGTGAGTCATCCTTTTTAGGGTTCCGTACCAAAAGGGTAAAGAACGGGACCCAATTCATGAGACTTCGCTGTCCGTCTGTCTGTCTGTCTGTCTGTCCGTCAGGAGGCTGTATCTCATGAACGGTGATAGCTAGAGAGTTAAATTTTCACAGATTATGTGTTATTGTTGCCGCTATAACAACAAATACTGAAAACAAAAACATAATAATATTTAAGGGGGGCTTTCAAACAACAAACGTGTTTTTTAGCGACTTTGTCTTATATATTCGGTAATAAGGTATCCTTTACAATTTAAATACTTTAGTTAATTTGACCATTTCATCAAGATCATTCATTCCCTTTACACCATGCAAATTAAATGAATACTTTAGGAGGTACAGCACAATCAAATGTTGCTCAATGAAATTAATTTCGTGTCGCCATGATTGAACATTATACGGGTCACATACTGACTTATTTTTCGACTTTCATCGTAAATATTTGTTCTTTAAAAAGTGAACAACGCTTTCAGCAGATAACTTTAGGTAGGTGTAATATTTCAAAGATAGCTATTTCATAGGAAATGGTAAACAAATAGTCCATATTTTAGATTCTTCTCCAGTATAAACAATTTACGTACAAACACACAATTTATGTTGTAGACGTAGATATCGTGTTTATAATGTCATTATTCAAATGTCATCAATATTCTGAAAAAGAAATTAAACATAGAGTTCACAAACTCTTTTTGAAATATTTACTGTACCTACCGTAGAGGATCTATACAAGGATAGTTAACACTATAGAGCAACGCGACCTGTCTAAAGACGCGCGTTGTATAACACTATAGAGCAACGCTAACTGTCTAAAGACGCGCGTTGTATAACACTATAGAGCAACGCGAACTGTCTAAAAACGCGCGTTGTATAACACTATAGAGCAACGCGAACTATCTAAGGCGCGCGTTGCTATGTGTTAATAGGTAATGAGGGCAACCAGTAGACGCTTGAAATACTCACAGAATATCGAGCATTGTATTTTCATAAAAAAATAATAATTGAAACAAAATGGACCTTTACTGGGACATCCTTTCGAGAGCTTGTCTTGTTGGGAGAGAGTATAAAATAATGTCATGTATACATAATGCACACTTTAAAGCTTATTAAAGACAAAATAGGTACAGTTTCTTGAAAAAAAGTATTGAAATCCCACCAAAAACATCCCTGTTGAAAAGGAGGCCAAGTTCCTATGGGCTAATTGTTCGCCTAAAAAAGGGTTGAAATCCAATCCAATGCCAAGTTTAGATGTACTTTAAATAATCTAAAAATATCTAAAATAATGTTACTTCTAAATTTGAACTTGGCAGGTTAATTTAATTATATACATAATAAATTTAATTATACAATTAATCAAGTGTTGCGTACTGCACGAAACCCTGCCAAGTTCAAATTTAGAAGTAACATTATTTTAGATATTTTTAGATTATTTAAAGTACATCTAAACTTGGCATTGGATTGGATTTCAACCCTTTTTTAGGCGAACAATTAGCCCATAGGAACTTGGCCTCCTTTTCAACAGGGATGTTTTTGGTGGGATACTAATTTTATAAAGAAGTAAAGTTTGTGTATTTGTTAAATTGTAAGGGGTAATCTCGGGATCTACTGAACCGATTAAAAAAATTCTTTCACCAATAGAAAGCTACGTTATTGTGGAGTGTCATAGGCTATATAACATCACGCTACAACGAATAGAAGCGGAGCAGTAATAATAAATGTTTCAAAAACGGGGGAAAAGTTATTCCTTTTGAGAGCTTCGTTGCGTGTGCTGCGTAAATATTTATAGTTATGGAAAAAACCGGCCAAGTGCGAGTTGGACTCGCCCATGAAGGGTTTCGTAGCAGCAAGTAACATAGTATAAAAGTTCTTGTCGTTCGTTGTAACTTTGATTGATGTTTTAACACGTTCGCAGTGGTAGTGATTTTTCTAACCGAAAATTGCGGTTTACGACGTATTAGAAAAAAACTACCAGCTCTATCTCGTTCAAACTAATTTTCGTTGGTAGTTTTTATGGCAATGTACATCATATATTCTTTTTAGATTTATCATTCTCTTAGTTTAGAAGTTAGAGGGGGGGGGGGGACACATTTTTCCACTTTGGAAGTGTCTCTTGCGCAAACTATTCACTTTAGAAAAAAATAATGTTAGAAACCTCAATAGCATTTTTGAAGGCCTATCTATAGATACCTCACACGTATGGATTTGATGAAAAAAAAATTTTTGAGTTTCAGTTTTGAGTATGGGGACCCCCAAAATTTACTGCGTTAAAAGTACAAAAGTCCAAAAGTCCAAAAGTCCGAAGGTCCAAAAGTCCAAAAGTCCAAAAGTCCAAAAGTCCAAAAGTCCAAAAGTCCAAAAGTCCAAAGTCCAAAGTCCAAAAGGCTAAAAGTCCCAAAGTCCCAAAGTCCCAAAGTCCCAAAGTCCCAAGGTCTCAAGGTCCCAAAGTCCCAAAGTCCCAAAGTCCCAAAGTCCCAAAGGCCAAAAGTCCAAAAGTCCCAAAGTCCCAAAGTCCCAAAGTCCCAAAGTCCCAAACTCCCAAACTCCCAAACTCCCAAACTCCCAAACTCCCAAAGTCCCAAAGTCCCAAAGTTCCAAAGTTCCAAAGTCCCAAAGACCCAAAGTACCAAGTGAAATGCTGATGGCTTTCAGGAAGAGAGAGAGAAATGAAAAGATTGAATTTAAAATGTAAATAATTAGTAGTTTATTAGAATTGAGCACTTGGGGGTCGTGGGTGTGGCAACTTCGGGCAGCAAGTACGGTTTCCGAAGGCCTTCGCAGGGTTCGACTTATCATGTGGCTCCAGGATGTCGATGCAGTCCGCCAGGTAGCCGTGTCTTCCACAATTTCGGCCGGCACGGTATTCCCAACCCGCAGGGCGGATGTTCGCTCGTAGAACTCGAAGGGTGGATTTTACCAACCCGTAGGGTAGACGGTTTCTTGGACCCGTAGGGTGAATGTTCCTTCGTGGAACCTGAAGGGTGGACTTCTTGAACCCGTAGGGTGGACCCTGGAATGTTCCATATGACGGGTTAGCTGGAACCCTTTTTCCCGCCCATTGCTAAGACAGCCGACCACTGTTAAACCATTTGGGAGTCGGTTGCCTTACAATGGTTGGTTCTATCCTAAGTTTACAGAGACCTTTTTTTTCACACCCCTGTAATCTACCCTCCCATAACAGGGTCGACCAACAGCCGTTAATTTTCACTATTTTAAAATCTAGAATCATAATAATTAATTTAACTCACCCAATGATGGGGTCTTCTATTTATAGCTATTTGCTCCTTATCCTTGACAAATATTTACGAGGATATTTGCGATGATATAAACGATTATTTTTAGACTGATGTGATTCTCACAATTTCCAATTACACTGATACGTTCGTGATCTATTTTAAATATTAATCTGGCGGTCCTCCTGCATTGACGCAATGCCTTATATATCAATGAAATAGCGCCTCTAGTGGCACCGCTCGAAACTACTCAATCGTCAAGACCGTATCACTGCCTATAGCTTCCGTCGTTGCGACACTAACTCGGTAGATGGCGCTTTCATTTATTAATCTAAGTTTTCATTTTAAAACCCCTAACGTTGAACAATATTTGCCCCCGTTGTTTCACAACGTTACATACTCCCCCTCCCCGGTGAGCGTTTGACGTACCCTAACGCGTCAAACGCTGCGTTCGTCCTCGAACGCCCCTAACATAATACCTACTACTCGTCTATACCTTCTACTAACTAACATAATACCTACTACTCGTGTATGTGTGTGTGTATGTTAGTGTGTTGTGTGAATGAGGTGATGCTGGGTGTAGCGAAGAGTCGGCCTTAACCGTAATGAAACCAACTCGCAGGATGTATTTAGGTGATTCTGAAGGATCTTATAGGACAGAAAGAGAAAAGACGTATTTGAGGCTTTGGGTTGAAGGTTCAGGTAATACGCACCGCCTGAAAGTGGGGTGTGTATAATAAGGCTTTTTGCTGAAGGCTGGGATTTATACAACCGTCCCAGAGAAGAACATCCTACTAGGGCTCGTGTAACACTTCCGACTCATAGGATGGACTATCCCCCAGGGCAAGCCTCTAGCTTCCGAGTGGTAGGAGTAGCCATATGACGAAAATAAAGATAACGGTGATCTACACCTACGACTGTTAGGGCAAGACAAATGCTGCCAAATAACAGTCCACCATATTTCTGTTCGGGTAAGCCTCATGCTTCCTCGTAACAGTACTAAACCTACACCATAAATCTGTTCGGGTAAGCTTCATGCTTCCTCGTAACAGTAACCTACAACATAATTCTGTTAGGGCAAGACCATGCTGCCAACTAACAGTAAACGACGAACTCTGTTAGGGATAGACTCATGCTTCCAACTAACAGAAAACTCCCAACTATACCAAGAAACAGAAAAGTGATAGAAAATAATTTACTTGCAGAATCCTCCGTGATGCTAATTAACCCCTATGTCCCCATGACGAACACGGCATGTGTTTGTCACTTTGTCATGTGTAGTTACTTGAAAGTCGTGTGTAATGTGTAGTGTCCCTATCTAATTGCTAGGCTATTTAGCCCTTTAACAAAATAACATAAAAAATCTAAGTGCTTATTTGCAATCTTAGTAGCAATAACAAAAGCTAAGTGCTTATTCGCAATCTTAGCAGAAGAATGTTGACTATGACTATTATGTCAACCCTAATAAATAACTAAGATAAATGATCTTTGGCCATTATGCCAAATATCTAAAAATATGGTGCCCTTGTTTGCCACCATGTCAGTGTAAAATTTATCTGCGTGTTTAAATAAATGATATGTATGTATGTACGTATGAAATCTCCCTTGTGTAAGTTTTGTTTTGCTTGCGCGTCTAATGTTGACGTAATCATGTTGATGCAAACGTGTTATTCATCGTTGCATCTAAGGCCAGTGTCACACTACATTCCATGCCATATGATAACCCGTCAGCTTTGGTCGGGAACCAAAACTTAGGACATTTGAGTCACTCTCTCTAATCTACGAAAGTGACTCGCCTGTAACCAGTTTGACTCCTACTTCCGCCTTTGGGAGTCACACAACATGAAGTTCAAGTGTCACTATGTAAACAAACAAACACAAAAAAAAAAACTGCTTATGAAGTGTTTGGAATTGTGTGTTAAGATAATTGTGATGAATATGTGATGACCATCTACTACCTAATTATTATGTAAGTGTAATTGTGAAACTTCCGTATGATAACATGTATGCGTGTAACATGACATGAATTGTGGTACCTATATGTGCCACCTAAGTATTAATATTATGTTACTGTGTGCTAACCCCCTTATATTTTCCAAAAAAATAATTATCAAAAACACTATTGTGTAACTGTACTGATGTACTCTATAAACTATACGCATACGCATCTTAGCGCAGTGTGTTACGGCCTTTACCGTTATCTGCATTCATACACGCATAGTTGTGGAATGTTCATGTTATTCGTCTCACCGATGCAATGGACGATACCGAATGTTGTTTTATGTCTTTGACGTGCCAACTTCCTAGGTTTGTTCCTGTCATATCTTCCAGGATATAGACCAAATTTGATAACTTTTCCTTGACCCTACATTTGATAAATTTGGGGGCCAGCTTTTTAGAAAAGTATGCGTCTTTATCACTTTGGAAATAGCATTTTTTCCACACTATGTCGCCTACTTCGAATTGTGCGTGTCGGTGTCTCGTGTTGTAATGGTGTGCGTACTTTAGATGGCTGCGCCAGAGGTTCTCTTGTACTGTGTTGAACACCTCTGCGAGATATCCTAGGTTCTCCGCGTATATGTTTCTAGGCAATAGGTTAAGTTCGCTTGGGTCATCATTTTGTAAGTAATGTGACCCGCATGTTACCAATTCCCTACCATGAACCAAATATGCTGGTGTGTAACCGGTGGACGCGTTGATCGAGTTGTTGATCGCAAATTGGATTTTTGGGATATGTATGTCCCATGATCGATGGTCATTATTGGTAAATATTGATATGGCTGTCATTATAGTTTTATTGTACCGTTCTACGGTATTTACTTGGGGTGTGTATTTAGGTGTGAAGTTGATGTTGGGAATTTACGTCGTAAATAATGTGTTCAACTCTTTGCTTATGAATTGGACACCGTTATCCATTAATACCGTTTGTGGTATGCCGTGCACCATGAAAACATTGTCCTCTAGTATTTTGGCTATTGGTTCTGCGGTAGCTCTGCGTAGTGAGAAGATTAAACAATATTTAGAGAAACAACACGTGACGACGAGAATGTATACGTGTTGTTTTTTAGAGACCGGTAAGGGTCCTACTAGATCAGTCGAAATTGTCTGAAACGGGCGAGAGCACTGTTTGGGACGGCCCATTTTACCGATGGATGCTTGAGTGTCATGTTTGTGTGCTTTGCACTTTTCACAAGATGACACATAGCTTACCGTGTCCTTATATAGCCCCGGCCAGTAATACCGTAACTTTATTTTATGGTATGTTTTAAAAATACCGAAGTGTCCGGCTGTAGGTGAGTCATGGTTTTCTCGAAATATTGCGTTTCTCGCTTCGGGTGGTACTACCGTTTTCCACTCGAACTCATTGTTTACAAAGTCCTTTATGTCAGTTCGTCTGTATAGTACGTCGTTCTCTATTTTGAAGTTGGGGTATGCCTGCGGTAAGCTAGTCACGCCGTTGCATATTTTCATGAACCATTCGTCCTTGCTGTCGGTGACTTTGCATTGTTTCGTGGAAATGGTAGATACTGGTACAGCTCGTGACAATGCGTCTGGTATTATGTTGTCTTTGCCCTTCCTGTGCTTTAACTCGAAGTTGAAGCAGCTAAGCCGTATGCCCCAACGAGCTAACCGGCCGGTTGGATTGTTCAAATGGGTATACGAATGGTCAGTATACACCGTGAATTTGTGACCATTGTCTAGGTAGCATCTCCAATGTTCTAATGCGGCTATCACCGCCAAGCATTCTCGTTCTGTTACACTATAATTCTTTTCCGGCCCGCTCAGTGACCGACTCATATATGCTATTGGGTGTTCTACTCTCTCGTGTAGTTGTGTTAACATGGCACCAATGCCAAAGTTGCTTGCGTCTGTATGTACCTGAAATGGTTCGTCGTATTTTGGACATTTGAGTACCGGGCTTTTTATTAAGTGTGCTTTTAATTCCATGAACGCCCTTTCCGCCTCTGTGTTCCAATGAAAAGCCGGGGCTCCTTTCTTTGTTGTAGTGAGTTTGTTAAGAGGTGCAGCAATCGTACTGAAGTTGGGTATAAACCGTCTGTACCATGACGCAGTGCCTAAGAACCTCTTAACGTCCTTCTTTGTTGTTGGTACCGGGAATTTCAGGATTGAGTTGACTTTCTCCGGATCTGTTCTGAGACCCAGACCATCCACAATGTACCCCAGGAACTTTAGCCTGTCCTTGAAGAAATTAGATTTTTCTAGATTGATGGTTAGATTTGCCCTTTTTAATATTTGTTGAACTCTTGAAATGAGTGACACATGTTCCTCGAATGTAGATGACGCTATCACTATGTCATCTATGTAGCAGAACACCTTGTTTTGAAACTGTGGCCCAAATAGATTGTCCATTAGTCTTTGTTGTGAGCTGCTTGAGTTGCTTAGTCCAAATGGTAAGACCTTGTAATGGTATGCTCCTCGTCCTGGGATGAAGAAGGCTGTTTTTTCCCGGTCTTTTGGTGCTAAAGGAATTTGCCAGAAAGCTTTGGAGAGATCCAGTGTTGTTAGATACTTCACTTCTCTCAAGTTGTCTAATATCTCTGATATGTATGGCAGGCTGTATGCGTCCTTTTTTGTGACTGCATTGAGCTTGCGACTGTCTAGGCAGAAACGGGGCTTGCCGTCTTTTTTATTGACGATTAGTACGGGGCTTGACCAAGGGCTCTGACTAGGCTCGATGACGTCAGCCTTTAGCATCTCGTCTACTTGTTCTGATACTATTCGCGTTTTTTCAGGGGACATTCTATAGGTTCGTTGTTTGATTGGCTTGCTGTCTCCCGTATCGATGGTGTGTTCTATTAGATGTGTTCTGCCTAGCCCTACTTTCTCATATGATATTTCGGCACATCTGGATATCATTTTTTCTGCTATTAAGCGTTGTTGTTTCGTGAGACTACGCCAGTCATACAGTTTGTTTTGCTCTTCGGATATTAATGACAATTTAGGGTCATCGTCCACTAATATGGGTATATGTCCGAAGTATTTGGGACATAGGTTAAATCTGAGCCAGAAATCTATACCTAAAATTAGGTTTGTGGTTATGTTAGGCACTATATACGCCGTAATTATGTGAGTTCTGTCTTCGAATTTGATGGGTAATTTTATCTTCCCTTGTACAACGGTTGTGTGTCCGCCGGCCGTTGTAACCGTTGTACTTATGTTTTCCTCTATCTTATTTCCTAAATTTTGTAACACTCTGTGCGAGTTGTTACCTAAAATTGTGATTGCGGCTCCTGTGTCCAACAATCCATATGCTTCTAACTGTGGGTTTGACATGATTGTTATTTTGGCGTAAGGCCTGGGGTCATTTGTAGGTAATGGGGAGAGTATACAAGATTCCTTCTGACTTGTAATTTCGTTTTTGCATCTTCTAGACCTAACTTCTTTTGTCCCACCTTTGTAACCATACGACTCATTCGTATTTCGGCATGCCATAGTCAAATGATACCTGGAACCACACTTCGAACATGGCCGTGTGTCGTCCGATGTTGTCGCCGCCACAGTGTTTTGCGATCTGAAGTTACGACTGTCGCGGCTGTAACCTGTGCTGTAAGCGTTACTGTTCCCGTAGGCATTGTTCGCCGTTCTGCTGCTTGGGAAGTTACTGCCGTTTCTGTTGAAGTTGTTGTAACTTTGCCTTGTAGATGTTGAGGTTTTGCTCGCGGTCCTTCTATTTGTAAATGCGAATTCCGCTGCTACCATACCTTCAGATGCTGTTGGAGGCTCTGTAAAGAAAGCTCTGCGTGCCACCATGTCCTCATGTTTTTTGCATAAGTTTTTTACTTGTTCCAACGAGACTATGTCTCCATTGGTTGCTAGGATGTTGTCGTAGACGGGTCTGATGTTGTGTAAGATAATGTGTAGTTTTTCCGTTTCCGACACCTTGTTGCTTAGACGAGCAAACATTCCATCCATAATGGCCAGGTACACCACTATTCCTTCTCCCTTTCCCTGAGTGCGTTGTCGAATCTCCTGCCATAGGCGGTATTCGTAGTTGCTGACTCCGAAATCCTGTATTAGCGCATTCGTTAGATCTTGCCAGCACGCAAATTTATCGCGATTACTGCGGTACCAATGCCTAGCGTTGCCTGTGAATAGTTCAGAGGCTGCTGTTAACAATCTCTTGTCGTCGATTTCTCGAGCCTGCCTAAAATCCTCCACCCGCTCAATGAAAGAATGTACCTCCGAATTCCCGTCGTATTTAAATTTGGAAAGCTCCGTAAGAAAGCATCGCTCATATATTACGGGAAGATTTAGAAAGTGACTCTCTTTCAGGTTGTTGCTATTTGCTTTCTCTTTAATGTCCGCGAGGGTGTCTGCCTCCTGCGCTTCATTGGTAGGGGCAGCAATGCTCTCGTCCGCATCATCAAATTCGCTGGTGTTTGATGCATGCGAATGACTTTCGGATATGGCTTTCAATCTCTTGTAAGTAGTTTTGAAAGTGAGATGAAAGTCGTCGTATCTTTCTTTTAGATCTGATTCCTCTGGGGGAATGATTCTAGCGAACCTAGACTCCATGTGAGCACATAAGGCTTTGGAGCTAGTCAATAATGCTAGTATGTATTTGTCCTGAAGGGACGCCACGTTCTTCTCCAACACGGCCAGCGAGGAATACAATCCTACTAAGTCTTCCTCCAATTCTAAAGGGGAGACCTTTAAGTCCTCTTCGTCCGTGGTTAACTTTAATTTTTTAATTTGTTGCCTGAGGGCTGCCACCGTTGAACCAGGTTCCTCTTCCCGGATCTTAACTTCATATGCAAGTTCCGCCTTTGGAAGTGATGTGAAATTTGATTTGAATGCCATTGTACTGACTATTTCAATTACTATTGCCGGGAATCTTTAGTGATGATGATTATTTACCAATGTATAGTGTATTTATCTGCTACTTATTTTATATGAAAAGTTAATTTCATGTAAACAACGAATGTTCGCTATATTCGCTAACGAATTCTGTTGTAGTGAACGACGGCCCTTATCGTTGTCTGTTTACGTTCTTGAATGTTAAGGAATGTGAATATTTTTCGATACACCCGCAGAATAACGAAAAAATAAATTCTACTTTTTAGGGTTCGTTGAACTAAATTTTAAATTGAACCTTTATAAAACTTAGTATTTGCTTTAGGAAATCTTAAGTTTGGAAAACTTACCTTTTAGTGTTCCTTCACTCAAATAAAAATTTGGACCCTACTAGATATTCTTGTCTGTCTGTCTGTCTGTGTTTAAATGTAATCTAATCCGAAGCAGTAAGTAGTGAAAGTGAGGTGTATGATGATGGGTTGATGAAGTTAGCTAAATGTTTGACCGTAATCGATTAATATAATTTTTGACGTTAATATTATTTTTATTAAAATGTTACTATTCCCACGAACGTACTAAGAGTTAATTGTATTTTAACTCGTACCACTAATTTTTTTTTTTTTTTTTAATCGTTCCTTACTACTGCGGAACCCTTAATTATTATGAACTGTGTCAAAGACGATACGCACTTGGACGGTTCTTGAAATAAACTATGTAGTAGTAACCAACCTTTTATGTAAATTGTTCCTCACCACTACGGAACCCTTGAATATTTCGAATTGTTTGAAAAACCGATTCGTACTTGGACGCTTCTGGAAATATTTTGTATGAGACTGTTGGTGTCCGGAGTGTATTTTATTCACTTCCACCCACAGTTTATATGGAAAAAAAAATTCTTCTACTATCGAGCTAGTAATTCAACTTACTCGTAAACGTTATGAAAGCAACATCTGCCGTTGTTTATTCAGAACCCGAATCAAAGTTATAAGTTTACAATTGTTATGGCAAGAATGTTTTCACTGCGTGATCCACGTTTGGAATGTTTTTTCTTACAGTTTTATTTCAGTGTATCAGAATTCTACGTAATTCGAAAAGTGAAACAATTATGAATCTTTTATAATTTACGTGAAGTGAAATTCGTAAAATCTTTCGTTTTACTAAAGTGAATTTCAATAGGGATTGTTACCCAGAAGTGTGATTATCGGCTGTTGGTCTCGCTGTAAATTCACATATAGGAAATACAACAAAATAATACACAAATTGAGGCGGTTTGACGCCGTAAAAATAAAATTTGTGGTGGTGATTTACTGTGACTACTTTTTACGATGAATATAGGCAATACAATTCACTTACAAAATTAATGTAAGCGTTTCAAATTAGAAGTTTTACTTCAGACTTTAACAAAGTACTATTTAAAATTGGAACAAAACAAAAAAAAACTTTTACTTTAAATTTACTTAAAATTTTTCCACCATAAAATAAATACGTGAGGGTGTGAAAAATAATTTGGGGACCGTTAAAATTTGGAAAAATTACAATTTATGTTGAGAAACCTTGTTCTTGATTATGCCGAAATCTGTCTAAAATCACTAAGAAACACACAAAATAAGCCGGAAAGAACAAGTTGGCAGCAGAGGTCAGGAGAGCCAAATTCCTGGGTAGTTATGTTAATTTTGAGGGAAACTACCCCGCTAACGGGCACTCTTAAGGCTATTTTACACAAATTGAATAATCTTATAATTATGACTTCCCGACTCCCGTCGGAAATCGCTTTCTCGCTACCCGAAACCACGTTGGGCGCCACTGAAATGCTGATGGCTTTCAGGAAGAGAGAGAGAAATGAAAAGATTGAATTTAAAATGTAAATAATTAGTAGTTTATTAGAATTGAGCACTTGGGGGTCGTGGGTGTGGCAACTTCGGGCAGCAAGTACGGTTTCCGAAGGCCTTCGCAGGGTTCGACTTATCTTGTGGCTCCAGGATGTCGATGCAGTCCGCCAGGTAGCCGTGTCTTCCACAATTTCGGCCGGCACGGTATTCCCAACCCGCAGGGCGGATGTTCGCTCGTAGAACTCGAAGGGTGGATTTTACCAACCCGTAGGGTAGACGGTTTCTTGGACCCGTAGGGTGAATGTTCCTTCGTGGAACCTGAAGGGTGGACTTCTTGAACCCGTAGGGTGGACCCTGGAATGTTCCATATGACGGGTTAGCTGGAACCCTTTTTCCCGCCCATTGCTAAGACAGCCGACCACTGTTAAACCATTTGGGAGTCGGTTGCCTTACAATGGTTGGTTCTATCCTAAGTTTACAGAGACCTTTTTTTTCACACCCCTGTAATCTACCCTCCCATAACAGGGTCGACCAACAGCCGTTAATTTTCACTATTTTAAAATCTAGAATCATAATAATTAATTTAACTCACCCAATGATGGGGTCTTCTATTTATAGCTATTTGCTCCTTATCCTTAACAAATATTTACGAGGATATTTGCGATGATATAAACGATTATTTTTAGACTGATGTGATTCTCACAATTTCCAATTACACTGATACGTTCGTGATCTATTTTAAATATTAATCTGGCGGTCCTCCTGCATTGACGCAATGCCTTATATATCAATGAAATAGCGCCTCTAGTGGCACCGCTCGAAACTACTCAATCGTCAAGACCGTATCACTGCCTATAGCTTCCGTCGTTGCGACACTAACTCGGTAGATGGCGCTTTCATTTATTAATCTAAGTTTTCATTTTAAAACCCCTAACGTTGAACAATATTTGCCCCCGTTGTTTCACAACGTTACACAAGGTCCCATCTAAAAGTCCAAAAGTCCCAAAGGCCAAAAGTCACAAAGTCCCAAAGTCCCAAAGTACCAAAGTCACAAAGTCCCAAAGTCCCAAAGTCCCAAAGTCCCAAAGTCCCAAAGTCCCAAAGTCCCAAAGTCCCAAAGTCTAAAAGTCTAAAAGTCCAAAACTCCAAAAGTCCAAAAGTCCAAAAGTCCAAAAGTCCAAAAGTCCAAAAGTCCAAAAGTCCCAAAGTCCCAAAGTCCCAAAGTCCCAAAGTCCCAAAGTCCCAAAGTCCCAAAGTCCCAAAGTCCCAAAGTCCCAAAGTCCAAAAGTCCAAAAGTCCCAAAGTCCCAAAGTCCCAAAGTCCCAAAGTCCCAAAGTCCCAATGTCCCAAAGTCCCGAAGTCCCAAAGTCCCAAAGTCCCAAAGTCCCAAAGTCCCAAAGTCCCAAAGTCCCAAAGTCCCAAAGTCAAAAAGTCCCAAAGTCCCAAAGTCCCAAAGTCCCAAAGTCCCAAAGTCCAAAAGTCCAAAAGTCCCAAAGTCCCAAAGTCCCAAAGTCCCAAAGTCCCAAAGTTCCAAAGTCCCAAAGACCCAAAATACGAAGGTCCCATCCAAAAGTCCAAAAGTCCAAAAGTTCAAAAGTTCAAAAGTTCAAAAGTTCAAAAGTTCAAAAGTCCCAAAGTCTCAAAGTTCCAAAGTCCCAAAGACCCAAAGTACCAATGTCCCATCCAAAAGTCCAAAAGTCCAAAAGCCCAAAAGTCCAAAAGCCCAAAAGTCCGAAAGTCCAAAAACCCTTAAATGACATGCTATCCCTGGATAAAGTACTACCCGTTCGCTCTAACTTTGCCGCTGGCGTAGAGGCGTATACCCGAATTGTTAATTACACGAATTAAATTGACAGTAGCTAATGTCACTTCGTCATAGAAAATACGCAACATTGTATGAAGAAGTAACATTAGTTGCTGTCAATTTACTTCGTCTAATTAAAAATTCGACTTTAGTATGGAGCCGAGCGGCAAAGTTAGAGCGAACGGGCAGTACTCTTAATTCGAATCCACCGTGGTGGGGAACAGAACAAAGATGGTGCGTAACCAAAAATCGTGACGTGACGCAATTTTTTTTCCAACGCCGATAAAGAAGTTTCACTTCAAAAACCTCGCAGAACTTCAGAACAATACACACTCACACAGTACTGTTTTACGATTTCCTATTATAATTATTTAAAGTTAAAGTTCATTTTTAAATAATTTATTATACTATTAAACTAATTGTTGTCAAACTGATTATGATTAAACCTCTTTTCATAATCAATAAGCGAGTACAACCGTTAAACAACACTATGCCAAAGACAAACAAGACTGAGAAAAAATAATTTAATGACAAGCAAGAATGACAGGTTTAAATTTTTATCATCGAAGTATTTTTCATGAAATTATTCTATATTCTAAAGGTAAATTAGTGTCGAAATGGCCGCATAAATCTAAGTATGGTTCCTTAAAACGAATATGATCAGGATTGATATTTAAATGTAAGTAATTATGGAGAGTCGAGATCCAATCTGTTATTGTTTACTACATTATTTGAATCTGTTGAATTCCACTATACTGCCTACGGTTGGCACTTGGCAACCCCGGGTAAGCCCTCGGAAAGATATCCCCATTATCCCCAACAGATATCAGTGGTCCGTAAACGATCAAAAGGAAACAGGGGCTAAGTGGATATATTGTAATTAAACTATTGCCGTTCGTACTGCACCCGGACAAATCTATAGTGTTATATTTTCGGTTTTGTTAATATTTTCTTGATTTACACTGGTAACACAGTGAATATAGAAGGCAGTGAGTCGTTGAAGTTATGAATAAAACAGGTTTGATTTTGGAATGTGAAGGGGATGAGGAAAAATAAAAGCTAAGGGGGTTGGCGTTGTCAAAGAAAAAGACGTTGTCAAAAGGAATTAGAAAATGTGGGAGGATAAGGAATAATTTGTATAGCATTACATGGAAAGAATTTGAATATTATAAGCGAGTAGGAATCCAGTTGCAGTAATAAAACTATAAGGAAATTTATAAAACGCAAAGTTTTATTTCATTTCAGAAGTGGTATAAACCTACTTTATTCTAAGAGTCTGGTTCTTTGAAAATTATTTTAACGGATTGTGTATTATTTTTGGGAGTGTTCTTGCAACTTATGAGGGCGATTATCAATTATATTTATTCTCAGTTTTGAAACTGCGAGTAATAAATTAATTTGTGATTTCAACCTAATTCAGTCGTTGTGCATGTCGTTTGATTGATGACTTTTTTTTAGGCTGATGGTACCTATGTTGTAGCTTCTTATACAATTTTTTAATGGTTAGAGGATTATATCATTAGTTGCAATAGCTATTAATATTCGATATGAGTCATTAGCAAGATATGGTGCTTGAAGGGGTAAGCAGAAGGCATTACCCACGTAATGATTAAATGAAATTCAAAGTAACAGACAAGACACGTTATCTTAAAACTGGTCAATTGATGCTGTAGTAATGTTGCGAGGTTTTTCCCTGCATATTATTGTTGGCGGCATTGACTATCAAGCTACGACTATAATGGAGTTTTACACGCGTTTCTTTGTTCATTTTGCCGTTGTGGGCTAAACAATAAATAGGGTTACAAGTCGTGATGCATCTTTTCTGTACCGTACAGCATCGCCGTAATATAAACGAACACGTACATAGTTGGTATGCCTTGAGTTTCAGATAAAATGGAACGCGAGAGTAGCTCTCAACATCGGCGTTTGGTAACGCCATATCGCGGTGAGTCACAAACTCAGCGATCAAGGGATGGAAACAGACGGAGCCGCAGTCGCACCCGTCGCAGCAGCGGTTCCCGTTGTAGTCGCTTGAGGAGACTGAGCAGTCCCCGTGAGTCAAGCAGCGTGCGCGCTATTGAGAGGCAGCTGGAACGCGAGCGCGCGAGGCTTCAGCAGATAGAAGAAGATCTGAATAAAGAACGCAATCGACAGCGGCGTACCGTAAGCGATCATAGTGGGTCAGTTATTCGAGGCCACCGTCATTTTGCGCAGGGTGCATCTACCGTCAGCAATGACTTGCAGTTTATAAAGAGACAATCAGTTACTGGTGAAAATGACGATGGTCCCGTGAGACAAAGGAGTAGAATAGATGAACCATCACCTTCATTTTCTACTCAAGATGTATTTAACATTCTAAAGTCAATGAAAAGTATGCAGTCACAGCCATCGACGTCTGTTGCACCAATTCACACTTCTCACAATCATAAAAATATGTTACCGGATTTTGACCCGTCAAAAAAAAATCAGCGCATAGATGTTTGGCTTAAAAAGGTCAATGAATGTGCAACCGTTTATGGCTGGGACGACAAGACCACTATACATTTCGGCATGCAAAAGCTTCAGGGTTTGGCCAAAACTTGGTACGAAAGCTTGCCGTCGATTCTTTTCAATTGGGCCGAGTGGCAGGAAAAGTTACTGAGTGCCTTTCCATGCGGACGAAATTATGGCCAAACACTGGAGGATATGCTGAAACGTAAGAGTGGACTAAATGAACCTATTGAAGTTTACTTCTACGAAAAACTGGCTTTATTGAACCAGTGCAACATTGAAGGAAAGCGGGCAGTAGAATGTATTATCCATGGCCTTACCGATAAGACATTAAAGTCTAGCGCTACCACATTACGTTGTAATAAACCTGAGGATATGCTACAATTTCTAATTAGTAGTAAAGAAGTAAGCAATAGTACCTCTTTTGAAACCACTAAGGCTGATTATAAATTGAAGTTGGGAAGGGACGCAAATTTATCAAGTACTAACAATTACAAAGATGGTAGGAGTGGTAATGCGCAGGCAACGGGAAGCTCTTTATTTTGTTACAACTGCAAAGAAAAGGGCCACCCGTTTTTGAAATGTCCCAAACCTATTGTCAAGTGCAGCACATGTAACAAGTTAGGACACAGAACCGAGGATTGTTATGCTAATAATAAAGAAAGCGCAAACTTCCAAGGTTTTAGATCTATATCCGTCGGTTATGACAATCAGCAGTGAAGACTGGTTGCACACTCTGCAATTGGGAGATTCTGAGTTGTGTAGGATTAAAGACATTCTAACTACGGGTATAGACGCAAATGGCTTAAAATATATACGTGATAACTTTCTTGTTAAAGATAATAAATTATATCGTTATTTAAATGGGGACCAGAATAATATTCGTTAAGTACAAGTAGTAGTTTGCGAGTGCTTACGATAGTGACGAAGGGAATGACAGTGGATCCTAATAATGATTTATTGATAATTAAATAGACGTAATTTTTGAGTATAATGTAAACTATAATGTTTTTATAGTCTAGTGTTTGGAATAATGATGTTAAGATGTAAAAAGATTAATTTATTATTGTTTTCGAGTACAACATGATTGTAAGAATATATTGGTTCGTAGTGTTTCACGCCGGACCTCCTTGTTGTGAGAATGGATGGGTTCGCGACAAGGTTGACGAAGGCGTTTATGTGAAATTTGTAAGAGTTCAGTATTTAACAATTGAAAAGGGTTTTGTGAACTGGACTTGTCAATAATATTTTGTGAGATAATTTTGGCATATAAAGTTTAGTATGGAACCTACATTGACATAATTGTGAGAATTGATGGGTTCACAATTTGTTTATTCGCTTACCATGTCATGAGAATGGATGGGTTCATGGCAAGGTTGGTGAGATGTCCCATACTAAGGTAAACAGAATTTGTCTAGTTCTTAACAATTGATGGGTTTGCAAATTGAAGTTTGTTAGAATAGTACTTAAAATAAGATAGTTGATGAAGATTTAGATTTTTCTTGAGTTATATAAATGTATCTGTGTACTGTATGTATATCATTATATAATGAGTATGGAACATTAACATAATTGTGAGAATTGATGGGTTCACAATTTGTTTATTCGCTTGCCATGTTATGAGAATGGATGGGTTCATGACAAGGTTGGTGAGATGTTTAATACCAAAGTATAAAGGGTGCGTCCAGTTCGTAAGAATTGATGGGTTTACGAATTGAACTCATTCAGAATATATACATATATTCACTCAGAATAATATTAATAGGTAGTTAATGATTATTTTGATTTCGGTAAAGAAATATAATGTACATTACGCATTTTTTTTTAACGACTCGAGATCATGTAAAGTCAAAATTTTTGCGACTCAACTGACCGAATGTTAGGTTTTCCGTCATCATGCATGAGGACATGCACGAGTTCAGGATGGACGAATGTTATATTTTCGGTTTTGTTAATATTTTCTTGATTTACACTGGTAACACAGTGAATATAGAAGGCAGTGAGTCGTTGAAGTTATGAATAAAACAGGTTTGATTTTGGAATGTGAAGGGGATGAGGAAAAATAAAAGCTAAGGGGGTTGGCGTTGTCAAAGAAAAAGACGTTGTCAAAAGGAATTAGAAAATGTGGGAGGATAAGGAATAATTTGTATAGCATTACATGGAAAGAATTTGAATATTATAAGCGAGTAGGAATCCAGTTGCAGTAATAAAACTATAAGGAAATTTATAAAACGCAAAGTTTTATTTCAATAGAGTGCATTATATAGATAGCTGAAAGCGTGGAAGCTTCCATACATTTTTGCTTGAAACGATTTTACCATACATTTTTGCTTGAAACGAACGAGACATTCGTAATTTCCCCTTTATCTCCACGAAAACAGTTGATTTCAATATTGTTGTTCGGTTGTTTTTATCAGAAAGAGTATTTTTAGGTTCTTACTGTCCCAAGCTTTTATTTTTGCTTCCAACTATCAAAGATACCTAGTTACTATGACCTTGTAAAAACGAGAGATACTCGACATGTTATTTAGTTTAGTACACCTACGACAATTTCTTGCCCTACCCATGTAAAATTTGGCAAAATTTCCAACAGTAGGTAACCCGTAAACCATATAAGGTTATCATAAGATCCGCGTACAATCTGCCCAAGCCCCATGTGGTCTAAATGGAGATAATTGTACATAGCGAAAGCTTATCAGTGTACGCGGTGGACAAAGCAACCGTTGCATTCGCTAGCAAGGACATGAATTGAAATAAAGTTATACTAGATGTGTCAAACATTGGTCTTGTAGCTTTTAAGGTAACATGAATAAAGAAAAAGAATATCCTTTGATAAGTAGAGATTGTTTTTAGAAGTCATTGGCTGGATACATTAAAGGTCTGCTATGGTTTATTGTCGAAAAGTGGCGCAAATGCCCACACAATCCTCACGATCTTCGATCACGTTCACTTCTTCTATTTCACTGTAATTCATTTCAAACAAATTATCTCGGACTGAGTACCATTTATTTACTGCATTACTATTAACATCATCATCAACATCTCAGCCGATTCGACGCCCACTGCTGGGCGTAGAGCTCCTCCAAGGATCGCCACAATGTTCGGTCTTATGCTGCCCGCATCCAGCAGGCATTTATATACTAAGATATACAAACCAAAAGTCGACCTGATTCGTAGGTTTTTTATTCCACTTACACCTCAGGGTGATGCAGGTATGAGTAAGTAAAGTAAGTTATAGTAATTGTCATTGGTAAACTCGAGTGTCGTAAATAAAGTCGATAACCTCTTTACTCTATTTGCTCTACTACCACTTCACTGTATTCTATTAAAGTAACTCAACAACTCTAAATATGAGTCACTTAAACCTTGACATTTCCACTATATAGTAAGTTCCACAAAAACTAAGAGCGAATTGAACTTCATATTTAAATTTTAAAGTAAAAAGTTGGAAACCGCTGCTACCGCGTTAACACCTGTAGAACCTTCGAATTGGAGAAAAGGTTTGAATTAATCTTCGTACCTTTAAAAAATCTTTTGATCACAATGATTTCACAATATCACGATTAGGCTCCGCGTACATTAGAGACACAACTGTCTTGAAACTGACTCTGCCTTATGTCGAAGATCCGATCGGTCCGATTTTCGCCGTAAACATTGGCTGCGATTTTATCGGACATCACGAGGTTATGCGGTGAATGAATTTTCAAAACGATCCAGTAATTTCAGTGCTTAGTATAACTATAGATTATCATATTAGTATAAATGAGCGTGAACCGTAAAACGGTTTTGTCTGAAAGATGTCTTCTTCGCAGTGTTCGCAATTTTCTAGGTTTAGTAAAGCGGTAGTTTGTCGTCAATGTGCGCTCAGCCTTAGTGTTTTTGCTGTCAAATCACTAGTTACAAGGTGACGAGTACTATAACTATGAGAAGATTGACCCATTCTCACTGAACTTGCTCAGCAAGCAATTGCGCAAGCTATGCTTTGCTCAATTACGTACCCACACTCAGTGTCACGAAACTCTAGCGTAAATCTCTTTTTAATTGTATTTCAGCCTCAATTCCTAAACTTTATGCTTAGTAGAAACTTATTTTTGTGTTATTTTGGCAAAAAATGTGTAATAAATTTAATATTCGTGGCTAAAGCACTACCGGACGTATTCAGATGTAGGTTAATCTTTGACCTAACCTAATCACAAATAGATATACAATATGCAACATGCATGAGATGTAGGTACAATGTAACTAGACAGTATGTGTTTAAAATTGGTCATGGACGACCTGTTGGCTCTTTGCAATCAAAGAACGAGCAACGTCTCATAATTTTAGGTTTATAGAGGCTTAACAGATTGTGATATTCAGCTAATCTAATTTGCATAGTCTAATCAAAAATATTGTTAAAAAAACATTCATAGCTACTAAAATCAAATGACTATTCTACATAATACATACTGGGTGTAACAAAATTACCTCTCCAAATTTCGTCACGTGACGAAACATTCAAGAAACATTACAAAAATGAAGAAAAAAAAATCGCATGAATACTTTAACCGTAAAGCCGTTTTAAAGGTCCTATAAATTCCCTTTTTAACCCTTTCTATCGCTACTGAGCGGCAGTAGAAAGCGACAACGACAGCCAGACGGGTGCTCTGTGTTTGTTTTGCCACGGCGACCAAGTTACCTCCAATTGCCGCGGTAAAAAATGAATACTTAATGTGCGTCAAAAAAATTAAATAAAAAAGAAAAAAATTACCCCCCTTTTTTATTAAATATTTGTATTTGATTTTCGATGCCAAGTCATCTCATGAAATTTGGAGAGGTAATTTTGTTACACCCAGTATATGAAATTAGTTTAAAATTGACTATACTCGGAACAACATGTTTCATTTACATAATTGCATTTTTCGAGTTGTATGTTGATGTTTTATTTCGTTGGAGTGTAAATTTTTTATAACCTCTGCAATGTTCACTTTGGAGCGCGGCCTCTACCTTGATATTTTATAGTGGTAACTGTTTTTTCGGCATTCTTGGAATAAACAGCTAGAAGTTCTCTACTTTTTTCGTGCCTTTCTTACTTGTCATTAATGCATTAATTAATTATTCAATACCTCGGAGTAGCGCTTAGTGATGAAGTTAAATTAGACTCTGGAATCTTCGTAGACCTTTTTACAGTCGTTTTTCTCAGATTTTCTAATATTTCAGCGGGCACAACTTTTTATAAGAACTTAGTAATCTGCTTGCACGAGAGATGATTTGCACAAAAGTAATTGACAGAAAAAAACAAACAAAACAATCGACTTATGTACACAATGTCACTTCCATTCAACTAACTCGTTGTTCGCATGAGAGCCTGAGTCGTGCGCCGGCGTAACCACTGTTCGCCACTCTACAACCACTCGCCGACTGCGCGCAACATGTACTCGCTTCACTCAGTGCGCGTGAGTATTTACTTTACATAATATTACTAACATTGATTTAATACTTATTGTGCTCTAATATTTACTCATTATAGATACTGTATTCGACTGAACTCTGATTTTAATCAACTTTTTAAGTCATAGAATCAAAATATAACGCTTGTTCAATAGATAATGTGTGAAATTAAAGTTCGATTCCGTGAAAACATTGTCATTGAATAAGAATGTTCCTGCATTTTTTATACAAATAATTGTTGTTTACTATAAGTGTGTTCTTTTTGTGCCTATGGTCCATGTACTAAGTGGTAGGTACATTTTTTAATCTAAGTTACAAGTACCTACTGGGGTCGTATCTAATATTAACAGTACTAATAACATACTCAAAAGACACCAGTTTGTCAAAAGCATTTATTATGTACTACAGTTGTCATCAAACCTTGGCATAAGTTTTTCCCTCTTAAAATTACCAAAACCTACATTTTACACTCGTATTATACGTCCTTCACGTGAATATTATTCCGCAAATTTCTTTGTTCATCTACTCAAATGCATAATGTACGAGATTCTATTAAACATTACATTTTAATATTATTAAAGACTAGCGGACGTCACGCAGTTTTAACCGGGGTTTCCCGTTCCCATGGGAATACGAAATTAAAAGATACTTCATAAGTGTAGCTTCATAAGTGTAAGGCTTTTTCAGACCAGTTCAGTAATTTCGGAGTCTGTACATGCCAACATACAAACAAACAATCAAATCTTTCCTTTTATAATTTTAGTATAGACTAGCTGTCCTACCCCACATCTTTACATGTGATTATATAGTACCCCGTAGCACACATTTAACTATACATGTAGGTTGCATTAGTTCAATGATTGGTTGTCGGTATGACAATACAATGACATATGGAAATATGCCATATTTTTGTTATTAGTCGTAATTTTGTCAGTTGTCCTTACGGAAAGAATAAATTGAGAAAAAAGGCCATATTTGAACTCCCTTGAAGTTGGTCTAATAGTTTCATAATTTATCTTTGCACACTATTAATTTAGAAGCATAGCTGAGTTATTGTGACGCCTTGTATTTATTTAGAGCACGTCAAATAGTATAGAAAATAAACTTAAAAAAAGTCACCGTCCTAATGGTACTTTGGCGGAGTCCATAGTTAACCAGTAATTGGCAAGTTGACGGCCTTGAGTTAGGCTTCTTGACGTCTGGCTTAAAGAAACTGAATTGTCATATGAGTAAAATACCTATGTATATAGAGAGAAAAATAGTGTAAAATGTAATGCGATCTGCAGTCATATGTCCTATATGTCATTGGGCAACTGACAGAGGTCACAGTGTCCGACCTTAATCCCTTCGTCAAAATGACTATGCTAACGAACTGAGCGATTCAAAAGAGCGTTTCTCTGACGAACCATAAAAACTTGGAACGACCTGCCTGCGCACGTGTTTCCTTCCTCTTACCACCCCGAGTTCTTCAAGCGGAGCGTGAAGAGGCACATCATATGACTTACATTTTGAGAACCACTGTCTTATGGTGATAGTGGGCCCCAATCGCTAGATATTGCCATGGTTTTTCGACAGGCGGGTGGCATGAATTTAGGAAGCGTAATATATCCCTAATCCCTAATCTTTAATCCTTAATCCTTAATCCTTAATCCTTAATCCTTATCCCTTATCCCTAATCCCTAATCCCTAATCCCTAATCCCTAATCCCTAATCCCTAATCCCTAATCCCTAATCCCTAATCCCTAATACCTAATCCCTAATCCCTAATCCCTAATCCCTAATCCCTAATCCTTAGTCCCTAGTCCCTAATCCCTAATCCCTAATCCCTATTAATATTATAAATGCGAAAGTAACTCGGTCTGTCTGTCTGTTACTATTTCACGCCTAACCCGCTGAAGCAATTTAGATGAAATTTCCTATAGAGATATTTTGAGTTCCTGGGAAGGACATAGGCTACTTTTTAACCGACTACACAAAAGAGGGTAATGATTATACGCCATAACGACTTCTACGTGGACGAAGTCGCGGGGAACTGCTAGTATTATTTTTAAAAAAACACAACCTGTTCTTAATATCATAAGCGTAAAGTAAGCTTAATATACGGGACAAAAATAGTAGAACATATTGGAACACACGAAACTAAACCGCAAATTTTAGGAATTATTCATTCCTTACTAGTCTAGTGACTTTTATGTTTTAAGCCTCGACTATGGAGCTTCTGGAAACCATTTTTTCTTCAGACCTTTGACAACATGATAAAAAGCACGGTCTTCCATTAATTTCCCGTTACCTGTTTCAATAGATGCCCTATAAAATTGATTCTGTAACATACCTCCGACAGACTTTTCTCTGCCGGATGAGCCGCCGACAGAACGTTTTGATTATGAGTTGTTCACCGACAGAACCATAAAATTATATGTATAGTATGTTTCAGAGCCATAAAATTACGGTACCATGTCACATACTCTCACTGTACTTATAGACCAGTGCAGATAGCTTTAAAAAAAAAAAAAATTAGTAGGTAGTACCTAGAATGAAACCTATTGCAAAAGGAAGGAATGTGACAAAAATAACGGGAAAAATAATTTACGGGCGATCTGAGGACGGGAAGTGAAAAAATGGGGGTAGTAAGGGGGAAAAGGGGTTTTCTAGAATTTCGACAAAACTACAAGTCCTACGGAAAAATGTTTAATGGCAAAATTGTAGGAAATAAAAAATCTACAACTTTTGGATTCACACTTTTTTGACTTAACCTCAAAAAGTATGTCAAAAACTCAAAAAACCAAAAAATCTAAAATTTTGAGTTTTAAATCTTTTCTTTTACAAAAATGTTTCATGAAATTTGGCAGAAACCTTTCTTTTTATGTTCCTAATGCACTGTAATTTGTTTGATCCAAAATGTTTAGTTTTTCTCCTTTTATTGACTTAATATCGCAAAAGCCTCTAAATTTTCAATCGAAAAATCACCCGTAAACCGTACACCCAAAATATTAGATATTTTTTAAAAATTAGTGGGCTTAAAATCTTAAATGTTACTTAAAATCTCTTCTTTTTGATGATGTAAAAGTAGGTAAATATACATCACAATGGTAAATTTTCTCAGAAAACGCAAAAGAACTGCAATCATATGTTTCTATTTAATCATTCATGTAAAATTTTGAGCTATTTATTAATATCTACACAAAAATTTGTCGATTTTTTTATTTTATTTATTAACGTAGCATAAAATATTACGTTTTTCGAATTATTTAAAAGTAAATATTAATAAATAGCTCAAAATTGTATATGAATATATAGTTTTAATACCATCAATGGCCGGCAGGCTTTGGCTATCACCACTGCCTCACCTACGTGGGTTCGAGTGCCAGCCCGCGTCTTTGGGGATTGATCCGGGCGTTCTCCCGCTTCTTGGGGCGTGAAACTCTTACGTCACACCGCCACGCCGCTGGTGCCGCGCCGCCGAGCGCCTTCGTCCTGCTTCAATAAGGACGGCCATTTAAAGAGTCTCTATAACGGTCTCTATTTAAGACCGATAGCAAATTAAATGAAGGGTCTAATATTTCTGTGATGGAGTAAATAGGTACAAAAATTTATCGACCTAGTATGCAACTTATTATTTGACAACAGAAAGAACGTGTCTTGGCTCTGCTCCCACTTGCACTCGTTTTTTTTCTAAATGCCTTCAAGTGCTACTCGAATCAAAATCAAAATTTTCATGCTTCAATTTTAAATTCCAAAAAAACATACCTACGAGTCACAAAGGTAGGAAAAATATGAGTATTTCATTTGAATAAAGATTAATGTACTTTTTCTCGCCTTTTGTATGCTTGTGGGGAGGGGAGGAGGACAAGTAGGGTTGGAAAGGGGGTTTTTGTCTCCTCGCTTGGTCGTCCGATCTCTTTTATTTGACGCTGACCGTACATAAAGGGTCGTAACTCGTAACACTAGTCTGTACCCACCTTTATAGATTTGGGCAAATTGGATACGAGCAGATAAATATCGAAATTGAACAATGATTCCATACTTGTGCAATAATTGCGACAGCATAATTGAAATCACTGCAAACCATTGTGTGATCTGTGGTCAATGAGATTCATTCAACATTCAACCTACATCAGTCAATCATGTCAAAACATCCTGGGCATACAGTGTGCCCATTGACAGGAGGGTACCTTTTTTTGCTAAGCGGATGTGCGGTGTGGAACTTACATAGCCTAAACAATCCCGCGACAGTCTACGTCAGTAAAAGCCTTACCATCTTACCATGCTGCGTGACTTAAGCACATCCCACAAAATTTAACACTATCCCAACCGCATCCTGTTATCCTGTACCATCGATAGTTTACTTATTATTTAAAAGCTGAGTTCGGATAGAAAAATAAACGAATTGAAACAAACTTTGCTATTATGGAGAATTGACAATAGCACGGCTAGATATTGACCTCTCTCAATTTTCAATGTAGCATACAATTCGCAACTTTAATATTCATCTGCAGAGTTTAAACCTGTTTTGTTAATAAATATCCTGTATAAATAGGTACTCGTTGTACTATTATATGTATAGGTTACTTCAAAATCAATATTTGTCATAGTGTAAGTTGATAAATTTGCTAACAACTTATCACCACCGACAAACACTATTGTTCTAGCAACGAACAACAAAGCTCGATGGGTTTGCTCCGTTGCTTAGGTATAGAGTTCGTGTAAACAACTTTCGTTTTCATCAATAGACATCACAGACCATACTAATACTAGTCACGATAAATTTCATGAGTCTAATCCCGGTGTTTTATTACAAAATGTTGGCAACCTCTGCAAAATGTTGGCAACCTCTGCAAAATGTTGGCAACCTCTGTCTACCTCATCATAGAATTATTTTATTGTATCATTACACAACCCAATTTACATGTGCTATAGGAACTTGGGAATATGTGCGAAATTTTATGTGCAATTTATCATGACACACCCAAACGGCGGCACCGGCCAAATTAAGAGGAGGCTGTCTAATCAATTTATTAGATTATCCCAAAAAGACATCATAGTACAATATACCTCTTCTTTATTTTAGGTCATTTCCAGTCACCTACTGACAAATATTTGAATTTAGAACCTGGAACTCGCTTTTAGCCCCTCTATATAGTCCTGGGACATCCTTCCGAGGGCTTACCCGGGGCTCCCAACCATAGGCTGTTGGGCGTTACGTGAGGTTTTTTAGTCGGTAGTTAGCATCCATGAGAATTTTCCCTCACGTAAACAAAAAAAACAAAAAAGCCGCTTTATATAAAATAGAGTGCAGAGGGGCTTATGTCGAGACTTTGCCTGTAGTCTGTGACTCAGAGAGGGCCAGTCTGGTAAGAACGATCTCACGGTCTTCTTGTTTTTTAACCGACTTCAAAAAAAGGAGGAGGTTCTCAATTCGTCTGTATGTATTTTTTTTTATGTATGTCAAGCGATAATTCCGTCAATTATAGACGGATTCCAAAATTTTTTTTTTTTTAATAGGGGTTACTTCTGAGGTGGTCCCATTTTCACCAGGTCAGGATCTGATGAAGGGAGCTAGGAGAAAACGAGGGCAACCACCGAAAATTGTAGGGACAACTAGTGTGCTTGTTAACTTTTTAATTAAGTGCTTTAATGTTCTACACTTTAATGAAGGTATGGCGTCGATCTGATGATAGAGTCGAAAGACAGTCGAGGGCATTCCTAAACAATTTACAGCAGTTATCTTGTGTTTGGGCTTGATTGATTTGTATTGATGAGAACTTTACACCTAGATTGATAGATCCAACTTCAAAAAAAAAGAAAGGTCTCAATGTTTTATGTATGTTCACCGTCAATTATAGACGGCTTTCAATTTTTTTTGTTGAATAGGGTTTACTTCTGAGGTGGTTCCATTATAACCAGGTTATGATCTGATGATGGGATCCTGGAGAAATCGAGGGCAACCACCGAAAATTATAGGCACAACTAGTGCGTTTGTTAACTTTTTAATTCAGTGCTTTAATGTACTACCATTAATAAAGGTCTGGAGTCGATCTAATGATGGAACCAAAAGAGATTCGAGGGAATTCCTTAACGATTTACAGCAGCTACCTTGTGTTGGGGCTTGATTAATTTGTATTGATGAGAACTTTTTCAGTCACCTACTGACAAATATTTGAATTTAGAACCTGGAACTCGCTTTTAGCCCCTCTATATAGTCCTGGGACATCCTTCCGAGGGCTTACCCGGGGCTCCCAACCATAGGCTGTTGGGCGTTACGTGAGGTTTTTTAGTCGGTAGTTAGCATCCATGAGAATTTTCCCTCACGTAAACAAAAAAAACAAAAAAGCCGCTTTATATAAAATAGAGTGCAGAGGGGCTTATGTCGAGACTTTGCCTGTAGTCTGTGACTCAGAGAGGGCCAGTCTGGTAAGAACGATCTCACGGTCTTCTTGTTTTTTAACCGACTTCAAAAAAAGGAGGAGGTTCTCAATTCGTCTGTATGTATTTTTTTTTATGTATGTCAAGCGATAATTCCGTCAATTATAGACGGATTCCAAAATTTTTTTTTTTTTAATAGGGGTTACTTCTGAGGTGGTCCCATTTTCACCAGGTCAGGATCTGATGAAGGGAGCTAGGAGAAAACGAGGGCAACCACCGAAAATTGTAGGGACAACTAGTGTGCTTGTTAACTTTTTAATTAAGTGCTTTAATGTTCTACACTTTAATGAAGGTATGGCGTCGATCTGATGATAGAGTCGAAAGACAGTCGAGGGCATTCCTAAACAATTTACAGCAGTTATCTTGTGTTTGGGCTTGATTGATTTGTATTGATGAGAACTTTACACCTAGATTGATAGATCCAACTTCAAAAAAAAAGAAAGGTCTCAATGTTTTATGTATGTTCACCGTCAATTATAGACGGCTTTCAATTTTTTTTGTTGAATAGGGTTTACTTCTGAGGTGGTTCCATTATAACCAGGTTATGATCTGATGATGGGATCCTGGAGAAATCGAGGGCAACCACCGAAAATTATAGGCACAACTAGTGCGTTTGTTAACTTTTTAATTCAGTGCTTTAATGTACTACCATTAATAAAGGTCTGGAGTCGATCTAATGATGGAACCAAAAGAGATTCGAGGGAATTCCTTAACGATTTACAGCAGCTACCTTGTGTTGGGGCTTGATTAATTTGTATTGATGAGAACTTTCACCTAGATAGAGACGGTCTCAAGAGACGGTCTCCCAACACTGTCTATTCGGACACCAACCACCTAGAGCTCGACTAAAGAGTCGTAAAAGCTTTATCCAAAAAAACATAGCCTCAAATGAACACCCTGTTGCGCTAAGAGTCTCGCTTTGGAAGGTGAAACTACCTCCACCTTCCGACTTTCTACCTCCTCAGGAAAAGCTACCTCCTGGATGCGACCTCCGATGGCCGGTGTGGAGATCTCTCAACCGCTTACGAACTATGGTCGGCCGGTCCAGACAAAACCTGTGCAGGTGGGGAATGCGAGATCCGGGCTTAGCCGCATGTGACTGCGGCGCCTCCGTGCAGTCCATGTCGCACTTACTCGCATGTCCCCTTTGTCCTACATCTTGCTCTAAGGCCGACCTTATTAACGCCACCGACAGAGCGGTTGCGATGGCGGAGTTTTATGTCAAAATTGTTTAAAAAAAGAGGAATCATTGACACGATAGAAGAAGAAGAACCTAGATAGATATATTTTTCGGTTCACCCGTCACTTAAAATAATGAAAAAAAAAATTTCTATAAAAAATACAACCGACTTCCAAGAAATCCTGAAAAATAAAATTTACTTAGCACAAAGTAATATGTAGTTGATTTATCAGATTTTATTCAATATAATATTGAAGTTGGTGCCATGAATAATACCTCCCTAAACCTATGAATTTACTTGGCGCCGACTTCAATATGATATTGAATAAAAAATCAGATAAATCAAAACACATATTACTTCGTGCTAAGTAAAATTTATTTTTCAGGATTTCTTGGAAGTCGGTTGTATTTTTTATTGAAAATTTTTTTCTCTATTCTTCTTGGGCTTTCTCGGCTTGAGAGTTTGCCGAAGTCAAGTAATTTACCTATAATTCGAAAAAAAAAACATCCTTTTCGTTGCGTAAAAGAATCTTGAAGATAGCTGGAATTCATGTTCAATTTTCATCATAGAACTAATTTAATAAAGCGGTAGAAACTTTACTGGAGCTCTCTGTGAAATTCACCAAAACAAAAAAGTTATCTTTAATTTGAACGTGGCGTAATGTGAACAAAAGTGAGCATTTCTTTGATCCAAAAGCTCTCAGCCATTCCTAGGCGTTTCGATAGCACTTATGCATAATGTCGCTTTACCTCCGAAGGGTCATTGAACTACACCGTGAGAATGCACAATGATGCACGACTCACGAACCAAACATTGCACTTTAATAAAATATCTTTCACTTTTGTGTACAAAATCAACTTTTTAAATTCCGAGACCGTATTATGACTAAATGTCGTCTGTTTAAGTTTATGCGTCATAGTGTTAACCTATCGAACTACAAGCAAAGGTATAAAAATACGAATGTAACCTCGACTTATGAAGTGTGAAATATAAAAATGGTAGTGTTTTTATGTATATGTGTGTGTGTAATTAAAAAAAATTGGTTAGTGTCCCTGGCACATTTACACCCCCGCCGACTCACCTTCACACGATAGGTAGGTAATGACGGCAATCATAATGTGACATGGTTTTATTAGCTATGCGAGAGTTCTTGTAAGACATCGGTCTTACAAGAACTCTCAAGACTATAGTTTGCTATAAACTCAGTACCCACCAGCGGAGAAGAGAGAATATGTAATTGTATTGGCTGCCACATCTAGGATCACTTCATTGAAATAAATAAATAGTCCGCAAAATTATCACTACTCGTAGGTATCAGCTTTTTTTTTTGTTGTGAACAGACGAAAAGTCATCTGTCCAAGAAAAATTTTACTCCTGCATGCATTAAGACATGTCTCGACGCAAGTTAGTAAAACTTTTCCTGATTCCTTATCCTGAGGACCTCGAAATGAGCCGCTTTGCAAATTAATACAAAATTTCTGATGGACTTGTCATCAAACACAGAACATCGATCACTCCTATTGAATGTGGGAGTGAGGTAGTCGGATTTCTGCCATCATGCGCTGCCATCAGCCAATTGGCACTTTGTTGAAGAATGTTACCATTTGTGATCTATCTGCTAAAGACTCTTCCTTTTTCCGCTCTATATTGCTGTTCTTACAGTGAACTTGTGTACCACCTCAGTGGGATACCAGTTTGTTTTACATTGCAGACGTGCGTGCCTGGCTGCTAGTAGCCGTAGGGCTCTTTCTATTGCGAATGGACGAGCTTTCCCTGAACAAAAGAGGTTGGCACAGTAAAAAAATAAAAATATCTTTATTCATGTAGTTCACAAAGTAACACGACACACAACGTCAAGATTTTTCTTAAGGCGTAGATAGTGGCTGTGAGAAAGTATCTGGCAAGAAAAGTCACGGCTACTCTTTTCCAATAAACCGCAATTACACATAAAAGCTCCTTACAGTGTTTTATTATAGAAAATAGAAGTAGCAGTGCGACGAGCAGAGACCAAACGGGACTTCTTTGATGGTCACAGAAAATGGGAACACCTCGCGTGTGGTATACGACATGGTATGGCTATTTCTCATGTTTCGGTACTGCAGAAGGCAGTCGCTTTACCAGTTGCCTCAAGGACGGAAATTGCACTTTTCGGTGGGATTTGTAAATTAGAGCCATTTGGAGTCGAAAACGTAGTTTAGTGACAGTTTGTGAGTCTAATTATCTCGGCAGTAATCTCATTAGTTAGAAAACCGATTCAGAAAAGCACATTTTATTTTCTTAAAATTTGAGTTCTGTTTTTTAATCGTACGAGTATAACTACGGAAAATTAATATTTTCCAAAGTCCGGTTGATCGGACAACGAAACCGTACTACGGGCAATAGATGGTAAAATTTCAGGTGCTCTTGAAATTAGCATTACGTGTATAGGTACTTTCATGGTCTTTTTATGTAGGGAACGTTTCAGTACAGTGTTCCTTGCGGATCTAGTATCAGTGTTCTAAGGCTCTTTCTGCGCGCAGGTAATGCTAGTGAAAGAGGCGGCGGGGCGGGAACGGGAGAGAACTCTCCCACCCGAGTTCCGCAGTCGGCGGCTTGGGCGCCGCCGACGTGTCATCGCCGGAAATTATCGGCCTCCATGACCGAGGACTTGAGGACGGTGAGAGGGCTGCTCACCGTCCTTACAGAAACAGGCCCATGACGGCAGCGTGACGTGAGAGATTCACGCACGCCTCCTCTAAGAAGCGGCATCACACCCGAAACCCCCCAAAGACACGGGATAGCACCCGAACCACCCCCTGGGCGAGGCCGCAGTGGTGGCTGAAAGTCTGTTGTGAGTCCTGGGACATCCTTCCGAGGGCTTATCCGGGGCTTCCGACCATAGGCTGTTGGGCGTTACGTGAGGTTTTTTAGTCGGTAGGAGTCCAGCATAGCATCCATGATAGATTTTCCCTCACGTTAAAAAATAAAAAAGAAGCATCAGTAGTCTACACGTTGTGGTCGAATGTCACCAAAGAATAAAATACACTTGCCACACACACACACACATGCAAGTAATAGGTCATAGATACATACGAGTACAAGTGCCGATATAGCACAGCCTCACAATAAATTTAAATGAATACAAGCTAAATAGACTCGAACATTATGTAAAATTAACTTTTATGGTAATTTCACAAAATACTGCCGAACCCAGCTGACCAGTTTAAAGCGTTTATAACAGACTAGCTGATGCCCGCAGCTTCGCCCGCGAATAGTTTGTTCCCGTTCCCGCTTCCCGTGGGATCTTATTCCTGGGATAAAAAGATTACTTTATTTTTCTAAAATAAAAGAAGTTTGCTAAAATAAAAGTAGCCTAAGTTACTCTTTAACTTTCACATAAGCTATCTGCCAGTGAAAGTCCCGTCCAAATCGGTCCAGCCGTTCCAGAGATTAGCCGGAATAAACAGACAGACAGATAGACAAATATATATTTATATTTTGGTATGTGTACCGTAAATACATTCATATGCATGTAGTAGAAAGCGGTTATTTTAATATTACAAACATACACTCCAATTTTATTTATTTGTATAGATGAACTGATCATATTTCTCGTTTATAATATTAGGGATAGCGTATGTACTACCTCGATAGATTTGTTTAAATTATAATTATCAGTCGTTGTCTTCTTCCTTAAAAATAGGTCGTGCTCTACATAAGGTTAGAGGAATAGAAAATCAGGAACTGAAATCTGCCTACTCCACTCTACCCACATACATACCAATCGACTGTTTTGACATTTTAATAAAATTGTACTATTTTATGCCCACGTTACTTATATAATTATAATAAGTAGGTACAGTCTTTCGTTAACAAAGTTATAAAAGTACCTACTTCAAGGTTTAAGATAAGGTCAAGATTATAATAATATCGTTGAAAATGAAAGATTTCTTGAATCCCTCCTGCTAAAGGTTGATTGGAATAAGGGCTCATTATATGACGGAACCCAATTCAATTAAAATAAATCCCGGGCTAGTTAAAATTTGGTAAATTGACCGGTCATTGTCGGGACCAGCGTGATGAAATTTTGGAAAAAGAGTGGTTTCCATTGTGATAGTTGATGAATAGATAAGATGAATGAACGATAACCTCTGTCTGGGGTTGCAGCACTGCACCACGCAACCATACGAGTACAACATTGACTAGTTGACAACATGGGATCATGAGCCAAGAGGATTATCTTAATATATATAAATCTCCTGTCACGATGTTTGTCCGCGATGGACTCCTAAACTACTTAACCGATTTTAACCAAATTTGCACACCGTGTGAAGTTTGATCCAACTTGAGAGATAGGATAGTTTTTTTTTGTGAAAAGCCTACATGGCTATGGCCGGGAGTACCAGGTTAGAAAAAGCTTAGCCACAGCAACGCGTGGCCTGGCCCTCTAGTATTATTATAATTCTTAACTGCTAACTCAATTAATTAAAAAAAAGACAACAGAATCTACGACTGTTTTCCAACAAGTCATAGCCACCTATTAAACTAGTATTTCAATCAATTAATATCAATTCTTTGTTTTATTTTTGATAATATTTATTACATTCGAAGTATGCCTTGTGCTAGTGAAAGGTAAAATACCTTCCTGTCTGTATATTGCTTCCTGTAATAATTATTAACATATTATTATAATCGTCTAGAGTCTAATATCTTCAGTATGAGATGTAACGTTATACTATCCTCGGACTTGATGCCATTCATACATAGAGCAACGAGACTATACAGGATTAATTTTTCAAAAGGGATTGGATGGCCAAATCCGAAACTATAAGGAATAGCTAAAAATGTTCAAAGGAGTCACGTGCCGTATATCATTACTTCTCAGAATTTAATCCTTATCAGCGACAATATCGTATGGTGTAATAATAAAGGTTGTGTTTTTTTTTCTAAATCAATGGGTTCAATTCCCAGCTAGGATTATTGGTTTTTCAAAAATTTAATGATGAGATTTTCAGTTTTACCAAAATCGGGCTCGTGACTCCTTTGAGCAATCGGTCTAATGTTGAGGGGGGGAATATTCATATAAATCCCTTTTCTAGCCCGCTTCGAAAGGAGCAATCTTGTTATATGTCATAGATCGTGTAGCTCTAAGCGTTCACATCTCGATACGGTTCAAATCTTACCTAGATTTCGTACCCGTGGACAAATTTTTGACAGAATCTGATTCTGTCAAAAATTTGTCCACGGGTACGAAATCTGCATGGTGGCTGCAGTTTATTTTAATGGAATATAGTGTAAGTGCAAAAGGGTATAAAGATGTCGATAAGACCTCAATACAACTAGTAGCACATAATTACATTACGTGACAATAGAGTCTACAAAACAGCTGTATCTTTGCAAAACCGCGCCTACATAATCTGTGATTTGAGAAGAAAAACGAGAAACTATGTTGCCAACTTTTGAACATCGACGAAGCGGCTTAGAGCAAGTGAAGGTGTAGATATGAAAATATATTGCTACCTGAATTACGAATGTTTTCTGAATTTCTTTAGCTGTTGCCCGCGACTTCGTACGCGTGAAAATTATTTTATAATACCAATTTGATTGATCTCTGCTTAGCCCCTAGGATATGTAGCGTGATAATATAAGCTATTTGAAGCCTATTTTAAGACCCTACCCCTAGCTAATATTTGTTCAAAATTTGAACCAAATCCATTCAGTACTTTTCGAGATCCTTCCGGACAAAGCAAAGCAAACAGACAAACAGACAAAAAAAAAACTAACTATATTTTCGGCTTCGGTATCTTATGTTGAACACCCAGCGAGTATTTTTTTTTTAATATTTCCAATGTACAGTTTTGACTTTTCTATCATTTTATTATATGTATAGATGTTAAACGGGACATGTAATCGTATATTTAGTTTAATCAGTTGTATAAAATATATGTATGTAGATACATACTTACTTTGTCGTAATTCTTGAATCGGATTTTTTACCTGCTATAGGTACCTACACGTAGAGTTCTTGTATATTCGTTTGAATGACTAATTGCAATTTGTTCGAGGTAATTGGATTCTGAGACCTCCTCTCCTCCTCTCGTAAAAAGTTATATATTTACTTAATGTATGCGTACGTAGGGTGAATAATTATTGTCACCATGAAAGTACTCATTACTTTTAAATTTGATATCTCATTACTGTTGCGTCAAAAATTAAGCATAAATATGTATCGCGAATAACTGTCCAATAATTATTAAAAAATTGAAAAATAAATGTCGTCAACAAAAAAGGGACAAAAGAATATCTTCAGTAATTACTAAACGAAGAAGTTTGAGGTAGATAGCAAATATCTAAATAAACCGGCCAAGTGCGAGTTGGACTCGCCCATGAAGGGTTTCGTAGCAGCAAGTAACTAATAATAATATAGAAGTTCTTATAGTTCGTTGTAACTTTGATTGATGTTTTAACAAGTTCGCAGTGGCAGGTAGTGATTTTTCTAACCGAAAATTGCGGTTTATGACGTATTAAAAAAAAACTACTAGCTCTATCTCGTTCGAACTAATTTTCGTTGGTAGTTTTTATGGCAATGTACATCATATATTTTTTTTAGATTTATCATTCTCTTAGTTTAGAAGTTAGAGGGGGGGGGACACTCATTTTTCCACTTTGGAAGTGTCTCTTGCGCAAACTATTCTTTTTAGAAAAAAATGATGTTAGGAACCTCAATAGCATTTTTGAAGACCTGTCTATAGATACCCCACACGTATGGGTTTGATGAAAAAAACAATTTTGAGTTTCAGTTCTGAGTATGGGGACCCCCAAAATTTACTGCTTTTTTTCTAGTTTTATATAAGAATCTTAATGCGGTTCACAGAATACATCTAGTTACCAAGTTTCAATGGCATAGGCCTTATAGTTTCGGAGAAAAATGGCTGTGACACACGGACGGACAGACAGACAGACAGACAGACAGACAGACAGACATGACGAATCTATAAGGGTTCCGTTTTTGCCATTTGGCTACGAAACCCTAAAAATGGCCGTGCCATTTATTTACGAAATTGTAGTTCGAAACAGGATATAATGCGAAAATGTCTCCACCGTTCTAAGTGAAAAGATGGATATCTATATAGGTACCTATAATTTCCAGGTCATTCGCAAAACATAGCTATCCCAAGTGTAAGATGTACGGTTTTAATTGATTCGAATCTGTCATGGCATCTGTTCGGATGTACCCATAAAAAACTATTTCTTTATCTGTAACATCTGATTATTTAGTCTATGTATAGGTACGAGTTATAGACTGAGTGATAGAAAACAAAAAAGGTTTGCTAGAATTTAAGGTACTTGAATTCATAGATCAAGTGACACAGAACGGACTAAAGAAAGTGTAATTTGAATAAAAACCTGTATCAAAATAGTGTTGTGACAAGTATGTAACACACAGTATCGGACACCAGTTTTTTCCCAATTATTTTCTTAGACCTTGATGGTGGGTGTGGTCAAGGTGATGACATTGTGTCTGGGTTCGATTTCCGGATTGCAAAGCGGGCGCGACCATTCGTTGCTTGCTATTTGTCGTATTTCTATCGAATACATTTTAAGCGTGGTAATGACCATGACACGTAATTGAGCAATTATAGAAATGCATGGCTACTTTACTTCCCCTAAATTGTATAGGCTGAATTTGCAAGTAACTGATCAACTCTTCGTTCAATTCGCATCTGTTTTACGTCGTAGCCTTTGCCTTTCCGAAAATGGATAAATAAACTACTACTACGCTGTTTTACGTCAAATCGTCTCCGTCTTGTGATCTCAACTCTCATTAATTGTCTTAAATGGCATATGTGGCAACCGTCTCGACAAAAAAAATACTTAACTAACCTAACCGACATTTTTTATGTTCCTCATCCTGAAAGATTTAATATAAAAATTTATAAGTCCAACATTATTAATTTTGTTCTTAAATCTTTCAGGATGAGGAATTTGAAACCGTTTCAATTTCAATAAAATATTTAATCGCAATAACAAACTAGACTTTTTTTTAACAATTTTTTAAACTCACCTTGTTTTTCTATTTCTTATCTTCACTTTTAATCAGTATATTTTTCTAAAAATATTTTACAAATAAATATTAATATTTATTTTGTAAATATTTTGCATATTTTTTATTTCCAGAAGCGAGCTGCGTCATAAAGCGATCTTAATATAAAACACATTTAATAAATTTGTGTACATGCTGACGTACGAGTACATATATTTGTGTATAGACTAATGTACAAATGTCTACAACTTTATGCTGATATTACATAAGTAAGACAAAGATGGGAGCTTAATGTTGATGATGAGAAATTTGTTACTAAATGATAATAAAGTACGGGAGGGAGTAAAACCCACCTCATAGGTACCTTCGATTCGTCAATCCTAAGTTCCTAACGTACAACAGTTAGGGATTAACACAACTATTTGTAAGGGAGGAATGACGAATCAAACTCCTCAGGAAAGGAAAATTGGATGTTGGATAGGAAAATACCTCTACCTTTCAGATTGTTAATAATAAGCACTACTCCGCTTAACAACGTGACTAATAAGTCGACACGTGTTTCACCTTCATGCGAGGCATCCTCAGGAATTGCTGCCATGCAGTCCTACGAATCGAGGGTGTGACGTAAGTTCCTCTCCCTCCCCTCCTTTATTATCGTTCTAAGATGGATTTCCGCCATGAAACGTCTGATTTCATTACTTTTATATTGTTCTTATTTGTGTCTCTGTCAGGGGGACATACTAATCACTGTAGTCAGAAACTGTCCACTTATGCCTATTACTGACAAATGACCAATTTTCATCGATCCTATACAAAAAACCCGATTGTTCGTAAATCAATGCCATTTTTACAAAATATTAATACAACTTAACTGAATACGTTTCAATTTCATAAAAATGTCCAACTACTGGCTAGGCATTTTTAATTGGCATGTTGTTATTTGTAATTACGTAGGTTTCATCTGTTAAACAATCAATCAAAAAGCGACCGATATGCTTTAAGTTTTGATAATGCGGAATATGTTACCAAACATTTATCCCACAAAACTAAGTAGGTGTTCGGTGAACACTACACAGGTAGTGACCACAGGTATGATTTCTGTGGTAGTGACCTATTAAAATGTAATATAAAAAGTGACACACATCACACGCACCAACACAAATTAATAAAAAAAATTGTATAAATTAAAATAATTAATCAGTCATAACTCGCAGTTTACTATCACCGTGTCCTTGACTATATTACCGCACATAAAACAATAATTATTGTAAGCTTAAAGACACCAACAAGTTAATTATAAGTGCGTGATAAGATTTATTGAGAGAACTTAGTTTGACATGCGAAAGGCATTTTTTAGGATTCCGTACCCAGAGGATAAGAACCGAACCCTTTTTTTTACGTGAGGGAATATCCTCATGGATGTTATGCCGGACTCCTACCGACTATAAAACCTCACGTGTCCTGCTAACAGCCTACGGTTGGGAGCCCCGGTTAAGCCCTCGGATGGATACCCCAGGACTCGAATAGAACCCTACTACTGAGAATTCGTTGTCGGTCCGTCTGTCATGAGGCGGTATCTCATGAATGGTGATAGCTAGATAGATAGAGCTGAAATTTTCAAAGATATAGGTTTTTCTGAAATCATTGAAGCGGGGCTCCCATACAACCCCATATGACCCTCCATACATGAATCCGACTCACACTTGGGCAGTTTTTTTTCATTTAGCTCATTTAAATAAAACCGCTCGTTTGATGGAAAATTACGGCGATTGGGGGCCACTGTCACAGTTCACAAGAAAATAGACCGTGGACATCAAGTTGGCGGTGCAATCATATTGTGCTCTTCGTGTTCAGCTTGAAGAACCCAAGGATCCACGAGGAGGGAAACGCATGCACTGGTAGAGCGTTCCAAGTTTCTAATAGATGTTTGAAAATAATTTTAGGTTTTCCATTTAGAACAACCATTTACGATTTAAAAATTTAAAGGTAAACTAAAAAGACTAACATAAAAATATTTAATAACCTGACTGAAAAGAAACAAAACTAGTCTGATACAGATTTTAATAGGTGGGATCCATTAAATAGGTAGGTATACCGAGCTCAAATCGTCGCAATAATGGGTCTCTATCAAAGTCTATAGTGTTGCTTTCAGATCACCTTCATATTCCAAGTTTATACTTAGAGTCGTCTTAGTTCCCCGTAAGGGTAAGTAAAGTAATACGCCCAAAATGTATTGTGTCCCAAGTAAGCCAGTTGCCATGTCTAAAGGGACCGGAGCCGGTTGTGAAATTTCTGAGCCGCCCATTTTAAAATAATGTAGTCATCTATCTATAAAACCATGAATATTTATAGATAGAGCATAATATGTTACCAATAATAGTACACAAAGAATGCAGTAAACTACCTAACTACCTATTATTAGCAGCAATGTGCATTTTAATTGGCAGAATCTAATTTATGTCCTTATTTTACTTCACATGATAATTAAGAGATACGAGTAGGTATATTATATTTTAAAGTAAATATTTATTGGCTGCTTTTTAAGTTTGTAGCTATGGTTTGAGCCTATACTTTTAATATCGGCATTTGTTAGGAACAACTCCGGACCGACATTCCTCTACCGGACTCTTGAACGCTTGGTGCGGGAGGGGTCTCTTATTCATTTGTCTCATATCTAATTTAGAAATATATGACTCATTCTCACACGACCCAAAGTCAGCTACTTAAGGGCTGTGCTGTGGTTCATACAATTCAAAAATTTGCTTGGATCTCAGCACGGCAGTCGCATATATTACCACTGTGCCAGCGCCACCAGGGCAGTCAATAAATGATTTTTTTACCCATAATATAAATGGCAAGTCTAGACTCTTACACCACATAAAAATTAGTCTGTTATTTTAAACTAATGTACTAATTTTCATATAATAGCATAAATTTCCCGCTATCCTGAGACTTAAACATTTTGACTTTTACTTTTTACTTATTTTGCGAGTAGGCGGAATCAGAATCGAAGTCAAGGAAATGCCATATTTTATTGACTTCGATTCTGACATTTTGTCCTTCACAGCTGCTTTCTTTCTGCTCATGAGTGTTTTCTTTTATTCTCGTTTACGGGATCTCTTGATTTGACCTTTCTCTACAATACATGAATACTTGCGCTTAAAGCGTTTATGTAAATTATGTTTTATTCTTCCGCGTACTCGGGCATTCAACGTAGGTACCTATTAGCATGCGCTTTCTATTTGGTCACAACCTTTTGTCCTAATAATGTCCCACTTAAACGTATAGAGGGCTATTATTTTTACTAAGTCCTATTCATGATCATACAAAAAAGACGGATATACAGGGCCTGTTGTAAATAATGGAGAGCCATCTCCAGCCCTTGCTTAGTTTTCTTATTTTCATAACTTATATTGCTTGTGAATATTAGTTATGAAAATGAGGGCATTAGTATCGATTTTTCCATACACACAGACTATACAAGTTAGTTAGACTAAGGATAGCCAAAGCGACGTACCTATGTCATAGACAACACATATCTACAAAGAATACAACGAATTAAAATGCCTTTAATACAATTTTCTAATATTTTGCTTAGATTTATGTCAAAACAATTCTATTATAAAAATAAGATACAAAAGTAATTTAATTTAAAGAAATAGCAACAAAAAACGTTTCGCATACAGTCTAATACTTAGGCAAACTCTACCTACTTAACAGCATAATCACGATCCTGTTAAAATATTACATACTCCAAGCCCCCATTTTTGAGGATTAAGCAACTAGGTAGTCGCCAAACTCTCAGTTGGTTAAGTTTTTATGTACATAAAAACTTAATTTTCTTTGTTAAACCATACACAGATACCAATTAGTATCGACGCAATAAATGTTGCATTAAATTATATACCCAGTAAGTACCAATATATGAATCATTAATGGAGTATTCAAGGCAAATTCTAATTGCTCTCTTAGTGGCACTTAATATAATTCATAAACTGGTTCCTGACATTACGAGGAAAATTATAAGGTGAATTACATATCGATTGCCCCCGTGGTACAGCTGTATTCAGAGTAAACTGCTGTAAGGGGTATCGTGTCCAAGTTCGATAATAGATTCAGACAAAGGTGTTATTCTACCAATGAAATCTTTCTCTTAATTTACTGAAATATGCAAAGTACCTACTACTTATTTAATGTTAAGAGAAAATTTAAACCAATCAACTTTAATTCGCGTACAGGGTGTTGGGGGGTTTACCGATAACCACAGAAGTACGGAACCCAAACCAGCCTCACCTGCAAACGATCTACCTGTTATCGAACGGACGAGTCTAACTTAATATAAAACCTGTAGTCTAAGGTCTGCACTTTGGTTTTTTTTTTTTTGTTTAACGTGAGGGAAAATCCTCGTGGATGTTATGCCGGATTCCTACCGACTAAAAAACGTCACGTCACGCCCAACAGCCTATGGTTGGGAGCTCCGGCTAAGCCCTCGGAAGGATGTCCCAGGACTCCCAACAGACCCACGGCCGCTGCTGCGGCCTCGCCCAGGGGGTGGTTCGGGTGCTATCCCGCGTCTTTAGGGGGTTTCGGGTGTGATCCCGCTTCTAAGGGGGGGCGTGCGTGAATTGCTCACGTCACGCTGCCGTCATGGGCCTGCTTCTGTAAGGACGGTGAGCCGCCCTGTCACCGTCCTCAGGCCCCCGGTCATGGTGGCCGATAGTCCTCGGCGAAGACACGTCGGCGGCGCCCAGGCCGCCGACTGCGGAATTCGGGTGGGAGAGTTCTCTCCCGTACCCGTCCCGCCGCCTCCTTCACGAGCATGACCTGCTCGCAGAAGGAGGCGGCGCAGTCCCACTTACTCCCGCTGGAGAGCATGGCTCGCACCATGGTCTCGAGCGAGAGAGTGTCCACGTCCAGACCCACTACGAGGACCTGGCGCTGTTACGCCCACGCCGTGCACTCCACCAGTGTGTGGAGTGCCGTGTCATCGCTGCGGTCCTCTCAGTGCTGACACTCGGCCGTGGTTTCCCGGTGTTTCCGCCACAGATACCTACCGAAGCTACCGTGCCCAGCAAGCATCTGTGTCAACCGGTAGGAGAGAGCACCGTGTCTCCTCTCCAGCCACTCGTCCATGACCGGTCTGACGGCCGCGATTGTGGCGAATCCCCCTTTGGTTGCTCAAGTCGCACCTTCCATGTCTCCGCGGTTTCCTGGTGGAGTAGGGACCGCTGGGCCTCGATTTCTCGATAAGCTGGCCTTTGGCCCCGCTCCAGCGCCTCCTTGCGCCATCTGAACAGTGACGCATGGGCTCTCGCTTCCAGGTCCTATGGAGGGGTCCCGGCTAGTAGACATGCCGCCTCACCGGAGATCGTGCGGTATCCCCTTATCACCCTGATGGCCATCGCTCTCTGCGGGCTCAGCAATCTAGCCACATTGCTGGCCGTCAGGGTTTCCGCCCATACAGGAGCTCCGTATAGAGCCATGCTTCGCACGATCCCCAGGTACAGTCTCCTGTAGGGAGCGTTGGGTCCCTTGAGCAGTTGGGCATCAGCCGCGCCAGTGCGGCCGGTGCTCCCCTCAGTTTTGGGACCAAACTTCGGAAGTGATGTCCGAAGTTCCACCGGCCATCGAGTACGAGCCCCAGATACTTCATCGAGGGCTCGATGCCGATGCTGACGCCCCCTACCTGTAGCCTGGATCCCGCAGGTGGCCCCATCCGAAGTCCGTGGAAGCACAGAGCCTCGGATTTGTGAAGGGCGACCTCGAGACCCAGCCGCCGTATCCGACCCACGACTTGAGCAACCCCTGCCGTGGCCTTTAGTGCTGCGTCACGGTGCGTTGCTTCCCGCGCCGTAACGAGGGTGTCGTCGGCGTAACACGTTACACCGACCCCTCTGAGCAACGGACCACGCAGCACCCAGTCGTAACCGATGTTCCACAGGAGCGGCCCTAAAACCGATGTCGAGAGACACCGCCACCACCACCTCACCCCGTGAGACTGCTTCCTCCGTCAGGCCTCTAATGCGCATGATCGCGTCCACAGTGGGTCTGCACTGTGGTACAGTACAGTCAAACGCCCTCCATTATGTAGGGAAGCACAGGTCCGTGTGAAAGTCGTAAATGGGGAGAGGCATTCAGCCGTGGATCCCTGGCCTTAAACTGACTTGATTGATTGGATTCTATTTTGGATTTTACTGAAACTTGTGATATTACTGTTTTTATTTATTTTCTTCTCTATTATATAAAAATCAATGCCACTTTTCGTTGTAATTTTATAACTTAATAACGGGCTCACATATCCAAACCAAACGTTTAGGCTTTGTTACGAATATTTAGTAGATGGTTTATGTAAAGTTTGCACATAATTTGTCGATCGGTTCTTCAAACGAAGTTGCGCGGGTCAGCTAGTTAGTTATAGAATAAACTTTATTGTTTATACCTAGCCACAAGGCAGCGCGTTTCTCGCCTAGTTTTTGTTCTGTATATTAAGATTATATTTCTTTAACTTTTACACTTTCATCATTTTCAGTTGCTGAGTATACTCCTGGTCGGTGTATTGACCGACCCAGCGCCCGGTCGAGTCCCAAAGGTGTATAATGCCCTCATCACTTCCAACCAGAACTTGGAACCCAGTAAAGCCTTCCCGGTATACCAACCAGTGCTCCACGATACCTTCGCATATCCGTTCCGGACTGCCTTTCTATACAGTGATCTACTAAACAATGTAAGTTTTCTTTCTTTTTTTATCACGTTTGAACTACAATTAATTTCAATCTCTTTCTTTATGTAAGTGCCTTTGATGGGGAAAACGTTCCTCCAATCAAAGTCTTCGAAATAAAATAAATTTTAACTGGCAATTAGCACAGTGTGCAGATAACGCATCCCAAGGAAAATGAAAAGCTTTAAATAAAATAAAATAAGTAGAGTTGATACAGTCAGTCATGAGACACCTTTTCTTTATCGTGAAGAAAAACCGCCATGGATGCTATGCCGGACTTCTATCGACTAATAAACTAACTTATATACTGCCTAACAGCCTACGGGGAAGCCCCGGGTAAGCCCTCGGAAGGTTACCCCTGGACTCCCAACAGAACAACGGCTACAACTGGGGCCTCACCTTGGGGGAGTTCGGGTGCTATCCCGCGTCTTTGGGGGTTGTTCGGGTGTTACCCCGCTTCTTAGGGGGGGCGTGCGTGAATCCCTTACGTCACGCTGACATCTAGGGCCTGCTTCTGTAAGGACTGTGGGCTGCCCATCACCGTCCTCAGGCCCATAGTTATGGAAGCCGATGGTCTTAGGTGAAGACACGTCGGCGGCGGGGGCGCCTTCTTCACCCAAGACTCAGTGCCGACTTGGGTGGGAGAGTTCTCTCCCGTTCCCTACCCGCCACCTCTTTCACGAGCATGACCTGCTCCAGGTAGAGATCATGACTGGTACCATAGTCTCCAGCGAGAGAGTTCATGAGGCACATATAATAGAAATACCAGTTTGCTCAAACTTCTTCATTTTTGAGGATTTAAAAGAGGCTTTAGAAGCCAACGTAAAGGTAAAACCTCCCAAAAAGTAATTGAAACAGTCCATGCTTATTTGCCACTTTAATGATATAAAGAATGCGACTCACCATGGTGTTGAATGTCGCAGATAGAAAAAGAAAGCAGATGGTAGAGCCTAAAAGAAAGTAATTGGTTCGAATGTTCTGTATAAATATAAAATGAATTTCATGAGTACTTGCCGAGTAAAAGGTTTGAAAGCTTTAAAATTGAAAAAGAGGGAATAGTGATAATGCATTATTCCCTTTTTACTAATAAAGTAACTCATTATTAACTACTATAATATTATAGAATGCATATTAAAACTGTATTAATGATAAGAAAATTCACCGAATTGTGTATCGATTTCAGGGTGTATTGCCGCAAGAACCGTCGCTCAAAGAACTTCAGTCTCCTGAAGCATCACCGACAACAGCACCTAGCTCACCAGCTGCACCTGCCGAACCTACTTCAGAAAATGTGGAAAAATCTCCTGAACCAGCAGCTGACGGCAAAGACACTAAAGCGGCTCTTCCTATCCCCCCTAAAACTGAATCTCCTATTCTGCTAAATGCATTTGGTCTTCCACCACAAGTGCTACCTCTTGGCCATGTAGATTCTATATTCAATACCTTACCGCAGTATAATCCATTTACATATCCATATCCTAGTCTCAGATTTTACGATCCCTATGATCCGTTTAGTTTCAATCTACCTTCATTATACCGTCCTTTTCATAATGTAGTGGGCCCTCAGCTTTCTGCCATCGCACCGGTAGCCGCTGGTGCAGGCGCTAGTGATAAAAAAGCTGGAAACGATCCCGCTCCCACTGAGTCTTCTGATCAAACCCCGCCACCCGCTGACCCAAATGATCTCAACATCTTGAACTATTCTTCAAAGGATCCAGCTATTCCTAATGTGCCTCCACCTCCTCTTCCTCAAGGAGGTTTGAAGTCGGATAAATCTGAATAGTCATTGTGTTAAATTTAATTGTAATTTATATATAAACTGGCAAGTTGTAACAGTATTTAGTATTTTAATTCTTCACTGCACACTTTTAAATTGATAGTTATGATACCTGATGATATGATATATGATGTAAAAGTTGAAGCGCTCGTGGCCCCGCGGACTCAGTGTTCTGTAAACGATCACTGCAGTAAGCAACTTTCACTATGGCCGGTCCATGGATGGGTGACCATCCATGTGATCACTTTGTGACATTTATTTGAGCGTTTCCGTGCTTCGGAAGGCACGTTAAGCCGTTGGTCCCGGTTGCCAGTAAAATGGCAGTCGTTAAGTCAAGTTGAAGACTTTATTTCAACAGCAGGCAGTCACAACCTGCGCCTGTCCATTTAAATACGGCAATACGGCTCACCACCTATTACGTGGGACAAATTATAAAAATGAAGGTGAAATGTGGGCATATAATATGCCTCTGCCTACCCCTTCGGGGATAAAAGGCGTGACCATATGTATGTATGTATGTATGTAGTTATGATACCAGGGTAGGTACTTTTAAACCCTCTATGTATACAGTGATGCTTGACATAAATCAGTAATTATAAAAAGGGGAATTAAGATTGAAGAGTAGTAGGCACTTTATGGTGTAATAATGAATAATGATTCATTAATATCATCTTGGCGTTAGTCGCTGCTGCATGACGAGATTGTGGGCCGAAGCAATCATAGAGTAACGCGACCTGTATTAGAGGCGCGTAGCTCTGTGAAAGCAATGGCCACCAAAACGCCAAACTAGAATGTCTAGGTTAAGAAAATTAATTAAAAATTACGGTACAACTAATTTTTAAATAGTTTTTATTAATAAACTGTAAGCTATTTACTAGTAAAAGAAAAATAAGTCCCAATCAATACCAGGCCTCATAAACGGCGGTAAAAACCATTCGTAAAAGTGGAAAACCTCCTGTTTACCCGTGAACTGATAGCGTAGTTTACACAAACACATTGTAAATCTCGTTGGTTTATACTTCAACATCTCGGGGACTGACGACTCTGACCGTACGTAGACACAGATTATATCTTTAGTAGAATTGAGATACCCCTGCAAACAAAAAAAAACGTGTACCTCAAATTGTGACGTCATGAAAATGTGCATGAGGCTCAAGTAACATTATTCTTTCACCAACATTTTATATAAGCAACAAGCACTAGTGGATCTCACGAGGTTTCACCTGTGTCGTTCTCGTGGAAATTCTCGTGAAAATTTGTAAGACAAATATATCATAAATCTTTTTATTATATAAATTTAATGCTTACTTAGAGTAAGTGGTTAGTTGACCTGACTTTTTGTCTGCTAATTATTTGTCACTAATGATTAATTTCAACCAGGCGTCAAATCAAGCGCATAAGTATGTAGTAATAAATTACAATAGACTTACCCGAACAATTACTTTTCCTTTAATATCATCGTACGTCAAATGGTCATGAATAGCTAAGGTTTTGAATCTAGATGCGCATTTCCCATAGAAATATTCGCTGTATACGGTATCTGCAAAAAACACAAAGTTTTAAAACTAACCATGAACTTGAATATCATTACAGATTGTGTTACTTAATAAAAACTATTTAAAAAAATGATAATATTGCCTTACCATTTGCTTCATCGACATTAGTGAAAACGATACTATTCAGCGCTGAATATGTTCGATACGTTGACACCAAAGTCACTGCAATACACACATATTTCTTTAAATATGTACAGATACGAAAACTACATTATAACTGTCTTTTTTTATCGAATTAACAACCAACCTGATACACATAAAGCAAGAGCCTTAATTAATAAAAGTAACATTTTGTCTAATAACGTCGGTACAGTGGATAGCTAAACTGGACTGCGTGAATACTACACATTTGTGTGTTTTCGAATAAAACGTGTAAGAAAGTAAACATTCTACGTCAACAATAAACAAATACTTTAGTCAGTTTACAAAAGAACCTGATATCAACAAAGTAAAGTCGAAATATCATTGACACAATCCTTCCGAAATTTGATGAAACTTGACTTTTTTCCGTTAGGATGAAGACACACTCACTGATAAATCACTTCCTATACTTGTTGTCTTCATTCTAACTATACTATTTCACTACCAGTACACATGAGTCACATGATGTTCCTAATTTTAAGAGTTGGGGATGAATCCAAAAAAGAGTATGTTTATACTTTTCCTGTGTAACAAAGGGACTAAGCTTTTGCCTCCTACATTCTGTCACAAATTTCTTACGTGTGTTGCCTGAAATTTATTTTCTTTTATGATCGACGAGAAATAACTATACGTACATACATAGTAACACCTTTATGTCCGAATGTGTAGGCAGGGTGAATAATGGTGAATTTTGGTAATACATTATGCTATACAACCACATTTCATCATTTGTTTTATCTCACAAAATAGGTGTTGAGCCTATTGCCGTGTCCGTGTCGTGATCAGGTGTACTCAATAAGCAAGCAATGGGGCAATAATATTAGGTTCTGCCCGAAGCAGAGAATACTCGAAAAATAGTTTAGAATTTACCTGATTGTTGGTTGGGTTTCGCACCTGTGATACACCAGGAGAGAAAGGATTTAACTTGCAGTGTGGCTGAATTTCCACGGAACAGGACCTTTTTTAGAACGCTTAGGTTTACGAAAAAATATAAATTTTACTTCTATAAAATATGTCTCATTGGTTAATATATTATGACATAATATATTAAACAATGATACATATTTTGTAATAGTTGTCTTATTAAATTATAGCTTTGTAAAAGTTGTCTCATTAAATTACATTTAATAGACAGCTATTACAAAGCTATAATTCATCGTCAGTCAAACTGTATTGAACAAACAAACTAAGCACAAAAATCTTTCTCACTGTTTTGCTTAATTCTCCAGTTGACTGGCCGTGGTAAATGAAGTATTTGTAATCGGTATAGTGCACTATTAGTTGCTTATTTGTTGATCTTAAAAAATAGTGATCATAACATAGAGGAATCTCTTGTTTGCATCATCCTGTTTATCTCCAATGATCAATATTGCTATAGCTCGACAAAGATTTTGAATGTAACACCTATTTGTATCATTTTTGTCAGTAAATTGATACACGCCATTCATCACGTTTCATTCTTCGCTTATGGATAATGGCGTCGTTTATAATTGGAATATGTGTATTCCTGATGACGAGTAAGTTTTTATTAAATGACACAATAAATTTATTGTTAAAAATTACAGAGAAACATAAATATTACATATCTATATTTACACTATTACTATCTAAACTAAACCTAAATAAGGCCCCCGTGGCATTGTGCCCAAAAGACTAGCAGCATTCCCCCTTTGAATAGCAATACCTATTCGTTGAGCGAGAAAACTGCCAGCCCTTGGGTCACCAGTTGACTCCACAAGGCGCTTTTTCAAATTCTTGAAAAATTTTTGCGCATTGGGACCCCATGGACCTAGGGTCTCGACACCGACTGGACAAAAACGATACGATGAGTCGAGACCCTTATATTTATTAATTTTAATATTTTCAGCCGCTTCCGCTGCTGCACTGGCTTTTAATTTTGTTTTAGGAAGATGGGACGGGGCTAGAGTGTCAACACAAGTTGCATCCCACACCAGGACCCGACCCATCTCCCACGGTATCAAAGTTATACCATCCGGTCTCTTGCCATCGTCCCTGAAAACGCCGTTTGGCTCTAAGAGCGCAGGCACATTGGCGGTGGCAAGAGCACGGCGGATGATGTCATTCAGCGCAGCGTGGCGTGAGAAGCGGCCTGCGCTCTTTAAACATGAAAGACCATGATGCCCCAAAGTGTCAACGTTAAAACCGCAGGGGCATCGATGTGAAGCGCAAAGCGTGACGCCAAGTCTCAAACCAACTGAAATTCTTAGGATGTCCGGTTCCAAAAAAGTTCCGGTGTTGGCTATAGGGAAAGCTTTCAACCAATCACCGGATTCCTTTCTACTGAGCGCTAATAATCTGGCCCGATCCGGGCCTAGACTAGCATTTAAAAAGGAGTCAAAGGTTAATTTTGACATAGCGTCGTCCCAGCTCCGTTGTAAATTTGGATGGGTGGGTAAATTTTGACCCGGACAAGCCATTAGCCAAGCATTCTTGGCATCTGTAAGGCCAGTCGTCTCGTAGTCTGTAAGACAATTCGTCAGAATTTTACCTACGAGACTCGACGTGGCATGTACAGATGACAAAAAGGCTAAAGGACAAGGACAAAAAGGCTTGACAAACCTAAATAATTTTTTAAAAATTTCAAAGGGAATAAATTTTATTTTATTTTATATTATTTATGCTGGCAAAGCCACACTAGAAATTTTGCGGATCCCTAGCCCACTATATTTAATGGGAAGAGATGCCTGGGACCAAGATTGTTCGCTCAGTTGTATATTGAGAATTGATTCCAAAGAAGATTTGATTAACGAATCAATAGAAAATAAATGACTTTGATGTTTCCAAAAAGGACAACAGCGCAAATAAATAGATTTGGGAACAAACATACAAAATTTCAGAATTGTGATTGCGTAATGTGAACTAATAGAATGTAGCCGATCTACATTGGATTCAAATTTTGAAATTTTTTGTGCTATTAATTCGGGAATAGCATCTTCAAATATAGGGGACCCTAGGAGGTAAAGATTCTCTCTGCTAACAATTTTAATATTCGGACATAGGGAATTGAATTTTTCAACGAGTTCCGAATTGATGTGATTATTATGAAAAAATAATTCACACTTATTAAAATTTAATTCCAAACCAATTAAATGAAAATTATTTTTAATTTCTATAAGATCTGACAGAACAGAATCTGCATCACCTCCAAGAGTCCCGTCATCTAAATACCAGACGTTAAATTTTGACTTTAAATTTTGGATGATGGGGTTAATGGCTAGGCTGAAAATGGCTGGTCCGAGGGGATCACCCTGCTGGCAACCGACTTCAGAAGAAAGTTCGTTGCATTTATACATTAATTTGGAAGGTTCGTGATAACAGTTAAGTAAATAGTTATAAATTTCAGGAACATTGCTTCTAATTTCTGACAGCAGGATGTCACGGTTTACCGAATTAAAAGCATTTTTCACATCAATTTTTAGCAAAACCAAACCAAATTAATATTGACTACATAGAGTCGCATTGAATGAATATTCGTTGAATTTCAACGGTTATTCCTAAAAAATAGTTTTATGCGTTTATCCGCCTTATAAACTTTATGATCTATGTCACATTTCGCGAGGGGTACAAAGATTTCGCTTCACGTATTAAAATACGGATATGACATTCATCGTGTAATTTAACTAAGTGCCGGTAGATGGTGCCTACTTCGCCCCAGGTCATTGGTGGAAAAATTCGTCGATCATTTCCTATATCTCGGTCGCTCGCTCGGTCTTGAAGGTAAGTTAAGCATCTGAAGACGCGAAGTTTGATGTTTGAGATGCGCACGTGAAGTTTGAGATCTCCTTAAACCGATGAATTTTTCCACATTAAATTTTTGGTCTCACAAATTACCAGACCATACTGATAATAATTCATTTTTCAGTCATCTCAGTCTCAGGCGTTGTCAGATATAGACCTGAGCCAGTAGAAGCGGGTCACGCTTTCTACCCAGTCCAGCACCAATATTATGGCGAAAGAGACCCAAAAAAACTAAGTCCTGACGAAAATGAAACCTTGTCCCCGAGAAGTATAAATTTGTTTCTTTTTGTTTTCACATGCAAGCACACAGAGAAAAATTATGCACATTTAGATTGTAGATTTGCTGGCAGATATAGCTTGGCAAAAAATTCTAGAAACGGAACTAATATCACTATTATATTATCTTTGCTAATATTTTGCAGGCTGACTATATTTGTCAAAAAGCTGCCAATAACGTCACATATGTCTGTCTGTCAATGACGATAAACAATTTGATAGTGGGTTTTATTGACGGTTGTTGACAACTGGATACTGATTGGTGGTTCTTTTTAACGGGTTGTCATATGGATAGTACAGTGGCTTCTCCATTATTTTCTTCTCTTTTTTGCTAAGCTGTACTATAAACAGTAGAATATTATATTATGTATGACCAATAACCAGGATAGAATATACAGGGTGAATTTTTCAAAAGGGATTGGATGGCCAAATCCGAAACTACAAGGAATAGCGAAAAGTGCTCAAAGGAGTCACGAGCCCAATTTTGATGAAACTTAAAACCTCATCATTAGATTTTTGAAAAACTAGTAATCCTAGCTGGGAATCGAATCCATTGATTTTGAAAAAAAATACACACCCTATATTATTACACCATACGATAGTGTTGCTATTAAGGATTTTATTCTGGAAAGTAATGACATACGGCAAACTAAGGGAAAGTGCTCATCTTTCTTATTTTTCTTACGTTAACTGATTAATTGTTCAAAATGTAGACCATTGTTTTCAATACATAGCTGGATTCGAGACCTCAACGATCGTACTGCATTCAATATTATTGATTCCGTTTAGAATATTCTCCAAAAAATCATTCTGAGCATGATTTAAAACACAGAATAGTTACGATCTATTCTGGAATGTCGAACGAAATAAATTATGATACCAAATTTAGGTACAAGAAATATGAATTCCATCAAAATTCTAAACTTTCCTTAAATTTGCCGTATATCATTACTTCGCAGAATTTGATCCTTATCAGCGACACTATCATATGGCGTAATATAAAGGGTGTGTTTTTTTTTTCAAAATCAATAGGTTCGATTCCCAACTAGGATTATTGGTTTTTCAAAAATCGAATGATGACGTTTAAAGTTTTATCAAAATCGGGCTCGTGACTCCTTTGAGCATTTTTAGCTATTCCTTATAGTTTCGGAATTGGACATCCAAGCCCTTTTCAAAAATTCACCCTGTATAGTGAGAAAGTGGCTTTAAATGGATTCTCATAGTCCCCCCGGAAACATTTGGCGATTTAGAATTTTTGAAAAAGATAAGAACTATAAATAAAGTTTGACTTGCATATAAAAAAAAACCTTAAAATGCGAATTTGAACTAGATACTCACCTTATCAATAATCAATCAATGACATATATTTTATCAAAATTGACTAGCTTTTAATTTTTAAGTTCAAGCTATTTTTGTATTGATTTTAATTGTTGACTGCCTCGGGGGCGCATTCGATAGTGTAACCGCCTGCCGGTTATGCGGGTTCGATTCCAGGGACAGTACAAATATTTGTATGATCCACAAATGTGTGTTTCGGAGTTTGGGTGTTTTCTATGTATAATAATGTGTGTATTTTGAAATTTAGAAATAAGTCTTTCAGACGTCTATAAGCCCCGCACGTTTATATTGCGCTTGGCGGCCATCTTGGTGACGTATGTCCGTCGAGCCGTCAGTACTAAAAAGAAATACCATACGCAGCATCGCGAGGCTAGTCTGCGCTCGCGCTACGTCACGATGACGTCACTTAGCTGTCATTATGACAAGGTTCCAGAACAATACCAACTTGCGGGGCTTATACATCCCATAGCACAATGTTGTTGTGTGATAATGTCCACAAATATTTATTTATTTTCAATTTGCTGCGATTAAACGTTATAATCTTTATTATTGTTACAGCTTACGCTCATAGTTTATACAGATTCGGTCACTGCACTACTGAAATGACATCAAGACAATATTTAGCCAAGAAGTCAAACATCACGTTAACAGACTTCAAATCTATCAGAACCCATTATCTCTATGTACGTACATACATATAGCCTTTATCCCCGAAGGGGTAGGCAGAGGCATATTATATGCCCACATTTAACCTTTAAGATTTTGTCCCACGTAATGGGTGGTGAGCCGTATTGCCGTGTTGAAATAGACAGGCGCATGTTGTGACTACCTGCTGTTGATATTTTTCAAGCCGCCGTATATTGGCCTTCAACTTGGCTTTACGACTGTCATTTTACTGGCAACCGGAACCAACGGCTTAACGTGCTTTCCGAATCACGGAAACGCTAAAATAAATGTCACAAAGTGGTCACCCATCCAAGGACCGGCCGTAGTAATTGTTGCTTACTGCAGTGATCGTTTACAGAACATTAAGTCCGCGGGGCCACGAGTTCTTCTATGTAATATATGTATATTAGTTATTGTTCTCTATACTAATATTTTAAAGAGGTGCCCTCTGTGTACACGCGAGTTCACCGCGAAGATCGGCTATGTAGCCATCTTCGAGCGCACCAGCGCCGAGCCGACTAGGAGTCGAAGTGGTCGCCATGGCCGAAATCGGTCGGAGGCATCATCATCATCATCATTTTAAAGAGGAGGATTTCTCTGTCACTGACACAGTCTAGGTACATTATACACGGGAACACGAACTAAGCGGGAGAAAACGCGTAACATCGGCTAGAAGCAAAAATTTGTTTCGGAGTTCTTATCACTTGTCAAGCTTATAGTAATTTAATTTTGGGCTAGATACATTGCCATAAAATGGGTGATTCTCTAAAAGTTAAGTTTTTCAGGTTGGCAGTACTGATTGGTAATGGCACCCAAACAATGATATATAAAAAACTATAGATACGTTACCAACACTGACAAGTGGCAACAAAAAAGTCAGGCAATTGCCTTACTTTTCATACATGCTACCGTAGATAATTTCATAGAAATTCTTTTTTTGAATGTATAAAAGATTTGCCGTTTTTGAAAGCCGTGATGTTCGTGCATGACGTGTCTATAATTATAATACGTCGTTGCACCCAAACGTATCATCTGTCAAAGTGAAAAGTTTTCAGTATACTCTGCCATTTCATCATGGAAAAAAATCACCCGTTATATTCTCCAATATATTATTTGTGACAGTCCACCGCATTACGTAAGCTTCACCTAAATTACGCCACAATACTTACTCGGTCCTGCACCTTCCGCATTCAGTCATTCCCTGTGACCATTTTCAGGTCAGTCCATCTGGACTAGACAGGACTACCATAGGCTGATCAATTGATTGATATAATGCATTGCTTGTTACAGTTAATAGAACAAGCTGGGACTATAAGGTATCGAACACAGTGCATTATAATGCGGATCATGGTTCCATGGAAATACGTATTTAAACAAGGACGAATAAGTGTGAATTACTGCCATGGATATTTAAGATATGCTTATTTAGTGACGTATTTAAGATATGATCTTCACGAATTCTATCTTCCTCATATCATTGATATGCCAGTTTATATTGATTTTGAATTTTACCATGCACCTCCACTTGACTATTTTTCGAAATAAATGTATGAACATAGTTTATTTTCCTTTATTTTAATATTGTCTCGATGTTTGTGAATCGGTTCTAAATAAACCTATTCACGCCTATTTGTTGGAGCGGCGGTGCGAGTTACCCTAAGTATCTTTTAATATGAATCGATTTCAGATCACAAAGCGATACAACTAACCCTACACAATATGTTGTTTCAAATGTTTCCGCTACTGAAACAAGTGACTCATATTCTAGTGTTGCAACTCTAATGCCTTTTACTGTTATTTTTCAGAAGATAACAATAAATTGGTCTAAAGCGCAAGTGTGGCGCCTCTAGTGTAACAAACGTTCATAGGCTGCGGTGACCACCAGTCATTCTGGTGGGCCGTATGCTTGTCTGCCACCGTAGTGGTATAAAAATAAAATAAAAGATAGCACCTTTTTTTAAGGTGAGGGAAAGTCCTTCAAGGATGCTATGACGGACTCCTACCGACTAAAAAAACCTCACGTAACGCCCAACAGCTTACGGTTGGGAGCCCCGGTTAAGCCCTCAGAAGGATGTCCCAGGACTAAAGATAGCACCTATACAAAAGAAAAAGCACTAGTTTGGTAAATAAGGAACTGTTTATAAATGTAGCGACATTACTAAATTCTTTCAAACGTAGTAGTATCCTGTTTACGAAAAATGTTTGTAGTTGTAACAGGACGAGCGTTGACTAATATTAGACAGTTAAACATTACTAAAACAGTTCATATTATAAGTGGAGCTGACTGGTTATATTTTTGTGCTGCTTTGCACCCGCAATGGCAAATATCATAAGTGGTATTATATTGTTGTCATTATTCATCGGTAAGTACGTTTTTATTATTTCCAAGTGTGGTTTCATGCTGTCAAACAAGAAAACTAAAAAGTAATCTATACATATAATAAAACTGTAGAGGGTCGAGAGTCTGTACATGGAAGATATTTTGAAAATTTTAATTGGAGGGTGTTCTCTAATCGATACTGAAGCCGAAAATGTAATTTAAAATTTTCATGTCTGTCTGTCTGTCTGTCTGTCTGTCTGTCTGTCTGTCTGTCTGTCTGTATCCCGACTAAGTATCACGCCGAAACTACTGAATCGATTTGCATGATACTTGGCACAATCTGAGCTTATAATCCGAGGAAGGTTTTAGGATACTTTTGATCCCGATATTTTGCGTGGTTCCTTCAGGGGAGGGAATGAATGATGAAATGGTTTTTCAGCTGTAATTTCTCACCGCGTGGTCCCATTTCAAATATTTTTTTGGTGTTAGAAAGATAATATTTTAAGCATTGCTCCACACAAGTTTCAATATTGAGGGTTTTGTGGTTCAGAAATGAGAGACATCTCAACTTTTGCCAAACCTAGAATTCAAGGGTTCCTTTGAATAGATTACACTGGTAGGTATCTTCTATCGATATCTTTACCTATCTATTCTTATTCTATACCTATAATTCTATACCTATGTATAATAAACTATCTATACATATAATAAAACTGTAGAGGGTCGAGAGTCTGTACATGGAAGATATTTTGAAAATTTTAATTGGAGGGTGTTCTCTAATCGATACTGAAGCCGAAAATGTAATTTAAAATTTTCATGTCTGTCTGTCTGTCTGTCTGTCTGTATCCCGACTAAGTATCACGCCGAAACTACTGAATCGATTTGCATGATACTTGGCACAATCTGAGCTTATAATCCGAGGAAGGTTTTAGGATACTTTTGATCCCGATATTTTGCGTGGTTCCTTCAGGGGAGGGAATGAATGATGATTTGAATAGATTACACTGGTAGGTATCTTCTATCGATATCTTTACCTATCTATTCTTATTCTATACCTATAATTCTATACCTATGTATAATAAACTATTTATCTATACATATAATAAAACTGTAGAGGGTCGAGAGTCTGTACATGGAAGATATTTTGAAAATTTTAATTGGAGGGCGTTCCCTAATCGATACTGAAGCCGAAAATGTAATTTAAACTTTTCATGTCTGTCTGTCTGTCTGTCTGTCTGTCTGTCTGTATCCCGAATAAGTATCACGCCGAAACTACTGAACCGATTTGAATGATACTTGGTACATTCCGAGCTTATAGTCCGAGGAAGGTTCTAGAATACTTTTGATCCCGAAGTTTTGCGCGGTTCCTACGGGAGAGGGGATGAAAGATAAAATGGTTTTTCAGTTGTAATTTCTCAACGCGTGATGCGATTTCAAATATTCTTTTAGTATTGGACAGGGAGTACTTTAAGAATTTTTCGACCCATGTTTCAAGATTGAGGGGTTTGTAGTTCAGAAATTAGGGGCATCTCAACTTTCGCCAAACCTAGAATTCAAGGGTTCCGTTGAATGAGAGGGTAAATCTAAACGGGCGTGTTGGTTTTAGAATAGCCTTAATCTTTAAGCTCTTTTACGATTAAGCAAACAGGGCCGTTTCACACGGTGCTTGACAAGTCTGATGAAGAATTAGGTAGTACCTCTCCTTTTGTGCACATTATGTGACGTAAACGAAGTTGCGAGGGTCAGCTAGTATGGATATAAAATAGGTTCTGCACAGCCTTCACTAAGCACCTAATTTCAATAGAATCATTCATCATTATAAATTACCCAGATTTTATTCCAATTTCTACCTGTTTGTTATTTAATCCAAGAATAGATACTAGGTATACTGTATTTCAATAGATTTGCGCAAAAATGTAAACAAACACATTTGATCCTATACATCCAGTTACTTGCAATTGAGTATTCACCCTGAATATATTCCAGTATCCAGGAGTCATACAGTGTTCTTACAATCATCTCGACACCAAATAACTTCTTTATGATAGTTTATTTTCATTGAAAATACCTACTCAGGATAGTAAAAATTTCAATGATTTGTCATACTTACTATGTTTTTCTACTCATCTGTCTTAGACAACGATTGTCAAAACATGACATGTTTACATTATTGCCAGATCGAGCAGGATTGGACTATAACAAGCTGGTGTAAACTATTGTTTGAGATTTACCCCCTGTTTCCGAAAGGCTGATCAACCCTAAATTAAATTAATCGGCTGTTAAAGGCGGATCCCCACCAGACAATCCAAAATGAAGATTTGATGTGGACGTGCCTCGCGCGATCCAAACTGCGCGGTAGGCGCGCGCTCCTTGCCGACATGTGACTCCATAGCGACCGAAAGTTCAACTGTACTATACTTAGTGCTCGTTTAAGGAGACGCGGCACTTCGAGCGGCGCGGCCCGCCAGGCGGGCCGCCAGGAACACAAACGTATGGAAATGTTCAGAGCGTTCAAGGAGAAGCGTTTTTGCAAGCGTTTGTTTGAGTTGTAGCTGCCACAGCGGCGAGTGTCGTCGCGTCGGAAGCAGCAATTGAAGCGACGGGTGATGCCGCGGAGGACGCGGCGGGTAAACCAGCGAGTCTCGCAATGGAGGAACGCGGCGGATGAAGCTGCGGGTGACGTCGCGAAGGACGCTTCAAGGAAGGGGTGGGAGATGTGCGGGGTATGCGTTAGGTAGGAATGTCGGGCAATATCGTTCATAGAAAATATCGATATTAAAATAAAAATATTTATCAAAATAAAATATCGATATTTTATTTTGAAAATGTAATCGATGTTTATAACCCCCTGGAGCAGAACGTCATGAAAGCAAAATATCACGTACGCAAAATAAACGATACATCGATACTTATGAAAGATTGGCGTTCAATTCCATACGTCGAACTCGAACATTTCCATACGTTTCAGGGTGGCGTTCTATCTCCTCTTTTATTCTGTATCTTCATCAACTCGGCTACGAGTCTTATTTCCAGTAACTTCCATCTCTACGCTGACGACTTGCAGCTGTACCGACGTTTTTCGGCCACTGACGCCCCATTTGGCATATCGTGCATTAACCGCGACTTAGACGAAGCGACTGGGCTAATTCGGTCGGACTGCGCATCAACCCTCTGAAGTCGCAAGCCATCGTCATTAGCAGTAAGTATCAAACTGACAATATGCCGGTGTCTGAACTGGATCCAGTTCTTTTGGCCGGTATTCAGATACCCTACGCAGACACTGTGAAGAACCTGGGAGTGATCATGGACACCACGCTATCCTGGAGTGCCCATATTAGTGACGTCAGCAAGAAAGTGCACTTCTCCTTTCATTCGTTGAAGTGCCTCCAGAGCCTCTTACCCTTGAGGACGAAAATTAGTCTTGCTCTAACTATTATTCAGCCCATTATTGACTACGCCGACGCCTGCTATTTAGACGCCACTGAGGAGCTTCTGGATAAACTTGAGAGGTTGCAAAATTTGTGTATACGCTTTATATTCAATCTTAGAAAGTTCGATCATGTTTCTCACTTTCGCAAAGAACTCAAGTGGCTCCCAATCCGCCTTCGCCGTAACACTCGAATCCTCTGCCTCCTTTACAATATCCTTTATAATCCATCTTCACCTCCCTATCTAAAGGAAAGGTTCTATTTTGTTCGTTCTCCTGATGCTCTCTGCAGATCTCACCTACGCTCAAATCTTAAATTTCCTTCTCACAAAACCGGTTTTTATTCATCCTCTTTCACCGTGCATGCAGTCAGACTATGGAACTCACTTCCGCCTGGTATCAGGGACAGTAAAACTATCACCACTTTTAAAAAGCAAGTCCGTGGACACTATTTTTTTTTAAATTTTTTTTTGTTGCCTACGGATTTTTAGTTTTGAATAATTTAATTTACTTTTTATTTATTTGAATATTTTGTTGATTCAATGTAAAAAACATTTAAATTTCAACCTTATTGTTCTACAACTTTAATTTGTGTTGATTATTAAGAACTTACTATTGTTTATTTTAATATTTTGAACCTGTTATAATTTGATTGTTCTAAAACTTTAATTTGTGTTGATTATGTAAGTACTTACTATTTCTGTTGTTTATTATTAATGAATAAAACTTGATATGGTATTTATTTTATAAAAAAATAAATGTCAAATTAGGAAAAAATCGATTATTTTCTTGAGAAAAATCGATAATTTACTTATCGATTTTTCATGCTAAAGAAAAAATCGATTAACTCAAAATCGTTTTTTTATGTACAATGTCACATCCCTATGTCGCACTGAACGACGCCGTATATGAAGCTGCGTGCAACGCGGCGGATGCAGCGCCGAGTGAAGCTGCGTGCCACGCGGCGGACGCAGCGCCGAGAGAAGCCACGCCACGCGCGTCGCTCGACGCCCCGCGTGTCCTTAAACGAGCTCCTACATTTCTATATGTTTGATTTTGCGCGTGACGCTACGCGGGCCGCTTCACGCGCCGCCTGACTATAAACGGTCAAATCGCTTTACGCGCCGCTGCAAGCCACGCCGTACGCGACGCTTGACGCCCCGCGTCTCCTTAAACGAGCCCTTAGGCGGATCAGTGTGGATCGGTTGGAGCGTGTCGGTGCAACGCGGCGGGATCGCAAGAAAAGTTTTGTTCGTCAGGCTACATGATCCATGCCTCATGCTCCCGGATCGTGGATCGCAGGAATTGGCGATCCATTTTGGATCGTCTGGTAGGGATCCGCCCTTAACAGCCGATTAGTTAATTTTAGCGTTGATCAGCCTTTCGGAAACTGCGGGTTAGTCTCTGTCTTTTTCAAATCGACCATTTAAGGTGCTAGGTGTGTCAACATTCAGTTTGACTCAGTTTTCATGATACTATTGATTCACTTTCACTTTCCAACACGCCAGTTTAGATTTATCCTCACATTCAAAGGAACCCTTGAATTCTAGGTTTTCATTAAAAGATATCTGAAATGTTGATGGCTGGAAGTGACTGAAAGCAAGATTTAAATAATAATGTGGACTATGAAGTCATTGCTATTTCAATTGTAGACCAAGAGCTATGAAAATTGTTAGCTTACCTCTCATAACCGCATATCTTTACCTAATTTAAATTATCATTCAGTTTTTTACGTTTGAGATCCCTCATGGATGCTACGCCGGACTTTTACTGACTAAAACCATACGTGGCCTTATCACTGCATACGGCCAGGAGCTTTGGGTATGCCCTTGGAAAGAATATTATTCAGTTTGCATCGGTTATGTAAGCCACACGAAGTGTACCTATAATGTGGCCATTTAAATCTTTGTGAATTTATGTTTAATGTGAAATGTGCTTGAATATTTTTTTTCTTTCTTTCTATGATCAGATTGTTTACTATATAATACTGAGCTTAGTCACAGGGCTGCAACCAGCATAATAAAGTAACATGTTGTGTAATATCTGTTTGATTTTATTTATAGTGTTGATGTTCCCGACGTGGTGCGAGATGAATGGGTTCCACTTTTGCCAGGACGATTTCAGCTTGAACCCCATGGATGGATTGCTCAGTGATTATTCATTTCCTTGGCTGGGTTTCACACAGTACCTACATGGTCTGAGTATCTTTATACTTGTTGCACTTTACACACACCTTATTCTTAGAAGGTGGACGTCCAAACGTCACAAAGTAGGTAGCAAGTCTATTGCCGTGTTGAAATGGATAGGCGTAGAATATGACTACCAGCTTTTGTGTGTTTTGAAGCACCTCTTATGGCCTTAAGTGTGTATGTCTTTATTGAATTAGATTTTTTTTCTACGTCCCACTGAACTCTTACCGACTAAGACCACACGATTGCCTAAGGCTGGGAGACCTGGGTAATCTCTCGGAACGATGTCTTATGATTCCCAACAGACTTTGGCTAGCACCGCGGCCTGACTTAGCAGTAAAGGGTCTAGATCAGAATCTCCTTGGATGATTTTGATTTAGAGATGATTATAGCGTTGCGCTCGGGTGCCAAGGCTTCTACAGAAGGACAAAATCTGCCTGTCAGGATCTTTATAATTATAGAATATTTTTTATTTAATTTATAAAGTCCTAGACTTCAACTTAAGTTTTGTAATAGCTAATAGACAAACATTCACCCTTCTTTAAACAGTTAACAGATAACCATTCACCATTCTTTTAAAACAAAATTTTTAAACTACTTTTTTTTTCAGAAGTCACAAAGCTATTGCATCCGAATATAGCGCCTCGTGTGGTTCTCATTCATAAACAATTCGTCATTGCAAGTGCCAGAGACATGTTGAACTTACCTAAGTACTATAAACTGTAAGTGTTGTATTTCTTCAGTAACATTCATATCGATTTCACCATGGAAATTACGTACTTATATCTATAGTTAAGCGCACAGGTACCTAGAAACTCAGAAAACAGATGAGCTATGTGTTTAATGACGTATATTTTCATTCCAGAGGGAATATGATATTTGGTGATTATGAACAAGAAGAGAAAGATTGTGGTTTGACTCCTGACGATATTTTGATGGGTAAAAGATGTCCGCGCGCGTACATGGAAATGCCATTTCGTGATATTGTCCCACATCCGGAATTCTCCAGGTAATTTATTTGTAAAAGAAATTTAGAGCTTTGATGTGACCTCAAAATAAGCAACACCGAGTGATCCCTATACCACAGATTATATAATTTGCCATGCATTATATATTATATCTAAATAAGATATTTTGAAATTTGAATTCCGGAATATGAAACTACTAGTGTAATCTTTTGATATTTTCTGTTTATTAAAGATAATCTGTATGAGTTGGGTACCCGTGCCTATGCCTACCCGTAACATTTTTTTAAATAAAACTTTAAACAATATTGCTTTTCTAAACATAGACTTTACAAAGTTATCATCTCAGCTAATAGTCCCAGAGCAGATCTGGGACTATAAGCTTAGATAGCAGATCTTGAGTCGAGATCGACTGCTGTCCAAACTCCCAACATCTTTACGGGCACCTGTAGCACATGGTAGAGCGTCACTGGTGTAAACCTAACTATTTGAAATATCGTAAGTTACTCGATAAGGTAGGTACTTATCTGTTGGGAGTCCTGGGACATCCTTCCGAGGGCTTACCCGGGGCTCCCGACCGTAGGTTGATGGGCGTTACGTGAGGTTTTTTAGTCGGTAAGAGTCCGGCATAGCATCCATGAAGGATTTTCCCTCACGTTAAAAAAAAAGAAGGTAGGTACATAGTTTTACCCAAATAGCTTACATCCCATTAAGCTACCCTAATGCCCCATACGATCATTTTCGAAGATCATCAGCTTTTTCTGTCACATCTTCTGACTCTGGTCCGTAACGCTCTAACCTTGAGGTATCAGTATCAGCACCAAGCTAGGCAACGACGACAGCAGCTTGCACAGTTTACTTCAATAAAAATCGGTAACCACAAGTACATCTGGCGGGCCGTATGCTTGTCTGCCACCTTAGTGTTATAAATAAATCTATGCGTTACATTACGCTGCTATCGCCGGCGCCCTGGTCATCTCTGACATCCAGTTTAAGGCCTTATGTTTTTGCAGTTTTGGAGTCAATAATAGTATAGCGGTGGTTCAACTACTTCGTCCAATGAAATCAGGTGAGCTTTTATGTATCTACGAGAATAGTAATCTGAAATTGCTATTTGTGCAAATGTTGTCTCATAAAAAGGTATTTGTGATTTTCAGACTATGTATTACCGGCATGTCTTCCAACGTTACATGAACGCGCAAGAAAAAAGAAGCTTAACACGGTATACTTAATAGATTACATAACGGGTATGTAACAAAGGCCTTATTCGTTTAATACTAGAGGACTTGCAGCTCCTCCAGCCAAAAATTTTATTGTCCCACAAACATGGTCTTCCAGTAAGCGGACGAGACCACGGAAAGCACTTTAACTTTCTCAAATAAAACTGTCACTCTTCTCAAGGTGCTCCCTCACCGGGAGCATTCGCGTAATGTAACGTTACAGGATCGAGCATTACAGCAGTGAGGAAGGAGAACTGAGCATAACAGTGCACAAACTGTAATGATACAAAACGAGGTTACATTAGTGAAGGAGGCGAACCGAGCATTACAATGGGCACCTTGTAATGATACAATGTGTATTGTTTTGATACAACTTGTTGCATCAATGCGCTGAGATTACAAAAAATCTATACTAAATGTTACATTACACGCGAACGCTCGTCGGTCAGGGAGGTAGTATTGTAACGTAATGCTCTTAGTCGAATCTATAATGTTACATTACACGCAAATGCTCCCGGTGAGGAGGGGCCTTCAGGATCATCTCGAGCGAAATATAGCGTATCCGTACAAAGACCAATTCATAGGTTACAAATTGATTATGTACTATAGGTATTCGCTGTTTAGCTTTACTTATATCAGCGTAATAATTCAAGTTTTACAGCGGTGCCAAGAGACTTTGATTTTGAGAAAATGGGGAAAAGAACCCTCAAGCTGTTTACTGGTTCAAAGTGTGTAAGACATCAAACACAAGCGGTAAGTAAAATAAAAGCTCACAGTAATAAAATGCCCTTATATGTGTGATGAATACGAGCATCTAGTTAGAATATTTTATCAATAACTAAAAGAATTGGCGCAGTCAGTAGTGTAGACTGGCGCGCTGAGGTCCTGGATTTATCCATATATTGGGTGTTCCTATGTAGGTTTAATGTGATGGCGGTTACACTGCCGAATGAGCCATCGAGGAGATCATGTTTTTAAAATCATAATAAATATTCCACACAGTTAAGAGACTGAATGGAGTAAATCATATTTCAGATGCTGGGCAACCGCAGTTTATCACAATTTCTCTGCAGTACAGGTTGTGGCATGCGACCAGGTGCGCCTATCATCAGCCATACAATGGAAGGACGGTTTGAACTCATAGGCTTGTCTATTGGCAGTTCTCGATGTTCAGACTCCAGCATGCGTCGTCGTTTTAATGAAAACCCACCTCTGTACATAGATGTATACCCTTTCGTTCCGTGGATCATTAACGTCATCAATGCACATGTGGTTCCCAAACCTTATCCTCAGCACTTTCGATTGGTAGAAGGAGGCTCTCGTAAGTTTCAAAATATTTATATACTTTATCCACAGTGGTGAGGTGTAAAGGAAGATGAGATGAAAGTCTATAAGTAGGTACCCTAGTCAATCAAACCTGCAAATGGCGTGTCTGCTGACTAACGGAAGTGGCGTAGGCATTCTTATAGAGGAAAAGTAATATCTGTTTTCAGTAGTTTTTGTATCACGATAGTCGTTAAGTCAAGTTAGAGGTCTAATGCGCCGCTTGTAAATTTTCAACAGCAGATGGCTATAATAATATATGAGACCGTCTGATTCAACACCAATAGGTTCACCACCACCTACAATATTGGCCTTAATATAACTGGCGAAATTTGGAAACGGAACACGATCTGCCTATAACTTCGTGGAAAAAGTCATGTTTTTTTTTATATCTATTTAGATTTGGCAATAGTACAGTACCCCAAAAAGCTACGAAAATGGGGTGTAATAGTTGACATAGATGCTATCTGGTATTCGTGGTAGTGTTTTTTTTAATGTATAAATTCACCGTGTTACAGGTATGGGATCAAGACACTCAAACAGAACGAAACAAAAGTCTGGTTGGAGGGGCCGTACATATTTATTGGGCGAAAATTGTTTTGGTGGCTGGAAAGTTCGCAAACAGGCTTCGTTTTTCTACATGGAGAAGTTTGAAGCGCGAGCTGATACCGATACACTGCCTACTACTTTAAATATTACACTTTTGGTAAATATATTATAATCTTTTCGTAAATGGAAAAGGTTAATACTAATCCACTAGTTGTGCCCTAAGTAAATACAAGAAATATTGTAAGTTTGCCCGAAACGATGGTTTGAATGATTAGAAATCTACCAACCTACTGTTCTGTTAACGCCTTCAAACCAATGACTACTGCTCAAGTCAAAAAAAACACTCAACTCTATAAGTCCAATCCTGCTCGATCTGGCAATAATGTAAACATGTCATATTTTGACAATCGTTGTCTAAGACAGATGAGTAGAAAAATGTAATATGACAAATCATTGAATTTTTTACTATCCTGAGTAGGTATTTACAATGAAAATAAACTATCATATAGAAGTTATTTGGTGTCGAGATGATTGTAAGAACACTGTATGACTCTTGGATACTGGAATATAATCAGGGTGAATAAGTACTCAATTGCAAGTAACTATGGATATATAGGATTAAATGTGTTTGTTTACATTTTTGCGCAAAGCTATTAAAATACAGTATACCATATTAGTGTACATATTAGTACAAAGTACCGTAACCACTTCCAGTATGGTACCTCTAAATTTGCTTTTACTAGTAAAACTTATCTTCTGTTCATAGATATCTTCAGGAATTGAATGCGTAAATGCCTGCTACCGCCTCCTGCTTCCTCACCGTGAAATTACACCTATCACTAAAACTAGGGGCATGCGCTTTACACTAAACATGTACATAGTCTCATTTGAAAAGAAATTCGCCTTTTCATTGGGTATATCTGGAACGAATTCTAGCCGGGAGCTATATGAAAGCAGAAAAGCTCATTTACTTTAAAGAATTTCTACAGAATCGTAATAAACGAAGTGTAAATATACATTTTGCGTCTTTATCATTTTATACCGTAGTTTTAGTTGTTGAATATATATCGTAACTCGTAAGTTACATGGACGTTACTAAAAGGAATAATTGACTGCCTGGTGTTGGGTTCGCTTGCCGGGTCGGACTAAATATTTGGGTGATTAAACAAATGTTTGTTTCGGAGTTGTTATGTATTTTGAAATATATAAGTATGTCCATCAGTCATCTAGATCCCATAGCACAAGTTATAGCTTAATTCGTGCTAGATGTTGCAAAAAATATCTATACTAATATTATAAAGATGAAAGATTTGTTTTTTTGTTTGTTTGGTTGTTTGTAACGAATAGGCTCCGGAACTACTGGACCGATTTGTAAAATTCTTTCACTGTTGGGAAGCTACACTCTTTGCGGTGAACATAGGCTATATTTTATTTCCGTATTCCCACGGGAACGGGAACTACGCGGGTGAAACCGCGTGACGTCTGCTAGTATTTAATAACGTGAAGTATTCCATCATTTGTACCAGTTATTTTGATATAGGTAGGTGGTAGCTCCATTACTGGTCGTATTTGCTGCTGTCCGTTTATCCGAACAACTATAGTGTGGGTTTCTTCAAAATAGATCCCAGAAAGTTCTTCCATAGTCAGCAGCGTGAGTATGCCACCTCCGGTTTCTTATCTACCAATAATAAGTCTCAGTGCGTTCATTGATATTGGGGTAATTTCAACTTTTGATGCGTCTGCTACCCGACCTTTCAACGTTTCTGGTCATCAGATGTAAGACCGGCTTTTAGTTGATATCCACTTGAATATCGGCGCTATCGGTACCTACTGCCTCTCAATAATGTAAAATTCACCTTATGTCTGCAATATTTTCTAATTCGGGTAATTCTAATATAGTAATTCACAAAAAATTCTAAGTTGTTAATGTTCGATACAACTTTCTTAAAAAGTCAACAAAATGTTCTGGATACTTTTTCGAGTCTTCACTTGATGATAGCATATCGTTCCAAAACTTCATATACATTCGAAACATTTTCTTTTCCGGAATATCCTTTACCTCACCAACCAATAGCACTTCTAAAACAATAATTTTAACATGTTTACTTCAAAAAAATATGTCTAAAATACGGGAACACCCAAAAATTCCGAAATATGGTTTTCCGAATTTCAATATTCCGATGTTCAAAATTCCGAAGATTATAATTCCTAAGAAACAAAGCTCCGAATATTCAAAAGGACGATATTCATATATCCGAAAGTCATAAGTACGAATTTTTATTTTTCCTAATTTCATTAGTACGAATAATCAAAAGACCGGACTGTTATTTTCCCGAAAAACATTATTCAGAATTTCAAATATCCGAAAATTCACTGTTAAAGTTTTTTTTTAATAAAGTACGGTCAAGTCTAACTACTGAAGATATTATTTCCAAGTGAGTGGAAGGCAAACGACAAAAACAAAAAAAATAACCACGATGGCTAAGGCCGGAGCTCCGCTCCGCTTCGCTTTCGCCTTAGCCTTCTAACCTAACCTATGCGAGTCGAGGTGTTAACCATAATAAGTGAATGGTTAACACCCCGACACAGAGTACCCCGATCTTTTTTTTTGTTTTGTCGTTTGCCTTCCACTCACTTGGAAATAATATTTTCAGTAGTTAAACTTGACTATACTATATTAAAAAAACAGGTGGAATCGGGAACACAAATAATCGTCTTTAATGATAAGTTTTCGGGTTAAAACAGGAACGGGTGGAAACGACATTCACCCTTCGTATTTATGATAATCGGAGTTCGTATTTATAATATGGCGGATTTTTAATGATTCGGAATTAAACGGTTCGGTTTCTTGAAATTCGGCATTCTGACAGTCGGAATTGTAAACATTCGGAATTTTAAAATTACGACTTTTAATAAAAAGGATTTATGAAACATCGGATTTTTGACTTTCGGGATTTCGAATCATTCGGATTTATGAATTTCGAAATTATGAAATTCGTGATTGTGACTTTCGGAATTAAGTTTTTCGTATTAATGAAGTGTACCCCTAAAATACTTATATGACTTTTTACCTTTGACTTTTTTGACACACGTGTTAGATAGTCTAAGCTTTTACATTTGCTTTTAGAGAAATTAGACTACTTTTGTGACTTACTTTCTGACTTAAAATCCTATGTCCCCAAGATGGGGCAGAGGGCGTCCACAGTAATCTTTCATCGCGTTCGGTCTTAGGCTTTCCGTTTCATCTACTCTGTACTAGACTACATCTACTTTTATGTAATACTATTAAATTATTTTTCTTTATTCACCAATTGTGCAATAAAAGGCCGCCGTGCTGTGCTTTTCTCTCTGTATATCTTTGTATTTTGTGAATGTGTAAAAGGCACACGTATACGATGTACAATTTGCTAACCCTTCTGTCAGTGGCAAAGTAGTAACAAAAGCGTCATTACAAGAACCAATAACCCCAATTCGGGGTGGTTATAGTTGTATAGTATTAATATTATTTCCACTTACCATCCAATATTCTTTTTGTTTTATGTGTTCCAGTACCATGATTTTGTGTTATATTGGAAGTTTGCGAATTCAAATCAGGTGGTAACAATTTTGTCTTGCTTAGAATCTGAAATAAGCAACTACAGTATACAACAAATGAACAGACACACAGGAAAACAGACGGACGAGAAAGGCAAGCAAAGCCAAAGGGTATCAACGGGACCCTATTCTCTTGAATACGGTCCTGACCCTTTGGGTGCGGAACCCTAAAAATGAATCCTTATATCCTTGTTCAAGCATGGCATTACGTGTGAACTGCTAGACCGATTCGTTGTTGTTATTGTCAACAAGAAAGCCGTGAGATCGTTCTCAACAGACTGCCCCTATCTAATACGTTTATTGTGAAAGTGAAAGTTCAATCCGATTGACGATGTCATTTTTGTTTTATTTCAAACTTTGAACAGATGATCCACGTGACCTAGTGACGTAGTTTAATGCTACAGACTACAAACAAAGTCTCTGCATTCTATTTTATAGAGAGTGGCTAAAAGATGGTTCTCAGGAAAAAAATAATGGATAATATTTAATGAAAAGCTCTACGAAGACGGAATTTCGGGGCGATACAAAGTTAACCTTACCTGTATATAAATTTGTAATTCCAGGTGATGCGGAACGCTTTGTATAAATTTAATAATATTATAATGAGTTTTTTATACCTTGTATTTGTATACCTTGGAAATAATTCATTTTGATGGACTTTATAAACATCGACGTTAACTTTTGTATAGTAAATACAAATGTTGTCGTTGATTACCCGAATAATTTAATAATGACCTGAACTGGGCACGTTTTGACTAATTACGAGATCACCAAAATATAATTTAGCGCGTTTTGCTGATTAATCAATCAGATTATATCAGTCTACTACTGGACGTAGGCCATTCCCAATTTTCGCCACGACACACGGGATTGCACCTTCCGCATCTAGTCTCAGGCTCCGACTATTTTCAGGTCGTCGGTTCATCTGGTGTGTGGACGACCTTACCTTTGCAAAGTCGCGGTTCCGATGATCTAAAAATATAATTATGAATTATATTAAAACATACCTCTAAATCTTTTAAAGTTATATTCTGTTTAATAACTGCGCTGAAAATGGTTTGAAATAAAAGCACAACAGTGAACCCCACAGCATGTGGAGATAAAAACATATTCACTATAAATACCTAGTTAAATTACTTGTACATGACGTAATGGATGTGCACTACAACAGCATCCAGAGAAAATATGAAGTGCCAAGAAAATAATAGCTGATTGCGGTTTTAGAGTTCTACATTTCGATACAAAAACGCTAGTCTCCCTTTTTTAAGTTAAACAATACATCTTCTTCAAGATCGCTAATGCTGTTCTAACTTTAAATACCAGCCTGGCCTAAAAACTAAATGGAAGTGACGGATATAGACAGCGGTGAGATCATACAATAAATACCTAATACGAAGTTAGATTTGTAATACAAAGTGACACCGTTTCGACTGGTTCACATCGAGGTCTGGTTAAGATATTGGATAGCAATTACAATTTACATGCACTGCCAGTTTCACTATGTGCCATTACATATATATATTACACAAATTACATTGCACTAAGAATCCATTCCTAAACATAATGTAGGTATATATATAATATTTTTAATTTTAAAGAAATATTCTTGAAGGACATTTATGTTTGGAGCAAACGCCTTTAGTATCATCTTTTTTGATTAAAGTGATAAATTTAATTACATATTCCTGCTTAGTTAAAAAGACAAACGTGACTTTTGTATGTACTGAACCCAGTAATATATTAATTGTTCGTCATAACTTGAGCTATTTTAAACAATACTCTCATTATATTCAGAACAATCATGTTTTCTAAACGCGTTATTATAATGGACACATTCCTTGCATTTCTGGCTCGCTGAACTAACAAGAGCTGATTTTTGAAATACTGCATCAATCAACATCGCTCTTAATAATGGTGTGATTATTATAATCATGGACGCATTTCTCGCCAACTCCACGCCACTCTTAATTAGTAATGAGCAATACAGCTTACATTCGCAAATATCACCGAATAGTTTCTGGTGTATGTCACAGTAACAGATAATCTGTCTGTAAAATCTAGTTGGTTTTCAAGCTTCACACCTAATAGAGTAGAACTGAACCTTTAATTAAAATAGAACCTTAACTAGTTGGAGAGGCACTCTAAGAAGAAGAAGAAGAGTAGACAGTGATTTACAAGGGTCGCATTCAAGACATAGCTATACACTTGTCTCCCAGGATCATAAATTGCCCCTGACTCTCCATAATGTGTGTGCTGATAAATAAATAAATAAATATGTTGGCTATGTACTCGTATATGACAGTATTTTACATGGCAACAAACCAGTTACTGACGTAATATAATGGGATAAAAAATTTTTCAATAAAAAATACAACCGACTTCCAAGAAATCCTGAAATATAAAATTTACTTCGCACAAAGTAATATGTATTTTGATTTATCTGATTTTTTATTCAATATCATATTGAAGTCGGCGCCAAGTAAATTCATAGGTTTAGGGAGGTATTATTCATGGCACCAACTTCAATATTATATTGAATAAAATCTGATAAATCAACTACATATTACTTTGTGCTAAGTAAATTTTATTTTTCAGGATTTCTTGGAAGTCGGTTGTATTTTTTATTGAAAAATTTTTTTTCTTTATTTTATGTGACGGGTGAACCGAAAAATATATCTATCTAGGTGAAAGTTCTCATCAATACAAATTAATCAAGCCCCAACACAAGGTAGCTGCTGTAAATTGTTAAGGAATTCCCTCGAATCTCTTTTGGTTCCATCATCAGATCGACTCCAGACCTTTATTAATGGTAGTACATTAAAGCGCTGAATTAAAAAGTTAACAAACGCACTAGTTGTGCCTATAATTTTCGGTGGTTGCCCTCGATTTCTCCAGGATCCCATCATCAGATCCTAACCTGGTTATAATGGGACCACCTCAGAAGTAAACCTTATTCAACAAAAAAAATTAAAAGCCGTCTATAATTGACGGTGAACATACATAAAACATTGAGATCTTTCTTTTTTTTTTGAAGTTGGATCCATCAATCTAGGTGTAAAGTTCTCATCAATACAAATCAATCAAGCCCAAACACAAGATAACTGCTGTAAATTGTTAAGGAATGCCCTCGACTGTCTTTCGACTCTATCATCAGATCGACGCCATACCTTCATTTAAGTGTAGAACATTAAAGCACTTAATTAAAAAGTTAACAAGCACACTAGTTGTCCCTACAATTTTCGGTGGTGGCCCTCGTTTTCTCCTAGATCCCTTCATCAGATCCTGACCTGGTGAAAATGGGACCACCTCAGAAGTTACCCCTATTCAACAAAAAAATAATTTTTGAATTCCGTCTATAATTGACGGAATTATCGCTTGACATACATAAAAAAAATTCATACAGACGAATTGAGAACCTCCTCCTTTTTTTGAAGTCGGTTAAAAATGACGCCAATTTGTCAGACTATTTCATTGGAACTGAAATGTCATTTTGATGAAGTTAAAAAATCCAAACGGACGTAGAGCTTTCCCAAATTGCGCCACTCGTTCTTCATTTTGTTAACACATAGAATTATTTTTCTATGTAAATTGAACAGTAAAATAAATAAATGGTTTAAAAACCCTACAAAATTACGCCTAAAACAACCAAAAATAAATTACGGATCGTTCAAGTTGCCTCTATTTCTAGGCTGAAGTGTAAACGATATGCTTTTAGTTATAATATTTGATTGCAAAAGCGTGGGGCGCTGGCACAGGAAAGACTTTCCTGGCGGAAGCTGCATGATGTCTTGTCAGATTAAGGATAAGGTCACATTTATAAGAGCGTGTTTTTCTTAATTGCCTAAAAGAAGAGGCGTTCCCTTTGGCAGCATAAACGTTATGCTCTTGTGCGACCTCGTGCAGCTTTCGCCAGGATTTTTATTATATAAGGATTAGTATTAATAGGAATTTGCTTACAAAAATTCTTTCTTGTTCTAGCGCCCCACGCTTTTACAATCAAATATTATAACTAAAAGCACATAGTTTACACTTCAGCCTAGAAATAGTGGCAAATTGAACGATCCATAATTTATTTTTGGTTTTTTCGTGCATTATAAAAGCGTAATTTTGTGGGGTTTTTTAAACCATTTATTTATTTTATACTTTCTAGTCACAACATTTATACCTTTACTAGCTGTTCCCTGCGGCTTCATCCCCGTAGAAGTCGATATCGCATAAAATCATTACCCTCCTTTTGTGCAGTCAGTTAAAAAGTAGCCTATGTCCTTCCCTTAAACTCAAACTATCTTTATAACAAATTTCATCAAAATCGGTTCAGTGGTTTAGGCGTGAAAACGTAACAGACAGACAGATTTACTTTCGCATTTATTATATTAGTAGGGATTTCTGTATTACATGGCGTTTTGTCTGAGTTCGACTAATGTGAAAATATTTCATTATTACTCTAATAGGTACATATACATTTTATGCAGGTACCTATGTCAATATTTACACTCAATACCTATTAACTTCAATATATAACAGGTTTGTTATAACCTTAAACCCTAATCGTGGTCAAAGTTCATTACAAGACTTTTCTAACAAATCCAAACACAGCTATGATACGATGTTCAATCATGAAGTTACAGTTCATATCTTACGACTCCATCATCAGATAAGTTTGACAGCAGCATGTTATTGTATTGTTATCAGAACTACAAACTTCTGCCAATTTTCATGACGCTACGATCCTTGGAAGATGGTTAAATTAGTTACCTGAGATTCCATTGCATAGTTTTACAAGTTAATTAAAAAAAGGTTTGTTATAACCTTGAAACCTAAGCCTGCTCAAAATTCATTACAAGACTTTTCTGACGAATCCAAAAACAGATACAATACGATATTCCATCATGAAGTTCCAGTGCATATCTTCCGACTCCATCATCAGATCAGTTCGACAGTACCATATTATTGTATTGTCATCAGAACTACGTAAAGATGCCAATTGTTATGACGCTACGATCCTTGGAAGCTGGTTAAATTAGCTACCTTAGATTCCACTTGTTTTCAGTGCCTATCTTCCGGCTCCATCATCACATCAGTTTGACAGTACCATATTATTGTATTGTCATCAGAACTACATACATCTGCCAATTTTCATGACCCTACGATCCTTGGAAGATCATTAAATTAGCTACCTTAGATTCCACTTTTTCCATCGAAGTTTCAGTGCCTATCTTCCGGCTCCATCATCATATCAGTTTGACAGTACCATATTATTGTATTGTCATCAGAACTACATACAGCTGCCAATTTTCATGACCCTACGATCCTTGGAAGCTGGTTTAATTAGCTACCTTAGATTCCACTTGTTTTCAGTGCCTGTCTTCCGGCTCCATCATCATATCAATTTGACAGTACCATATTATTGTATTGTCATCAGAACTACATACATCTGCCAATTTTCATGACGCTACGATCCTTGGAAGATGGTTAAATTAGTTTCCATAGATTCCATTGCATTGTTAGTTCCATACACGACGACCTAATAAAAGCGTATTAAAATAATTGTATAATAGTTTAAAAAACTAAAAAACACGCTTCAAACCCTTTTATTCAACACCCATATCATGGGGGTGCATTTCAAATAGCCAATCCGCCATCTTGGATGTCCGCCATGTTGGATTTAAGTCACGTGGCATTTTTTTTTCGTATTCCTAACAGCAAACCCTTTCATGTGATACCCATATCATGGAGGTGCATTTCAAATAGCCTGCCCGCCATCTTGGACGTCCGCCATATTGAATTTAAGTCACGTGACTATTTTTTTCGTCTTTCTGACAGCAAACCCTTTCATTCGATACCCATATCATGGGGGTGGATTGCAATCAGCCAGTCCGCCATTTTGGGGAGGCCGCCATATTGGCTTTGTGATGACGTTTTTTAGCTAATCATGTATTGTCATCAGAACTCAGAGCGTGTGGAAAATTTCAGCCTGATCGAAGGACGGGAAGTGGGTCAAATTGACATTCCAAGATTTTCTTACATACATAGGTACAAGTGAAGCTAATAAAAGCGTGTTAAATACAAGTTCACTACATCAGCAGGTCCTCTGAATGTGTGATGAGTCTTCGGACTGCAACTCTAGCATATGTTAAACAAACCTCTCCGTTGTAAACTTAGGTTTTCGGGACGGACGGTAACAAAAGCAATTATAGTTCTTCACAGACTTGTTCTAACAAGACCTAGATGCTGTAAATCTCATGTTCACAGCGATAGACATATAACACGTTATAACACACAGGTAGGCCGCCGGGTGATACGATAACTACATTGACTCCCAACTATAGGATCATCAAACATCAGTGGCCCACACAGAGCATCGCAGCTCTAGTAATATCAAATATCATCGACTCATTATATCAAGTATCATTGACTCCAGTTCTAGGACCATCAAATGTAGGTATACAGGGTCGGCTCACTTACTCATGCGTGACACTCATGACAACACAATAGTTTTATCTATTACACGGGTGAGAAATAACATGTAAAAGGAATACAAACCTTCGTAAATGTGCTATCAGACTTCGCACACGCGGTACAGGATAAACTTGACCGTACACATAAACCTTGCGTCTTGCGTTGTTCGACTTTAACTAAATGACGTGCAAAGAAAATTATCCATTTGACATTAGAAACGGAATCATATTCAAATTTAGATAAAAAACAAATAGACCGACGCGATAATTACCATGGAGGTAGCAATCTCCATGGAGTATAACTTCAGAACTTCGCAAGATTATCAGATCTTCGCGACAGCTTGTATGTTCGAAAGAGACTCGTCTTGGGGTGAACTTTATACTAGAAAATATTCTTCGATTTGATCTGATAAAACTATATTATTGTAATTTATTAGATACTTTTGCTTTTTTACGTATTAAAACACGATTAGGAATACTTTATACGATGAAAATCGCTCTCGAAAAATGCGAAATATTGCAAAAATCTTAACAAGTAGTGTACTTTTTTTATCTAAATAAATGAGTTTAATTCTCATAAAAACTTGTCATAAAATACATTTAGGTCTTTAGAACAATATTTTACGTATAGATTTTTTCTTTAAATCCCTCAGATTTTATAACAGTAATATAATGTATTAGAATCGAATGAAATCCGGCAAAAGCATACGCTGCAGTCAAGATCGAACATTGCAGCCTTAAGTTAAAATGGAAGTTGTGAATAACTGCAAACCTTTGTCTCTTATTTACAACTTACATTTTAATACATTTTAGCCCCTCTCTATAAAATAGATTGCAGAGGGGCTTATGACGAGACTTGTGTATATAGTCTGTGACTCTGTTGCATTAAATTACATAGCTCAATAGGTCACGTGGATCATCTGTTCAAAGTTTGAAATAAAACAAAAATGAAAACGTCAATCGGATTGAACTTTCACTTTCACAATAAACGTTAGAGGGGCAGTCGGGTAAGGCCGTCTCATGGCTTCTTGTTTAAAATGTGAATGCACGTTCAAACTCATTTAAATGAAATATTACAAGTGTTAATTCAAAAATTGGAAAACTCATGATCCTGAGACTATTCTAATAAGTTCAAACATGGTATATATCCTGTAATTTTCCAAGGAGTTGGGTATCCCGCAAACTACTTGATGTATCAGCCAGTTCCAGATTACCATGTCGTGGAATTACCATCAAAGGAACAGTAGATATCCATTTTTCGATTAATAGGACCAGTAAATTTTAGTGAAATCCCTGCATCACCCAGAAACTGCACTGATGTACACTCAAAATTTATGGCTAAGAACCATCCCCGGCACATCAGCTTTCAAACAAAAGAAACGTATCAAAATTGTTCCATCTGTTGGGCCACTACGACGCCACGCCCAAACTCATACATACACATATACACAGGTCAAACTTATGCCCCTTTTTTCGTAAAGGGGTAAAAATAAAGGCAATGTATTCTTCGAACATTTATTGTTATTTGGATACAGTATTCGAAACTCATTCAGGTAGTAGTGATTGTATCCAGAACAAAAATTTGATGTCAATGCCTAACGATACATGAAAATGTATACCTAATATGTGAACTACCTACAATGAACAAAGGTCAAAGTTGATGTTCAAAATGTGTGTAGTAAATCTTAGGCGGATTCAACAGTAACTGAATCATCATTAAACGCTTGGTTTTGATTCCCAGATGCTGGAAAACTCGAAGCTGGTTGAGAAGGAGCTTGAGGGAAAAGATTTTGAGGAAATTGCGGAAATTGCGGAAATGAGGGATTCTGTGCAGGTTGAGGATCTTGTGGATTCTGCGCTGGTGACGAAGGGTTTTGGGGAAACTGAGGAAGTTGAGGTAGTTGCGGGAATGAAGGTGTTATTCCTTGTGGAAGCTGGGGAAGTTGAGGAAAAGACGGGAAAGAAGGTGTTTGAGATTCCTGTGGCAATTGTGGCTGTTGAGGATTTTGTGGGATTTGAGGAATTTGCGCATACTGGGGGAATGAAGACGGTGATGAGGGTCTTGAAGGGAATGAAGGGCTTTCCTCTTGGGTGCTTTGGGTGTTTGAAGGTATGTTTGAGAAGGAGTTGGAGGGCAAAAATTGAGAAGCAGAATCGGACTGCGGTATTTGTCCTGATTGTTGTTGAGAATTAAAGTCTATTGAATCTACCACAGTAGAATCAGCATCACCAGATGATTGGTCTGACTGTATACTCGGTGGTTGTGATGGGAGTGCAGGACTTATCGGAGCAGGAGTACTAGGGGCCAAAGGAGCACTAGGAAAAGAGGGACTAATAGAACTAACTAGAGAAGGAGGTCCAAAAGCTGAAATCAAGGAGGGATGCGTTGGGTAATAGATGCTAGCAGCTGGTATATATGCAGGATTTGCAATAGAATAATATCCAGTTGGTAGTGGGGCAAAGTTGTTCACGTGTGGAACTTGATAGGCTAATTGAGGTTGAACTCCAAATGAATACGATCCTGGTATCTGTAATAAGAAACAAATATAGATTAATCAATAGGTATCTTACTACTATTATAAATGGGAAAGTTTGTGAGTGTAGATGTGTGGATGTTTGTTACTCTTTCACGCTCAAACGGATGAACGGATTTGGCTGAAAATTTGTACATTATAGTCTGGAATAACACATAGGCTACTTTTTATCCCGGGAATAAGTTCCTACGAGAAGTGGGAACGGGAACAAATTTTACGCGGGCGAAGGTGCCGGCATCATAGTATTAATATTCGGATAATAATTTATTAATTTCAAAGTTCAAATCATGGATAATCGTATAAAAGTCATAACATAAAAGCAAATACACACATCAACACCGTGCAGCCGTGACCGCCGTCATATTGTGGGTGTTTATCTCATTTATAAATCTCAAATCGACATAGAGTACGAAATGAGTAAAGGACTATAAATTGTTGTATCCCTTCATTCCCAGTAGTTCCGCGGCAGTAGTTCCGCGACGGAACTAGTGAGACTTTTTGTCCCAATAGTTCCGTGGCGGAACTAGTGAGACTTTTTTTTCCCAGTAGTTCCGCACCCCGGAACTACTGGGACATTTTTATTCTCAGTAGTTCCGTGGCGGAACTAGTGAGAATTTTCTATTCCCAATAGTTCCGTAGCGGAACAACTGAGACTTTTCCATTCCCAATAGTTCCGTAGCAGAACTAGTGAGACTATTTTACTCCCAGTAGTAAAAAAACAAAGGTCGAAGATTGGTAAAACAAATGAAGATCAACGAAACAAATGAAGATCAACGAAACAAATGAAGATCGATCAAACAAATGAAGATCAACAAAACAAATGCAGATCGGTAAAACAAATGAAGATCGGTGAAGATCGGCAAAATAAATGACGGTTAAATAAACAAAAGAAGATCGAAAAAACATATGCAGATCAGCAAAACAAAGGACTATAAGCAAGTTGATAAGGTCAAAAATTACTTGCAGCCATATTTTGTAATCTAGATGAGATTAACATTCAAAAAAATAGGTGCAAGCAATTCACGACCTCAATGACACTGCTCTAAAAATGTGCTTTTAGGCGTTTATGAACATCACTGATCACAAAAATGTAAAAAATAACTAAATATTATGCATGTTCATAAGGTCGAGAATTGCTTCCACCTATTTTTTTGAATGGGTATTGCATCTAGATTACAAAAAATAGGTCCAAGCAAATTTCGACCTTATGAGCATGCATAATATCAATTATTTTTTTATATATTCGTGATCAGCGATGTCTATAATCGCCTAAAAGCACATTTTTAGATAAATGTCATTAAGGTCGAGAATTGCTTGCACCTATTTTTTTGAATGGGTATTGCATCTAGATTACAAAAAATGGTGCAAGCAAATTTCTAACTTATGAGCATGCATAATATCAATTCTTTTTTTATATATTCGTGATCAGCGATGTCTATAATCGCCTAAAAGCACATTTTTAGATAAGTGTCATTAAGGTCGAGAATTGCTTGCACCTACTTTTTGAATGTTAATCGCATCTAGTTTCCAAAATATGGCTGCAAGTAATTTTTGACCTTATCAACTTGCTTATAGTTCTTTGTTTTGCTGATCTGCATATGTTTTTTCGATCTTCATTTGTTTATTCAACTGTCATTTATTTTGCCGATCGTCATTTGCTAGCCGATTTTCACCGATCTTCTTTGTTTCATTGATCTTCATTTGTTTCGTCGATCTTCATTTGTTTTACCGATCTTTATTTGTTTAGTTGATCTTCATTTGTTTCATTGATTTTCATTTGTTTTTTTGATCTTCATTTGTTTTACGGATCTTCATTTTTTTGTAGATCTTCATTTGTATTCTTTTTAATTGTATTAGTTAATAGCCGTAAGACACCGTAGGGAACTAATGGGGACATAAATATTCGTATGTAAGTGATGCTTTCTCCCGCGGGACTACTGGGACTTGATTTATTAGTTTTTAATTTATGTTTTGTTTCGCGGAACTACTGGGACTTAATTTATTAGTTTTTATTTTATGCTTTGTTCCGCGGAACTATTGGGAATGAAATTATTAGTATTTCATTTATACTTTGTTCCGCGGAACTAATGGGAACTGAATTATTGATGCTTTGTTCCGCGGAACAACTGGGAAAAAAAGTCTCACTAGTTCCGCCACGGAACTACTTCAACGGAACAACTGGGAATAATCGTAAGCCTCGACTTGTCATCAGATCAGCAATGTGCTGCCATCAGCTGTCGTGATAAAGAAAAGTAGCAAACTCACTGAGTTAATATATTGTGTCGTTGAATAGGCTGTAGTCTTCGTCTGCCCTGGTACGATAGTTTTCAATACAGGTGTGGATAAGGCGAGAGGTGCAGAATATGCCACAGCGCCATTCCAGCCGACTGCTCCTCCGACTGCGTTACCCACCAAAGTGCAAAATACTGATAACACGAACGCCTGTAATTAAATTGCATCAAAGTGTTCAAGTAAACATTAATTATGTAGGTACTTAGAATTATACAATACGTACACAAAGTAGGATGTAATGGAGTTCACTAGGGTCATGTCTTCGGGGCCTTAAGTCTTTTAAGTCAGTCTATTAGCGAAAAGAAGATGATCAGAATAGAGTTTCAATCAACGTCAAACATTTTCCATGTAAAAGCTAGAACAGTAGGTGTCAAATGGTTTTAAGTCTCAGTTCCTTACTTTTATAGCACAATAATTATATAACGCGGACGAGTGCAATCATAAAGAAGTGAACTAGTTACTTCAATGTGATTTTTAAATTATTTAAAGCAAAATACACTTTAAAGCTGTTGACCAAAAGTGACATTGGAAATGTGTATTCAAAAGCTATTAAACATTTTCTGACTTTCTGACTGTCATGTTGAGTTGGTTACGGGGTTTATTTAACACGATCCTACAAGTTTGCCGTTCAGCATTTCCTCATGATCATAAGTAATGATGAAATATTACGGCGTAGTTCTCCGGTCAATCCTCTCTATATGTCAAGGCTGCCTTTATACAGGGCACTAGTCCATTGATATCACCATGGTATTGCCCTGTATTCACAATTACCTTTAAAGTAGGTATAAGAACAAAAAATCTCGTCTAGGCCAGCTATTTGTCATCACTACTATTGGGGGTATGGAAACAGAGCAACGCGCGCCTGTTCGCGATGCTCCGTGATGTGGAAGGACTATTCAATCTTAGTGGTAGGTACATGCCAATCTCACATTATGAACTGTACTTCTACTGACAAAAATGGTGTTATAGTAAAAATACATACATACATACATATGGTCACGCCTTTATCCCCGAAGGGGTACGCAGAGGCATACTTTATGCTTTTTTTTTAATTTTTCCTACGTAAAAGGTGGTGAGCCGTATTGCCGTGTTGAGATGGACAGACGCAGGTTGTGACTGCCTCCTGTTAATTTTTTTCAAGCCGTCTAAAAGGCCTTCAACTTGGCTTAACGACTGCCATTTTACTGGCAACCGGGACCAATGGCTTAACGTGCCTTCCGAAGTACGGAAACGCTCAAATAAATGTCACAAAGTGGTCACATGGATGGTTGCAAGTTGACAAGGTAGAGAATTGCTTGCAGATATTTAAAAAATATTTTTCACAAGAATGCATAAATGGATGCAAGCAGTTTTCGTTTTCAGGATTCCGTACCCAAAGGGTTAAAACGGGATCCTATTCATGAGACTTCGCTGTCCATCTGTCTGTCTGTTCCTCACGAGGCTGTATCTCAAGAACCGTGATAGCTAGAGAGCTGAAATTTTCACAGATGATTTATTTTGGTCGCCGCTCCCATTCAACAAACGTGTTTTTTCGCCGTTTTTGGTACTGAACCCACTGTGCACGAGTCCGAAGATGTTTTTTACCTTGTCAACTTACCGATAGTCTTTTGTTTTGTCAATATTCATTTTTGTTTCGTGGATCTGAATTTGTTTTGTCAACCGTTTTCAACATTACTTAGTTGGCAAAAGTGGGCATAAAAATGTTTAACATTCCACTTTGCCCCGATCATGGGGACGCTCCTTCTTGCTGCAACACTATGACAAACGTTTATAACTATAGTTATAACTACCGCTACGCAAAGTGGATTATAATCCACTTTGCTATGACTTTGACTGTCGCGGTAACGCTAGTTCTATTCCCGGGTCGGTCAAATATTTTGTATGACCCACAATGATTGTTTTCCAGTTTGGATGTGGTCTATGAATAATAATCATGTATTAAGAAATAGTATAAGTTTGACTACCTCTACGGTCGAAAGGTAGTTTTCTATCTCTATACCTAATCCTAACTTAATTTGGGATCAGATCACGTTGTGTAAGAATGTCTGTGAATATTTATTTCAAATTTATATTAAACGCAGGCAAAACTGGTACGATTTTTTTAGTTTTCAGAATTTTTTCCAATCGAGTATAGTTATCATTTTTGTAAAATTTGGTCGCCTCCCAACGATTTAGCCATAATGTTGTAGTCTGAAGTACCTAGGCACAATGGCTCGCGAGTTGAGCAAAATTTAAAAAAAGAAATGATAAGTATATGTGAAAAGAACCTGTCAACCATAATAATGAAGAATAACACAATAGGGGCATTAACGCACATTGGCGGCCGTAGGTCTGTTGGGAGTCACGGGACATCCTTCCTGAGGGCTTACCCGGGGCTCTCAACCATAGGCTGTTGGGCGTTACGTGAGGGTTTTTAGTCGGTAAGAGTCCGGCATAGCATCCTACGAGGATTTTCCCTCACATAAAAAAAAAATAGGGGCATTAACGCACTCTATGTATCTACTGTAAGTAGACTAAAGCACAATGAATAATCACTGAAGCACGAACATATTCTATAGGTACACTGTGTACACAGTCACTTTTCACTAAAATTTGGTTTATTAATAGCATATCCCAAGGTTACGACACGTACCTTCATATTGGAGGCACTAGCGATCTCTGTAATACTCGCACCGACCATCTTACGAGCCTTTATATATTAAATACCACCCGCCCACTCTTTAAGAAAGTCACACACTAGATGCGTCTTAAAATTCTCGTGAGCTTTTGTTCAGCTTTGTCTTGTATGATTTTGGTAGTATCAGAGACCAGATTATCATCATTGACGATTCAAGTTCATACAAGATAACATTTATTGTTAAAAGTTACACTGAAACATAATTGTTACAATATATTTATATACATTATTACTATCTGAATTAAACCTAATTAGGACCCCTGTTGCATTGTGCCCAAAAGACTAGCAGCATTCCCCCTTTGAATAGCAATACCTCTTCGCTGAGATCCTGCCAGCCTTAGGGTCACCAGTAGACTCAACTAGGCGATTTTCAAATTCTTTAAAAATTTATGCGCATCGGGATCCCATGGACTTAGGGTCTCATGGTCTAGTTCATACATCATTGTGTACAAAGAGATTTCTATACAATTGGGGTGGCAAAGGTCCAATCTGTGCGATATTGGTCACCGTGGCATATTATGACTGTTTGCATCACCGAATGAGTTACAAATTTATCACTCAGTGTGATTCTAATTATACAAACACTTGATAGAACAATTTTAGAGGCATTCCGAGACTCGGTGGCCCTGGACGTTTTAGACGTATCAGTTATTTAAAAGGCGTCTAAGAAGGTTCCTGGGACATCCTTCCGAGGGCTTGCCCGGGGCTTCCAACCATAGGCTGTTGGGCGTTACGTGAGGTTTTTTAGTCGGTAGGAGTGACCGTAATGGATTTTCCCTCACGTTAAAAAACAAGGGGTCTTAGAGGGTTTCTGCAGAGCTAACAGCACATGCGTAGTATAGCACATGTGTAGAATAGCATCTATAACCCCGTTTCTTGGTTGTCATACTGGCACGTCATACTGATATGACCAGTGAGAACTGCACCCCGACCCCACGTCTGTATAGGCTGCCGTTACTGCCTCAGTGGCGCATTCGATAGTGATACCTATCACCTGCCGCGCTGAGGTCCCAGGTGCGATTCCCGGGTCGATTCAAATATTTTCCCGATTCACAAATGTTTGTTTCGGAGTTTGTGTGTTTTCTATTATACATAGATGTATGTATATATTTAGAACTATATAAGTATGTAAATCAGTCGTCTAGATCCCATAGCACAAGCTTATTAGCTTAATTTGTGCTAGATGATGTTGTGTGAGAATGTCTAGTAATTATCCACAAATATTTATTTATTTATTTATATTTATTACTTGTCTTCCACCTAAGTGGTAAAAATGCACATTTGAACGGTAAAAGGAATTTGGTAATTGTGCGCCTTTTAAAATAACAGACTACAAAATCAACAAAAAATATAATTCATAAATATATAAATAATTATGTCTGTCTACTACCATCCATATAAAAAAAGCCTTTCTTTTAATGAACAAGTAAATGTATGATTTACACATAAATTAAACATTTAGTAACATTATTAAAAAACTCATACCCTAAGACAGTTTTGATGGCTAGGCCTGTAGTGTTTCCCTACTTCCAGCAACACTGGAAGAAGGGTAACGTTACAAATGGTCGGCCATCACAGGGTTCCGTCAGACAGAGAGCGGTTAGGCGTTCAAGAGTTCCGCCTACTCACTTATGAGGCGTCCAAGCGTGCAGTTTCTCATAAACTACCCACTTGAACGCTTTTCATAGAGGGTGATAGTGGTGGGATGGTAGCCCCCCCCCCCCCCCCTCCCCTAAGTAGCGGGTTAACACCCAAACCAGCTCCCCAGACGCGGGATAGCACCCGAACCTTATAGGCGAGGCTGAAGTGTTCGCCAAAGTCTGCTGAGAGCCCTGGGACATCCTTCCGAGGGCTTACCCGGGACTCCGGGCCGTAGATAGTTCTAAGGCATCGTGTGGTTTTAGTCGGTAGAAGTCCGGCATGACATGAACGCTTTATCAATGAGTATATCTTTATAAAGCGTAAGACAACACAAATAACCCAAAACTGATCTCTTGGCGCTTGAGCGCGTGAACGTTCTTGTCTGACAAAACCCACAGAACTAAAGGACGATGCTATAATAGAGTAATCGCTTAGTGAAGAGCAGAAACGATTTACATACATACTCGTTATACATAATTATAGTCACGCCTTTATCCCCAAAAGGGTGGACAGAGGCATAGTATACCTACGTACACATTTCACCTTATGCTTTTATGTCCCATGTAATAGGTGGCGGCCTATTGATGAGAAACAATTTATTTCTTACAAAATTATACTAAAAGTTCCTAGTAACTTTTTTCGGACATTGATTTGCTTTTTTTAACTTCATACTCCGGCTTGATATTTTTTGGAAAACTGCCTAAACCAGTTTACTTCTATCTACTTTAGCATCAACACCAATTTCAGGTTTGAAGTAATCATAGACATACATTTTCCATAATTTGACAAAAAGTATAGGAACATTGTGGAACATCGCATGTGGTCCACCAATATCTTTATTCTCTGGTGTATATAAATTCTTTAAAAATTGCAAAAGAATACGTAATGCTTTTATTTGAGGCATTCTGGATGTCGTCCTAAATTTACCTGAAACAAAACAAATAATTGTGAACCATATTGAATATTATACATATATTTACGGACTCGTTTATCGCATCACCATCTATCAATTAACCTGCTTGTGCTATTAATACCAGATAACGGATATTCAGTATGAATATAAGATAAGTAGGTATACTTTTTTGTCAATTTACTCGTATACATTCAATAATTATGTAAAAACACTCGATCGGTCGGGACAAATCACACGCCAAATATTCGATAGTGAGAATCGAATCCTTGATTTTGTGATCCGAAGTCGCACTCCTCTAGACCAACGAGGTAGTCTAAATAATAATATGAGTACCAATATTGTATTTTTAAAGCAAGACCTATGCTCCAAAAGACACTAAAGGCACTAGGTATTGCAGTGTTTCCTTCCTCTTTTAACCCCTGGTTCTTCAAGTGGAGCGTGAAGGGGCACATCATAGAGCCGCCAACTTCAGGATCACCGTCAGAAGTCCAACGTACTGTGCAAATGGCCGCCAATCGCTAGATGTTACCATGGCTTCCCGTCAGGTGGGCGGGGCGTCAAATTCACCACTTTCATATTTTAAAAAACAGTGGAAATACTTTTTTTTTATACCACTAAGGTGGCAGGCAAGTATACGGCCCACCAGTAAGACTGGTGGTCACCGCAGCCCATGAACGTTTGCAACACCAGAGGCGCTTCACTCGCGCTGCCGACCCTGTAAAAACCTTCTTAGACCCCTTTTGAAGAACCCCATACTGTAGGCGTTTGGGAAAACCGAGGCAGAAAGATCATTCCACAACCTAAGCGTTCGCGGAAGAAAATCCCTACCGGATCTAACCGTGCTCGAACGCTCCGGACGTAGGGTGTGAGGATGAAATCCCTGTCTTTAGCGAGCGGTGCGATGATAGAAGGTAGCCGTGGGCATTATGTCAAACAATTCCTCAGAGCACATACCATTGTACAGGCGGTAGAACACGCATAAGGAGGCAAAGTCTCTCCTGTCGCGAAGAGGTTCAACACCACCTGTCAGTATAGGATCGTTGACAACTCTCACAGCTCGCCTCTGCACCGAGTCAAATGGACGAAGCTGATATGCAGGTGTCCCCTCCCAGAGGTGACAGCAGTACTCCATGTGTGGCCGCACTTGCGACTTATAGAGAAGCAGTGTTTGCGCCGCAGTAAAGTACCGCCGCGCCCTGTTGAGCACACCGAGCTTTTTGGACGCCAGCTTGGCCTTGTCCTCCAAATGACTACGGAACTGAACGTCACTGGTCAACAGATGTCAACACCAAGGATCCCTATACTTTTAGAGATGGAAAGAGATGTGCCCTGGAATTGTGGCGCTACAGTAATTGGGGCTTTTTTAGCGGCGAAGAATACTACAATCAAAGCTAAAAAAATACAGACCCACTGTGACATATTTATGACGTGAAATTGTCATAATTTTTCATTTGTTTCACTAGAACTAAATCTCACACAAAACTGTGCCAAACGACAGCCAATATCATAAATCAAGCCAATACACGCACACCCGGAAATAGGCGGCCATTAGCGTGCTTTACTTATTCAACCCGTGACAAGTTGAGGATGTGTACCTTTTCATGACGTGCAATATTTCACACTCAAGAATGAATAGGTATTATCCACTTTACCTTTAATGCCATTTATTTACGAGTGGAAATCCTCGTGGATGCTATGCCAGACTTTTACCGACTAAAACCACAGAATGCCCTTCCATCTGCTTATGGAAAAGTCCCGGGTATGCCCTTGGAAAAAGTCAAGGATAACCCTGGAATTCTTCAATGAACTGAAAGCCGATATTAGTTTCGCCCATGACATTCTCCGATAAAGTTTAATCCTCGTTGCAATATTGAAGAAGCCTTACTAGTGAGTTTCATTATGAGGGTAGCTTACCTAAAAAAAAGCTTCTCGGAGGAACCGTTTTGGTTGGGTGGCTATCATACAGAATTCTACTACCGTAAACTTCACAGAAGGGCCCAGAAACAACCTACTCACATGATATATTCAAATTTTTCGCATCACTAGCAACAGCGCTAGAGGAAAGGGTAGCCGATTTCAATCCCTAGTTTTTTTAGGGTTCCGTACTCAAAAGTTAAAAACGGGACCCCGTTACTGAGATGTCAGTCTGTCTGTATCATAAGAACAGTGTTAGTTAAATAGCTAACATTTTCACAGATGACGTACCTAAGTATTCTTGATGCCGCTATAACAACGTAAATCAAGAAATATTAATATCCCATACAACAAATGTGATATTTTGCGGTTTTGGTCACCTACGTTTCCGTGCGCGAGCTCAACTCGCACTTGACCGGTTTCGTCTTAACTCTAACTAGCTCAGGGCCTGATTTACCCATAAGCTAACTAGGCTGAAGCTTAGGGCGCCATAATCAAGAGGGCGCCTGGCGTTGGGCTCGGCGCAGGGCTGTGACTTACGGAGCTCCCAAAAAGGAGCACATAAAACATCTAGCTATTTTTAACAGATAGTAAGAATTCCTAACAACATGTTTAAAATTGTTAGTTAACATTTTGTAAGCTATTCTGAATGCATGGCCATAAACGCGGGAGTACCACAAGGCTCAGTGTTGTCCCCCACTATGTTTCTGCTGCATATCAATGACATGTCTATTGACGGCATTCATTGTTATGCGGACGACAGTACGCGTGACACTTGTTACACGGGCCGCACCGGTATCTCTCGGGTTGCAGTGGAAGAAAGCTGTGAACAACTTGTGTCTGAAATCAAGACTAGAAGAAGAAGAAGGCACTAGAGTGTCCGATTGGGGAAAACAAAATCTTGTTCAATACAACCCTATTAAGACACAAGTTTGTGTATTCACCGCAAAGAAAACCCAGTTTACTGATGCGCCACAATTTCAGAGCACAACTCTCTCCATCTCTGACAGTATAGGTATCCTTGGTGTTGACATCTCCAGTGACGTTCAGTTCCGAAGTGATTTGGAGAATAAGGCCAAGCTGGCGTCCAAGCCGTTCGGTGTGCTGAACAGAGCGCGGCGGTACTTTACTGCGGCGCAAACAGTGCTTCTGTTTAAGTCGCAAGTGCGGCTGCACATGGAGTACAGCTGCCACTGCTGGGCGGGGGCACTTGAATATCAGAATGAATTGACTGAATTCTTTCGTTCGACTCGGTGCAGAGGCGAGCCATGAGAGTGGTCATCGATCCCATGCTTGCAAGCTGTGTGGAACCTCTTCGCGACAGGAGAGACTTGCCTCCTTGTGCGTGACCACCGGTACATCTGGTGGGCCGTATGCTTGTCTGCCAGCTTGGTGGTATAAAAAAAAAGTGTGAGACGGTACTGTTGAGACAGTGAAATCGGTCATGGCTGGAAAGGCACCATCCGCACAATCGTAGCCTCACCTACCGAATGCCACAGATACTTACTGGACACGAGTGCATCAGTAAGTATCTGCGGCGGAAGCTAACATCCGAGTGTCAGCACTACGGTGACTGCAGCGAAGATACGCTCAGCATATGCACTGCAACCTCGATGCGCGCCTGAGCGTAGATGCTCCCACGCTGGAGACCGTGGTGAGAGCCATGGTCTTCAATGGGAGAAAATAGGACGCCATTGAGTCTTTTTGCGAGCAAGTCATGTTTGGGAAAGAAGCAAAGGGAGAGGAACTCCCTCCCAAGTTCCGTAGTCGACGGCGGGTTCGTCGCACACTGCAATACGCTCAGGACTACCCGCCTTCATTACGGAGGGCCTGAGAACGGCGAGTTGTCATCTTGCAATTCTTACAGAAGCAGATCAGGAAGATGGCGTGACTCTTCACTCCTCAAAGAAATAGGATAGTACCTATTTCCCCTCCTCGATACACCCGAATCCCCCCAAGAAATCAGATAAAACCCAAATCCACGGGAGGAACTGCGATGGCGTACAAAGTTTCGTAAACTTTGTCCGCCATCGCAGTTCCTCCCGTGGGTTTGGGTTTTATCTGATTTCTTGGGGGGATTCGGGTTTAGTCCGGTTTAGTCCAAACAGCCGGAAGTGATCAGTAATGTCCCATCATATCGGGGACACCGTAAGGTTAAAGCAGATTTTAGGACTGTTTGTTATTCTGCCTTTATTTCGTGACAGTCAGAAAAGGTTTTTGGAAGAAGAAATAGATGTAATTATCGGAAAAACAACAGATCTCTTGTTTTATGTCGAAATTCCGGATGGTAGGTAATCACCCGATCGAGATCGAGCCTTAACATTCTGCTTATACCAAGGATTCAGCTTAGCTCTAGTACTTTATTTGGTACCTTTCGTATTTCGTTTACCTAATTACTGACGATTTAATTAACCCCGGCGAAAAACGAGAAGTGTTCTAAGTTTGACCTCTGTATCTGTGTATGTGTGTGTCTGTCTGTGGCATCGTAGCAGCCCAACAGATGAGCCAAATCTGCGGTTTTCTATGCACGAAAGCCAATGTGCCGGGGTCATCGCCAGCACATCGGCTTTCGAGCCGTTCTTAGCTATAAATTTTGTATATCAGTAGCTCACTTCCTGAGTTATGAAGGGATTTCACTAAGAATTACTGGTTCGATTTATCGGAAACTGGATGTACCGAGGAACTGTTAGGTACCTACTTTGATGGTATTTTTATCTCGCTTTTACTGACTGATGCATCAAGTAGTCTGCGGAATACCCAACTCCTCAGTAAACCATGGGTCACAACTTATGATATAAATACTGGGTGTAATGACTTGGCATCGGAAGTCAAATACAAATATTTAATAAAAAAGGGGGGTAAATTTTTTCATTTTTTTAAATTTTTTTTGTCGCACTTTAAGAATTCATTTTTTACCGCGGCAATTCGAGGTAACATGGTCGCCGTGGCAAAACAAACACGGAGCACCCGTCTGGCTGTCGCTGTCGCTTTCTACTGCTGCTCAGTAGCGATAGAAAGGGTGAAAATGAAAATTTGTAGGACCTTTAAAACGGATTTACGGTTAAAGTATTCATGTGATTTTTTTTCTTCATTTTTGTAATGTTTTTTGACTGATGCCACGTCACGTGACGAAATTTGGAGAGTCAATTTTGTTACATCCAATATAAGAAGTCTCAGGATCGGGTTTTATTTTATTTTCAAATTAACAAAGAATAACGATTAGGAACGTAGGATCAGCTTACGTAAAGTATCTTTTGTAGGTAGAACTTGTAATTTAATTAGTTGCAGGTGGGTTCGCATATTCAAAGCTAGCCTAGGGCGCGCGGAACCCTAAATCAGGCCCTGAACTAGCTGTAATAAAATGTTCATACTTATTTCTGGTTTTTCACGTTTAAATCTCGTTCGTCCACCTCTTACTATGTCGGTTGTAGTGCTGTTGTCATCCCTGCCTTCTAAATATTGCAGTGTTGACTCAATGGCATTCTGAAAAGACCACGTTTGATTTGTTAGTACTTTTGGCAATATGAGATTCCTCAGTCTTCAGCTTTCTGAGTTCGATCGTCTCATGTTCTCCACCTCTTGCTTATCTTAACGCTCTTAAATTAACGATTGCCAGCGCGATCGTCGATGGTAGCTATAATCCGTCGAGATCCCTAGGTCATAAGATAGCCTAGCAGACGCCCTTTGTTTACGTAAAATCTCGTACTGTAATTCTCTACCCTGTTTGTTTGACGTTCATATTTTTATCCTATTTGAAAAAAATTGTAAAATTATAATAGGTATAAAGCTATAAATAAAGGTATTTTTATAATTTTTGATAGAGTAACAAACAGATAGAAGTTATAATTTTACTAACCCCTAAAACTTCTAAATCTAAAATGGGCACTGTCAAAACATTTGAACTGTAATTTATTAATATGATATAACTCAGTACTGCACATTTTAAAGACATAATTATTAATATGAACTAACTGCGCTTTCGCGAACGTCTTTACTTAAAGACTTAACCATCGATATTAATATCGTACATAAGCCCTCTCGTCTCCGCTTTTCCATTTGTATTGACAATAGAACAATACCTAAGTCACAATAAAATTGAATATAAAAGAACAATGATAAATTTGATAGCATTCCTATGGACGCCCCAGTACACATTCGTATCAAAAATAGAATACTTTACAGTGTGAGGTTGTGAATTCGATTCCCGCCAAGAATAATTTATCTTATTTTTTTAATTTTGAAATCTATACTGCGAAAATATTGCGAAAAAAAATTACGAGGGTTAATTGACTAAATTCGAAAATGTAATTTTAAAAAACTGTCTATCGGTACCCCAAATAAAGTATCAAGCCGAAACTACTTAACTTGGCATATTCTATAGATCATAATTATCCGAGGAAGGCTGAGAATACTTTTGATTCCGATATTCTGCATGGTGTCTTTGGGATACGGAAACAAAATTGTTTTTCAGTTGTAATTGGCTACCGAGTTCGCGAGCAGCTTGCATATACTCGCTCCTTTTCATAATTTTTTTTACTATCAACTTTTAAGTATCCCATTGTAAATTACTCGCTTGCTTTTAAACTCGCCAACTTGCAGCTTGTAAACTCGCTTCGTGTCATTCATCGACTATCAAGACGAGTTTTGTATGAAGTGAATATTCGAATAATACAAAAGTCAAGCACAGAAGCGTCTTGGTAATAATCGAACAACTTCTTAGATAATGTAATCCAATAAGCTCGCTCAATTAGTTTTATGGAGCAATCTTGTAGGTACCTACACACGAATGCTCCGAAATACGATAAGCGATTGTAATCACACTGACATTTTATTCGGAGCTACCGGCCTCCACCTAATCCCACTGACATTTTACTCAACAAACACGCTCAAGTGCCTACATAATAATGAAAGTATTTTTTAACGTGACATGCATAGGCAAAGTCATATCGCAAACAATATAAAAATGCAACGACTGCATGTGTTTCATAATCTTACTAATATATCTTTCTAATATTATAAATGCGAAAGTTTGTGAGTGTGGATGTTTGTTACTTTTTCACGTTAAAACCGCTGATCGGGCTCAAATTTGGTACAAAGAAACATTAAAGTCTGGAATAACACATAGGCTTCTTTTTATCCCGGGAATAAGTTCCGGCGGGAAAAAAAATTACTGTGGCGAAGCTGCGGTCATCAGCTAGTTATATAATTGAGAGAGTTTGTGATTGTCGACGTCAGAATATCAGGTCATTTTTTACTTTTTCGCGCTCGCGGATCTGGTCGATATTTAGCACGCGGATAGACTATTATAGTCTAGATTAGTCTAGAATAACACACAGGCTACTTTTAGCCCGGCAATATCTTCCTTTGGCAAGCGGAAACTTGAAAAAAATTCCACTCAGGTGCCGCCTAGTAAATGTTAATGGTAATGTAGTAAATGGTAATGTCGCTATTACCATTATTATTTACTACCGAAGTACCTATTAAAACTTACGACTGCGTGTACCTATATTAATAGCTTATCTTGTATATCTAATTTTTAGGACTAAATATAAAATGTTTAAATAAAATCAATTTGATTCAGGTACTTAAACATCACCCATATCATTATAAAGATTAGGTAAGTGTATAAAAAAAATTATAGTGAAAATGACATGATATTAATTAGATACACGCTACATATAAACATAATTTTTTTAATTTTTTTTTTAATATATATTATATTTATGTATTATAAGTAGGTAGGTCAAAAGGCACCCAAGTATATAATAGATAATAATCACTAATACATATGCATTGAAATTATTCAGATGTTATATACCTAAATTTAATTGGGTGCTAATTAAACGACCTTCTTTTTAATAGCATTTTTAGCCTCCGGAAAAATACTTTGCCCCCTAAATTAATAAGTCAGCCACAATTAATAAGCGTCAGAATTTATAGATTATAGCCACCAGTTAATCTCTATTAGCCACTGTTAATATAATTCAGCATCGTGATTATTTTTAAGCATCTAATTTTGTAACATGCATTTAAACAGTAAGCTTCTAAAATACTAAAAAATGGCATCAAAATGTACATTATTTATTAATATCATAGCTTCTAATTTCCTAATTCAGCATGTTTAAAATGTAACTCGTCCAACATTTATGGATCATCAAAGTTAAGTAAAATTGCCACCAAAAAGCAAATTATAGCCACTAATATTACCTAAATAGCTAGGACCACTTGTAGCCACTAACTCCTCAGTCTTTTGTAAACGATCACTGTAGTAAGCAACTACCGCTATTGCTGGTGCTCGGATGGTTGACCACTTTGTAACATTTGATTTGCGAGAGTTTCCTTGCTTTGCAAGGCACGTCGTTCAGCCAACTGTGTGGGGTGTCACAATCTGGTGGAAACGGACAAGCGAGTCCTGAAACGGACTCGCTTGTCCGTTTCACACGGGAACATGGGACAGATTTTCGGGCATAAATGATTTTATTTATTATTATGTGTTACCTGCAGTCTTTATAATCAGATATTCTAGGAACGGCTGCTTTGGTGTGTAGACAGCTTTAAGAATACCTGCCCCAGACTCCAGATGCCCCTTCGAAGCAATTTAAGAAATGTTTTGAATAAGTATATGATTGTTCATACTTTGTCTAGTACTGTAAAAATTTCCTAGGGATTTCATAGAATACCTGCTGGTCCACCGGTAATGTGTAAAATAAATAGGTCTTGGGTCACCATAAAATTATAAGTAGGTACCGCAAAATTATAAACTATCGAGGAATTATAAATTGTAACATATTGCAAATATTTAATTTATCTGTAATACATCTGGCGCTCTGCGGCCGCTGCAGCGGCATGCTCGCTTCGCTCGCTCGCCTTCACGCGTTAGTGGTAACTGTTCCAACCTAACCTAACCTTCGCAAGCAGCGAACAACCCTTCCATACTCTCGTTATTTCATACATTGCCTTGCCTGCAAGTATCAGGTAATCTCTATAATGCCTAGACATCATACAGATTTCGGTCGGTGACATTATGTGTGCATGTAATACAGATTATAGAACTAAAGACAGATACCAAACAAAGAAGTGAGACCAAGAATGCAAATACTTAACCCAAATGTGAGTAATGAGTAATTTCTCAATAATCGTAAATTTATGACGACATTCACGATATGCACTTCTAGAGAGTCTATAATGTAGTCAATTTTGAGTTTAGTATTTGCTTTCTTAACCTCACTCTCTTGTTTGGTAAGCGTAATCTGTCTTTAGTTACAAAGTGATATCAAATAGCGGTCTCTGATTGATGCTAATGGCCGGTCGGTGTCGTCCTGTGCACTCGCGTCTAGCCTTACAGTGGCTATTTTCACGAAAAAAGAATATGATATATCTATTTTACACGCCAAGTTATAAAAACTGATGTTGTCTGTGGAGGCTTAAATTATAATTTTTTGAGGCTCTTGTTTTGAAGCTATAAAATATAAAATGGTGATTACATGTAAAATATGTGGCTGAATTAGTAAATTAGGTGTTAATATATTATTACGGAGGACAAGTCAAAATAATTGTTGATCTTTATTTAATGCTTATAATGGAATGTTTAGGTGACGTTTTAAAGAGGACGAATTAGAATCTTAGAGGCTATATCATTTTCGAGTGACTTAGTTATGAAATGAGAGGCTAAATGCCGTGGCTGAGAAAAACTTTTGAGGCTCGGTTTATTATATCCCAATTTAATTTAATCTTTTACACTATTAAAACAATCAAACAAAAATCTTGCTCAAATTGTATTAATATAACTGTATCCGAACCTTCTCGGATGTGCTTCTAGCAATTTGAACCTATTTTTGCACTTATTGTACACGTATAATAACTGCACGCAGGTCGGGGAAGCCGCCAGCGCCGGCGCCGTAAGGAGTTCACAGCTCTCCCCCGATTTTTTCGTGCCCGTAAGCGTAAGGTCGGGCAACCCCGCCCACCAATGGTCACATGGCGGTGGGCGCTCTCCCTGTGTTCCGGGGGCGCCTATTAGAGCACTCCTGCGTCAGCCGCTCTCTACGAGCCTCGTCTGCTTACAGAGGAGCGCTCGAGAGCAGTGGAGCTACGGGCGTCGTTTTCGTCTCCCCAAGGAGCTCCGGGAAGCTGCCCATCTGGCTTCCATCAGGAAGTGCGGGGCACCCTTTGCCAGCGACGCGATGGCGCGTAAAAGAATTCCCCGCGGCAAAAAAACACGGCCTCCTTCATAGAATTCTTGAAGGCGAGTAAAAACTTTTTATATCAATGTCAATATTTAGATACTGGCCGGCAAATGAAAAAAAAAGACATACATGCAAAACGCGTACAATAGGGTTATAAACTGTCAAAAATTTCCAAACTTATTAAAATCTTTACTAATTTAAATCAGAAATACAATGCAATGTTATTACAAATAAGATAACACTGAAGTGTAAACAAAATCAAACGTTTCTGTAATGAACGAAAAATGTCAGGTGAGGCAAAGACATTAAAATATTAAGACAACTCGCTGAACTTTTAACTTACAATCAGTAAAACATGTTTAAAAAATCTATAATAACATTATTATTTTAAAGCGTGTTTGCTTATCATCATTATATACAGGATGTAAGAACAATAAAATATAAATTAAGAACACATTTGTGGAATACAAATGACGTGTTCTTGGTCTACTCATATTTTTGTAACCGTCCCCACCTACGGTCCCCACTTATCCATTTAGTTCTTTCTAGTGGTTTCGAGGCCGATTATAATTATTGGAAAATCGTAACACAACATCGTCTAGCCCAATTTAAGCTTTTTTTTTATACCATCAAGGTGGCAGACAAGCATACGGCCCACCAGATGTACCGGTGGTCACCGCTGCCTATGGACGTTTGCACAGTACATTTTATACAGTCATATAAACACACAAACTCCGAAACAAACATTTGTGGATCACGCAAATATTTGGACCGACCCGGGAATTGAACCCAGGACCTCAGCACGGCAGGCAGTTACACTACCGAATGCGCCACCGAGGCAGTCCTATTCGACTTTGGGCTTGGTACCCCAAGGACAACAAAGGAGTAGATACCATGGACAAATGTTTTCTTCCATGGTAATCTAGAACTCATTCTATCTTTGATACATATATATATATACATGCAGCTTATGGGCGGACTACACGCAGACTGCCTACGGTGCCCTCCGTGTCCAATATAACAACGCGTTTAGGGCTGTGTTGGGGTTGCCTCGTTTTTGTAGCGCCTCGGGCATGTTTGCGGATGCGCGCACCGACTGTTTCCACACCACCATGCGCAAGCGGTGCGCGTCCTTGGTGCGCAGGGTGAGGACTAGCTCTAACACGGTCCTGGCAATGATTGCTGGTCGTATTGACTGTGGTTACATACGGCATTGTTGTAACCGACATTTAAGTTGCAACCTTGTGGTATGAGATAGGCTGTGGATTTAGGTATTTATTATGTGTGTTGTCTTGTGATAATTATTTTCTATTATACAATGTCCTAATAATGTGAATTTATTTATTATAATTTTGTTATTTATTATTATTATTTTGTTTTATGTATTTTTTATCATGAATTTATTTTAATTTATTGACTACTAGCTGTTACCCGCAACTTCGTTCGCGTGGAAATTATGATATAAGCAAAGTTTGAACTGTATTCTATCGAGCCTCTAGGATAAGTCGTAACCAAAATGTGGGGACAAAGTTAGGACATCCTCCAACTTACCCGGGGAGCTATGCGCTAGATGGTTTTTTTAATGTGAGGTAAATCCCACATGAATATACTATAACTCCTACTGACAAAAAACCACACGTATCCGGTAGGACTCCCAACCGTAGGCTGTTAGGTATAACAGCCTACGGTTGGGAGCCCCTGGTAAGTCCTCTAAAGGATACCCTAGGACTGCGCTAGATGGATGGGTAGAGACCTCATGGTTTTAGCGGGTCCAAGGCCGGTATGACGTACGTCTTTATTAATTGGCCCCTTTAATAATAAAAAGAGTAAGTAGTATGGTGAAGCGCGAATACGAAATAATAAAATATAGTAATATACAGGGTGAATTTTTGAAAAGGGCTTGGATGGCCAAATCCGAAACTATAAGGAATAGCGAAAAATGCTCAAAGGAGTCACGAGCCCAATTTCGATGAAACTTAAAACCTTATCATTAGATTTTTGAAAAACCAATAATCCTAGCTGGGAATCGAACCCGTTGATTTTGAAAAAAAAACCACTCCCTTTATTATTACACCATACGATAGAGTCGCTATTAAGGATCAAATTCTGCGAAGTAATGATATGCGGCAAATTTAAGGAAAATTTGGAATTTCAATAGAATTCATATTTCGTGTACCTAAATTTTGTATCATAATTTGTTTCGTTCGAAATCCCAGAAAAGAGTATTACTATTCCGTGTTCTAAATTATGCTCAGAATCATTCTATGGAGAATATTCTAAACGGAATCAATAACTTTGTAATATTGAATGCAGTACGATCCTTGAGGTCTCGAATCCAGCTATGCATTGAAAACAATGGTCTACACTTAGAACAATTAATCAGTTAACGTTAGAAAATAAATTGTATTTTGTTAAAGATGAGCTCTTTCCTTAAGTTTGCAGTATGTTATTACTTCCCAGAGTAAGATCCTTAATAGCAACACTATCGTATGGTGTAATAATATAGGGGGTGATCTTTTTTTCAAAATCAATGGGTTCGATTCCCAGCTAGGGTTATTGGTTTTTCTAAAATCTAATGATGAGGTTTTCTAATTTGTACATTATTGACATTTTATTTATTTTTCGCCCATATTTCATTTATTTTATTTTGATTTTAATTGTGATTTTCAATGGCCTATACGTGTATTGACATTTTAGTGAAATTAATTTTGTAATATTTAATGTATTTTATATTATTTTGATTATTGTATATTGGATTTTTATATTTTAACAATAATGCTCAGGTTATAAAATGTAATGACGATAATATGTATGTAGGTATATAATATTGACATTAATAATGATATTTAATTTGTTGCTTTGTATTGTGTGCTTTTTATGTAATTATGTAAAATTGTTTTAGCTATGGACAAATTAGTCTGAAATAAAGAATTTATTATTATATTATTATTTAAGTTTCATCAAAATCGGCCTCGTGATTCCGTTAAGCATTTTTCGCTATTCCTTATAGTTCCGGATTTGGCCATCCAATCCCTTTTGAAAAATTCACCCTGTATATAATAATATAATATAGTAGCCTATGTCCTTCCCAGGGCCTCGAACTATCCACATACCAAATTTCATCTCAATCGCTCCAGCCGGTTAGGCGTGAAAGTCGTTATCACGTAAAATCATAACACTCCTTTTGCGCAGTCGGTTAAAAAGTAGCCTATGTCCTTCCCAGGGCCTCGAACTATCCACGTACGAAATTTCATCTCAATCGCTCCAGCCGTTTAGGCGTGAAAGCGTAACAGCGTAAAAGTCGTTATCACGTAAAATCATAACACTCCTTTTGTGCAGTCAGTTAAAAAGTAGCCTATGTCCTTCCCAGGGCCTCGAACTATCCACATACCAAATTTCATCTCAATCGCTCTAGCCGTTTAGGCGTGAAAGCGTAACAGCGTGAAAGTCGTTATCACGTAAAATCATAACACTCCTTTTGCGCAGTCGGTTAAAAAGTAGCCTATGTCCTTCCCAGGGCCTCGAACTATCCCCATACCAAATTTCATCTCAATCGCTCCAGCCGTTTAGGCGTGAAAGCGTAACAGACAGACAGACAGACAGACAGACAGACAGAGTTACTTTCGCATTTATAATATTAGTAGGGATGATGTTGTTATTTATTATTATTATTCTGTTTTTATGTATTTTAATCATGAATTTATTTAAATTTTTGACTTTTTAATGTATGAATTTGTAATTAATATTAATTTATCATTGTTGAAATTTACAATATTTTTAATTACTTAATATTTATTGATTTTTAAAATTTTCATGTGTATTTTATGTTATTTTGATTGTGATATTATTGTTAAGTTCTATGGGTTTATGATGCCCGAAATAAATGAATTTATTTATTTATTTATTTGATAGATCATGATATAAAATACTAGCTGTTACCCGCAACTTCGTTCGCGTGGAAATTATGTTATAAGCAAAGTTTGAACTATATTCTATCGAGCCTCTAGGATAAGTCGTAACCAAAATGTGGGGACAAAGTTAGGACATCCTTCAACTTACCCGGGGAGCTATGCGCTACATGGTTTTTTTAATGTGAGGTAAATCCCACATGAATATACTATAACTCCTACTGACAAAAAACCACACGTATCCGATAGGACTCCCAACCGTAGGCTGTTAGGTAGGTATAACAGCCTACGGTTGGGAGCCCCTGGTAAGCACTCTAAAGGATACCCCAGGACTGCGCTAGATGGATGGGTAGAGACTTCATGGTTTTAGCGGGTCCAAGGCCGGTATGACGTAAGTCTTTATTAATTGGCCCCTTTAATAATAAAAAGAGTAAGTAGTATGGTGAAGCGCGAATACGAAACGTTTGTTAGATTTGGGCCACAGACTGAAAACTGTAAGTACTTATAACCGAAAGATTTGAGACGATAACACTAACGCTAACGGTAGCCAGTAAATGGCAGTCGTTAAACCAAGTTATTAGCCTTATAGACTTAATAATTTTTAAAAATATAGAGAACTCTCTCACCCAAGTTCCAAGTACCCAAGTGCCGGCGAGTTGTCTTCGTCTAAGACTATCGGCCTACATGACCGGGGGCCTGAGGTCGATGAGGAGGCTGCTCACCGTCCTAACAGAAGCAGGCCCTAGACGACAGCGTGACGCAAGGGATTCACGCTAATATAAACCTATCCGCATATAAAAATTGAACCTAACCTATTTCGTAAGCATGTCTTTGCCCATATACCTACAGATTTTAATCCTTCTCTGTCAAGCCCCTGAGCTAAGTAGTGTGATTAAATATTTACAACTAAACTAAAATAGCTGTTCCCCGCGACTTCGACCGTGTAGAAGTCGTTATCGCGTGAAAGTCGTTATCACGTAAAATCATAACACTCCTTTTGCGCAGTCGGTTAAAAAGTAGCCTATGTCCTTCAAAGGGCCTCGAACTATCGCCATACCAAATTTCATCTCAATCGCTCCTGCCCTTTAGCGTGAAAACGTAACAGACAGACAGACATACCGAGTTATGTACTTTCGCATTGATAATATTAGTAGGGATAGCTGTTCCCGCGACTTCGACCGCGTAGAAGTCGTTATCGCGTGAAAGTCGTTATCACGTAAAATCATAACAATCCTTTTGCGCAGTCGGTTAAAAAGTAGCCTATGTCCTTCCCAGGGCCTCGAACTATCCACATACCAAATTTCATCTCAATCGCTCCAGCCGTTTAGGCGTGAAAGCGTAACAGCGCGAAAGTCGTTATCACGTAAAATCATAACACTCCTTTTGCCCAGTGGGTTAAAAGTAGCCTATGTCCTTCCCAGGGCCTCGAACTATCCACATACCAAATTTCATCTCAATCGCTCCAGCCGTTTAGGCGTGAAAACGTAACAGCGTGAAAGTCATTATCACGTAAAATCATAACACTCCTTTTGCGCAGTCGGTTAAAAGTAGCCTATGTCCTTCCCAGGGCCTCGAACTATCTACATACCAAATTTCATCTCAATCGCTTTAGCCGTTTAGGCGTGAAAGCGTAACAGCCTGAAAGTCGTTATCACGTAAAATCATAACACTCCTTTTGCGCAGTCGGTTAAAAAGTAGCCTATGTCCTTCCCAGGGCCTCGAACTATCCCCATACCAAATTTCATCTCAATCGCTCCAGCCGTTTAGGCGTGAAAGCGTAACAGACAGACAGACAGACAGACAGACAGACAGACAGAGTTACTTTCGCATTTATAATATTAGTAGGGATTTTTACATTATCATGATATAAAATATATTTGCATTTTGCTTATTGAATTGAAATAGGGTTGGGTAACAAAACAATCAAAAATGTATTATTATTTAGGGCTTAGGGGGTTTAGAGGGCAAAAATAATTGTTCATGAAAGTTACTCCCTGGGTGACAACTTGGGACGTACCACGGGTAAGCGCGAAACATTTAAAACTATATAAATTAATGATTGATTGCATTGTTTCTCTGTCCAGCTACTGATTCTGCTGCACAAACTCAAGATCTTGCCAAACCTAAAAGAAAACGTAAGTATAATAATGGTTTGAGGTAGATTCTTACTTAGATAACCATTCTTTGGAATTAGACGATTGAAAAACCAACTATACATTTCTAAATACGTGTTTTATACTAGATTATAACCAGACATAGAACAAATCAACGTGCTCATCATACAAAGAGATTTGTCCTGTGTAAGAATTCAACACGTGGTTAAGAGTCATGTAACTGTAACTATTAAACCAGGAACCAATAAGAAAATATTCATAATACCCACTGCCATTCAGTATTAGCTAAAGCTTTGATTCATGCTGTATTATAGCATATTAATTCGTATCGAAAAGTGTTTTATTAGCGTGGTGGAAAACGCTTTTCCGCACGATACCACTCGCCCCTGTGTTTTCCCACTGGATCGGGATCAGTCGACCGGCAACCGCCGCGACGCGCTGTACTCGTTACCTCACGCTCGATAACACACACTATTTATTTACAAATAGACGGACATATTTACTACAGAAGAGTCAACACGCATTCACGTATGTTTCTATACCTTGCAATATTAATTTATCAATCCACTTTCATTGCATTATCGGTGTTTTGCTCAGTTTTAATCGGTGTCAACAAAAACACATTGTTATATTAAAGTGTTCTTGTATTCATAGATTTTCGATTTTACTCTTAGCCCACATCTATTTCATTGAGCAGTTCCTGTTCATATTAACCTGGTTAAAATATTTCTAGTTATTTATACATTTATCATTTCCAATGTACGGTATTTATGAGCAATAGGAATTACGGCACACGTTACTAACAGCTGTTAATTATTTTAAACCAAAGCTTTGAGTATACAGCTAGCACATACTTACAAAAGCAACGCTAACGTGTGCCAAACATTAGGGAATTTAATTATTCAGACTTTTTAAAACACTTATTTACATAACAATATCGAGACGAGAGAGACAAAAATGTTTCTCTCAACAAAACTTGGGATTGCAATATTGACGCTACGCTTGTATGTGTGTGAGTGTGTAAGTTCAGCTGTTTATTTTTATAAGGGTTTTTAAACGGGAAATTCTTGTTTTTTAAAGAAATTGCAATTTATTTCACTACTAGCTGTACCGCGCAAGTTCGATTACGTCCTTAAAGAGAGGAATAGAGCGAAAGCTATATTTATTTATCAGTCTCAAAGGAGCGTGCAAAACTGGCGTGTTTGCTATATCATAATCGAGCTTTAAGATTAAGTCTATTGTAAAATAATTCAGTCCATGTCCTTCATTCAAAGAAACTCTTGAATAATAGGAAGATATAGCGAAAGATAACCTGTCATATCTCTTATGTTTGAACTATAAAACCCTCAATATTGAAACTTGTATGAAACAATTTCTCAAAGTCACAGAATAAAAAAATATTGAAATCGAACTGCGCGATAAGAAATTACACCTGAAAAATATTGTGTCTTTCATTCCTTCTCCCAAAGGAACTGCTCAGAATTTTAGAATCGGAAGTATCCTAAGACCTTTCTTGACGTATAAGTTCAGACGAAAGATGTGCCAAGTTTCATTTAGATTGATTCACTATCTATTATTTGATTAGTTTCATTGTGATCCTTATTTGGTATACAGACAGACACAAAAATGAATACAAATTCTGCTTTAGATCTGATTTGCACTACAATAAAGGATTTCAAAGCAGGTATCTTCCATGTACTGATTTTTGACCCTTCGAGTTTTGAGTGTAATTAAGTCCAAAATATTATTACAATTTAGTAATTTGATACGATAGAACAAACAGTAGTTAGCCTAATTTTTGAAATTACGAGTATATTGTTTATAACCTTAACGTCTGGTATAGCTGTAGATATAGCACTTGTAAATGTCATAATTTTCATACATTAACGCTATAACTGTATTGGCAGATGCGTCGGCGTTGAAACTCTGACGCTGAACATTCGAAATCCATTGAAATTTATTACATTGACGTTCTCCTGGTATTAAAATCAGAATACACCAATAGCATTTTTTACACCAATTCGCATAGAGCTAAAATTTGAATAAAGACCGAAATGTGAAAGGTCTTCATGTGCAAAAAAATAATGAATTAAAATTTTGAGGATTTTTAGGCAAACAGTAATGTTTACCGTAAAAGGACCAAGACAAACATTGTAGAGCGTCTAATTAATTTATCTGTGAAAAGTACTTTCACATTTTTGGAGTAAAGCTTCTTTAGGCGCGACTTGGGGTAACACAGATTTTTTTTCTGACGGAAGTAACGCTTACTATTGGAATTTTGAATAGCGGAAACTACGTTTCCGTTATTCAAAATTCGAATGAATGATAAACATTTGATGCCGTCAATGGCAAAGAAGTTTTACTTCAATCGCGCGCATAGGTTACACGCACACCCTTTTTTCCGTAAGAAGTCACCGTTTTCGAAATACATACTTGTTCAAATAGCTCAATTTTAAAAAAGTTCATAAAACACCTTATGGTCCTGCTGGTCGTAGACCTCTACCAATTCATGCCACAACACACGGTCCTGCGCATTCCGCATCCAGTTCCTGACTGCAACCTTTATCAGATCGTCGGTCCATCTGACGGGTGGGCATCCTACCTACTTTACATTTGCCGGGTCGTGGTTTCAACCGCAGAACTCGCTTGTTCCATCGGTTCTTCTACAGTTATGGCCAGCCCGATGCCATTTTAAAGCACTTACTCTTGTCATGAATAATTAATGCCTCCTCAAGTACGGGACGGACTGATTGGTAACGAAGAATATGCGGTATTCTTTATATTATGCAAGGGTTCCCGGGCACTTGTAAGGTAATGTACTCGACGCGCTTTCAAACGTGGTTTCCCATATTGCACAAAATTTTGTGGGCCCATATTATAGTGGGTGGATGGAGAGTTCTTTTCCGCTCCATCTCCGTCTCCACTTTCGGGAGCATGACTTGCTTGTAGAAACACGCAGTAGCGTCGAGTGTGACGTCACATTTTTTTAAAAACCGCAGCGCCTATTTTTGCCAAGTTTGATCATGACATATTCAAACTTTTTCGCGGTACAGATAGGTAAGGACTTTTTACTTTTCATTTATATAAGAGTTGTGAACATCCATACCAAATTTTAGATCTGTGCGAATTTTTGTAACCTGGTCCCCTATGTTTTTGGCTAAATTGACTCGGCTACAAATATAACGTATTTCTCAATAACGATCAAAGAGCTTCAAACGTCGGTCGTAAAATAGATTTTTACTATGCTTTTTTTCTAAACACAGTATTTATGGAACATGATCGTACGTTTCGTCCTCAATTATCGTTTGGTTCATGCAATATTTAAATTTACAGTAGTACTTGCAGTTTCTTATTCACAGACATTGGCTATTGTTCAATTGGTATAACCCATTATCAAGATTTTTTTATTTCATAGGCACTCATTTCTTCATACTACTGACAAGCATACGGCTACTCGTATTACAAATTTTATAAATTGAAAAAAACTCAGAACTCACTTCTAAGCCAATATCTTTTTTTGGCCTAAGATGTTGGTAACTTATTTAAGCCCTAACGGCTGAACGGACCTTGCTGAAATTTGGCGCAGAGATAGATTCCTCTGAAACAACACATAAGCCAAGCCGTGGGCATCAGGAAGTGAACAATAAGCTACGAGTATGTTGACGGATGCGGCATTCAGGCTAGAACAATGATGTCTTTTTCCCGAAATACTGCTCCCAAATTATTGGAACGTGCAATTAAATAAGCTTATCATAATCCACTGCTGAAAACGTAGTATCTCCGAATTTTATTTCAAAACACATTTTCATTAGGATAAACTGATTGGTTCAGGCTTTGTGTCGAGGTTTTCGTCTCTTCGTTGTGACCTCGTCTGGATAACATAGGCCACTTGCATGTAAAACGGACTTTTCCCCTGAAAATCTTTGTACTACTTAAACAGTTACTGGGTGGCTGTTGATACCTGCAGCGTCAACGACAACTTGTAACAATATTTATACAATTCGTAATACGTTATTATTCGTTTACTATTTCTGTTGCATTGTACAGCCATATTAATAACTACAATTCGACAAATGTTATAGGAAATAAGTTTTATTTATTAACCCCGTTGACTCGGTATTCTGTATAAGGCTAACGATTACTGCATTAAGACGCCGTGTTTCAGAAGGTGAGTTAAGCCATAGGGTCTAGTTACGAGTAATACGTTAGTCGTTAAGCCAAATTGAGGGCCATATAGGCGGCTTCAAAAATTTCATCAGGGGTAGTCACAACTTGCCATACCATCGATAGACTCCATCATCAAGGCAAAATGGTGAAATGTGGACATATATCTATGCCTAGTAGTACAGTTATCAATGACTGAAATGACGTATGTTTACAGCGATCCGCATGGCGGACGATGGGGCGGCAGACTGCCTATTCGAGCGACTCCGGCTGCATCAGCAACGCGCACCTGACTCCGTGGAAGTGGCGAGAGCCATCACAGCGAGGATCAACTCGCGACTCACATCGCACGGTTAGAACTTAGAATATCGCATTTTTATTTTTTTTGTAATGGTTCCATACCTCAAAAGGAATAAAACGGAACCCTATAGCATTAATTTGTTGTCGGACCGCCTGTCTAAGACCTTTTTTCTCGTGAACCTGTAATAGAATATGACGCAACGATTAGAAATTAACACCATATACCTATATACTCTATGGCTTTAAAGCTGTAAAAAAATCAAGCTCCTAAGTTAACACAGTTCTTGTTAGGGGCAACTGCGAGTTGCGATGCTCGCTATTTGTCGCTTCGAATCGAATCTCGCAAAACTATATCCACTTAGACTATACACTAACTAAACTGAAACATAGTTGTAAGTTGCCATTTTCATTGGCTTATACATATAATAATACTAGCTGTTCCCCGCGACTTCGTACGCGTGAAAATTGTTGCAATACCAATTTGAGTGCTCTCTGCTTAGCCCCTAGGATATGTACCGTGATAATATATAGCCTATTTTAAGACCCTACCCCTAGGTAATATTTGTGCAAAATTTGAATCAAATCTATTGAGTACTTTTCGAGATCATTCCGGACAAAGCAAAACAAACAGACAAAAACATTTCTAACTATATTTTCGGCTTCGGTATCTTATGTTGAACACCCAGCGAGTATTTTTTTTTTAATATTTCCAATGTACACTTTTGACTTTTCTATCATCCCTATCCCTACTAATATTATAAATGCGAAAGTAACTCTGTCTGTCTGTCTGTCTGTCTGTCTGTCTGTCTGTCTGTCTGTCTGTCTGTCTGTCTGTCTGTCTGTTACGCTTTCACGCCTAAACGGCTGGAGCGATTGAGATGAAATTTGGTATGGGGATAGTTCGAGGCCCTGGGAAGGACATAGGCTACTTTTTAACCGACTGCGCAAAAGGAGTGTTATGATTTTACGTGATAACGACTTTCACGCTGTTACGCTTTCACGCCTAAACGGCTAGAGCGATTGAGATGAAATTTGGTATGTGGATAGTTCGAGGCCCTGGGAAGGACATAGGCTACTTTTTAACTGACTGCACAAAAGGAGTGTTATGATTTTACGTGATAACGACTTTTACGCTGTTACGCTTTCACGCCTAAACGGCTGGAGCGATTGAGATGAAATTTCGTACGTGGATAGTTCGAGGCCCTGGGAAGGACATAGGCTACTTTTTAACCGACTGCGCAAAAGGAGTGTTATGATTTTACGTGATAACGACTTTCACGCCTAACCGGCTGGAGCGATTGAGATGAAATTTGGTATGTGGATAGTTCGAGGCCCTGGGAAGGACATAGGCTACTATATTATATTATTATATACAGGGTGAATTTTTCAAAAGGGATTGGATGGCCAAATCCGGAACTATAAGGAATAGCGAAAAATGCTTAACGGAATCACGAGGCCGATTTTGATGAAACTTAAATAATAATATAATAATAAATTCTTTATTTCAGACTAATTTGTCCATAGCTAAAACAATTTTACATAATTACATAAAAAGCACACAATACAAAGCAACAAATTAAATATCATTATTAATGTCAATATTATATACCTACATACATATTATCGTCATTACATTTTATAACCTGAGCATTATTGTTAAAATATAAAAATCCAATATACAATAATCAAAATAATATAAAATACATTAAATATTACAAAATTAATTTCACTAAAATGTCAATACACGTATAGGCCATTGAAAATCACAATTAAAATCAAAATAAAATAAATGAAATATGGGCGAAAAATAAATAAAATGTCAATAATGTACAAATTAGAAAACCTCATCATTAGATTTTAGAAAAACCAATAACCCTAGCTGGGAATCGAACCCATTGATTTTGAAAAAAAGATCACCCCCTATATTATTACACCATACGATAGTGTTGCTATTAAGGATCTTACTCTGGGAAGTAATAACATACTGCAAACTTAAGGAAAGAGCTCATCTTTAACAAAATACAATTTATTTTCTAACGTTAACTGATTAATTGTTCTAAGTGTAGACCATTGTTTTCAATGCATAGCTGGATTCGAGACCTCAAGGATCGTACTGCATTCAATATTACAAAGTTATTGATTCCGTTTAGAATATTCTCCATAGAATGATTCTGAGCATAATTTAGAACACGGAATAGTAATACTCTTTTCTGGGATTTCGAACGAAACAAATTATGATACAAAATTTAGGTACACGAAATATGAATTCTATTGAAATTCCAAATTTTCCTTAAATTTGCCGCATATCATTACTTCGCAGAATTTGATCCTTAATAGCGACTCTATCGTATGGTGTAATAATAAAGGGAGTGGTTTTTTTTTCAAAATCAACGGGTTCGATTCCCAGCTAGGATTATTGGTTTTTCAAAAATCTAATGATAAGGTTTTAAGTTTCATCGAAATTGGGCTCGTGACTCCTTTGAGCATTTTTCGCTATTCCTTATAGTTTCGGATTTGGCCATCCAAGCCCTTTTCAAAAATTCACCCTGTATATTACTATATTTTATTATTTCGTATTCGCGCTTCACCATACTACTTACTCTTTTTATTATTAAAGGGGCCAATTAATAAAGACGTACGTCATACCGGCCTTGGACCCGCTAAAACCATGAGGTCTCTACCCATCCATCTAGCGCAGTCCTAGGGTATCCTTTAGAGGACTTACCAGGGGCTCCCAACCGTAGGCTGTTATACCTAACAGCCTACGGTTGGGAGTCCTACCGGATACGTGTGGTTTTTTGTCAGTAGGAGTTATAGTATATTCATGTGGGATTTACCTCACATTAAAAAAACCATCTAGCGCATAGCTCCCCGGGTAAGTTGGAGGATGTCCTAACTTTGTCCCCACATTTTGGTTACGACTTATCCTAGAGGCTCGATAGAATACAGTTCAAACTTTGCTTATATCATAATTTCCACGCGAACGAAGTTGCGGGTAACAGCTAGTTTTATTATATGTACAGATATTCCCAAAAGTATAAATAGCAGGTACTATCACTTCTGTACATTTTACACTCAGATTAGTATTCAAATTAAGTTCAAACTATGTAAATATGTATGAGATTAGTCGGAGTTACAGTGTATCGTGACTACTACGATTCCTATCAGTAACCCTAGATTTGACAGCCGCAGCTATTAACAGATAGTTTATCAGTATGTTCAAAACTTAGCCAAGTATAAATGGTGAATTGATGGTGTTCCAGATACAAGTTTTCAAGGCTTTTGCTACCTTTATAGCTGTAAATAGTCATGGAGTTTAATTTGTTTCTTTTTCATAGTATAACGCAAACTTTGGAATCATAAAAAACTTATGCTCATAGTAATTTGAAACTTCCGGAATACTTACTGTCAATTAAGTATGTGGTTCAAATTTTGGTGCATTAATAGGTTCTTTTCAAGCCAGTATACGTAATTAATTATACCTTTGATTGACTTGATACATGAAGCTTTTTACTTTTTAGTCTAAAATACAAAATAATCTCTTTTCTTTTGTATCTCAATACAATAAAGTATGATAAAGCTACGTCTGTGACGGGCTTAAAATATTGATGATCTATGAGAAGAATGAAATAAAAAAGTGTAGTCATTGTATTTTACCGAATATTTTTCTTTCAATTATTTTGAAATACATGTTAAGCTTTTCTATGACACTCTAATGAGCGACCGTTTCAATTATTTGCCGCCCAATTACCATCCAAGCTTTCACGTCACTTTTTTCTATTAGCGGGATTATGCCAGTAAATCTATATTAACTGGCAGCCTGCCAAAATGCAGTCGGTCTACGTAAACAAATAAGTAATTAGAGGCACAAGTAAATTTATGAGACGCGTCTGGCGTTTAAACGGTGAAAAAATCAGAATTAAGATTTTTTGTAACCGCACAAAGATCTTTATTAGGGTTCCGTAGCCAAAGTGTAAAACGGGACCCTATTCATGAGACTTCGCCGGCCGTCCGTCCGTCCGTCTGTCTGTCTGTCCGTCTATCCGTCACGAGACTGTATCTCAGGAACCCTGATAGCAAAAATTTTCTTTGATGTTTTTCAGTTTCCGCTATAACAACAAATACTATAACAAAAAAAATTAAGGGAAGCTCGTCGTACCAAAACCGGCCAAAGATCACATTTGTTGTATATAAACGTGATTTTTTGCCGGTTTTGGTACGGAACCCTCCGTAAGCGAATCCGACTCGCACTTAGCCGGTTTTTTTAGTTTAATCTAAATTGAAACATTAAAAGTTTTGGGACATTTCACACAGTTATTGTGATTGTTTTTTTGCTTATTTTTGGGCGATCATCAAAGTGGCTGCTGTCTATCGGCAACTAATCGTCAGCCAGTAGCAGTAACGACTTGCACATGAGGTTAACTAATACCGAAGATCTTGGTGGAGACAGATAGACTTCTGAACGCCTAAAGAAGATTATTATGTTTTTAGTGTTCCATAGTAGATAAATAAAAAATGTTATTGTTATTTGCCTGACAAAATGTATATATTTCTTTATGTTACGGAAGTAGTAGATATAAAACGTAGGTAAATAAACGTTCATGTGGGTTTTGCGTGACTAAAAAGAAATAATATTTTTTGCCTCCATCAACCTACACTTAAAACTTTTCCAATTTCATTATATCCAATGAATAGTCCATTCAAACTTCTTTGTGCTAAATGTGCCCTTCCCGTAATACATTAATGGTTATAAACTAACTTGTAACTGGTACGACAGCGATTAGATCAGCATTTTTGTAACAGCAAACTGCTAAGTTACGTAGAGTTGAAAAAGCGGGGCGCCTTCTTGAATTAAAGCAATCCATTATAAAAATTGATGAGCGCGATTTGCAAATTTGGGTATTTATACCCTTTAGGTTCATTACGTCAACTGTGCCAAAACGTCAACTTCCCAAAACGTCAACTTCTGAAATTGACTTCCCAAAACGTCAAGTTCCCAAAACGTCAACTTCCCAAAACGACAACTTCCCAAAACGTCTACTTCCCAAAAAGACAACTTCCCAAAACGACTACCTACTTTCAATAAAACCGGCCAAGAGCGAGTCGGACTCCCCCATGCGGGTTCCTTCCGTAGCAGAATAAGGTTTATGTTTATGAAATTAACTTTCTTTTTTTTTTTATACTACTTAGGTAGCAGACAAGCTTACGGCCCACCGGATGGTTGGTAACCGTAGCCTATAGACGTTTGCAACACCAGAGGCGCTACACACGCGCTGTCGACCCGGGCGCAGGTTGTGACGACCCACAGTTGAAAATTTTCAAGCCGCCCATAAGGCCTTCAACTTGGCTTAACGACTGTCATTTTACTGACAACCGGGACCAACGGCTTATCGTGCCTTCCGAAGCACGGTAACGCTCGTAAATAAATGTCACAAAGTGGTCCACGTGGTGGTCACCCATCCATATCCGGCCATAGTAAATGTTGCTTACTGCAGTGATCGTTTACAGAACACTGAGTCCGCGGGGCCACGAGCGCTTCAATATGTTAATGTTAAATATAATAAATTAAATAAAAATAAGTTAATGGATTGAAAGGCAAAAATTGCGGTTTATGACGTACTAGCTGATGCCCGCAGCTTCGCCCGCGTAAAAGTTTGTTCCCGCTTCCCGTAGGAACAATAAATAAACACAAAATATATACATAATATACAAAATATGCAAAATATACAAAATATACAAAATAATAAAGTTTGTATACTTTTCGTTTGTTAGTGGTTGCGTAAACGATATTATTGTTGAATTTAAATTAAATATTCTCCCAAATTACTTCGACAGCTTGAGGAGTAGGAAAAGGGTAGGTACTCACACGTATTTCCAGGCGAAGAGATCTTGTAGGTTCCCGGCGAATACCTATGGTTCTTGAACTTGAATAATAAAGAATATAATAACAGTTTTAGAATTTCGCGAATATATTTTTGAGACGAGGCACGCACGCTCGTGGCTGAATTCCTTCGAACCTCATTACGAGTCTTTCTTCCAGCGGCAGCACTAGTCTTGTCTGCCATTGGTGTGAGTTATTTTTTTTTAATACATGGACAATGAAAAAAGGCGATGGATGCATGTCGAGTACGTAACAGTCAGGTACCTGTTCTATCAAACCCTGACCGTTGGACCACTATTTACGACACATCCTGTATATACATTCCTCTACGTAGAAATAGAGATCCTTAAAATCCTTAGTAAATTGCCGTAAACTATGTCAAGTAGTTGTTGTCACCCTTAGTCGACGTTTTGGGAAGTTGTCGTTTTGGGAAGTTGTCGTTTTGGGACAGTCGACGTTTTGGGAAGTCGTCGTTTTGGGACAGTCGACGTTTTGGGAAGTTGTCGTTTTGGGACAGTTGACGTTTTGGGAAGTTGACGATTTGGGACAGTTGACGTATTGGGAGGTTGACGTTTTGGCACAGTTGACGTTATGAACCTAAAGGATTTATACATTTCTAGCGGAAATCACGTTGTTTCACCCACGTCGCTCCCGTTCCCGTGGGAATACGCGAATATAACGTGTTTCTATTTTCACCGTGGATGCAGCTTCCCAACAGTGAAAGAATTTTCCAAATCGGTTCAGTGGTTACGGAGCCTATTCAATGCAAATAAACAAACAACCAAATCTTTCCTCTCTATAATATTAGTACAGATAGATACCGGGTCTTTTTCACGTATCTTCTAAAAATTTGCTCATCTCTCGACGATTCGGCAATATTGCAATAGCCGTGGTCACGAGTAGACTCTGTAATATAGCAATATAGCCGAAACGTCGAGAGGTGAACAAAGTTTAAGATGTAGGTATACGGGAAAAAGACCTGAAATCTATAATGTGTTGTACAAGTAGTACGAGTTTAAAAACCTCATAAGGGTATTTATAAACTATAATCATTACTTATATATGATGACTTCAGTACATAATCTGTAAGTGTAGCAATAATCTTTACTAAACAGAAATAGGTGGGCTAGATCCAGAGGGTAATAAGTACATGTGCTGGTAGAGCTTTCCAGGTTTTTATGATACGAAATGGAAAAGGTTTTATTTAATAAGAACATTATTCATTCAAACTAATAGAATGAAAAGAAGAAGAACAAAACACCAATATCTATGTTACTTTTTTAGCTGCAATAATGTAATCATGACAAGTCTCAGTTGAGTATTCATTTCAATTTTTGCACCTAAAACCACAAACGTCCTGGCGTGATAAATCAACTTTGGACAATAACTAGCACTCTGTTATATTTTATGGGACAGTAGAGTAGCCAAGAATATTACTTTATGATGCCTATGATACCATTTCCCCTTCCTCTTAATTTTCCAAGTGTCCTTCACCATCCAGATAATTTTAGATGCCATAACTAAGATCTCAAGTTCTTACGTCACACCGGAACTAATTACGCATAAACTTCAGATGATTTCGTTGAAATCATAATATGTAAGTAGTTTATAAATGTCTGTGTAATAAAACTGTAATGTGACAGCAAAGAAATTAAAACAGTTATACAAATATTCGACGCACACTGTCTCTTCGTACTCATACAGAAGATACTTGAAAATTGGATATTATGTAAAGCTTGGTAGCACTTTAAACAAACCAAATATTATACAAATAAAATAGTCATAGTTTAGTAGTATGGGAAGCACCACTTTCAATAACAGATAGATGATAAAATAACCATTCATCACCAATGGCGTGGTTCTAAGTCCCAGAATCGATATTGTTTTAAAAAAGAAAGTGTATGTTATAAACGCGCTGTGTATAATTTGATCAAAGCATTTCCCTAACGATAGACTAGTGATGATGAAGGTAAACTGTGGCTTATGTAGGTCAAATTACTTAATCAGAAGCATTCAGTGTTAGACCTCTAATTAATGACACCTAGTTTAAATCGAATCGGGTAGACTTTTACGAGTAATTTTCTATTAAACATCTTCAAACACTGGTAGTCTACTGATAGTCAGTAGACTCTACAAACACACAATTGAATGTTACTTCACCTTGCCCCAAAAAAAGTTCATTGCCCTATTTAAGGCGTGTTTAAACACAAATCTAGTGCCTAACCACGACAATATAAATCAGTAAATAAGGTGTCATCAATGCAGGGGTATCGCGTGCTAAACGTACGTAAAATAAGAGCCTGGTGCAATGGGCCCTCGGCCAAGACACCGAAACCGAGCCGTGTCTACGCCATTAATCCAACATTATTCAAAGCTTATCATCCACCGTTCAATTATTAACCCCGGTACTGCTTGTACCAGGGGCAGAGCCCCACACTACACTTCCTGCCAGCTTTGTGCCGTGAGGCGAATAATGAGTGCTGTTACAATGCAATAAATTACTATTTTTTGTGCCCTCCAAATAGTGTCTTTCAGTGACACTTTATCAAAAGAGCTCTTTGATATATCAGTTTGTTTATCCTTAACATAAAGACTGAAATGATTTGAATTTACAAAAACAGTACGACAGTACGACGACACGACGATTAATAATGTGAATACAGAACTTTTAAATTATAAGAAGTTTAACAATTAGAGCGATGTTTGCGCAGGCAGTTCTATTTTCGTATCGGAATAAATCATGTTTCGCCTTGACATTGGTTAGACGGCAGCGGCGGGCGGGCGGCGGCAATCCCAATCATCGTCAACTTACGTATACTGTACACATTAATTACCCACAAGCGCTATCGCCTAGTCAACTAACTTCGAAACTTCGGAACGTTAAGTGCTATTAGTCTGTAAGACTTTGCTATTATTTTGTAAGGCAGTTGCCACAGTAGCATAACTCTGCGATCTATTCATTGACTTATCAAAATTATCATGAAACAAAGCATAATGATTGCTTCAGCTATCTTACAATTAAATTAGTTAGCTGAGACATATCTACTTCTTCAGAGGTACCCGGAGTGCCCTGGGGCGGCGGTGTCAGAGGGGTAGTGTGACCGGGTTTTAGTTGGATTGAGTCTGACATGATATTCGTAAGGAATCCCACACAATATAATGTATATCCAATTCTTACGTTAATATTGTTGATACTTTCTGACTGCGCCATGTTTTGAAGGCTATTGCGACCAGCTCGTAGCCTAGTTCTTCGAGAAGACCATTATCGGTCACTTCCTCTAAGCACCCTGAACTAATTATAGGGACAAAACTACAGTAAAGATTCATTCATCTCAGTTGATTGACGACGCACGTCTTTTCTTCAAGCTCACAATTACCTTCGCTTTGCGTAGCTACGCTGCTTTTCCGGTAAGCGGTTGCCACTCAAGATTTTTTCCGTCTTTTTGGCCATCGGTCTTACGATAGATAATTGTATGGTTTTGGTCCTCCGTCGACCTTTATCCTGTCCTCTATCCAGCCAGTCCTCCATCAACTGTGATATTGGTCTTCTATTTTTGATATCGCTGTCTTTCTATAAAGTAAGCGATGTTATTTTGATGAGGTTTATTTAATTTTTACTAATTAATAGTATCGATGAATCCAAAGCAAAATTAGTATTTCATTCAGTGCTTTATAACATAAACATAATTAATAATTATTTTTGGTACACAAGCGTAGGTATATAAAAATATCTCGTTGATATTGATATGTCAGCCAAAAGATAAATTCAAACATATTATATTATCCGCGTCCAACTTTAGAGCAATGTCAAATATTTCATATGTCTTTAATCAAGAGTTGGTATGAAATAATTGGCATTTCTCAAGTTGCTGTGCTTGTTAAAATTACATTTTCGAAGAAGCAATATCAAATAAAATATTATTTGAAGACCAGTTTAATAAGTTCTTGAATAATGAATATGATTCAATGACATTTACAGGCTTAGCAATGGGCAAAATAATACAATTAATATAATTTTGTGAACCAAATGGAATAAAAAATTGTCGTGGGCCACTAAGAAATAATTGAGAGCGAAGTATTAAATTGGTCCGTATTTTTTTTTACATCCATGATCGCGCGATAGTTTTGGAAGTGCAACAAACTGTTAAAGTCTTTTTCCGTCGTGACTTTTTGTTATTCGTTTGTCCTAGACAGAGTGTTACTAACCTGCAATATCAGCGTGATTAAATTATCATGATCCACTTTTTTTGTACCACTTAGGTGGCAGACAAGCATACGGCCCATCGGTTATTGGTTACTAATGGTTGCAATACCAGAGGCGCTACACTCGAGCTGCCGAAAAACACTGTAAAAACCTTCTAAGACCCCTTTTGAAGTACCACTGATTTATCAACGTGATGATAGCTCTAATTTCTGCTTATAGATAATTATCATAATGTCATTAAATGAAGAAGAATTTCGGAAACTTCTCTTATAACGCAACTTTACCCACAAGAATACTTGAAGAGAGTTTTCTCGTTCTTTGGTTATAATAAACTAGCTGATGCCCGCAGCTTCGCCCGCGTAAAATTTATTTCCGCGGGAATTTATTCCGGGAATAAAAAGTAGCCTATTTGTTATTCCAGACTTTAGTGTATCCCTGTACCAAATTCCAACCAGATCTGTTCAGCCGTTAGAGCGTGAAAGAGTAACAAACATCCACACACACAAACTTTCGCATTTATAATATTAGTAAGATAGTAAGATGTACCTATGTATGGCATTGCTGAAACAAAAAGCTAGGATAGTAAGATGTATGGCATTGCTGAAACAAAAAGCTAGTTAAAGAATTCTATTTTACATACGCTCTCACTGTTTTGCACTGTGTTCCGTGGTTTTACAACAAACCAAAACGAATTTAATGTAGGTTTATTACCGCATGGCAGGTACTAACACAGGCCTAGTTTCAGATTATTTTATTTTATTACTTACATTTATTTTATTAGATACTAAAGACTGGCCCAGTTAAATCCTATAATGACGTTATAATAGTTTGACTGCGTCTTATAATACTTGTAACACTTTCAAATCGTCTGTAAACCGTGTAGAACATAATACGACCTATCTTTAGGAAATTAATAGGTACTTTTTAGAAACCTCAGAAACCGTGATAGCTAGAAAGCTGAAATTTTCACAAGTGATTAATAATAAAGTTAGCGGGATATTTACCATGTATTGCTGAGAGTTTCCGATATTTCGGCGCTATTACAAGCACCATGATCACGGAGGAACTGAAGTACTGGCGGTTGAAAGCGAAAGTCTTAGCACATATATCGATCTACCCTCCTTCGCAGTCGTTTATTACGTGTTTTCACAAGTGGTGTATTTATGTTGCAGCTATAACAACAAATTAATACTAAAATCAGAGAAAGGGCTCCCATACAACAAACGTTTGTCGTTTTTTGGTACGGAACGTTCGGTGTTCGAGTGCGACTCGCACTTAACTAAACTCGCATAACATTTATTGGCAACTGAATGCAGAGGAAAGTACTCATAGTACTTCTATTTTGTAACTTGCACATGTCAAACTATATATTCGGTGTAAAGTGTCACCAGGTTAATGACAGGGACATAGTTACAATCATTTTATTGGCACCGTTCCGCACGAGTAGTGCAAGTATATCCGATTCACAACATACTCGTATCAATTGTCAATACGGACATAGATATTTTAGTGTCAAGTTCCTTATTGGTGTGACGTTATAATTATTTATCACTTCAAATAGTTTCTTCTAAAGGTGTATTAATGGAGTACTGATCTATTGTTATTATTTTGTCGATGTAGACAAATTCCTGAGTAAAACTAACACAAGATTAATTTAATGTTTTCGACATCTTTATAGCATTTTCTGTAACTCAATTGAACTAATCATTACCCCTGAGTAGCATCTTATTATGAAAGTCTTTCTTTTGTCTGAAAGCTAGATGTGATCATTATTTAGATATAAACAGATATTCCCTTCAATACTACGAACGACACATTACGTTCAAGAATATTCACTCAACCAATTAGCATTCGCATTTGCCACATTAATGTTCGAACGTCCCACGTCCACTTTTGCCATCTGTTACTATGGCATAAGATCATTCTCAAAATTATTCGGTCCAATAAATTAAGAGACTGTCCATGCTGTTCTCTGCTGACCGACAGACGGACGAGGCGGCCTGATGACGTAGCTAACATGCGCGTGCCCCACTGGCGTTGTGCCAAAGCCAGCGAGACGGCATGTCATTGTCAATACTACCGTTCCACTAGGCCACCGACAAAATTTGATACAATATAAACAACGCCGCACTTGAAATCATTTGTTATCTCAAATTTACTTCCGTCATTGATCAAGAGTTTTATTACATAAACTATTTCAATCACATTCATATGCAGTTCAGGAATGTTATGTCTGAAATATCACTGTCAAAGTTTAAAAAGAATAAGTATTTGGTTCTTCAATATTCAGAGTTCCTTTTCAATCTCCTGCGTTATGACAAGGATATTTGACAAATAATGCTATGCAGTACTTGTTAAGATATTTTTCGATTAAATGGCAGATTAAAAATGGCAGGGCTGATTCCATTTTACTCCGACTCTAAATTTAGAGCTCTAGTTAAAATTGTATTTACGCGCATAACTTCCTGACAATTACACCAAATAGAATAATTATTTTTTCTATGCGTTCATAAATACTAGGACAAGGTTGGTTGAAAATAGAAATATTCTAGCCCATTTTTTTTGGATCGGCTATACGTGGAACCAATTTAGGTTGTATTTGGAACCAATTTGCCAAATAAATTGTATTTATCCAAGCTGATATCTTGGATAAATACAAATGAACTTTGTATCTTACGAATAAGTTCCGCTGGGAAACTGGTACGGAAAAACCTCACTACAACCCAACAGCTAGTCAATCTATAAAAATAGGCTCTAGCATTTTAATTATAAATACTTTATGAGTATTCGCCAATCAGATACAATTTATTTGGTTTTATATCCAGTTTGACATGGTACAATTACGAAGGAATGGTGGTATTTTATTGTTCGATGTAAAGACCACTTGCTGACCTCGGGTGTCAATGCTCTGCTCCAGTTGTTGGTATCAAAGTAAAAGACTCGCGGAAGTGGAGTAGTGCCAGTCGATACATGCCATATTGCAGTGCACGGTCATTGAGCTTGGCGCCGACATCGTCGCCCGCGCACCGACATTATGTCCTTTCTACGCACCAATGACGACCCTACAATAAAATTTGACGATGACAAAAAATAAATAGAGCTTTATTGAAATATAAACAGTAAAAACGTACAATAATTGATCTAGATTTTACTAAAACCCTATCAAGATGTTTTGATAATTTAAAGGCGACTGGAGATGTGGAACGCAATTATGTTTTAATTAATTTAGAAAAAGCGTTTCACTGTATTTTAATAGAATCGTTCATTAGAAGTAAACATCGATTAAAATAATGTATTTTTCTTTTTACAGATAAACATATTCGACAAACCACTTTAGAAAAATTATGGAACAAACAGTCAGGAGCCATGCAAATGCTGCTTTCTCTCTTGGAAGTAAGTATCAAATTTTGCTGTCAATGTTTGGCAAAGCATTCCCAAAAAATCTTTTAAATCAACCTATCCAAATAATAGTGAATTTAGTACACCCCTGAACTAAAACCTAACCCGAAAAAAGTGAACTAGACTCCAATCAGTTTACTGAAATAATTTTAATCATACCCATATTCTACTCCTTTCAGAACTCCAGAGATTCAGCCACCGCAACATACATCACAGCTATACTAAGAGAAGCATTGTGTTTAAAACAAGGCAAAGGAAAAAAATGTTCAGGTAAACTTACTATTACGAAAACCTTTTTAACCCCTTCATTTAGATTACCAATGATAGATACAATAGTAATCATTATAATACATCATCTGATGATTTTTTAGAGTGGATAAAAACAAATGCAATAAACAGTTTGCTGATTTTTAAAAGCCACTGAAAATAAAATATCTAAATTTTAAATGAAAGAAAAAGCTGAAATGATACAAACAATTGGTATTTTATCTAAAAAGTTATATAGTTTTCAGTTACTGTTAATGTTTTATAATCAATATTATTTTTGATTAATCAGTACCGATTGAAACGACGAATAACAAGAAGAAGGACGCTAAAAAGCCGGGCAAGGAGATTAAAATCTCCGTTTTTAAAAGGGGTATGTTTAGTGTGTGCCGCTTACAAGTCAATTTTCATATTAATAAATAATAGAACTAATTACTTATGTACATAATCACTCCGTGGGTGTGTTTGGTCTAAATTACTCTTTTTACGTTATACTGTATAGAATACACACTAAAAAAAATATTTTACCCAAATTTACCCGCAAGTTGAAATATTCTTAACCAGTATCCTGCATAGTAATCATGACTCTGGTTAGAGACTGTTTACCTATTACTTGAAGAGAGCAACAACACGATCAGTAAAATGGCCGTGATGAATTTTCAGTCGTATTCTACGCTGCCACCGGTCAAGTTCACCGTTATAGCTTTGTGGCTAATATTGACAGAAGATCTCTAACCACCTATAAGATTTCCGATACAGACTTTGTCCACCATCGCGTTCTCCTTTTGTGGGCTTGGATTATTATGCATTATAACTCACTTCTTGGTGTTATCCCGCTTCTTAAGATTTTGCTCAGATAATGGTAGCACACTCTATTATCTGGTTGTTCGTGAAATATAATGCATACCTATTTTTTTCCGACTCGATTAAGGTATTGCTTTCCTACATTGAAGAACATGACAATGTTAACTATTAGTTGCTTTAATTCAGCTACACTTAATTCAAGGCTACTAAGAATAATGTTAACACTCTCAAGTCCCCACAATAAGTTTTCAAGCCCACTATAAATTATAAATATTGAAGCACTGCATGAATTTATAATTATGATAGACAATGAATTGTAAGGCATAACTAAAATGTCTTCTGTGCCTTTGCACCATGCACTAATGGTACAGCATAGCTCAACAGAACACTTATTAAATTTATAAATATTGTATGAAAGTTACTAATCTGTTAATTTATACAAATATTAATAACAAAAGCTTGTAAAATAATTCGATGTAGCTGTTTATATAGAAAACAATGCTTAAGTAAGGCGCATCCTGTGGTTAGATGATCTAAGTTTTGAGTACTAATTTCAAATTCGACAATAACAAAATTTTTTTAAGTACATAATTATTAAAATGAATATTGAACCAGTATTAATCAATTACGTCGTATTAAAATAAATACTAGCTAGTTAATGCACTAGCTGACCTACGCAATAATGTTTCCCGTCACCCATACAGCTCTTAAATATTCCCCGTTGCTGAAACATTTACCATTTCTGAACCACTACTATTCATCTTAGCGTGATATCATAGTCTATAACCATTCTCGATATCAGAACTATCAAAATGTAAAAGAACTTTTAAAATCCAACCACTCGTTTCCCCGAGTTTCATTCGCTCGAACAAATGAAGGAACTCTTTAGCTTTAAAATATTAGTTATAGATATCGATAAAGATAATAGGTATTGAGTAACAATGCCATTTGATATATAAATTACCCGGTTCATTTACAACTTTTTGAACCATTTACAACCCACTGACATTTAAGACGAGCTTACTAACATGACATTGGACTACTTTGCAGCACAGCCTTGCTTTGATAAAAAATGTAACTATTGTCAACTGTCACTTTAGCACGCTGCATTCATTCAATAACATTAGAATTATCAGTAGCATGTATGACCCGACCTTAATAAAAATGTGTAAAACAAAAAATTTGGATTTATCGTTTCTTTATTAAGAAGGATTAAATTTTATTTTTCTTGAAAGAAGTATGTGATGACTAAGAAAATTAACCCGGCAATATTACATTACAATTTGGAATTAAAAATAGAATGGTTACATTGTCTTCTCTATAGGTATCTTATTTCTTCAAGATCCCAAAATGATAAGTTCTTTAGGACTATTTTAAAAGGTTTGTCTCAAAGTAAATGTCCGAGAACCTCCGTGTTTTATATTAAAGGCCTGTGTAGATTTTTGTATCCTTATGAATGCAATTCATGAAACACAGATTCTGTACGATGCACATTACTGCCTCCGTCGTTAATACCTACAATAGATCACTTATCATTAGGAACAAGTGCTTGTAGAAGATTGCACCGTCCCTGATTTATTAAATTAGATTATTTTTCAAATTTCCGTACACCAAAAAATTATTATCGCTTTACAAAGTGAATAGTTAAAAACTATTTGTGAATCGATACAAAACTTTTTCAAAATTTCGCCAATTTCAGCGAACAACATCGCGAGGCAGCAATGTACTCAGCACTTCGTAACGATAACCGGTACGGAGGCGGTGATCCGCACGTTGATAGCTACACATGATAAACGGGATGGCAATGTCGGCACCGAGCTGATGATGATGGACCTCGTGTGGATAATCGCCTCGCTCGCGCCGAGAGGTACGAATGACTCCAAAATATGAACACGCTTGATTCCAGCTAACAACATGTCACGGCATCTTTGCGCACAGGACTTCATTACGATAAAAGGCACGCAAGTGATCGTACGCAGGGTCATCTACACCTTTCATGAAAAGAGGGACCGTCAAAGCGGCACAGACTTGGTATTACAAGATCTACTCTGGATACTGGCACCAGTTTGCTCTCGAGGTTACCGATATTACTATTCAAATGACACTTCTTATTTATATTTTGATTCTGCTACTATTTTAAAATTTTTGTTGAGTCCTTTTATCTTCTCAAACGCTATCACTGCAAGTCTCTCTGAAGCTCAAGCAATATTACTATATGTTCACATTATCTTTTTCACAACGCTCGTATATATAACTATATATTTATTAATTTATTCAATTCAATTACAAAATAATATACAATAATAAATACCACCATCAAATAAAATCTAATTTGTCCGTAATAAGCAGAACTTATCAGTCAAATAACCCACCCCTAACCGTTCCCGGTGCAAAGGTGCCCATCACGCTAGCCGCATTACCACGCTGAATGGCTATGGCCAGCCTTTGGCCCAGGAACGATTTGGAGTGGGAGTCACCCGTTTTTTCCTTAATCCTTTGTCCCAACTCAAAAATACGCTCGTATTGAGTTGTTATTTAATTTCAATCAACCTATTACTGGACTTGATCAATTCATTTGCTTGCAAGCGTTTCCTGTTCAACGAGCTCAACAACAACAACAACATTTTTTCACACTCGACACTATATGGTATTTCATTCACATTCTTTTTATTTAGTGTGATCTTCTTTTCAACCAATTTTACCATAAATACTATACAGTGCCTCGATTTTAAGTGTGCTGGATCTACCCTTAATAACTTTATACACTCCTATTATATCTTTACAATTCATAAACCATTTTTTGAATAAAATTGTAGAAGTATATATTTTTCGCAATGAAAATCTTGTGCAATTTCATTTCATTACCTACATAATTTTATAATAAAGTTTAAGTTACAGTAATCATATTTGTAAAATACGCCAATATCAGTTGTAAAAAAGTCATTCACTATTATTTTCAGATCCAAAATTTGCTGTGAAAGTAAGAATGCTGGGCTGCGTGAGGACGATGCATCTAATACTCAAGGGTCACTTTACAGATAATAAAGTAGTATTCCCTCTTCTTGTAATTATGAAACAACTGGCAAAAAACCGTAAGTAATAGTAGTATTATGATAAAACTGTATTTAGTTTTACACTGCACTCATTTTCCTAATGCGAAAGAACTGTAATTGTCTAACATTATCTAACATTAGAATCAACTATTGAGATTGAAGTTAATGTACTTAATATTTTTGATAAGTATATTAAATACAATACAGTAGATTTGTTGATTAAGGTTGCCTGTAAGAAATTGCCTTGTGCGATAAGGCCGCCAATTGTAAAACCAATTTAGTGTAAGTAGATATATGTAGTAGGTATAAATTGTATTTTGGTATTACAATAAAGAGTATCTATCTATCTATCTATCTATCTAGATAATGAAGTACTTGCTAACATCTCTGAGGCCCAAGTCAACCTAAACTTTAAGCTCGCTTTAGGTAGGTAAGTGCAAAGAGAGGAGGGCCCCATTTCGTTTTACATCCAGTAACTTGGTTGACACATGATTTAATGTGTAGTCTGGTCCTTCGCCTGGGCTTGGCGCAGCAAAGTCCAGGCAAAGGACCAAACTACTCTCACGCAAAACTGCCCTAAGATGAAATATTTAAGTGTAATTCATCAATTACAAAAACCCCTCGTCTCTAATCGCGACTCATCTGCTGCCAGTCAATTAGTTGCTACTTCCAACAATCCTACTAATATTTAAAATGTGAAAGTTTGTGAAGATGTTTTGGATGTTTAGATGTTTGGATGTTTGGATGTTTGGATGTTTGTTACACAATCACGCTCTAACGGCTGAACGGATTGGGCTGAAATTTGGTACAGAGATAGCTTATAGTCTGGAATAACACATAGGCTACTCTTCCATCCCGGGAAAATGCATCCACGGGAAGCGGGAACGGGTACCGAATTTCATGCGGGTGAAGGCGCCAGCATCATCTAGTACCTAATAAATAACTAAATCAATACCACCCCAAACCAAATTACAGGCTCCAAAGTAAAAAATTAAAATTTTGGTGCAACCTGTTTCTGTCAGAATGTGATAAATTTTTTAGCAAATATATTTACTTCTGCAATCATGGTTGGTTCAATTTATTTTAACGCTTTGCTTTCAGCGATCACTACATCCATACTAATACGTGACGGTGTAATCACAACATACGAACGAGTGCTCACCAGTCTCGGATTCATACCAACTGCAAGATTGCGGTTATGTCTAGACGCCATCGATTACTTTAGTAAAAATAGTTAAGTAAACAATTTATTACACAAAACACATAGAACTTTTTTGATTAATGATTGAGAATGATTTATAGTTTCATATTGTATGTTAATACAGATTGCACAAAATGTCACACACAACAATGCATCAGAATCAATATCATACAACATAATAGGATACACCTACACTTTAAATTGATTTGACAATGTCCCTAATAAATTTACATGTTATATTCTGTTAGAGATCTGTTTGCATGTCAACACGCCATTGTAATGTGTATGTCAGTCGAAGCTCACGTGCGTAACTCACACAGAGGTGTGCTGCATGCAGATCGTGAAGACAAGCCTCTGTAACGTGCTTCTCAGGGTGTTCGATCGATGGGATCGCTACGAGGGGCGCATGAGGCTCAAGATTTGCGCACACATACTTCAGACGCTACAGCACCTTTGCAACATAAGTACGTATAAAAAATTGAACATATTTTTCATAATACATCTTTTCTTAGTCGTGAATGCTTAGCAGATAACACTCTCAGAAATTGTGTTCACAGAGACGCAGGCCGCAGAAATTTAGTTCCTACGTTATAGCATCCGTAATGTCTTTATATTATACGTATGTTAAATATATACCTAGTATGATATTATACGAGAATTTGGCGCATTCACCGGTATGAATGCAGTATTTTAAAACAGATACAAAAATCGTTAATAATAAAAGCGTTTTATAAAGGTGTACCAGCGCGGCGGCCCACCAAGACCCTTGGGGTCCAAATACTCCTCACTTGCCTTTGGTGCACCTGCAGACAAACTAACAGATATCTCACCGGCACGCCAGAGCTTTGCGTGTCTCTCTGGAGATAGGCATAGCCCAGACTCTGGCACCAATGGCCTAGGAAGTTAAGATGACACACGCTCTCAACAATGCAAAAACATAACCAATAAAAGGAAATTATCCAGTCTATGAAAACAAATGGAAAACTGTTAACATGACAAAGAAGAAGAGCATTTTTCAAAGTGAAGAACGTCGATAAAACTCAAACTTAATACTTTAGTCGAATATAAAATAAACGTTTCTCCACTGAAAACTGAAACCAAGAAATTTAATTGATTTGTTATTTTGTTTTAACTCTTGATTTAGGTACCCAACCAAGGTGTTTCTCGTTGTCAATCCATTGCTTCATTTTAAAGTGAAAGAAGAACTAATGATATATGGAAACTTGAATACAATTTATACTGTTTAGGTAGAGATTAGTTCTGAAATTTAGTACTGGAAAGGTTCAACATATCTTTTCTTATTACTTTACAGAGGCTGGTCGTCGATCGCTCTGTACGAAGAAACATGTTCAGATACTGCACAGATTTTGCTCACAGTGTCCTGATGAACCAGAATTTGACAGTCTTCTGGCGAGAGTTTGCTCAGTTATTACACTATGCTTGAAACATCAACAATTACCTGTACCGACTTCTAGTCCAGCCACATTTAATCTTAATCCAATCTTGAAAGGTAAGACCTTTGCCCTGTGTCAATATTTACAGTAAGTTTCGTGTAGACTGTAGAATAATGTATATTTTAATATTTTGGGTGTATTCATAACAGGAACAAATGCGTCATGGCCATGTCACGATGATGAAGAAGATGCAGCTAACTCTGACTCCAAAACTGTAAATTCAGACACTGAAGAAGATGGACCTTATGTTGATCTAGAAGGCATTGATGACTTTCCAGATATTGATTTTGAGGAATCTGAAATAAAGGCTGAACCTGAAAAGGAAGTAGAAAAGGAATTCGTAGTCAAGAGTGGAGATAGTTTGCAGAGCTCAATTTGGATTAATCCTAATGAGAGAGATTTGGAAGACTTAAAAAGGTAACGACAATTATGTTCAATTTTTTTTTTCTTATCTTAGTACTATCAAAAATTATCAAATTTTTAATAGGCGTCCTAAATTTGTTTTCAGATACTTTATTTACTTTAAGGAGTTTGGTTCTTACAATAAGCAAATAAGACTCGTTAGAAGTCGTTCGAATTCGCGGGGCTCTATTTTGGAGGACTTTCTTGGATCTCAAAATAATGGCACGAAGACTGGAACATCTTCAATGAATTTATCGTTTAGCAACGTTTTAGGCAACACTGATAGTGAAAATCTGATGAATAGCTCACAGGGGACGGCCAACTACATGCAATTTTATAAAATTCACGAGAGTACTTGTAAGTAGGCATGTTTCTATATTGAAGAAGTTAAATAACAAAATAAACACAGATGGCATTTATAGCAAAATGGTACAAATAGTAAGCATGCTAAAATGTTTAAATATGAGAATAGGTATCTATCAGTTAAGTGTAGCTGATTAATATAATAAGCATCTTTTAGATGTTCACCCAAATGCCACTAATCCACATAATTAGGTAACCGTTATTTACCTGAAGGTAATTAACGGTTACCAAATTATGTGGATTTGAAACCTGGTTGAAACCAGGTTTCTCTTATCTATTTACTCACTTTTACAGCACAGCGTTCCCAATAAGTACTGGGAACTCTGCAAGTGGCATTGTAACTAATGCACACTCCTACTTAAAACTACCGATCCCTTGTTTTTTAGAACTCGAGAGTTCGAATTGCATTAAAAAGGGGTCCCATGGAGAAAATTTTGCTAAAATTTTAAATCGAATAACATAGCTACTAATAGAAAGTGTAATTAATACAATTTCTTATATCCTTTCAGCGTCAACTTCTTGTTCATCATTAAAAATACACAAAGATATTCCTAAATATGGTACGTTTGAAGCCACTTACAGTACAATATCCTCGAGAGTTAAAAGTGTAATCCCGTTTGTGAAAGTGGCTTACCCAGATATGATGGGTGGTCAGAGTTACAACCAGCCTGAGCCTTTGAACAAAATGGAACGCAGTGCGTGCAGGTAATCTTCAAACCGTCTTTGAGGTACAGATGCATGAAATATTGTCATGAATCTGTTCTATCTAGTTCTATCTCTTCAATGTAAGTCATCTTTAGAAAAAAAAATAGCAAGAATAGATATAAAGATATTAAAATAATCATCAAGTGATAACTCAAAAGGGTAGAGAGTGGCAAATTCACAACTCATGACATAAGGGTGTTATAGTGGATGCTAACCAGGCGCTGCGCCTGTCCATTTTAACACGGCAATAAGATCAAATGTTATGTGGGACAAAGTATGAAGGTTGTTAAATTGGCAAATACCTCTGCCTACCAGGAAGACGTTGTTATAATCACAACAAGCAAGTATTTATTATGTTACAACTGCTCTACTTCTAACATAAAATGGAAAACCGTTGTTAAATCATTTTATGTATTACAGAGTGAAACTGCTATCATGCGTGGACAGAGCTATAAACCCAGAGGCATACATGAATGAGACTGTATATGATTTAGATGCGCTTTGCAGTACAACCGTTACTCCTGATCTTTGTTCGCAAAAGAGGTAAAGATTTTAGAAATTCTTAGCTTGTTTTTCTGTCGGAACTGCTACGTCCTCCATCAGTGCTTGCTCCACAGCTTTATTGGTTAATTAATTGGTGTACTAGCTTATTACAGATGTGGTGATGTTCTGTCTTGGTGAGATCTATAAAAGACACTAGACAAACGTCTGCCGCTAATTGGACACCATCAGAAGCTGTTCTTGTTGCCTTCTTTGTGGTAAAAAGATAATTAAACCTTCAGCTTATGTTTTCTATTGATGTTACAGTTCGGAGTGTCTCATCCTGACCAACAATGACGAACAAGAGCTAAATAGAGGGAATAATTTTACGTCAAGACTGAGCTTCGAATCTAGATTTGAGTCCGGCAATTTAAGAAAAGTTATTCAGGTAATTGTTGTAATTAGCCTAGTAACATTATAAATAAAGCTAATATCGTCAATCACGAGATCGCCTTTTAAGGTGCGTGAATACACGTGGATTACCACCTAATAATTACTGTCAAATTTCTTCACACTTCTGCGTACAAGAGATAAGTCTGGAATAAGTTCTTTGCATCACTACAATGACGCTCTAAGTCGCTTACTATTTAAAACACTATAGACGGTAACAAATTTTCGAGCGAAATCACACGAGGATCATGGATTATACAGACAAGAAAAGACTTCCGATCATTCATTTTGAAAGACGACACTGATTTAGAATACTAGATTTAAAATTTGGAGGTCGAAAGCGCCTGATGAATAGTCAATGCATAATCTGTTTTACGACCACAACATGTATATTGCCCAGGTGCTTTCTAAAAATTTTACTTACCGTTCGTATTTCCTGTAAGACTTGCTAATTTTAAGTTCAAAATCACAACAGTGCAACAATTGTAAGGAATTTTAATCATTTCTGCATAGGTACATTTATGCATGTGGGTCTCACCATAACTGAGAGACTTATCGGAGACCAAGTGACTATACGTCACACATCGCTGCCTCCTGCCTTATACATATACCTAGATAACCTGGTGTACCCTCAAAAATAAATCTCTGAGAACCTGACCAACTTTGATTGCAAATCTTAGGCCAACCCGGGCCACTGTTTTCGGGAAAACAAAAAATACTACCAACATACAACCCAGCGTTGCCAACGTCCATAAACTACAGTGACCACTTTCGCTCAGGTTATCTGGGTATGCAACTGTATGAAAAGGAAATACTACTCTAAACAATGTTAATAACATCATGCCAACACATGCCTTAGTTGTTCGTATTTCGTAAAGATAAATGACTCCAGGTAGGTCCGAGAGAGTACGAGTTGATCCTGATGCCGGACGTGAACTCCACTAAGCGCCACCAGTGGTTCTACTTCGAAGTTCGCAACATGCAACAAGGCCGCCCCTATATCTTTAATATCGTCAACTGCGAGAAGTCAGACAGCCAGTTCAATTTTGGGATGAAACCCGTAATGTATTCTGTTAAGGAAGCTGTCACAGGACGACCAGGTAAATACCACTGACAATGTTATAACTGCTATTAAGTCTTTTTAGACATTAGTAGACTATAAGAGTAATTAATTAATGATCATCGGTTGCCTTTATATGGTTGCAATACACCAGTCTGTTATAGCTGCGAATGAACGAATGCTGAGTTCATTTCTGACTGCGGTTAATCTGTGTATACTCTAAGAAGAGAAGCTTTTTTTCATCTTTAATATACACCTAATTTGACAGGCTGGATTCGTGCCGGTACAGACATATGCTACTACCGCAACAGCTACCACTACGCGAATCAGAAGAACCACAACAAGTGCTACCTGACCGTGACGTTCAACATCGAGTTCCCTCACAACAACGACGTTGTTTACATCGCCTATCATTTCCCCTTTACTTATTCTATGATGATGGTAAGCTGTTTGTCTCATTCTTTTGTATTTTATCTTCTATAGTTTTTGCCTTAGTCATGGTCAACATGAGAAAGTATTATGATCTCTTGGTCTATGCTTAAAGAATCTAAAAAAAAATACAGACGAATTGAGAACCTCCTCCTTTTTTGGAAGTCGGTTAAAAACGAAACTGGAGATCGTCATTCCTCACTCAGAACAAATAGCTTTTTCTGTGATGAGCACGTTGATATGCTTTAATGAGTGTGGCATTCATCTAACATGTGTAAGTATGTATTGAAAAGAAAAGATGTTAAACAGCTGTCTAGATCTCATAGAACATAGGTACTAATTTGGGTTAGATGGCACTGTGTACGAAATGATTCAAAATATTTATTAATCTGTCTTGAGGATTAATCACAAGTTGCATCGGAACTGATTTGTTTATGTTGGTATTGTTGGAAGTGAGTGTAGTCTCAGCTGTTATAATACACCAGAGCATCATCGTCTGTCATCCGACAAATCAAATATTGTTCAGATTTGCTGCTGGAAAAAGCAAAACTCTACCACCTTAATGGACGCTCCATGAATGTTTTAATATAATTATACTAATCAAATAGCTCAACTAACTGTTGTTCAGTATTGCTCACCAGACTCGCATCTGGCAATGGAGTCTACAGCTGCCTCCAGGAACGTATCTACGCGCGGAGCCTTTGTGTTATTCACTAAACAATAACGAAGTACCGGTGCTCACAATATCGGCTGAAGACACACCCTCCAATCCCATAGTGGTACGTATAAACAACATGCTTACTGCTTGTTCGCTCTAACTTTGCCGCTCGGCTCCATACTAAAGTCGAATTTTTAATTAGACGAAGTAAATTGACAGCAACTAATGTCACTTCTTCATACAATGTTGCGTATTTTCTATGACGAAGTGACATTAGCTACTGTCAATTTACTTCGTGTAATTAACAATTCGGGTATACGCCTCTACGCCAGCGGCAAAGTTAGAGCGAACGGGTAGTACCTTGTCGTAAATTGCATGTTAACATTGAATACTCCAGCAAGACATATGTACTTACATACAATGTACAGTGTAAATGTAATTCAATTTGTATTCTTGCTCTACTATAAATACTTTGTATTGCTTAGGTACATTAAACTATCAGTATACCAGGGCCTACATATCTGCATTATATTCTACCATACACAAGTAAACTAGAGAATTTGGAATATACGGTAAAACTATCTTAAATATGTCTGTCCATAAGTATTAAATGAAACTCCAATCAGAAATAAGTTTGTGTTCGCTAAATCTCGTTTACATTTTCAAATTACTACTATAGACTTTTAGAAATTCTTCTATAATCCCAGGACCGTGAGATAGTGTTCCTGACGGCGCGGGTGCACCCCGGCGAAAGCAACGCGTCTTGGGTAATGGACGGCACGCTGTCGTGTCTGCTGGGCAGCTCCTTGGCCGCCACTGCTCTGAGGTACAAGTACGTCTTCAAGATCGTGCCCATGCTCAACGTCGAAGGAGTCATCAACGGGTGGTGAGTCAAATGAAACAGTTATTCTCATTAAAGTATAAACTTTATTAACTTCGCTTCATCACTATTCTTTAAATTCTTGAGTTTCAACTTAATATACTTAACTAGGTACGTCACGTATATAAACACTATCTTATTATTATACCATTATTTCAAATGATATGTCCAAACGATCGATATTCTCTCAAATTTCTTATATTAAATTAATACAGATTACGGTTTATAATCAAAAACCTCGGAGATCTGACGTTTCTACGTTATTTACCTTAGAGAAATATAGGTACCTATACGTGGAAAACTTATTTTGTGATATTCAAAATGACGAAGACGGAGGCAAGTCGTACGCGCGCGAGTCGCCAGCATCTTCTAACCTTAAAATCATATTGCCCCTAATATACCTTCGAAATCCCCATAATCATTCATGTAAACTTCAAATAATACGATACTAAAAGTCTCATTTACACAACTCGATATCAATATAACAAGGCGTTCAGTGCACCCTCAGCACAAGCAGCTTAAGTTAAACCTTAAAAATACGTATATATAAATGCCTCAAATAATTGAAATAATACTTTTGGTAGAGTGAATATCTAATTGCCACAAAAAAAAATCGATTAGCCGGCCGGACGTTTTCTAGTCAGTAGGGGGTGCCAGCATGCCGCTAGCGTGGACGGAATGTTCGGTGGCGTCTGGCTCGGCCGTGGAGGGTGCGTCGTCCGCGACCACGTCACGCTTCTCGTTACTCAGGTACGCGGCAGGATCGTCGCCCACCATTCCTTCATCGTCATCGTACGGGCCCTGCGTCGCCTGTTCCTTCTGCTCTGGTTCAGCGTCATGCGCGTGTGCGTCGGCTGCGCGTGAATAGTGCGAGTCGATTTGCGGCGATGGCGACAGACCGATCTTCTTGATATGTGGCGATTGTAAGCCTTCGAGCGACGTAGGGCGCAACTTGCCGATGAGGTCGTTGAGGGTGAAGTGAGTTGGGAGGTGTTCGGAGCGCGGCGGTGGTGGTGACGACGATGTCAATGGGTGAGCGGTGGTTGTCGTCGTCATGGACAGCGGTTTCCTGCCGATCAAAACATGCCGACCCTCGTGTTAGAGAGCCGTTCATTTTAACCAACTTGATTCAACCTCCGTCGAAGAAGAATCAGTCGGGTTCTAAAATAGTTCCATTATTAGTCAATTCATTAGTAGTTTTTTAAATAGGTTTAGTGTTATATACAATAATTAAATTATATTTAAGTATCACTTAAACAAGAGATACCAAGCAAAGCCCCCTTCACCCACCCACCAAATTACTTTATCAATTTTGAAAAATACTTATATAAGTAGTAAAATTGTAAATGGTATTGCAAATTGTGAGACGTTTTCGTCTAAACAGCCAAATATTGTCTGCTGGGTGTAGGGCTTTTGTTTGGTGGTTGGGTTGGCGCAGAGGCCTAATCCCGCGGGCCAGCACGCTATGAGCATTTTTCAATCCAAATTTCAACTTATAATGTTAGCACACTTACTACAACTTAAACTAATGTCCCAAATGTTATAAAAAAAAAACAGTTAATCATGTCGTCCCTTTGACATGTTATACACATAGATATTAAAAAATCGTAAAGTCTAGTTATTTTATAAAGCCGCTGATTGGTTGGAGCGAGCGCACGGCTAGTCGGGGAACAGGCCTCTGGAGACGGCTGGCATCTCACCTGGATGGCATTACCCCTGCGCCGAGGACACCGGGATGGAGCCGTAGTTGTAGTAGTAGCAGCGGGTCTGCTCGCAGATAAAGTCCTTGATCTCGCCGCAGTGTTGTGGCTCCCAGTGGAACGTCGGTGCCTTAAGCGCGACGCACCCGTTCGTCATCACGTGCTCCGTTCTGGAATACCAACTAGTTCTATATGCAATATGCATTGCAAAACCGGTACCACAATTGAAAATACGTTGCCCTTTAAGGCCGAGCTATTTATAAACAAGTTAACGTTGCCAGCTGAGCGCATCGTGGGAAATACCAGTAACCAACAATTTTCAAGAAAATTTTATAACTCTGTTTATGGCATGGGAACTTAAGCATTCTTCAATAGAATATTAGAACATTTTTTTCATTTTTCCAATATTTAAGCGTCTAATATATTATACATACCCATGTCGGGCTGTTCGCTGAGGTGCGGTGCTACCCTGTGGCACATCTAGAGGGTCCATGCTGTCGTCCGCATGCTGGCTGGGCGCATCCAGCGTTAATCGTCTCATGTAGTTGAAAGTTGCATTAAATGGTAGACCAGTGCTCATCCACAGGTACATATCCGTGCCCAGGTTGTTGCCAGACGTCCAAAAATCGTACTTGTTGTAACCTGAAATTTTTAAATATGTCAGTAAGTAAAAGCAATGTGAGAAGACCAGATGAGATAGTTAACAGTTTTTAAAGACTTGTAACGTATTTTCTTTTAAGGTACAAAGTCAACAAGATAATAGTGCTCTTTTACAATTATGGCACACCTTTCATGTATTGTAATGAACTCAATTATATTTCGATTTGTGGTTTCTTTCGCTGAATTCCTTAGAATAATGGCCCTGTTCTTTGAACAAGATGTAAAAAAAAATCTTAAAGTTATAATGATACATTTATAATTACAATTGTAACTCGGACAGTTATTATTTTATACAATTATAATGTTTTGTCATTATATCTTCACGACCCTAACCGGACCAGTCGATTGGCAAGAATGATATCGCGAGAATGAAGTTATGTCACTCACAACGAATGTAGAATTATTGGCAGACTGATACCATTACCGTACAGACACCATCAGAGGTTTCTTGGAATGCATAACTTTGTTTTGTAGACTAATGACTAAATAATGTCTCTCACCTGCGTTTGTCAAGTATGTAGTTATCGAGTCTGCTTTTTCCTTCGTTTCAAAAGATGCGAGCTGCAGCCCTAATGACCTGTAAATAGGAAAAGTAAAATATGAAAAGTTTTTCATTCTGAACTTATTAATTAATACTCCATATAGCTACCACAAACATATTTACAACCTATTTATAGCTTAACTAGCTAACTTATATTCATAGAATATGAAATGGTTTCCAAATAAAATTATGGAATAACTCGACTTGAGAACATCCTCCTTTTTGCTGGCCAATGATCGCGAAAATCTTAACAGAATTTTACCATTTATTGATAATTGATTAACACTTTTATGGAAACCTCATTTACTAAGAGTATTAATAGCATGTATGGTTATACTTAATAGCCTTAACCGTTACCTCTTAAATGATATGCCTGTTACAGCATCGTCAAACACTCATTCGTGTTCAAGCAACCCTGCATTTATTTTACGACAGTTGTACAATTAGCGTGTGTTAACCATAAACGCTATTCCGCTAAATAACTATCTTTGCTAATAGCATTCAGCTATTAGCCATACGGACTATTAGTTGCACCGAAGCCTGTTTAGCGGGCTGCAATTTATTTACTAAAGATAGCTCGTTCAGCTCATGGTCTAGCTACGATGCAACCACATTCCTACTCCCAATTTTAGAAAACTTAAAGTCACTTAATATAGAACCCACACATAAAGTTAGTCTGCGGAAAACCATGGTATTTAATACGATAGATAAAAAATGTAATTTCAACTTTTTATGCCGTTGACCGCATTTAAAGGATCCGAAATAATTTTAAACTCGAATCAAGTTTTTTCGAAAAGCACAAATCTCGAATACTTTGCGTGAAATTATTATTGGTTCTTAAAAAATCGTCCGGTATCATTATGGTAATTTTAGGTTTTCATGCCTTCGAATCGAGATTTAATATCAACTCTGTGAAGTTGTTTAAATTCAAAACCAAACCTTGAAGCTGCGACCAAGTAATTTGTTCGAAGCCTTGAAGCATAAATCTTCTTCTGTCTCATTTGTAAGCTCTATTGGTTTCATTAGTTTCTTTTTGTTAAAAACCCTGGAGCGTGATCGACACGAAGTACTTAGTTAATAAATTAGCCATGGATTTAATGCCATTGCGACTGAAAACAGCGACGCATGACCATAAAACTTCGCAGCACCTGCTTCTAAATTGTATCTCTTCGCGTCTATCACGACGCCAACTTAAATCATGTTTTACAACGATTTTCCTATGACCTTAATCGATTTCTAAGTTTCCTTATTTTTCATCCCTTTATACCTACGTTATTAACTTGATTCACTTATAGATTTTGATGCTCAAATATCTTTCACAATCAATTGGAAAAGTAAATAGGTCGTGACTTTGTAGCTGTCTAAGGACATCGTGACCAAGCAATGAGGCTACTGAACTTTCATAGCAATTTAACTGTGCACGTGGTATGGATCTAGATTATAGAGTACGGCACCTCACGGCTGCACTATGGCGCTATATTATGCAGTCAATGCTACTTTATACAAGCCGAACTAGTTTCTTACACAGGAAATCATTAAGTACTAGTTTGAAGTTACTGAATAACGGTTGATTGAAAATTATGAGGAGACGATAAAAGAAAGGCTATTAAGGCTTTGCAATTGTGCCAATACTCACTATGCAATGTAATACAAAGACAGAGAAAAAGTAAATGGACTTAAATCAATAAGGATGATAGCATAGAAGTGAAATAGTCAATCATGACAATATCAATATCTAATATACGATTAGAATACAAATCTTAGAGGCTTCTAGACATGTTCATTACAATGCTATAAGAGAAAACCAAACTAAAATCATCATCATTTTTTACAGTTACGATTAATATAAAGCCATTATGAGGCACCGATGTTTTCTCGACTTTACCGTGAAGCTTGTAACGGTAGTGTAAACGACCCTACAGTTCCTGTTGCCAATGCATTGAGGTATACTCTGGTGCCAGGCATGCTTGTTAACGCGAACCTAAGTCTACCCACCCAGTACGTTACAACTCGAACAAGACACGACACGCCAGATAAGAACATACGAAGTCACGATTACAGAATATATAACATCTCATGAAAGACTCCGTTGGAACTAGTGGGATACAAATCCTGTATCTAATGTAACTACAGGGATTACAACGCAAATAAAGGGTTGTAAATTTACTTATATTTTATCGTCAAGGCCCACACCTTTTCATTTTTGGAGAACTAACACTAATTGAATTCTACGGACTTCTTAGCCAAGGCGTCAAACAAAAGCATTATTTCCATTCGTTCAAATTATATCAGACTCAAGTTTAAAAATTTTGCTTTGTCTTACCTGCAGTATTGATAGGCAAGGAAGTAATTAAGCTCTGGACTGTAGGGGTTCATTCTTGATATGAAGTATTGTACGCCATCCAGCTGAATAGTTGTTATCCTTTGAGCTGCAACAAAAGACAAAATCCATGAATAAAATTTGGCTACACCAACGATAAGAGCTTAAATTCCACCGCCCTCTTTTAATACAACTTTAGTTAACTTTCTCTTAAAATTTGTATAATGGCAAATTCTTAAACTCCTTATACTCCAACCAAATTAAAATCTTATTATAAACTAGTAATTGCTACAATCTACACATATCTAAATATAGTCCACAAATGACAAAATGGCTCCTCTCGTGACGATATAATACAGTGACAGTAAATATTTTTTCTAACTCAGGAGTCTTTAAATAATCTCATCTAGTCTCATAATAAAAATAATAAATAATATTTTTCTACTTTAATTTCACAAAGGACGGCTGCGGCTGACAATGGATCTTGACTTGGAAATGAATATGACCCGGTTAATGACGTGCCCCACTTGAATTCATTCATTGCTTTTATACGAGTGTTACGAGAGCAAACGCCTCTTCATTCCTCATCTACATTAGCTTGTGATTTACGTGATGTCATGTAGGTTATATATTAAAATACCAGAAATCAAAATGCCTTTACTTAAAATGCATTAGACCAAAATACCCGAATTCGAAATACCTTAACATTCAAAATACCTTATTTCAGTACACCTTACCGTAAAATGTCTAAATTTAAAATACAAATAATTATTATATCAGAATTCAAAATACAAATTTTCAAATATCCTTAATTTAAAATACCGAAAATAGAATACAATGTGTCACTGTCACTCACACGTCTTGTTATTTGGCTTTAACTTATTTGCACCCCCCCCCCCCCCCCCCACACCTAAGTGAAGTCGCAGTTGTAGCCCTAGGTCTGTTGGTCCTTGGGTATCCTTCTGAGGGCTTACCCGGGGCTCCCAACTGTAGGCTGTTATGTAGGATACGTGTGGTTTTTAGTCGGTAGGAGTCCGGCATAGTATCCATGTAGGATTTAGCTCATGTTAAAACGCTTTGATTCAGAGTTACAAAAGTACTACAGTGGGCTAACGAAAAATCAAAAAAAAACAAAAACCCCGAAGGCTAAGGCGGGAGCTCAGCTTCGCTTCGCTCCCGCCTTAGTCTTCTAACCTAACCTATCCGAGTCGGGGTACTCTGAGTCGGGGTATTAACCATTCACAGATATATAGCATCCATGTAGGATTTAAATCATGTTAAAAAAAAGGTATTTTGTGTTTGAACATTTTAGGATAAGGTATTTGATAAATTTATATTTTGGGTTTCGGTTATTCGACCGTAAGGCATTTTAAATTATTTATATTATAAATATTTGCCTTTTGAATATTGATATTTCGATTTCGGGTATTTTGGGCTACGATATTTTGAGTTAAGGCATTATAATTTCTGGTATTATGACGGTATACCGTCATGTAACATTGACTCTTGTTTTCTTTCCTTAGTAATACTAGACTTTCGTACTGTATGTACCTTTGGTGTTTAACAATTTTAAAGCTTACCTTTGTGCATGAGTTATATAAAGTTTGGTTAAACTAAATGCCAAAACCGATTTAAAACATCTCTCGTTATCTAACTATAATAACTTGAAACGGTCTGCCAGCGCACGTACATGACATCATTGAATCGTAAACTCGAGGGACGCTCAGTATTGTGGACTGCTAGAGTAGTTTCCAATGGTCTAGATTTCTTCATGACGTTTCTATCAGGCTGACGACGAGCTAAATATTAAAATAATCTTTGTTCACTATATAAAATTTGGTAAAAAATATCCACTCGTGCACTGCTGATTATAATTTTGGCCGCGGAATCGTTAAGTTCTTTATTATTGAGTTCGCAATTTGGCCGGACATTTTCATGCTATGATTTCAGTATAACGCAGGGACGTGCATCACATACAAAAAAGAGTTTTGTGGCCAGACCTCCCGTTGTGTTGTGGTGACGATAATTTATATTAAAGGCCCACGACATTGAGGTTGACCGCAAACATGTACTACTACCGTTTTTGTTTCGTATAGTGGCGTGTTGTTACCTTTTCTCTATTTATATAGATATGAAATATCTAATGCAATAAATTTAAAAACATTATCAAATAAACTTGAACCATTATTGCGGATAATTTGACTAGCTGTACGTGCAATTGCATGGCGGTCAACGCACCTTGATAATAGATTAGAACTGCAGTGTCATCCACTTTAAGAAGCATCGACGCAAATCTCACGCTCGGCCGAGCACGAAATACTCCGGACTGCATCTTTACAGCCACGACCATTTATTAAACAAGACCACGACTACGCTACAAACAAAACTAAGATTTTGTTTTACTTAGACGGTAAGGATATTTGAAGTGCTTGCATACGTACATATTTTACCGTGTCCAGCAAAGTGTGGACCTGTTCTGAATGATTTGCACAGGATACGAAGGATTTTACTTATGTACATCTAACTGAATTATCAAGAAGGTGATTAGATAATAATACCAGTCTTATTAAACGCATCCGGCTATATGTGTACGAAGAAGAGAGTAAGTACTTCGTGCACTGAATTTACATACTAGTAATAACGACGTTCCAATAATTGGTCCAGGATAGCTAGACACCTCAGTCGCTCTCATGAACACTGTAATACGTTGATAGAAGCAGATTTATTCCTATGCTGCACACTACATTAGAAGCATCCTGCGTTTAATCTACACTCCTATAAAGGGCATGTATTACATGATGCAGTTATTAAACTATATAGGACCTACGTGTATACGAAAGCGAAAGAGCAAACAAACTCACATTAACATAAATGAGTAATTGTCGTTTCTAAGAAGACAAATGACAATATTTATCAGAAAATAGAGAAGCTTACACATAGAGTATTAATGACCATGCAGACGAAACTTAAGCGCTTGCATCTGCATAGCTCAGTCGCGCGTTTTACGTGGGATGACGAACTTTTCTGTTGTAAGTTTTCAATATGATTGCCGACAGAGATTCAAAATTAATGCAGTCACGCCTAAGCCATGCTACTTTGATATCCTTTAGAGAGCTTACCCAGGGCTTTCAACCGTAGGCAGTAGGTAGGGAACGTATTGGTTTTTAGTCGGTGAGAGTCCGGCATAGCATCAATAACGGATTTTCCACATGTAAAATATTAAAAAACAAACTACTTCATCTCTAGATGTGCTGTAGTGCGCGACAAAACAGCTTTATTTGCTAACGCACTAAAGAAGGATTCCACGACTATCAAACACCCTTCTTTAAAAATAAAAATCGTGATCTTCTCATCTAGACCCAGACTTTCTTATAAAGACTTTAATATTTAGGCAGGAGTTAATATATAGGCAATAAAGTTTCTTTTATGATGTAAATACTATCAACTCGGATAAGTTTAAGGATCAACCACTGTATCGATTCGTACACCATTTCCGCATTGAAATTTCAGAACAACGTATGCGGATACATGAACGTAAATATTCTATTGCTTTCAAACAATTCAATGGTACATTATTATCGTTAGAAACTTGAGTTCTACGACTCGAATGAACGAGCTTCACTCGGTTATTAGAGGTCCTGAGTCTACGATTGGTATCCATGCATAATGGAACCTCATACATAAATGATGTGGTACTTTACTTCCTTAGTCGCTTTTACACTTAGAATTCTTGATGAATGTCGCATTTTGCAGTCACATGAAAGGTACAAAATAACTATAGCTCTATAATTTTTTGACGTTGGTTTTTCTGTTATTACATCGTGCGCCATTCAATCATAAAACGAAATTAAATTGTAAGTATACTTTGGTAAACATAGTTATTGTACTCAAGTGCAAGACTTGTAACGCCAATAGAATTTGTTTGTTGATTGCGACCGTATGTAAAGGCAGAGCGTGAATTCCAATGTTTCCGCTTGTGATTGCATTAATGAACCTATTCAATCCAAATAATCGCAGACGTGTGTGATTATATGGCTATGCATGGATATAAAAGCTGTTGTAAGGAATATTTAGAAAGTGGTTGCTGACAGAGACACGATCGAGTGTAGACTAGTAACAATGAGCGTCGGGAGGCGGGTCACGTCTCGTGACTCACGCGCGTGCGCCGCATACTGATGAACACCATCGGCACTCCTGTACCGTCCGCCTGCACTCGTCACCGGCCCCAGCGAGGCGCTGATGGCAGAGTTCCATAGCACATCGCTTATTTTTTTACGTGTCACTGTAACCAAGGCTCTCCCTAAGAAATCATGATACACTTTTGCTGTCAACATTAAAAGCTATATTTCATAAGACACAGTATATCCCTGACATGTATGGGGGTGAGTGTACTTGATTGCCGTTCATGGCGCCGTCGTCGGTTGGATATCCGGCAAGCTCATCCACCGGAAGTTAACGGTCTGCAGTCCAAATACTTGGGGCGTATGTCACTTTATGCTTTTGTAGTGCGCTGCAGAACCGCAAATAATTGATTGTTGTTTATTGCAAAATTTTATGTGATAGCCATTATCGTCGCCATAAATGATGTTTAATCTACATCTACGTCTATGTTAATAATATACATAAAACTATGCAACGGTATCAGAAAACACGGTTGAAAAACGTTCTAAAAATTATATCCTGCTACCATTTCATGATCTGCTAAGAAATTGATAGGTATGTTATGTGAATATTGTTTAGATATTTGCCGGCTGGTTTCTACAACTCGGTTGTTGGTGCCGTTATCAACAAAACAGATTTTTTTCAAATTATCGTGAGATCAACCGTTTCGGAAAATTTTCTGCCAAGACAATTACGTGTTTAAAAATAATAGATTCCGGGGGTGTCGCGTCAGCAAGGATATCGTTACTCAATCAATCAACGAGCAGTCGGAAGTTGGCAGATGTAACCAAGGCATGCTTTCGCATACACAAAATGATTCCAACGACGTTGTTGGTATCTGCCCACGACACTTACTGGTTATGTCTCATTACCATTCGTTTATAACCTATCTTGTCAAGTAATCTCACGTATCATTTATAATAATAACTTCCTTCCATTCACCAGTTACCAATGTGACATGAGTAGAAAGTAATAAATATGTTTAGTTTGATTCATTGTAGAGTAAGTGATTGATAATTGAAAACCAATTGGGAACTCTTTAATGTGGGTACTCATCTGAATATTATTATTGTTGGATATAATATATAATATACATTCGAGAATTTCAGATTTATTATTATAATCAAAGTAAACATGCACTAAGCATGATAAATTTATAAAAAAAAAAAATTTGAACAAAAATGACAAAAAGAGGCAAGATTTAAGAAATATCAAGTACTAATGTGGAGATCTATAATAATATTCAGTTATAATTATGTACAGATACAGTGTCAGACTACACTATAGCTCAAAATTTATAATAAAATATAATCAATTTCTTAGAAGAGTAAAATAATTTTATTCCCAATACAGCATCAAATCACAAAATGCAGTTAATGATTTACATTATAAAGTAGAAGACTAATGTAAGTAAATACTTAAGAACTGACTTAATTGTTTTATAACTATTGAATACCACTGAACCTGATGAGATATGCAACGTTTTTGTTCGATTTCCTAGAAGTTAACAATGCATTATTAAACCCCTCTACTGAATAATAAATATGGTGAGGGATTTCTTAGAGCGAAATTTTTGCGTCATTTACTGACAGTATAATTGCTTTTACATATGCATTCGTGGAGAACTGCAAAAGGTCGTGTAATTATCATAAGAATGTGTTTCCACACTTTAATGCTGGACTAATGAAGACAATTTGAAACTAAATTCCGCACCAATCTAACGAAGTGCACTGCAATTTAGAAATATTTCACTCATAATATCATAAAGCGAGGTCCGTCAGCAGACCAGTGAGCTTCATATCAAATGTCAAAATTCTTGTTGTATAAATAAAATGATTACGTTTTGTAATTACAATTTCTTTATTTCTCTCATAAAATGCATCAAAAGTAATGCCTCTAATCGCAGTAAATTCTTAGGCTAAAAAAATATTTTCAGTATGGCACGTGTCGTAAATAAGTTTTTTAGAAAAAACGTTGGTATTTTTAATACCAGACATAATGTCCTTCTTTTTACTACCTTGGTTTTTATATACAAGATGTAAAAAAGTAATTACAGAGTTGGTCATAATTTTTCCAATCACCACACATCCCGTCCTGTACCTATTCCGTATCCAGACTTTTGCATTAATACTTCTTGTGCTCATGAAAGTCCCCATGACGAAGTCCTTAAAACAATTTGAAGATTTTGACATTCACGATGTGTATAAATAAATAAATAAATAAATATAAATATTGTTAGACATTCTCACACAACTAGCTAGCCCAAACTAAGCTATAAGCTTGTGCTATGGGATCTAGACGACTGATATACATACTAATACATTTCTAAATACATACAAATTATACATAGAAAACACCTAAACTCCGAAACAAACAATTGTGGATCACACAAATATTTGGACCGACCCAGGAATCGAACCCAGAACCTCCAGCGCCGCAGGCGGTATCACCACCGACTACGCCATAGAGGCAGTCAAGATCAGAGATGTGTAGTGTAGACCCATAAAGATTTTCAAAAGATTGGACAAAGATGAAAATTCAAGAGACAGGAAAGGATTGTGTTAAAGAGGATCTATTTGAAAAGCTTTGCATATATTTCTGAAATAATATAAGAGTTAGTCCGACATTTAATCATTCCAAAAGCGTATAGGTAAATGGGCATTATGATTTTTTTTCGTTGGTGTGAAGTTGACACGACGCAGACATCGTAAAATATCAGATTACGGATAAAAGTGAATTCGGGTAGAATTATAAAGAGATTTGAGTACTTTAATGGCTATCATTTTTGACGGGAATCAGGTACACGGCCCTACATTCCAAGTATAACATATCACGTTTCCACTTTTTATGAGACCATAAAGTATTACATTATGAAACCTTATTTGGTAGATGTAACCATCCTTTTATTTTTTGACAAATGTTAAAAATAAAATCTTTATTTCGTTTCTTTTTCTTTCACTTAAACATTGAGTAAATGGTATGTAATCGAGCAACCGCAAACCGTTGGCGCCAGTGGCAAATGACGGTTGCAGGCGTGCGCCGGCGCATAAGCGTGTGCTCTCCGCTCAATGTTAAGCATTACATAACGCGAACCAGTTGCCGTATCGAGCGCAACTATCCAGCTCTGCAAACGCGCGATGCTCCGTACATTACACGGCTTTAATTTCACGGCTGTGCCAAGTTCAATGTTGAATATTGTACGTCTATCGGAATACCGTCAGTCTTGCTGATTAGACAGTTGAATCAAACCTTTACCGTATCTCGATTTACGTCGCGTGATAGAGATTGTGTAATGCTGAAGAGTCGTTGAACTTATGCTGGTAAATTGTTATTCGTCAATTGGCAAATTTTACCAAATATTTTTTTTACCATTAATGATTTAGACTATCGAACACCTGAAACCGCAAATCTATATAAATTACCCATTAAAAGTGGTAAAAAGTGTTGATGATTTTGGTAAAACTAATCTACCAAACTTTTTGATTGGCGGTGTGCGTGGGAACATAGATCGGGTGGTTCGTGGTCGGATAACGATCGGAAGGTAAAAAAGGGACCGAGATAATGGCGAAGGAGCGATGCGCAGATACGATCCCAAGGACGGCGCGCGACTCCTCTGCCGTGCCCGCTATGGAATGCACCTACCAGACTATTTTTAGTAATCAAACCCGATACGGACTCAGCCCCTGGTCCTAACCAGCGAAACAAACAGATATAGGTATAAGGTTTTTATTTTTTATTGATCCTACTGAAATTATATTTGGTATTGACGAACTTTACTGTAGCACAAGATTTAAACTTGATACAAAGGAAAAACTTTAAAGAAAATAAGAAATCTTAGATCACAACTTGTAATCTAGTAACTAAATTAATTTTTTGAATGAGCAGCAAAAACTCGAGTTCGATTCTTAAATTGATTATGCCACCTGGTGTTGTGGGCACATTACATTGAATTATAGTGAAGAAAAAAAATATTGAATGAAAATGATCACGATATCTTTGTGGCTTTCGGCGCCCTACGTTTGAAGATTAACTTCATTTAATGTCCCTTATTTCGATCCCAATTTAGCTACGGTCTCATAGAATTTTCTATAAATCTAATTTAATTTGTGGTCAATAAAGAGATGTTTTCTTCTTTTTTCGTATGTAGGTCCTGCCCAAAGCTAGGTTTTTGTTGAACACCTCCTACATATTTCAAACGTTGATTAATGTTATTTAAGCAATTTTGTTTATAAACATAGTATTATGATTCATTTTACTCAAATCCCAATGTTTAATTTTGATATGAAAACAATGTTGTTAATACACCTTATACAGCAATCTTATTAAACCATTATGAGAAACTCCAAAGTTAGACTCTAAGAGATCTAAATTCTTAAATGTATGTATTAATGTAGTTTATGAAGTAAATAAATTGGCTACATATAGTGATATAGCCTACAAAGCAAAAACCTGCAAGAATTAATATAATTGAAATACTTTTAGTGATGGATACCAAAAACACATTAATTGATTAAATATAATAAAACCTAGAACTACATCTGAAGATCATAAAAATGTAAATCACATATCAGTTCTTTCATAATATACTACCGCGCGGTTTCGTTCTCGTAAGGATACCCATCATCTATACTAATATTATAAAGAAGTAAAGTTTGTGTGTTTGTTAAATTGTAAGGGGTAATCTCGGAATCTACTGAACCGATTTTAAAAATTCTTTCACCAATAGAAAGCTACGTCATTGTGGAGTGTGATAGGCTATATAGCATCACGCTACAGTAAATAGGAGCGGAGCAGTAATAGCAAATGTTGCAAAACGGGGGAAAAGTGATTCGTTTTGACTCTCTCTCTCTCTCTCTCTCTCTCTCTCTCTCTCTCTCTCTCTTTCTCACGTAGTATTGAATATTAACGACGAGACGCTACGGGAGTAAACGCAACGCGACAGGAGTAAATGCGACGGGAACAGAGGTAATATTTCTATTGTGTGGCGCAAACGAAGTTGCGCGGCTCAGCTAGTTTAATATCTATATTTATAAAAATCAATGCCACTTTTCGTTGTAATTTTATAACTCAAGAACGGGCTCACCTATCCAAACCAAATTTTAAGATTTTATTCGGACTATTTAGTAGATGGTTTATGTGAAGTTTGCTCAAAATCGGTCGAGCGGTTCTTCATTTATCACGCAAACGAAGTTGCGCGGGTCAGCTAGTTTAATATATATTAGGATAACCCTTGTACTTTTACGAAAGTTAAAATAACCTAAGTATGTAACATTCTGGACTAACTTCTATATACCTACAAGTAAAAGCCCTGTCAAAATCGGTGCAACCGTTTGTATGATAACACAACGCACAGAAAAGCTAGTTGAAATTTTGTTATTCATTCACATGTACAATTTAGTGTAAAAATCTGTTATTAGGATGTTACAGAAAGACACTAGAAAATAATGAAAATGCACTTCCACACCATGCAATTTAACGGTTCTTGAAAATGATAAGTCTCCACAAGATTGCTCACTATCTGTGTATAACGTGTTGTCATTTACGGTACTTGCGCCAAAGCTACAAGTACGGTGGGAGACGCGGCTCTCAGCGCACCATAACATTATTCTATGGAACTGCAGCTAGATGTCCTGACTACACTACGGCTAGGCGAGGGGCGATGAACCCCTGCACCTGTCGTGCTCCCGCATCTCCGTACTATTTTTTCTCAGCATCAACTTCCGTCGAATAGTTTTTGCCGACCTGTCGATAACCCGTCCGATAGCTGTGGACACGCCTCATTAGCGGAATCATTCCATACTAGCTATGTAAATTGTTTTGGATCGTCAACTTTTCTCGGAGACTGGTCCCTCGCATTGATAGCTATTATTGATGAGGTAATTTTCTGCATTCTATTAGATGTTTATCTGCCCTAATAGAAATTATATTTCAAAGTAATTTTTACTTTATGTCACAATTATTTTGAACAAACATTACAATTAAACAGGAAACAGGACATGACAATTTTGAAAGATAGTGTTTTCATAGTAAGTAATTACTTTTTTCATCGATCTACCTATTATCAATTATTTAAATTTGGATAATTCTGTTTTAGCCGAAAAAAACTTGCTAGTGAACTAGGTAGTATAAAGATTTTTAAAAATCATCACTATGTCAGATCGGGAAGACCCCACCTGCTTATTACTATAACAGATAGATCCTTTTGAGGTTTGTCTTGTGTTTGTATGAAGAGAATCTAGGAGTGCATTGTCACATTGTTCTGTCGCATAGTTGCCTACACGCAGCAGTCTGTTGGCGCACTTGAGTCAACACGCGAAACGCCGATCACCGCATACGCCGCTTTATGGCTCACCTCGGTGTCGTAAGCTTTGTTGATATTACCTACCGGTTACGACGGATTATACAAATTTTATTGCGTGTAACAAGGTGTTTTACATGAACATTTTCTTTTACATACCTACTATTCAAGTAATCACTACATTTAATGTTTCGTGTCAAAACATTTATCAATTGTATCAGATCAATTTCATGGCAATGCAGATAGAATTAAAGTTTTAATATACGTTACAGAATCCCTTTAAAATCTCTTCTTATAATAAGACTTGAATAATATTTAATGCTCTAAATAATAGTAAAGGCAGCTATTGTACTCTAATGAAAGTCTAACAATGAAGGTCGAAGACCCGTAGGTCACAGCAGCCACCTTACTGGCTCCACCATGCGTCCCATTGTGGTTCCTACATTAGTAATAACTACTTTTTGTAATGCTAAGCTCATGTGACTGCGAGATTTTACTATTTCCGGTTTAAAATGTAGTTGTTTCATTGCTGGATTTATACAGTGTTCACGTCAAAATGAGTAAGTATTGAATGCAATTACATATTCTACAGATAGTGTTGATCAAAACAAAACGTTTATGTCCTGATGATGTTGACAGGACTATTCTAAATCATACTCAAGTTAATGAAAGGATGTATTAAATAATTCAATTCAACGCACATGACAAACAATTTCTGAAACATCATCTCATGATTATATCCTGTTTACCAATGTTGGCGGAATTAGAAATAAATAGAATTTGGAAATCTATTTTTTTACCATAGTTAATTTCCATATTTTCTGAACTTTTTGACTAAAAAGCGTTTGTCACATTCCAAAAATTCGGTTTTAATATTTTCAAAATAACAAATGCTATTTCGAAATGTAGTGAAGTTAAAGTATATAGATCGACGTACCTGCCGCGGGACCAAGGGTAACTGCGAACAGCAAGAAACAGGTGGCCAAAACGAGCTGCATGATGAGGAGTCGAGTTATTTCTGCGGGGAAGGTGCGGATATATGCAAGTACACGCAGGAGTGCGCACTATCGACACGGGACACTCGGGCACACTGAACGCGCGCTGCCCGGGACCCCCCCTTATAACAGAGACGTGTCCCGCGCGCACCACTACATGGGACCACTGTTGCGACCGCAACCCGCAGCATCGTATACAATTCTCTATTGCCTCTGTTACACTCGACAAGAAATATAGCCAGCCAGCAGTGGAAATGCTTCATTTATCCTAGTCTCACTGCCGCTGTGTGGAGACGTCGGGCACGGACATCCGGCGGGCGGACGCTCGGCTTGGCGGCGCCCGCGCTCCTCAACATGGGAGTTATCTCAGCAAATCGTACCGCACAATAGTTCGCGCTCAATTTGTTCTTGTTGCGGACGATGCGAATTCTTCGCTTGTCCAAAGGGGTCGTCGACGTAGATGTAGTTTTTTGTCCGCTCACGAAGCTATGCATCGCGATTCTTACTTTCATGGGTATTCATCACGTACAACATCAGGCTGTAAACAATAATTAGTATCTCTTTTATTAAAACATTAAAAAAAAAACAATTACATTACTCAAAAATAACAATCGACGAGAGATCACAAGATCTCGAATTTCATATTTGTATGCCTCGTCCCACCACATATAACATTATCGACTTCAAGACTAATTTACCATACAAATATCCATTAAAACAAACACACGCACCCAGGTCTATATTAATTAAGCACGTATTTGACCTTGACAGACATATAAACACACCCGCCAAGTTCAATATTAGATGTTTTCTGAAATAAAAGCAAATGGGGTAGTCTCTGAGCAGTTGAAAGCCGCCGCCACTGCTTCACCACTTTAAATATGTTGCTTTGAAAGCCACGTTAATTGGAGAGACGCTGTTTGCATTGCACGCCATGCAGTCCAACATCTTTGACATACACATACAAACACGATGTGAGCGCCATAATCGTATATTTTAAACATACCATACCTATGCTTAAACTAAACCTAAAAATACATGCATATTTCAATACAAGATATTGCACTTAACAAATCTTAAAAGTATAAAATGCTGAGCCTGCAGAAACAATTTTAAAATTTCTTTTTATCGCGCGCGATACCTATCAGTATTGTTCAACGTCGGATGAATTACATTCGAGGGCGATACCAGTCGATAAAATAAAATCCAAGATTTTATTTCCATAAAAAATATGAAGGCTTAATAGCTACAAAAGGATAAAAAAGTTACTGAGATAATATGGCACGATACAAAGTTTTTATCCATAGATGTTACTCGACTTCGGGAGACATTAATGAACGGGTGCACGGTTCCAATGTTTTGAATATCCAATATTTAGTATGGTTCCTTACCATTGAGCAACACTATCTACGACTTTTATCGGGAAAGGAGGCTATACAGAGAATATCCCCTCTGTCAAAGTGTCCCCCTAAAGGAGTACGCTTTTGGGGTACACGTGACATTGTACAAATTATGAGTGTATTGTTTTATTGTTTTGTATAAATTTCATAGTGACAGCCGATTGCCTTTGCAGAGGTGTATATTATTACGATTGCCCCCGCAAAATATGACAGACAGGATATGTATGAAGCAAACATGCTATGTCTACTCCCCTTGTACTCATCGTTGCTCTATGTTCCTTACATGCCACATGGACAATATTATTCCTGCTTATAATGGACACACAGTAATGAGCAGAAATACATCTATTTTATTGTTTAATTACTATGAATGGCATGTTTAATTACTACGCACGCTTTTTGTAAGTTGTAAATAAACGTGTTAACATACAAATTAGGTATTGTATGATACATGATATTTTTAAAGAACTGTCTATTATCTTTAGTTTTATAGTTTTAGTATCAATATAATCATTGAATTTATTGCGATTTCGTTGCAGTTTTAGGTAAAAGAACTATAAACAAAAGTATTTTGATAAGTGATTTTTGCTTTGCGCTGTTGTTAATATGTCTACGTATAATCGTTTAATTAGTGTGTACCTAATCTATCGGTTTTTTTTTAAGTCACTGGTACAAATCTCAGTTTAAACAATATTGACATTTTGTACAATAAATTTATACATAACTTTAGATATGTACTCAGTTTGTCAAACGCAAAGAAAATTCCAATTGGTCAAAAGTGCTTTTACTGAAAATTTTGCTTTTGATTCGTCTTATAATGCAAAAGTGTCAATTAGTCAATGTGAATATTGTTCCTGTTTGCCAAACCTTAACATTGTTCCAAATTGTCAAGTTAATGAAAAGTGCTGATTCGTCAAATGCTAAAAATATTATGTTGTTTACTTAATCACATTATTATTTTCGGTCTAGGTATGTATAAATTTCAGTTGTTCTGTAGCTGTTAAACAAGCAAAAAATGCCTTAGTAATAGAAACATTCGACCTCCCTTTACTTGATAGGATAAATCATTATTATAAATGGGTTAAAAAAATATTAATTTAATATTTTTCATGTAAGGGTCCGAGCCAGCCATGATGGAATGCCATAGTAAACGTTACCTGAGGCACTAAGTGGAACAATATTGTATGATGACCGGTGACCCAGACCCATCCAAGAAGTTAATTAAGCTAAAATTTTACTAAGAATTATAACGTTGCGTGACTTACAATCGGTTTTCAATTCTACCTTTTTTATTTTTGTTTGATTGTATTCCCTCTGGGTATCAACTTTGATGATGACAAAGTTATCATTATCTGCATTAGGTCTGTAGCTAGCTATTTGTTGTTCATGCTTAATAATATTATTTAATATTAATATACTAGTGACACTAAATAGGTCAACAAAGTATAATATCCAGATTACCTATTATGCACTTACATAATGACCTAACGCCTTCATTCGAGTATTAATTCCGTTGGCGTACTAAGCCTTTGCCTGGAACACGTGTACTCAATCCCATAGTGCGGTTTGGTAAATAAAATACCGCACTATGGGATTAAGTACACGCGTTCCAGGCAAAGGATCCTCAGCTGACTTCAGAATCAGAATACCCTCAAACGTGTACGATATGCCAGGCATGACCTGCAACTGACCTGTTGTGTTTTCATCCGTTCCCGAACCAGCAGAGACACATCACCATAGTCCGTATTTGGGCAGGATGGACATCCTAACACTTAATTTATATTTAACCCAAAAATTCTGATCGTCGTATGTAATGTAGGTACTCGTGTCTATTCATAGAAAGTGAAAAACGTACATGTTTTTTAAACAAGATCACTCTGGTAGTAACTGTATGTTACATAATGCTTATGAATATGGAAAATACACCTGGAGAATTTATCAATGTTTGAAAACATAGTGTATGTGTCACCGGCGCGGCCAACTGAGCGCTCCATAATCATAGCATCCGCCATAGACTGACTGAAACTTGTGATTATTCTAATGTTGATAAGTTGCATGCAATGCCTGCCTCTGAGGTGGTCGACACCGGTATCTCTGATTACCGCAATTACGATAAAAATGCGACCCACTATCGTTTGAATGCATTTTAAAAATAAACTCATAATAGTCGTGGCGGCAAGCAACAATAAAAATAGGATATTATGTAGATGGTCCTCTTTGCATGACGTCCCTGAATACAGCACATGGAATATTGTTCGACCATTAATTTGACATTATCCATTTCGATTCGATTCCAGTATATTTAAATTTGCTGAATTTTATTAATCTTGATCTTATGCGCAACATGCAACAGCCTGATATTTTAAATGGCATTGCTACTGTCATGTAGCGCGTGTATAGCTGCGCGATCTAAACCTTTAGGGTTCAAATGTATCCAGCGCTGTTGTGGAAAGCTATACCTATGACTTGATACTTAAATTGGGTGAGGGTTTGGTAGGCACCTAACCTGTAACATTTAACATGAAATGGTTGTCGGCGGGGGGCGGGTTACACATACCGTATTATTGAAAATCGCTGTCGCTTTTTTAAACTCTGTATATTCGTGTTGCATAATTCTTCTCAGGCTCATTATGGAGAAGCTACTCCCTGCTCCTATGGTTTGAAAGCAATGACAGAAACTTACTATTGGTATGTTATTTGTCTTATATTATTTGGGCAAATTGGACAATAAAAGTAAATTTTTGTATGCCCTTCCAAGTTGAGAGTTAGCAGCCAAGTCGATATTTTAAACTGCTCTGGAGCAGGCCTTTCGCGCAAACATAATCTTTTATCTTTTTACTTAATCATGTAGTGATCTTTTTATAGGCTGATTCTGTAATTACCTCAAGATTGCACATCCGCATGTAAATAGTAATTCATAATGTTGCCGTTTTTCCTGCTTCCGTCTGATTTAACGGTTAAAAGTAATAAACCATCTTGTGACATCTATAAACTAAAACGTCTAATCTTGTCTTGGTAATAAGAAGACCTATCTAAAGATACAACACACGTACGGGTTTGATGAAAAAAAAATTTAGAGTTTCAGTTCTGAGTAAGGGGACCCCCAAAATTTACTGCTTTTTTTCTAGTTTTATATAAGAATCTTAATGCGGTTCACAGAATACATCTAGCTACCAAGTTTCAATAGCATACACCTTATAGTTTCGGAGAAAAGTGGCTGTGACACACGGACGGACAGACGGACGGACAGACAGACAGACATGACGAATCTATAAGGGTTCCGTTTTTGCCATTTGGCTACGAAACCCTAAAAAAAGATAATGACATATACGTATTCATTTTGTGAAAATGAGAAATAAAGCAAACGATGTCCTTGCTTGGCTACACCGCTCTATGTGAAATTACCAAAAAATATATTATGATGGTTCATCATCACGCCTTTATCCCCGAAGGGGTAGGCAGAGGCATATTATATACCTACATTTCACCTTTTTTTTTATAATTTGTCCCACGTAATACGTTGTGAGCCGTATTGCCGTGTTTAAATGGACAGGCGCAGGTTGTGACTGCCTGCTGTTGAAATAAAGCCTTCAACTTGGCTTAACGACTGCCATTTTACTGGCAACCGGGACCAACGGCTTATCGTGCCTTCCGAAGCACGGAAACGCTCAAATAAATATCACAAAGTGATCACATGGATGGTCACCCATCCATGAACCGGCCAGAGTGAAAGTTGCTTACTGCAGTGATCGTTTACAGAACACTGAGTCCGCGGGGCCACGAGCGCGATTATGATGATCGAATAATTTTGTTGCTTAAACCTTGGAGAAAATAATGCATACTCAAAAGAGCTCAATGATGTAGGGCAACAAAAGTAGTCTCAAGTGCTAAGTGCAAAAATAAATTTAGCTGGTTGCAATCTTCTCCTAATATAACAATGATAAAACCAAATACCAAAAAGAACCTGTAACATTTTTTTATTTTCAGACCAAGGCAAATTGCACTATCGATGTGGTAGATACTTATTTGTGCTATTACCATCACTTAATCAAATTATTGCCTGTTAACCAATCGTTCCGCTGCTGCTCGCGGTTTTTTTCTGATTTCCCGTGGGATTCTGAGTTTTCTTGCATTGCATGTACTTAAAGGAAGTTAGTATTGAATAACTCGATTCATTTTGAACCGCTGTATTGTGGTCACGATCGTATCAAACAATCAAATACAACGGACCTTAAAGAAGTATGGACGGAGTGTCACGCCACACTATTACAGCGTGAATCTGTAACGTTAAGTTATGATTTGAATATAATATTTAGTTACAATATTTATACATTTTAGTGAAATGTATAATTTCAACTTAAATGTATAAATGTAACTGTATTTCTGATAAATATACTCGACATTTAAATCATGTACTAAGTCCATTTAATTACTTTATCTCTAACATTCGCTTTTCATTGGTCAGTAACATTTCTGGCTAGCCTTGCCCTTGGGCTATCAAAAAGTCAGCCTATTCCAGATTGCTTCCGTCGATCTCAGGGAGGCAACTGTCCTATGCACTATCTCTATAATATAAATAATTCAATAGCTTTTATTTCATTATTATTTGGTTAAAATGGACTGAATTAAATCTACACAATGATGCACAGAACTTCAATCCTTTCTTTAAGCCCGGTTAATAATCCGATAAAATGTAGGGGATTAAAAATTATGACAGTAAACGTACTGTCATAATTTCCATAAAACGTAAGTTTGTACGTAAATGCCCTATATTTAGCGAGATCATCAACTAGCTCAGCTGTAAACACGAGACGATACCCTAAAGCGTTTAGTTTACATCGTTCTTGGACAATTTTATGGGTCTCAAGTGTTTTACTATATGTACCACATACTAATATTATAAATACAAAAGTGTGTCTGGTTATTTGTTCCTCTTTTATTCTGTCGAAATAGGTAGAATCAATAGACCGGCATGAAATTAAAATGGGGAATAGTTTAGGGTCTGACATAATTATGCTACTTTTTATCCCTGCCAAACATTTCTTACGGGAGGACATATTTGAGAGGATAACTAAAGGTTTAACACGGGCGGAGCTGCAGGCGTTCTCCAGTTAATCTTCAGAATTTAAACGTATTAGGTACTATATGGGCATGCATAAAGCTAACCATCTTTACCCAATTAATATTGTAATCAAGTTTATTACTGCATAAACAAAAGCGTTGATTTTTAAGTACCTATCAACAAAGATAGTATAATAGTATTACATATACATAGTATCAAATTTATGCGTGCACATTAGTGCAAGATCAGTGTGTTAAAGAAAATACAACATGAATAATAGAGGAGCAATAATAAACGATACATGACACTAGTCTAGTACAAAAGGGAAGAAAAAATGTCCACGACAGTACCGGTAGTCTATATATATTTAATTATTTTTTGTGGACATCTAGCCGAAATTAAGCTAATATAAGCTTGTGCTATGGGGTCTAGACGACTGATGGATCTAAATACATACATATTATACATAGTAAACACCCAAACTCTGAAACAAACATTTGTGGATAGCACAAATATTTGGCAGGCGGTTACACTACCGACTGCGCCACCAAGGCAGTCAAAAGTAGTGTGGTTCGGTAGTGCGGTGGGTCAGAAGGCCATTTCAGAAGCTCCTTCATCATGGTCTTTAGACTTTAACTGGCTTGATATTCATTCTGTGTACCAAAGACTTATGACCTACGAGTTACGACAATGTATAACTATAACGCTTTAAAAAGTAACATAATTTAGTATTGGAGCTTACATGTAGACCATTCATAATTCACATCAAGATGTAGACCATTCATAATTCACATCAAGATACATAATTATGATGTAATATCCTTTACTGCCAGTCACTTCCGGTGGGCCAGTGGCTTCGCTGCCACCAGAACTTTAGCAAGACGCTTTAAAGATCTGCAAAAAAAAAACTTTTATTTTCCAAAGGCTGTTTTTACGTGAATCTATTCAGGGGGATTCTCCAATTGCATATTTATTTAACCTGACCAATACGGGGATCATCCCCCAGATACATAATACATTCAGCCGTGCAGTGCTTCAGCTTTATATTTGCGCCCTGGAGTATACCATTTGACGAACAAAAATCTAGAATAAAAATCATAAAATATCTAAACGGAGTAAAAAGACTACACAAAAAAAGGGGGTAAAATAATACGGAAAGAAGAGTAACTTAAACTTCACTGTACAATACGCAGAGCATCGCTGCTTCAAATTATTTGATTCTTGAGAAAAACATTTCTCTTCCACCATTGAGAAGTTTTATTTTACTTCTATAACGGATCAATTTTATTAATTACAAGTATTACTCGCTCTCTGCCTTCGTTACCCCGATACGGGTTGTTGTGAACTTAGCCTATCATTAGCGTCCACATTTTGACTTCATGTCGAAATCGCCTTTTTTTCTTATGTTTATTGAAACATAATACAAGATTATACTTAATTTATGACTTTTGGTAAGAAATTAGAGAATTTTCTTTAAGACCTCATCTCTCAATAGGTCCAAGTCAATTTCTGCTGTTGGAAGTCCCTTTGCCTCACCCTCTGTCCTAACTTGCGACCCGGTTGAGATGAGGTGAGACTCGGCAATGCTTTAATAATTGGTAGTCGGGCTCTCTTCTAAGGGAATGTACAGCAAAGCACAGGTGAATGTCGATGGGTTGAAAGGTTGGGTGACTATCGCTTCCAATTATGCCAAAAATGCCAAATCAGAACCGCCGCTCGCTATCACATAGGTATCTAGGTTCCAAAGTGATTGTAAATCGAACCTATAGCTAAGTCGAGAGATATTTTCATCTAAGTATGTATTTGTTTATAGCACGTTTCACTGTGGTTGCTGCTGTCCATTCCATGAAATTTATGACGCACCACCTATTGTGCAATGATGTTGCTGTCCTTATACTAAATTTACTGTTTGCAGTAGGAGGTAGTATTAATGAAAGTAAAGCTAATAAAATTATTTCAGAATATGACAATCCTGTTTAAACAATAATTTTCATTTTGTTTATTTGTGTAGTTATATTTATCCAACAATATATTAAGTACCTACTGTTCCAAAGATTGCATTTGCAGTCAGTGTCAATAATATAGAGGCGACTATCAAACGAAAAAATATCAGAATGACAACTGTCGTACACTTTGTGGAATTGAAATAGTACCTAATTTTTATATTTGCTACAGATAAATTTGAACTGTCTGAACCGCTCTACATTATTGACTGTTATGTACTTACCTTATATTGACCTCACAAGTAATAATTCTTAATTCCAGTGGATACTACTTAATTCAAGTAGAACATAATTAGATGCTTGCAAACTAAAAAGAGATTGAGAGCATCTTTTAAACATAGTAATCACTCTACTCATAAATACAGCCTCAAACCCTTAAATGCGACATGGTAAAGCTGTCATGGTCTCAGATCTATGAAATAAACATTTTACAATAGATAACCTCTATAACACTGTTTCTTACAATAGACCTATTATTTTATTCCGCTACCGATTCTTCATAATATAATAGAGAATCTCGATGAGAAAGAGTTGACTGAACTCGTGGACCATTTTTTGCATTTTTTGTTGTGATGTTTATTGCTCGCTATCCTCTGTGATTCAGAAAAGCGTAAAATTGACAAAACGAATTGGCGTAAAGTCCAGTGTCAGTGCTATTCAATGTATATTTTTATGCTACTTTTTGCACTTTTTATTGCACAATCATTAAACGTTTTAAAGAAATGTATTTAGATACGTATTATGGATAATGGTAAACGTTAAGTTGAACTAATTGAAATAAAAAAACTAGGCGGCGTTTGAGGTTGTTTACCTGACTATTTTAAGAGCATGTAGTGATGCACTTTGAGTGCAATAAGGTAAAATAGTGTTAGTTTTTACTTTTGACAGAAGTAGTCGAGAGAAAAAAGTAACCATTGGTTTTATGTATGTAAAAGCTCAAGACAAGTAAGAACTTGGAGCATAGGTAGGTATCTACAAGTTTCTTTTTCTTCCTTCACAAAATCAGAAAAGCACTCTGATGTGTCAAATTCTCTACTTGCTTACTTTTGGTAAGAAAGATTAATTAATAAATTATATGGAAAAGAAAAAGCTATTAATAATGGTTAATATTTTATAAATTTGGCATGGAACTGCATCCGATGCGGTCGTCTTTGATATTAAATTAATGTATCAGCGGAATTTGATTGATTTGGCTTGTTAGTAGTCGGAATCTTAATCATTCATGACATTGGTGCAGAGCATACCGGTCTGAAGCGCAATTTGAGTTTTTTGGCCTGCCTCTCGGGGGCATAGCGCCATTAGCGCAGCCTGCCGTATCATTTGCATGACTAGTGTTTTTGCGCTACTCCTGCGCATCGTGGCATATCGTATCGAGAACTAAATCTTTATAGTCAATAGTTGTGTACCATTAAATAATAACAGGTTTGTTATTGTATTACTCCTCGACTTTAAGGAAATCAGTCATACCTGGCGGAAAAGTAGAACGATAACGAAGAAGGGAAGGAATATGCCCATAACACACCTTCCATTCGTCAATCCTAGCGTATTCCTGTCCGTTCAAAATGTGCCTGGATGAGATTGCTGTGTGCATTAAATTCGTCCGATGTACTCAATTTAAAATTATAATAGAAAACTTAATTTAATGTAGAAGTTTAATACAGAACTAATGGAATCAGGCGCTACATGGCGAAAATCCATCCTAAAATGATAATAAAAGGAGGGGAGGGGGGAAGAGGAACAGGTTGTAATTACCAACAATCTGGAGGGTACATGTAATTTTCCTATCGCACATCCAAAATTCCTTTCCTGAGGAGTTCGGTTCGTCATTCCTCCCATACAATTAGTTGGGGTTATCCTTAACGGTTGTATGTTAGGATTGACGAATCGAGGGTGTGAGGTGGGTTCCTCTTCCCCCCTCCCCTCCTTTTATTATCAATACAGAACGTCCCCTTATATGAAAATTGGGCGAACGAATGGATATGACACTTGAACCATTAAAATTTATACGTCGAAGAAATGCGAACAGCCATATTTTATGAACTCTTGTCGAATTTAGACGACCAAAGACCAAAGGATCCTTAGTCTGACCTAAATTTATATATGAAAAATACAATTATTTTTATATACCACCAAAATACAGCAAGCATACAGACCACCTGTTCGAAAGTACCACTGCAGCCTATGGGTGTTTTCAATAAAGTGGTAGCACAAGTCTATAATAATGGAATGACGTGTATTAATTTTCTATAACAAAAACAACCTCGTGCACGTAATAGATTTGATAGCCGTCGATAAACGTAATCTATTGGCGTTATACTAATACCTATATTGATTTAGCTCACTGGCGTCGTGTCTTCGTGACACAAACGGTTATGTGTTTAAGCAATTACGGGCTCTGAGACTGTAAGATGGTATATCACTTTATGTTCGCGAGGTACCGTTATAATTGACGCGCACACGAGTGCTAGTCCGAGGTGTCAGGGGAGAGATCTGATGCGATGGAGGTGTTTTACATGACTGTAATTTACTCCAGGGCTTACGTCCTCGAATCATATTCATAGTGCTTGGAGATATCGTCGATATATTTGTAGTTTGATTTGAGTATAATTATTTTCAATTTAAAAGATTGTTAATATTAAATCGATCATCATGGATCATCACTCGTCATGTATCTGGATCAAGGTTGATTCTGATCTGATTTAGAAATAGAACGTCGTCAGTTCTAATTGCCAGTTTCTTTTTCGCAGGCTCAATCTAATGTCTGGCAAATTTGGCAGTAAACATAGAAGCAAAATTAAAGTCCATAAATGTTTCCTAGTCAGACCTAGTTTCAAAATAAATTACTATCATTTCATTCCGTTTTAAATTTTTCCTGTCCAATGCAGAGAATGTTGTTTTTTGTGTAACATGAATACTAAAACATATTACATGATGTGTTAAGATTATTATGAAACAACTCGTAAAAGAAAACACTACTTTTCACTTTCAACAAAGGATAACCATTAGATTAGTTAGATAAATATCATCACTTCATGAGGCATGCATTCAATTAGATATTACATTTTAAATTCTTGGTTAATTTATCACCATTACCACATTGCTATGAGCAATCTTAGGAACCTTAGATTGCTAGATTGATAATGCGTTAAAACAGAACTTTTATGATAAAAGTTCTTGCAGAATAATATAAACAACAGCTCTACATCAATCGTTTTGCTGAGTCCCATGGTGTGGATTATCCGACCACCATGTCTAGATCAATATTTCGTGTATTCCAATATGTTCTACTATTTTTGTTCAACTAATAGAACACATTGGAATATTTTTCTCCATTGTTCTACTAAAAAAAATAATAGAACAACATGGAATTAAAATTCCTTATTGTTCTATTACTGATCGTATCAATAGAACAAAGTAAACTTTTTATTCCACAATGTTCTACTGTTCCTATCAGTAGAACAAACTGGAATTATATTTTTAGTCCAATCAAGGTTTGACTCAAAAGGGGGTATTGAATGCGCAAGCAACAATCTAAGCGATGTCTTGTCAAATCAGCCTATTGCAGTAAATTTTGGTTAAACCATTTTCATTATCAACAATTACATAACTGCTACCTTGACATTACATTACATACATAAGACTTCCCTTTCTTCCAAAAGACCCTGTGCAGCTCAATCAAATATTGCAAAAAAAAATGCCTTCCATTTAATAAACCTAATATATTCCACTTCATCGAGCATACAAAAAATCATGGTGATCGTTCATGGTCAAGTGTTAACTGTGCATCACCAGAGTAGTAAAAAACGAACCCTTATCTGCTGAACGGTATGAAAATAAAAAGATAATATGAACGCTGTCTGCGGTCATAATAATCAGCAAGAACAAATCCCCTTGAATTCCTTCAACATTTGTAATACTGTTCTGTGAATTTGCATATCTATTACCTTCCTCGTAAAAGCTATGTTGCACATTGGGTTTAGCAAGGTAGGCATAGTGCGATACATTCTATCGTCCTTAAACATTTTTAAATACCAAGTGCTTGTCGTTATTTTTTTTAATCTTACTAGATAATGCTCATTGAACCTCCCCTTTGATGTAGTTTTTCAGTTCTCATTTCCCTAAGGAATAGATATCTTGTGATAATTCTGAATATTAACCGTCGTAAAAAAAATCTGCAAATGGCCTAGACTTCAGAGTTTAGAGCGTGATATAGTCACAAACATCTTCATGAACTTTTAATAACATGTACTTACAATCAAGCTTGCTGTAAAAATAATGAAAGATTACCTAAAGTAATATGTAAATCGTGCAAAGTTGATTAGCTGCAAAATGCAATTTTGCTACAAAAACGAAAAAACAATATAGCCAATCGAAACTAGTGTTTATCATAATTATTGCAGTGTTGACGTGTGATATCCTTCTCAAGGGTTCAAGGTTACGAACGTGATCTCGAAATATCGTTAAACCAACGTCTATGGTTCATCTGCGGCGCCGATCATTGCATTCTCACGACTGAAACATTCTATAAAATATACCGCTATCGTCTTTAATCCTACGTCTATAAGAATTAAACTGGTAGGTATACCTACAGTTAAAAGCAGATGAAAAAAATATTTTTATGTATATTATATCCTAAGTGGTTTGTTTGAAGGTAGTGTTTAACAGGCAGTTTGCGATTCTTTGTTATCGATGTTTTGTTGAATCTACAAATATTTACAATGGATCAGGCCCTACGCCCTATTGAAGAGCCTGTTTGCTTTATCGGCTCTCCGTCACGCCGTTCAACTGATACTTCGTTGAGAAACATTTCGTAGCTGTAAATTGTAGTTCATTTATTGGAAGAAATTTTACTTTTATAGTTTTTAATATGATGGCGGAATTTAATAAAAAATTCAGTTTCATGCCATTTTTCATAAAAAATACTTTAAGTTATTACTACTCCCCAAATCAAAAACATAAAAACGCAAAAATGTTGTGAACATGTCCTAAGTATCTATTGCACATTTTGCGTTCTGCACATTTTGCTTGTGGTGCACATTTTGCATTTTGCACATTTTGCATATTGAATATTTTGCGTTTTGCACATTTTGCGTTCTGAACATTATGCATATTGAACATTTTGATTGTAGTGCTCATTTTGCTTTTGGGTCATTATGCTCTGAAGGGTCTAGAATTACCTTTTTCAAATTCTAAACATAATTTCTGATAAAATATCTTTCTCGTTGATAGCCGTTGAAGCTTTTTGAAGTGCTTTCATGTATGTTTGTACATTGCCCAACAACGTTTTCTTTACACCGTTGAAGCTGAGCGGTAATTAATTTGTGAAGCGCACATGAACTTTGATGACGGTAAAGGTACATGACCGCGATTGAACTTGAACTGTTAGTGTCAGCTTAGGCGCCGGGCAATTAGCGTTATTTCAAGAAAAGAAAAGCCGATGCTAAAATTTCGATACTTGCTTATCTACTGACTGACTCATAAATTAGAGATTTTAGTGAATATTTTTGCAAGCACCTCCTGACCTAGTCTTGTGATAGCTTTTTTGGTTAAAGGAGTGGAGGGAGAGGCTCTCCCCTCCTCTCCCTCCCCTCCTTTATTATCGTTCTATGATGGATTTCAGCCATGTAACGCCTGATTCCATTGGTTATTTTTCTGATTGTCTGATGGTTGTCTACTACTTTAGTAGTATCTATACAAAAAGTTCATAGTCAACTCTTTGAGGAAGTAGAGTCAAAGTCAAAGTTTTAAGGAAAACAGAATATACTCGCGAATTTTTTATATCTTACATTAAGATTTAAATAGGTTTTAAGGATTTATATTATCACGTCGATGTATGGTTCTGCGAGTTAGAAATATCGATTAGACCTTAGTCATTTTTCGTGACGCTATCGTGGAAACTAAAAACGAAATCGAATGACAGTGATTTATGAGTAAATCAAATAACTACCTACTGGACTTACAGCAGTGACTACCCATTTTATTAACCCATATTTACACATCTACTAAAATTTGACTATGTGAGTGATCACTGAAAAGGATTGATCATTGACACTGGCAATTTCAGAGCGAATTTCTAAGATCGCTCACTATTTGTTAGCTAAGCTATCACTAGTTGAGAGTAATTCAAACGTGAAATAAGTAATAGGATCTTCGTTAGTCTTATTGCCATGTACATCCAAAGACAAGCGTTAATCTTGATCTAGATAAACTGGATGGGTAGCAAATCTTTTAATGGACGAGGTGCGTGAGCGCATGCTGGCGGCAGTGACAGTGTGTATATTATACATACATTATATAGGTAGGTAGTATCCATCCGTTACATAAATACTACATAATATTTCTTTCACAGAGGTGTCTGTGTAAAATATTGAGCAGGTACATCGCACGTTTTAAATGCTAGTTAATTTTAAGGGTTCCATACCCAAAGAGTAAAAGAAACCCTATTCGTGAGAATTCGCTGTCCATCTGCCTTTCTGTCTATCTTTCACGAGCCTGTATCTCAGTAACCGAGATAGCTAGAAAAATGAAATTTTTACAGATGCTGTATTTCTGTTGCCGCTATAACAAAAAAAAATACGCTATACTAAAATCAGAAAAGGGGGAGTTATAGGGGCTCCCATACAACAAACGTGATTTTTGTCGTTTTTTGGTGCGGAGATCCTCCGCGCCGAGTCAATGGGTACTGATTTGGTTTTTTTTTGTAGCTTTAAAACTGTAGCTTTACTTTTAAAATTATTCAGTTAGAAAATTACTGTACCTTTTCAGCTAAATATTTTTGGCGAGGAAACAATGAACTTTCGATGTAAAGCATTGTGAACAAACATAAGACAGGAAGGGAATTTGGCGTACCGTCCCGTTGTTAGAGTATTTCTCAACTACCCACACTCGGTCTTGTTTTGTGTTGCCATGAACACGGTCGTTGTAATCCGATCGAAACCGCTGAGATTTGTAAGGTACAGCATACTACAGCACCTTTACTTACTAGTATCGTGATTTGTAGAGGAAATCGACGACATTTTTCGTATGAAACATCAAAATCTGTTGAGATAACTGAACGTAGTGTAAGTTACTACTATCTGTTCGCACTAAGTTTGCCGGTCGTCTCTCCTACTACGCCTCTATACTAGCACAGTATAGAGGCGGTTCATATTTAAGTATAAAAATACTAGCTTCTACGCCAGCGGCAAACTTAGCGCGAACGGGCAATACATTATTATTTTGTGACGTTACTCTTATCACCTTCCCACCAGTGAAAGACAAAATTGATCAAACAAACAAGTATTCATAAGAAACAACAACCAGTACCTTAGTTGCTTTTCTTTCAATAATAGGTAGATGCACTCTGATCAAAACACGTCGCACAATTTCATTTACAAACGCAAAGCGGAACATTCGTCAAATTACAGTTTGAACTAAGTTACACTGCGGCGCCGCAGTGCCGACTACGAATAGACGAAGTAAATTGAGGCTTTGTCCAGATTCATATTCATGGATGTAAACGTAGTCTGTATCCGTCTGTAGTATAATTTTGCGTCAGTCGCCCTGTGGTAGAGTATGGGACTGCCTGACTGAAATCTTGGCTTTCAACCCGGGGTCAGAACAAATATTTGTGTGATCTGCAAATGTTGGTTTCCTAGTTTCAATATTTTCTTTCTATGTATAATTATTTATGTAAATATAATATTTATGGTTATCAGTTCTCTAGATCCTTTAGTACCAAGCTTATTTGCCTAATTTGAGCTAGGTGGCGCTGTATGAAAATGTTACATAAAATCTCTTTATAATGTATTACGAGTACTGGTTAAATCTGTAAAATTTGAACACGTGTAGCCTGTGCACAGACACATATAATTGGTTTATTGCCGACCTTATGCCGATTTTTAAGTAACCATCTATCGACATATCTAAAGGATATTGTTTGCCATCAAAATCTGCACTAAAGTTATGTAGAAAGCTAAGAAATTTGTCCATGTTCAAACCTACACAATCTAAGTATTTGTAACGTAAGTAGGTAGTAAATTCCTTTGATATCGTACACATTGTTAACGTGAAAAATGTATGGTGGCTCATCGCAATGTTCACATCTGTCGACTTCTGCCTCCGACGACATAGCGGGGCGGCCGCGGCGTATCTAAAGCTCAATTGCACAATTAGTGAAGCCTCCATGTGCCTCCATTGTGCTTCCGGATTCCCTCGGGATTACGTTCACCTTCATAACGTACATTTTCCTTACAAACGCAATACTGGTTATTACATTCATTGTCTTCATATCCGTGGTGATTATCCGCGCGTTATATTATAAATCAATGTGAAAGTGGATTTGTTTGTATTATTCTGTCATTCTTTCATAGTAAAGAAGCAACGTTCGATGGTACAAGTCTGGACAACGAAAAAGACTTCTTTTTATTTTGGGAATATATCAGCAATGAACGGAAAGAAATTTATTGGTTAGGTTTTTTCAACGTGAGGAAAATTCTACAGGCATTCTATGCCGGACTCATATCGACTAAAAACCACACGACTATTCTGCATTAACAGCCTACGGTGGAGAGCCGGGTAAGCCCTGGGAAGGATGTCCCCAGGACTACCAACAGACCTGCGGCTACTGCGGCCTGACTTAGTGCTCGTTTAAGGAGACGCGGCGCTTCGAGCGGTGCGGCCCGCTAAGCGGGCCGCCAGAAACACAAACATATGGAAATGTTCAGAGCGTTCAAGGAGAAGCGTTTTTGTAGGCGTTTGTTTGAGTTGTAGCTGCCCCAGCGGCGAGTGTCGTCGCGTCGGACGCGGCAAATGAAGCGACAGGTGACGCCGCGGAGGACGCGGCGGGTAAAGCAGCGAGTCTCGCAATGGAGGAACGCTGCGAATGAAGCTGCGGGTGACGCCGCAAAGGCCGCGCCAAGAAAGGGGTGGGAGAGGTGCGGGGTATGCGTTAGGAATGTCGGGCAATTTAGTTCCTAGAAAATATCGATATTAAAATAAAAATATTTTTCAAAATAAAATATTGATATTTTATTTAAAAAAATGTAATCGATGTTTATAACCCTCTGGAGCAGAACGTCATGAATGCAAAATGTCATGTTCGCAAAATAAACGATACATCGATATTTATGAAAGACTAGCTGACCCGCGCAACTTCGTTTGCGTGATTAATGAAGAACCGCTCGGTCGATTTTGAGCAAACTTCACATAAACCATCTACTAAACAGTCCGAAAAAAGCCTAAACATTTCGTCTAGATAGGTGAGCCCGTTCTTGAGTTATAAAATTTCAACGAAAAGTGGCATTGATTTTTATATATATAGACTAGCTGACCCGCGCAACTTCGTTTACGTGATAAATGAAGAACCGCTCGACCGATTTTGTGCAAACTTCACATAAATCATCTACTAAATAGTCCGAACAAAGTCTAAACATTTGGTTTGGATAGGTGAGCCCGTTCTTGAGTTATAAAATTACAACGAAAAGTGGCATTGATTTTTATATATATATAGATAGATAGATAGAAGATATATACAGGGTGTCCCACGGCTATGCCACATGGAGAAAAAGTACCTTAAATATTGTAGATGGAACATTTTACTGAAAGAAGACATTATTTTAATTTAATAAACAATTTAATCTATATTCATAGATTTTTAAATACTTACATGGTTGAGCCGGGAATCGAACCCGGTACACGAGAAAAAATAATCATTCCGTAGGTTTATCATACCGATCGAAAGGCTTCATCATAAGGATTATTTTTTTCCCTTGTTTTCCTGTGTACCCTTGGCTGTTCCCTTGATGGTACAGTGGAAAATAAATTTTAACCGCTGTACCCTTGGCCGTAAAACCCAACCAACTTAAATTAAACAAGAAATCTTTCATTGAAATCATGATCTTTTAGGACATGTGAGTGGAAAAAGATCCGTTATTGGTTGTGGTATACGAAGAACATGTAAAAGTTAAAATGTATAAAGGATAATTAAATAGTTTTCAAAACAAATGAAGATCGGTAAAACAATTGAAGATCAACAAAACAAATGAAGATCGATCAAATAAATGAAGATTAATGAAACAAATGAAGATCGGTAACACAAATGAAGATCGACAAAACAAATGAAGATCGGCAAAACAAATGAAGATCGAAAAAACAAATGAAGACCGACAAAACAAATGAAGATCGACAAAACAAATGAAGATCGGCAAAACAAAATACAGATCAATAAAACAAAATGTTCGATTCCCACCGGAGACAAATATTTGTGTGACCCATGTTTGTCTCAAGAGTGTGGGTGTTTCTATGTATATCATGTATGTATTTAAAAGTATATAAGTACCTATTAATATCCGTGGTCTGATACCCATAACACAAGCAGGTTATTCCTAGCTTACTTTGGGATCAGATAGCGTTGTGTGAGATGTCCGTGAATATTTATATATATTTATTTAAAAAAAAAAAAAAAAAAAAAAAAAGACTATAAGCAAGTTTATAAGCTCAAAAACTACTTGCAGCCATATTTTGTAATCTAGATGCGATTGCCATAAAAAAAAATTGGTGCAAGCAATTAACTATGCCAACCTTAGTGCTGTCCTACCATCTTTTATGCTGAATCCCGATTATCAGCCCCTTGCTCTGTCCAGTGGCTCAGCCACAGGCCAGTCTGTCTTCATCCTCCGAATCGCGCGGTTGCCTAAGGATCCCAAAAGAATCCTGTTTTATTCTTTCTGAATAAAGGTCATAGTGCCTAAAGTTATGAAAGTTCTTTTTTTTTTAAACCGTTTTCGAAACCCCGTATAACAGATCGTTAAAATATTATAATCAAAATATTATCTTTTAATATCTCCGTTGTACAGACACGACAACTTCACATTTTTTTAATACGAGTGGAGAGTACCACGAGATGGAAAACACCCAAACTTGGAATTTTTTTTTTTTTTCGATCCGCCGATCGGTTTGAACCCCAGATCAGACTCGGGAATCAAACCCAAGACCTCAGTGTGGCAGTCGCATGCACTTTCACTCCGCCACCGTGGCGGTGGCAGCCAAGTGTTAACTTTATATTTTACATTTTAATAGTTTTGGTAATTCAAATTAGATAGCCAAAAGCAATAAAATCTGGACGTAGGCCTCTCCAAATTTACACCACAATAAATCCCTCCGAAGCAGAACCCTCCGAATCAATACATATAATAAAATCGTAACAGGTCGCTGTCTGTACATGGGAGATAAATAAGAAAAAATATTATAGGGGAGCTTTATGAACGCAATACAACCCAAAACAATGATTTTATATTTTTATGATTTTATGATATTTTGGGTTACAATATCGTTACTAAAATATCGATATTTATAAACGATATATTGATATTTTTGAAATATCGATATACATATCATTATCATTTATAAATATAGTTTACATCCATAGTCGGCGCCAGTAATAAGGTGCGAGAGTCGCAGCGGATGTCGCAGCGGGTGAAGCAGCGGGTGACGCAGCGGGTGTCGCTGCGTACCACGCGGCGGATGCAGCCTCGAGGGAAGCTACGCCGCACGCGTCGCTCGACGCCCCGCGTTTCCTTAAACGAGCTCCTACATTTGTATATGTTTGAGTTTGCGCGTGACGCTACGCGGGCCGCTCCACGCGTCGCCTGACTGTAAACGGTCAAATCGCTTGACGTGCCGCTGCAAGCCACGCCGTACGCGACGCTTGACGCCCCGCGTCTCCTTAAACGAGCCCTTAGGGGTTCGGGTGCTATCCCGCGTCTTTGGGGGGTTGTTCGGGTGCTATCCCGCTTCTGCTGGCTGGCCGCTGGGCGGGCGTGCGTGTATCCCTCACGTCTCGCTGCTGTCGTCTAGGGCCTGCTTCTGTAAGGACGGTGAACAGCCCCCTCACCGTCCTCAGGCCCCCGGTCATGGAGGCCGATAGTCTTGGGCGAAGACACGCCATAGACAGGGTGTTCATCCTCACACGTTGCGTCCTGAGCGCTCGAGCACGGTGAGATCTAATAGAGGCTTTCTTCCGCGTACGCTTAGGTTGTGGAATGATCTCCCTGTTTGGTTCTTCAAAAGGGGACTTAGAAGGTTTTTAAAGAGTCGGCAGCGCGATTGTGGCGCCTCTGGTGTTGCAAACGTCCATAGGCTGCGGTGACCACCGGTACATCTGGTGAGGCCGTATGCTTGTCTGACACTCTAGTGGTATAAAAAAAAAAGACACGTTTGCGGAACTCGGGTGGGAGAAATTTCTCCAGCCCGCTGTTCACAGAGAGGGGCAGCGGAATCCCACTTTAGTATAGGTCTAGGTCTGGCAACTGCCATAGGGGTTTTTATCTCGGGAAAATATTGATTATCACATGAGTTAATAATGAATAATGATGATTGAACTAAATTTAAAAAGGGAGAGTCCGCGAGCTTTTTCTAGTTGGTAATCGTTCAGTCGTAGAATGTACCCTGGCAACATGCATCTTTCTGCAGTCCTCTCTTTTTCTTTCTTTTTATTGCTTAACTAGAATTGACGCTTGGATAATGGTGATGATTGCAAGCTATTGCAATGGATGTTTTTGTTAGTACGTAATTATTATAAATGTTATGCACCCTCGATTGTGTCCCATATTTAGTATCAGAGTAAAAAGAGAAAGGTACATTATGAGAAAGCTGGATTTTGCAAAAGATACGATTAAACCTTGATAATGTGTGTGATTACAATATGTAGTGACTGAATGAATGAATGTTTCCGTAAGTTAACCCTCTATTTTGAACTGATTTGCATTAAATTACTCGAGGATATCAGTAGGTGCTCGTACGTACCAATTAAACTCCGTAGCCTTCCAGGAAATCAAGAGGTTGGGTCCGCTGACACCTCCCGTTGCGCGTCAATCTTGCCCCTTCCTCAAGACTGTCGAGAAATCAGAGCAGCAAATTATAACACTTTTTATGACCCAATAAACTTAACTTTTTTCTCCTTCACTTTTAAACTGCAAAATAGATACTACTACTAAACCATCAAAAATAATGTTTTTATTAAAAGAATTGCTAAGTACTTAGAAATCGAATCTCAAAACCAAAACCCTGTCTTTTTTTTATCAATATGTATATGTTGTCATTACGTCCACACTTTTTATACATACATGTATTAAGTAAAAGTTACTTTACTAGGTAGGTACTTACTTATTATGAGGCTGGTAGGTTTGTTGTACAGAGCTCTACCTCTATCGTATATCCTCGTAAGATATATATGTATTAAATCGGCATGGATAACTGTGATACTGTATCAATCAGTTCATTACATTTTTAAATATTTTACGAGGATAGACGATAGACGTAAACCTCTGTTCAACAAATCCTCCAACCTCGTAATAAGTAAGTAAAGCCTTAGATCATAAGTCTTCAAGTTACTTTACTATGTAGGTTAGACTTAGATCATAGAGTCCTGGGACATCCTTCTGAGGGCTTACCCGGGACTCCCAACCATAGGCTGTTGGGCGTTACGTGACATTTTTTAGTCGGTAGGAGTGCGGCATATGTGCATCTGCATAGCATCCATGATGGATTTTCCTTCACGTTAAAAAAAAATCATAAAGAGTACTTTGGCTTTTATTTTTATACAACGGGCCTAGTGCGAGTCGGTAAGTCCGTGAAGAGTTCGTCAAATAGACATCGAAAATCGAAATAAAAGCGACATAAAAATCACTTTATCTTCTATCTATATATATAAAAATCAATGCCACTTTTCGTTGTAATTTTATAACTCAAGAACGGGCTCACCTATCCAAACGAAATGTTTAGGCTTTGTTCGGACTATTTAGTAGATGGTTTATGTAAAGTTTGCACAAAATCGGTCGAGCGGTTCTTCATTTATCACGCAAACGAAGTTGCGCGGGTCAGCTAGTTATTTAATATAAGTATTTGTGAATATGCAACAAGCATGTACTTGCCGTTATTAAAATCGATAAAAAAAACATATTTGCTGTATGGAAACTTCCACTTAGATATTTGTTTCATTCTGTCTTTAGTATTTGTTGTTATTGCAGCAACAAAAATAATAAATGTAATTATCATTTACCTATTGTTGGTGGAAATAAACCAGTGGTGGAAATAAATCATCATCTATAAAAATTTCAATAGTCTTAGCAATAGGATTCCATTCCTTTGGGAACACAAAAATTCCAAAGTGAGTTTGTAAATGCCTAGACTCCTTTTGGGCTAGTAGGTTTTTTTTTAAAGTGAGGGAAAATCCTCATGAATGCTATGCCGGACTCCTACCGACTAAAAAACCTCACGTTACGCCTATGGTTGGAAGTAAGCCCTCGGAAGGATGTCCCAGAACTCCCAACAGACCCACGGCCGCCACTGCGGCCTCGCCCACGGGGGTCGTTCGGGTGCTATCCCGCGTCTTTGGGGCACGCGGGCGTTTCGAGTGTGATCCCGCTTCTTGGGCTAGTAGGTTACTGTAATTTTGACTGCCTCGGTGGTGTAATCGGTAGTGTTTTCCCGGGTCTGTCCTATGTCATGTTTTTTTTCGGAGTTTGGGTGTTTTCTATGTACCTATAAGTACCTATGTATTTAGAAATATATAAGTATGTCCCGTATGTATGTAGACCCCATAGCACAAGATTATAGCTTAGTTTGGGCTAAATAATGTTGTGTAAGAATGTCCAACAAAAATTATTTATTTATTATTATTTTAGGAAATAGGAAAAATTATTTATTTATTTCACAACAATTTTATATTAAAAAATACGACGAATTGAGAACCTCCTCCTTTTTTGGAAGTCGGTTAAAAATCAAAGCTCCAGTGCAAGAGGGGTACCAATAAAATCTGTATATTTAAATGTTTTCCTGCTACCTGCTTAATGGTTTTATGTGCCATATCTAAGAGAAACACTGATATCCGCAATTGCATTACGGAAATTAGTTTTCACACAAATGAGTATTCCCGTACGCACAGTTAGTCTTTAATAAATGTTACTGTAAGATAAAAACATATCTAAAGGAAAAAATATCCGTGTCTTGGCTTGAATGGCCTCGTGCTAAGTATTAGCAAGATCACTTTATAGAGAAAATATTTAGTTTTGAACTGTCAGTCCCATAATACCTGGAAGGGTTTTATGAACCTAACCTGCCACAAGCACTTGACAAGTAATAAATCAAAACCATTGAGCAATTCCTACGAAGAAGGCCAGTGAAAAGAACATTGTAGCGTGCAAAGCCTTGACCTCGGAATCTCTATTCAAACGTCATTATTACTATTCCTTGCTCGTAGCAGCAGTGCAGTGTCTACAACTTTGAAAGTCGCTACAACGAAAGTATTCGCATACAAAACCTCAGCGGTCATAAATAACACGAGGCGAGCGGAGTCAGCTAATGAATTATGAGTACGAGACTTATAATAGCGGGTCGCGCGGCGCTAAATGCTGTGCACGCGGTCGCCGCCGCTTGCCGCGGGCATTGTACGCAATAGCTGGGCCCTGCTTCTACGGTCCATCCCCTTCTTCATTGAAACACAGCCAATACAGCCTCGTACAAGCAACATCGATCTGACGCGAATAGTTCACCTTGCATCATTGTAATAGACAGATGGATTCGAAGTCAACGACATCCGCCGACGAGTCATCGCCGTCATCGTTCAAACAAATGCCATCAAAATGTAGCCTTGGCTCGATTGTAATGAATCATCACAGGTATTTTGATACACAATCGGAATTAATATTGACTCGAATTGAGTTACGAAATATGAATCTAACAAAAAAAATTATAGAATACTGCGATGCACCAAGGTCGCTCGGTTGTTGCTACGAGGGCTGATCAATAAGTCCGTGACTTTTTTAATTTCCCGCCACTTTATTGAAATGGAAACTCTGCTTCTGTCAACGGGCAACTGTCAGTTGACTTCTGTCAAAATTTAGATAAGCTACGTCATTTTGTTTGTGTTTGACAGTTGTTGACAGCAGACTAGCGCGCTTTTTGAGAAGAAAATGGAAAAATGTGAATTTCGTGTGCTTATTAAGCCTTATTTTTTCCGGAAAAAAACCATCACTCAAACCAAGACTAAGCTTGATAAGTATTATGGGGACTCTGCACCATCTATTTCCATGGTAAAAAAGTGGTTTACCGAATTCAGATGTGGTCGTACAAGCACGGAAGATGCGGAACGTTCCGGACGTTCATTTGAGGTCTCTACATCCGAAACCATAGAAAAAATCCACGATATGGTTTTAGCCGATCGGAGATTGAAAGTGAGAGAGATTGTGGAAGCCATAGGCATCTCACATGGCACAGTGGTTTCAATTTTGAATGAACACTTGGGTATGAGAAAGCTTTCCGCAAGATGGGTGCCGCATTTGCTCACAATCGACCACAAACGCAACCGTGTAACAATTTCGCAGGAGTGTTTGACGTGGTTCAACCGCAATATGGACGAGTTTTTGCACCAATTCGTAACCGTGGACGAAACATGTATCCACCACAATACACCAGAGACCAAACAGCAGTCAAAACAGTAGGTTTCTCGGGGGGAATCAGCGCCAAGGGAGGCAAATGTGGGTTTGTCAGTCAGTAAAGTCATGGCGACCGTTTTTCGGGATACACGCGGTATAATCCACATTGACTACCTTCAAAGGGGGAAAACAATCAATGGCGAATATTTTACCAACTTATTGGGTCGATTCAATAAGGAATTGCATAAAAAACGATCGCATTTGGCCAAGAAAAAAAGTCTTTTCCATGAGGAAAAACCAAGGGTGCACACATGTGCAGTTTCTATGGCAAAAATCCGTTACTTGGGAGACGAATTGCTCCCTCACCCACCCTATTCTGCAGATTTAGCACCGAGTGACTATTTCTTGTCCCCGAACCTAAAGAAATTGCTTGGCGGAAAGAGATTTGACTCTGCCAACAAAATCATCTCTCAAATAAATGCGTATTTTCATGACCTCGACAAATCTTTTTTTTCGGAAGGTATGGAAAAGCTGGAGAAACGTTGGATTAAGTGCATAGAACTCACAGGAGACTATGTTGATAAATAAAATAACTTTTTATCTAAAGACCTATTTTTCATTGAAAAAGTCACGGAATTATTGACCCGCCCTCGTACTATGTATACAGAATGTATTTTTGAAACGGGGCAGTAAGGGGCAAGTACCTCAACCGTTGTAGTTACAGCAAAACCTTCTTAGAAGACCTTCCCTTAATTTTTAAGATATTTTGAACTGCATTCACAGATTTTGCAAAAAAATTACACAACCCAAAAAAAATGCAAAAGGTCCAAAAAAAAATTTATTGTGCGAATCTTCTATTTCATGTAGGGATCAAAAGACTCTATGTGATCATTTAAGCTTTGAGTACTGGGAAAGAAAGAAATTGCCAAAAACGTTTCCCATACATTTCGTATGGAAATACCTTGTTTTTATTATTTTAAAAATGTGAATACTTTTTTGTGCCTATCGATTCTATTTCATGTAGGGATCAAAAGACTCTACAGGATCATTTTAGCTTTGAGTATTAGGAAAGACAGAAATCGCCAAAAATTTTTTGGACTTGTTGCATTTTTTTGCGATCGGCGAGTATTTTATGGTTCCATACCCATGGATCTCGTGAAAAAAACATATTGAATTACATTTGTGAGTAAAAACAAAAATAGGCGAGTCGTGCAGCACGTCATAGGAATATTTTGCTTTTCAGTTTTAACGATTTGAAGCTGCGCGGGAAATACCCTTATTAAAATTTAGTTTACTTATGTATCAGAAGGGTGAAATCTAGTAGGTAATGACATTAATAGAAAACTTATTTTTCACGTAAACTTAAAAACTGCTTCAACAATACTTTTGGAAATAAAAGCTTTAGCCTAATTTTGACATTCAACATTTCTTTCTTGTGAAATAGACTCACAACTTCTTTTGATGGAAAGAAAACCTAACACATCGATTAGGAAAAAAAACACGAGACTACTGCTGTAATATACTACACCGAAGCCGAACCCAAAAGGGCAGTAAACAGTAATCGGTCCATAGGCATCAAATTTATTGACCAACATCTATCTACAGAAAGAGAGGGATCAAGTCCTTAATCTTCTTTCGCTTATCCTGTAGACTCTGATTTTATAACAGTATTAATATCAACTAATTCCGTAATACTAATAGTCTTCATGCCATTGTATAGAACTCTACTTCTATATCTATACTATTATATTATTATAAAGAAGTAAAGTTTGTGTGTTTGTTAAATTGTAAGGGGTAATCTCGGGATCTACTGAACCGATTTTAAAAATTCTTTCACCAATAGAAAGCTACGTTATTGTGGAGTGTCATATGCTATATAGCATCACTCTGCAACGAATAGGAGCGGAGCAGTCATAGTAAATGTTTCAAAAAACTTTATTCCTTTTGAGAGCTTCGTTGCGTGTGTTGTTTCTCCTAAAAAAGTTCTAAAAAAATTGCGCGATAGCATGTGTCTATCTTTGGGTTGGTACACATTAACCATTTTAATGGCAATCAATTTTTTCTACAATAATGCCACGGGATACCTCTTTCATAAACGAAATTGTTCTTTAAAATAACGCGACAGGAATACACGCGACGAGAAACCTTTCTCTCTATCACGTAGTATTGAATATTAACGACGAGACGCTACGGGAGTAAACGCAACGCGACGGGAGTAAATGCGACGGGAACAGGTAAATAATTTACCTAATACTATCTCTTATGTGGCGCAAACGAAGTTGCGCGGGTCAGCTAGTATTTAATAAAGACATTAAAGTCAGTTAATTGTCTCAGTGACATCGTTACATAGGTCAATAGTGTCAATACCAATATTTAACTACGTAGGCGGCTATAGATCACAGAAGACAAAACAAATCGTGCCTCCAGATCAAATCTGTTAATCGAATCTTGCTCGAAAGGGTTGCTATAAAATAGTTCTATACCTTTTTTTTTTTTTTTTTTTTTTTTTTTTTTTTTTTTTTTTTTTTTTTTTTTGTTTAACTTGAGGGAAAATCCTCAGCATCCATGAGGATTTTCCCCCCAAAAAAAAAAAAAAAAAAAAAAAAAAAAAAAAAAGGTATAGAACTATTTTACTAAATAGTTCTATACCTTATAAAAGGCAAACCATTATCCTAAAGTAGCGAGTCCCTCCAACATGTTAAACACGACCCCGATAAAAGATCTTTCACCGCGACCAAATAAATTATTAGACAACTGTCATCAGCCTTAAATCTTCCAACCTTGTTTTTTGTACCGGGATATATTTATTTAAATGCATAATATGTTATAAATATTTTTGGACTTAATACAAGCTGTCATATAATAAATACCCCCAAGCCCCAACAGAAGACTTGTTCGCTAATGGTGACTGCATTCCAACAGTGGGGATTGTCACCGAAGAAAAGTGGCGTGTCATTGAACTGTTCTGTGGTGAATTGCTCCGCTTCCGTCAGCTTGACAAATAAAATCAACCAAGTACCTATCATAACCCCGTTACTTTCAACAGTTTAGCAAGAAACACTGACAGTGCTTTACGAAGAATTTCCATTATCGAAAACACTTCTTGAAGTATCAATAACAAGGCCAGCAATGTTGACACATTCTCCCGCTGCGACTTTGCATCTAAAGTATGTCCTGCTGTACGAGGTAACTGATTCAGCGAGGCTATAAATACAAGCTAGGCACGTGTCTTCCATAGAACGCTATTTAATAAAGATAACCACGTCATGTTATTGTCCCGGTGACACCGGATAAGCACAGCAACCGGCCGATTGTCTCGCGACTATCGTAAATAACTCGCACCATGTCCGGTGTCGACCACGAATACTGAGTTGCTGACGACCACTCTAGCGAATCCTGGCGAGTGTACCCGTTCGCGTCCCCTATCTCAGCACACTTGCCTTCCTTCCCAGCTAGCTAACAAACCGCACACCCGGAGAAACGATAACATCGAGAACCCGCGGTAGAGCGTGCTCTCGGTGCGGCTAACAGGAAACAGCCTCTGCGCTAGGAATACGTATGAGGACGACGGTGCCGTGAGCTCGTTTATTTATCTAATCTAAATCCCAACTACTATCCATATATACTAATTATACCTTATTAAATATTGCTCTCGCTTTATAGTGCATTTTTATGTGAGCATCTTATAGGAATGCGGTCTCGAGACCTGCAATTTGAGCAATATAGAGACAATGTCGATCCTTGGACTTGAATTAGCCCACGGCTACGCATTCCAGCTGGAAAGAAACAATGGACACATGATATAAATAGATGGAATAAATATAAAATGGTTGTGTTTATTTGGTCTATTTTACCAAGTGAACGATATGCGAAGGGTGTATAGAGGGCGGGCAAGGATGGAGCGAGGCCGAAGTATGCTGAGGTCCGATAGTATCTGTGCATTGCGCTATAAATAGACGAGCAAGCGGACCCTTGAACCAGCCGCGGTCGTCACCGCGCGCGTCCGAGGGTTACTGCTTAATAACGTTACAACAAGATATACATATTAATAACATCATGTAGGGCATTAAACGAGAAAGAAGGTAGTTTTTTCTTTACTTTTTGTTGTAAATTATGATGAGTGTCATCTAATTAAGTTCAACGTAGGGTAATTTACCTGTCCCTAGGCAATCAATAGAATAGAATAGAATAGAATAAAACTTTATTTGTGCACCTCGTTAAAAACTATTTACAAAAATTAAACATACAGTATTGTACAAAGGGCGGTCTTATCGCTAAAAAGCAATTTCTTCCAGACAACCTTAGGATGGACAGAAAAGATTTATGTTATAATAGATGGGTAGTTTAGGTGTAGAGATTAAGCATATTTATACAGACTACATACATACATACCTACACAACATATACATATATATACATACCCATATATACAAATACACATAAACACATACATACATAAATAAATAAATAAATAAATATTCACGGACATCTCACACAACGCTATCTGATCCCAAAGTAAGCTAGGAATAACCTGCTTGTGCTATGGGTATCAGACCACGGATATTAATACTTATATTTTTTTTTTTAAATACATACATATTATACATAGAAACACCCAGACTCTTGAGACAAACATTTATGGGTCACAACATATATACATATATATAATTAATTATATTAATCAACATACATACCTACATATATATAAGTACATATACCTAGACATACGTTTATAAAAATAATATATACGTATAACAATAGTCAACTAGCCTCTATCTAGTTTCTAAATAATTCGTTGAAATCTGAAGTAATGCTAATGATACTCAATCTGCATTGACTTGACTTTTATCAGCGCTTTTAAAGCTTCTGATCTCACAAGGGATGCCACATACCTACCTTAGTTTTTTTCTCAGTTTTCAGGAAACTGAAGTCAATAAAGTTTGGTTGCGTAATGGGTAGCTATAGTTCTGGTATTCATATCCTGAAACTATCTTTTATACACCTATTCGTGGTAAAAGTAACCTCCATGGGGTTTTAACATAATGAGACATGAAAAGCATTCTGTACTTTTTTGTGAGTAATATTCATATTTTACTTTTTGTAAAACAGTTTTTATTCAATCAGTCAAATCAAATTTTAGCTGAAACTCGTCTCTGCGCCTACCGCCTACGTTAATAATGTATCTGTTTTTCTTAATTTTACCCTCTTTATATCAAGCTAAGATTTTGGTTGTGTAGGTTCTATAATATTCCGAAAGAATTCTGAATGTTTTCCTAGAAATTGAAAATATTACTTTATCCACTCGTTTCTCATAAATTTTTAAATTTCCATAGTAGATTTAACGGACTATTCGCATTGAAAGTAAGTTCTCAGCTAGTAGAAAAGGTTGACTTCGTTAAGATATCTTTTTAGGATGATACAGCAAATGATACTTAGTGACATTTCATGGAATTGAAGTAGCAATGAAGAAACAGTCTTTATTTTCTTTTCGTACAGTAAAGACGCCTTTATAGGAACATGTCATAAAAACATAGTTGAGCACGCGACATCCCTATTAGTCACCCGGTACCGCGACAATTCACCATAAAACACGCAGGCAGGGTGCAGCTTCTCGCTTGCTTGCTTTCATTCGCGCATGTGAACTACGCTCATTTTTTTCGCTGATTAGAGTAAAAGATGCACAACCGGTCGTGGAGCGAAGGCCGCAGCCAGGGCCGGGCTCGGGGCGAGGCGCGCCGCCTCCGCTGCCGCTAATGATGCGCCTGCGCAGAACCACTCCTAATTGGACGAACGCCGGAACGCTACAGGAAAAAATACACTTGCTACGGTTACAAAACAAAATAATCAGAATTGCAAAATACCTCTATCATACGATTATTAAAATTCTGATAAATTAACAATCGAGCATAAAACAAGTATACCTACAAATGTCATTATTACTCGTGTTCTTTTGCCTGGAATCGATTTGGAATACTTATTCTTTTTTATTATTTCTTATCAAGATCTGTAAGGTGTGAATATTTCAAGTATGACAAGGACTTCGGACTTCGAGGAAGTCATTCGTTTTTTAGTTACGTCACCGAGACAATTTTAATGGAATAATAATTGAATGTTTATAAGCACCATAACAGTTAGATACTGTATTCTTTTCTTTACGTGTACGTATAGCGTGGATAATACGATTATGTCAGAGGCACGTACTCTATACGAATTGCCCTTTAATAACGGTGGGACTGGGAGTGCAGTGAAGAGTTAGATTGTGAACGCACTAAACTCTGCCTAGCGTAGATAATGACATAATTCGCGATTGTTATTTGTTATTTAGCAACTGAAGCTCCCGTAAGATAATGACTAAGGAATATCATACGACCATACCATAGACATAAGAATATTGTTGCAGTTATGTAAGTTTACCAAATTAAATTAACCAATTTAGAACTAAAAAATATCTCGTCGTAAATTTGAAAAGTAAATATATCTGTGTACGTGCGCCATCAACTACTATTCTTTCTAAGGTTGTCTGAAAAAGATGGCTCTTCGCAATAAGACTGTCCACTTATCTTTAAAAATATAGAAAGCTATCTAGTAGATACTGCCACAGTTCCTATCTAATAGCTCATCCAATGTATTTAAATTGTCGACACCCACCTCTATTTCAAGTCGTAGGACGACGACAGGCAATGATGATTCACTCTGAAACTATCCATGTTTGAATTTCTGTGTACATTGCTGCTGCTTCATTGATTCCTGATTGGTTGCCATTGAAATTTGACAGCTGGATGATGACATCGTATACTTTTTAAAACATTTAGCGATTTTTTTTTTATATTTAGCTCGCCAAATTCACGTCGCCACCAGCCTGATGGAAAGCCGTGGCGCATCTAGCGATTGGGGATAGCTTTCTAGTCTTAAATAATGGTATTTCTAGTTATTGATATTGTGATTTTATTATCGATACCTAATATGTCAAGGCTGCATCATTTCAGAGCACGAAGAAACTCCATAAACATGGAGGAGGTTTCCGAATATGGTCCTGCTCCATGGCGTTCGTGTAAGTCCATGTGAGGAACTAACCCTTTATTCAGCCGTTTGTTCTCAGGTTTAGTTACACTCGCTTATATTTATGAACCCGAACAATTAAGAGCATTCTTTTCAAAGATGTACTTGAGCTTGAGCTGGAATATGAAATCGTGATACAATAATTTTTTAATGTTAATAAGTAAATGAATAAACAGTCAACATTTCTTCTTAATATTCCGTATATTTGAAAAAAGATATAGGTACAGAGTTCTTCACCTGAGAGCTTTCTTTGTTGGAAATCAGTAGAGAAATAATCTTTCGCTCAATTTTCGCAGCTTTCATAAGTTCATGACATATTGCAGCTGAATTAATTAGAATCCAAAATTAATTCAGCTGCAATATGTTATGAACCTTCAGCTAAGCTTTTTAACGAATTGTAGGGAAATGTTAAGAATTCGTATAGTAAGTTCAACTCATCTGTGCGCGCGGCCCTATGTGTGGGTAAACCTCATATAAACACAGTGACTTCGTGTGCGTGACAAGAGGTACAGTGAAGTACGAAATACAAAAACACTTGTTTAACTAAAATATAAAACTTAAGGGGTGAAATGTATGTTAAACATATTATGTTTTGCTGCTAAAAGAATAAAATTGAGGAATTATAGGATTCACTGCTCTCTATAAGGTTAATTATTAATTCAAATTCCATATCAAAATGTCCATAGTATTCTTCTTCTTTGTATTACGCCACATCTCTTCATCAATTTGACCTAAACGTTCGTTTATTAATTTCATTATTCCCATCACATTTTGTTCGATGTTATGCGAAGCATTTTTTTTTTAAAATTCCCCATTCATTTTCGATTGGGTTTAGTTCAGGATGATACGGTGGTAGCCGAAGAACTTTTAAGCCATACGGCTGAAGTGTGTCATCAATCTTATAACAAACTACTGACCCTTGCAACTTCGTTTACATCACTTAAGGTGTACGAAAGGAGAGGTATTTCTTCATCATACTCATCAAGCAGCGTGTAAAACTGTCCTGCCCTCTCCCAAATGAACCGCGCAAAATATCGGGATCAAAAGTATCCCAGAACCTTCTTCGGATCCTAATCTCAGATTGTACCAAGTTTCATTTAAATCAATTTAGTAGTTTCAGCGTGATACTTATTCGGGATACAGACAGACAGACAGACATGAAAATTTTTAATTACATTTTCGGCTTCAGTATCGATTAGAGAACGCCCTACAATTAAAATTTTCTAATTATCTTCCATGTACAGACTCTCGACCCTCAACAGTTTTTTTAGACGTATAGATTATGATCTTTTTACGTTTTAAATCAAGTCAAACACTTCAATTTTTGTCATATTTGCTGTATAAGCAATGTTCTTTTTCTATCGACCAACTCTGCATTTCAATTTTTTTTTTGCATTAGAATTTGGAGCTCTATCATTTTTTGACTATTCTGTAGGCCTTTATAAGTTAGACAATTCTACCATATATTATTTTGTTATGTCTCGAACACCTTATTTTTTTCTGACATCTCCAACTAATAACGTTATATTTTAGTCAATGTATATACAAACTCAGCAAATTATATTATACGCAAACCGTTCTCAAGAATCATTGGTGATCTCAGCATGAAAATCCATGCAGTAGTTTTTAAGTTTATCGTGAACAGACAGACGCGGCGGGGACTTTGTTTTATAATAATATGTAGTGATAAAAAATATTAATTACATCGAATTGACACATCAAAAATATTTACCTGACTTCTTAAACATTTTCTCAGTGAAGGACTAGACATTTTCTTTAACGACTGTACCCATGGGATTATCACTTAGAACACTGTGTAATGAATTATAATGTAACCAACTTACACAGGATGTCAACGTTGCAGTTACATTGAGACTTGTCATGATATTTAATTTCGCTTCATTATAACGTAAGAGTTGCCTTCAAAACGTGGTAGATGACGCTGTAGGCTTTTTGTCTATTATGATTTTAAATTCGCGGCCACGCAGAGAGTTTTCTGCAAAGACTGCTTGGCACCGCTGGTGTCGTTAATAAGTCAGTTACGTCTCTATCTCATAATATACAAATGTACTCTGTGAAGACGGCCGCGTCACTGCCACACAAATGAAAATTGTATAATTATTAGCGCACGCACACATAGCGCCGCGCGCACTGATGAGTTGAAATATTTATACCTACTTGGCTCCACAGCAATAACAAAAATATCACACTAAAAAGATATAGTAAAGGTGTAGCCATACTTCACTATGATTGATGAATATCATTGGGTTGCCGTTATTGTGGACTGTCGCAAACACTAGTTCAGACACTAACGGTAAAAGGGCAGTTCACTGGGCGCAGATCATACAATGATGTTCACCCGTAGTTCAGTTCCTGTAATGTTTTGACAGATGTGTATTAAAGCGCGTGCTCTATGGTGACTCGAGCGCACGCACCGGCCACCGCGGCTCAACAAATTCCTACGTGGTCACCCATTTCATTTCATTTAATAGCTTGTCATATTAATTGTACCCGTAAAGTTTTCTTTGTCTTTCGTGAGAGCCTTATAGGAACCTGAAACGTTTATAGTTTTCCATGCGTTCTCGTCCGCATCTAATAAAATATTAACCGCTACGATTGAAGCGATGTATAAAGTTGTAAATAAGGGGATTCGTTGCGGCCTTTTATGTTTGATAATAAAATGAATGACTCTCGTCCCACGAACGTGTCATTTCAATTCCACGGACACGTTTTAGCGTCCAATCGGCGCTAACTTGTCCATGCTGAGATTTCCTGGTTATCACATCTCGTCCTGTAAATTGTCATTTCTTATTGCAGCCATCGATGCGGCTTGACTAACGAAGATTTGAATCGACGTTGGTGTAAACCGAGTAGCGTTCTCCACCCCTCAATATATCATACAAAAGTGAGTTCAAAAGTCTTGAAGATGAGGAATTGTGCTAAGTAATACTAAGAAGTGATTATCGCAAAATTTGTAAGAATTTTGTCGTACAAACTAGTAGAGAGAGAGTTACATCTTACTTCTTACTAATATTATAAATGCGAAAGTTTGTGAGTGTGGATGTTTGTTACTCTTTCACGCTCAAACCGCTGAACGGATCGGGCTGAAATTTGGTACGGAGATACATTATAGTCTGGAATAACACATAGGCTACCTTTTATCTCATATATAAGCTGCGGGCATAAGCTAGTAATATATACATTAAACATTCTGATTCTCAAACCAATAGCCATTCGCACGATCGCGAGATTGTGGAGTTTGGTATGTCTATTCATGTTATTATTCTTATGAATAAAAAATGTAATTTCCTAACCAGGGTTTGATTGAATACCTTGTACGAGTATGGAAGAAGCCTCCATTAGTGTACTGCGACTATCACGGGCATTCTCGCAAGAAGAATGTTTTCTTCTACGGTTGCGCGACGGCTGAGAGCTGGTGCAGCAATGACCGTCTCGGACCTGACGAACCTGTCAAGTATTTAGTAAGCTGATTACTATTTGATTTGTTTTTGTATGTTGATACTTTTCTTTAGATATCAGGATAATATTTATTGCATTAAGTAGGTATGTTCAAAAACGACGATGTTTAGCTACGTAAATGTTAATATCGAAAATGTATAATACGTATTTACATTCGATTCTTTACAAGTTAAAAGTAATACTTCTTTACAAGTTAATAAACTAAAATAATTAACGTACATAACTGAAAACCATTATAGTAAGAGCTGTTCTCCCCAAAAATCTGGTATATTTCATCAGTTTCGAACGAGACTCGATTGCTTATCGCTCAAAGCAGAGCACCTCCCTGGCAAAGGAGAATACAAATACTAAACACTTTTGGGAGCTGGGTCAGATGTGTAAACCTGTCGTACTATTACAATAACCTTGCATAAAATAAATTCATTATGTTGGTATAGTCTTTTTGAGATTAAACTGTTTAAACGCGAACCTACACCCGCCAGTTTTTCAGGTTTATTACGTCTGCCTTTGACATAGAGTATAATTGAAACCGTGTCAGTTAGTGTCACGTCTGCCGTTTAAAGTTACTTTTTTATGAATGAACTTCAATGCAGTACGTATTGTACTTACTTTGAAGTAAGAACAAAACTTGAACGAACAAAATTGTGCATCTCTAAGTAAAAAGTCCCTGCAACAATGTTGTGTCGCCTACAATGTTTTAAACCAGAATATTTTCATACAAATTAAGTTATTTATATCTTAATAGATGCTGCCAGCACTCATGCATAGGATATCTCCAGCGTTTGCTCTGGGTTCTTGCTCTTTTCGGGTGGAGAGAGAGAGGGAGAGCACTGCACGTGTGACAGTCTGGCGCCATCTTGGAGTCACCAGGTCCTATACAATGGAGGCATCTTTCTGCGGATTTGATCGAGGGCCTTTCAAGGTAGGAAACGTTTTCTGCTTGTACGTAGATCCTACTAATTTTAGACTATTTGGGTGTAGGTACTAAGTCACCGAGATAGTAGTCTGCAAAGCCTGATGGCTAACATTGCGCAGTTTCTTAATAATATTTATTTCTTTTTATTTTATTTTATTTTATTCAAAGTATAGATAGTAGGTATATTGAAAGATACCTAAACGATAAGGAAATTAACTAACATTGTATGTACAGGAGCCGATTTATTTAAAACGCGATATACTTATGTACTTATTTACTTACTTGAAATTAAATGTGATAATTCAATCTTTTAATTTCATATCACAGGTAATACGATATTTTTAAGTATCTTTATTCTTTATTGTTTCATTAGAAATTTGTTTCTAATGAGCTATTTTATGTCATGCTAGACGCTATCAACGGACAGTCGAGAAGATATTAATTTTTATTGATTGGACCTTAGGATGTATTACCATCGTACTGATAATTGATGCGTGCCTTATTGGGCGCCCGTTTTTAGAATACCTGATATTCCATTTACGGCACCTAATATTATTTTCATAGGTGCCATTAGTGGAACAATTTTAATTGGAAACTTTTTTACATAGGCACCTGCGGATTAGTAAGTAAGTACTGGTATTGTGGATGCTGAGGAGATTTTCAGGACCCTCCCCCACCCCCAGGACCACAGGAAATTTTCCTCTGGTACCCTAAAAAAGGGTGCCCAATTTGGCATTATTTTTTTAGTTCAATATTAATAAGCAGAACCATTATGGTAATAGGTACAAACTTAAAGTCAATTAGTCCTATCTAACAGTCGTGTTACTTTATTGCTTTTAAAAGTTTAACAGCGAAATAGGCTTATCAATACATATAATAAAATCGTAACAGGTCGCTGTCTGTACATGGAAGATAAATAAGAAAAAATATTATAGGGGGGCTTTATGAACGCAATAGAACCCAAAACAATGATTTTTAGAATTTTTGTCTGTTTGTCTGTATGTCTGTATGTCTGTATATCTGTTTGTCTGTACGGTTGTGCACGCTAATCTCAGTAACCGCTCAACCGATTGCAATGCGGTTTTTTTTATTGTGTTGAGGTTTGCTCCAGTTAACATTTAGCGTTTGTTTTATGTAAATCAGTTTAGAAATAAAAGAGTTATAGCACTTTTAAGAATCAGATATTTTGAAAATTTTGATTGTAGGGGTTTCTTTGAATGTGAGTGAACCTAAACTGGCGTGTTGGCTTAATCATAAAAGAGCTTAATGATTAAGACTATTTTTAAACAATTCAGATAAAGAAATACCTTTCCTTTCATACACCTTATGTGACGTAAACGAAGTTGCGGGCTCAGCTAGTGTTAAATACTAATCTCTTAAACGCCTTCGCCTTGACGGTAGAGTGGGTTCATGGTCTTTATTGCCGTGGATAGGATTTGAACTTACCACCTCTGTACTACGATAAATTAAAAGGTGTAGACTCGTACGAGTGATATGAGCTTAGTTGTTTCTTAGCGATACGAATTTAATGGATTCATGAACTTTAGTTTCCGACCCATTTCTTTGAAATATTGAAAGTTTCGCGTTACTATGCGCTTACCCTAAGGTACGTTTATAGCACTTTATAGTATACTAGCTGACCCGCTCAACTGCGATTACGTTACATAAGACTATTTTAATATGGTTAAATACTAATAAACCTTCCTCTTGAATCACTCCATCTATTGCTGAAAAGTGTATGAAAATCTATTTGCGAACAGAAAAAAAATGTAAAGAATAGATGATGGTAAAGATTAAATTAACCTCTAAATGTGTTTAGCTTCAAATACAGTGTTCCACCTTAGGTGAGATCCAATTTAAAATTCATTTCGCATCGCTAGGCGCTAGGAAACAACTCTAGGTTGCCTGAAAGAGATTGCCTTGTGCGATAAGGCCACCCATTGTCATACCTACCAATAAGTTTAATATTAACTCAATTCAATCAAATGTATTACCTGGTGTACAATAAAGAGATTTTATGTTATGGTATGTTAACTTAGCCTATTCTATAGGACTCTACACGTTTAATCGTACTAGTACAGATTCCTATTAGAAATGTCAGGTTTCAGTGATGAATGATAAAGGTACTTAACTTAGTATTGTGCTTGAGATGAGGGCTCATACATCTAGCGATGTCCAGCCTGTCCGGCTTATAGTTGAGTCTAGATCTTAGACAGATACCAAGTTGGAAGATACTTATCTTTTGCGTCTAGTTCACGTTGCTTTTTATTAATGACCAGTAGGTTCTAGAACAGAGCTCGGGATGGTTGAAAATTAAAATGAAATATCTGTACTGAAGTTTAATAGAAGCGTTTAGATAGAATTTAAGAAAAGACCGCAACCAGCCGTACAGTACGGTGCACCATTCAAGCCCACAGGCATATTAAATTCGTATAGAGTCAACCATTAGTTTTACATTTCTAGATTCATTGCGTGCACTTTATAGGGTCATTCTTGTCTTGTTCAGTTAAAATTTGATGTCTCTTTTTTTCTCCTAATATGTAGATACTACCTAAACCCACTCTACCAGTTTACGAACCTATCACGATTTTCTATGAAATTGGAGGCGTAACTCGAGTATTGTTTATCCTTTGCAAGTGTTTGAAGGATTTCGCCAAGACATGCATTTTAATGACTGGTTTTATAGAGTTGCGACTCTATAGATAAACGCATGTATTATAAAAGTGTAGGTATGTAATTGTCGGTATCTTAAGGCATCCGTATTGCTTGTAGTGTAATAAAAAAATATCTGTACATATTTGTATATTGTTTCCACCAGGGTTTCCACCTGAACACGCAGCACTTGCAGAACGTCGGTCTCGACTTCTGCGAGGCGCTGAACGGCCTCAACGAGACCGCCACCAACGTCGACATTCAGCTCACCAAGGACCTTAACGAGTGAGCTCCTTTATTTATTTACAAACCTAAGTGCTTTTCTTACCTACTGGTTATTCTTGCAGCGCTCGTAGCCCCGGTGACTCCGTGTTCTTTAAACTATCTCTCCAGGAAACATCTTTCGCGATGGCTAGTAAATTAATAATGGAGCCTGTCAACTTGGACTACCGACTACCCATGTTTCTGGCAATCGGCACTAATGGCAAAAGAAAGTAAACATGTTTAAAAGCCTTTCGACCGCTAAGTATAGCGGTTACAAAGTACGGTTGCTACGAGTACGTAGCAACCGTACTTTGTAACCAGTTACTTGCCTAAAAAGAAATTGTCATTCAGGCTCGTTATCAAGATAATGGGATATAACCCTACCCGAGTCCCGCCACACCACAATACTGCGGAGCCCTCGCCGTAGACTTGACTTTGTCCAAGACTTCCATGACCGGGAGCCTGTGTACAGTCTGTCCACAGGCCCCCGGTCATGTAAGGCGGCGGGGCTGCTCACCGTCTTTACAGAAGCAGGCCCAAGCCGACTGAGAGGCGTGATATTTTCTGGCACGCCTGGCGCTCCAAGGAGCGGTATAACACCCGAACCATCTCCTGACTCGGTATTGTAAACCCCGTGAGGCCTCAGTGGTAGTCAAGATCTGTTGGGAATCCTGGGAGATCCTGTCGATAGCTTATCCTGGGCTCCCAGTCGAAGGCAGTGGTAGGGAACCCTGTGGTTTTAGTCGGTAAGAGTTCGACATAGCTTATATGAAATATTTCCAAATGTAAAAAAGGCACAGAACAATTTCAAAACCAACTTGATTTTATTTTCAGTGTCGATCTTTCTAGTTAGGTACTAAAATAAGGTCTAGTATAGAGTTCCAAAAAGAATTAAAAAAAACATCATAACTCAATGATCTATAACCAAGATATTTGAGACAGCCCTGAATCCTCAATGTCAACATATCTACAATTTTCTTATATAAATACGTATAGTTCCATGAAAATAACGGATAATTCCTCTTTCATCGACCACCTAAAGAAGTAATCCACATAGTACGTAATTAGCTACTCTATCTAACTTGTATTATAATTTATGTTCAAAGGTACATCTTACTTCTTAGTGATAACGGTTTAGAGATATTTAATAATATGTCCAGGTTTGTATATCTGTAATAAACGATAGTTTTTACTTGACAGAAATATCGTTGAGATAAATCTAATTGGTGCAGCAAAAGACAGGCAAGTTATTTCATTAAACTGACACCGTAAAACATTGAAAATAGTCTCTAGTTTTTCTGCATGATATGTAATAACAAACCATGAATATCTAATAATAACCATGATTTTTTTTTTCATTATCTGCTTTCGTAGCACGTGACCCTCCTTGAATTCTCATTCTATTTTTAAACTCTAATAAGTAAGCCAGAGCCTTCCCTTCCCGCCATTGTTATCGTTTGCTCTGCGCATAATGAAAATTGTTGAGAAATTCTTTTGCATCGTTGTTGCTGCTCTGATTCTAAAAATATACAAAGCTTGTTTTAAATGTAAATATTTTAATCAGAGAAATTCACGGTGATTTTTGGTCTCGCCTGATGGCAAGAGAAGGCGACATCTAACAATTGGGAGCCATCTTCAATACACATTGTCAATATTCAGCAAGATTACTTTGGCATGTACCTATTCGTTGACGCTTGACTGGAGGTTGTAAGAGGGAACTACCTACGTACAGTATACGCAGGGCGTTGAGGGTTTCTATGGTTCCACAGAGAAACGATATTTTGAATCGCTCAGTTCTTGCGAAGATTTTCTCCACATTATGAGAGTGGCATAATATCTGTCCGACTAGTGTTTTGGGATCAAAAATGAGACACTGGTATTGATCAAATTGAATAGCTCTTCAGTACACCCTGTCAGTGGCTGGGACTGCTTCGCTAGACTACAGCCAGAGACGCTATTGCTCCAAACACCACGCCAACGACGGCTATACGAAATATGTTTCCAGCCAACTTTCTAATTTTTTATTGTGCCAAATAATAAACGACTTTCAGCAATGCCAAAAGCGTAATTCAATCCCAAAAGTACAAAAAGGTATATTCCCCGGCTGGGGGTGCGTAATCTGTGTAAAAGTACACCCCCCAGAGCATAATAAGCAAAAGGCACGTAAAATGTAAAAATCGCGTAGGTACATAACTCGATAAAGAGTAATTGCATCCTTACACCATTATTAAGGCTTGTTCACACAAGGTCGCGCAATATAAAACAAAACTGATGAGCATCTAGAGATTATAATTAATTGGGTAACGTACCCACATCGTACAAGTTTATAAACAAATCTGCCTACTTTATACGTAGGTTACGAAGGAAAAGGAATTAGTTATTACCTAAACCTACCTGTACAAAATACTACGTTACGCTACGTATATATAACGCTACAAAGTTTTTGAAAAATAAATCAGTACAATATTAGAAAACATAACCTACCTACTTTTTGAGTACCTAGTTGAATTGTGGGACATTCTCACACAACGTCATGTAGCCCAAATTAAGCTTATAATAGATAATATTATCATAAGCTTGTCCTATGGGATCTAGACAACTTATAAACATACTTATATTAAACCTTCAGCCGTCTTCGAAACCGTTGCTAAGTAACCAGTGTCGTACGAAGAATAATTCCTCAATACGAAACCAGTTTCGTAAGAAGAAGACTTTTCCTGCTACGAAACTGGTTTGCATACAAGCCCGTGCTACGTAACCAGTGTCGTACGAAGAATTTTAAATTCTTCTATCTTTACACCTGGGTTTCACCGTGGCTCTATATCTATTGCCCTTTTTAATAATAATAATAATAAATCTTTATTTTCAAGCAACATTAGAGACAGTTACAGGTGTTATTAACTTACTCTACGGCTTTAATAACTATTATCTTTCGTTTATCTAATAACCCACAGATTAATTCAAAAATTACGTCGGACTAGCTTACGTGAACTCTCTTCAGGAGTTCACGTCTAGGTCTCGTAATTTTTTACGGCTTCTGTACTTAAAGTTCACTTTATCGAAATGAACACTATAAGTAGGTACCTACTCGTAAGTAACTTGTTAATGTAAAAATAGGACTCAAGTTGGGGGCACATATTCATAGCAAGGCTAGGGCGGTCGGAACTCTAAATCAGGCTCTGCGGATAATAACTATGCTAGTCACCTTAGATAAGTGTTTTTACCATCAACGAACTTATTCTTTTAACGAAACTATAGTTTCGTAGGAAGTAAACGTCTTCTTGTTACCTACTAAACTGGTTTCGTACTAAGCGAAATTATTCTTCGTACGACACTAGTTACGTAGCAACGGTTTCGTAGACGGCCGGAAGGTTTTTAAATACATAAGTACACATTAAACATAGAAACACCCAAACTCCGAAACAAATATTTGAACCGGGTCGAAATCAAACCCGGGACCTCAGTCGGTTCACTGCCACCTGCGCCACCGAAGCACAGAACAAATTTCAGCTAAAACCGTTCAACCGTTAGAGCGTGAAATAGTAACAAGCATACATACATCCACACTCACAAACTTTCGCATTTATAATACCCGTATTAGTATATAACCAAAGAGCATAACTTAAGTCTTTCTTCTAAATCTTCACATGAACATTGCATATTTGATAGATGCAAGTAAGTTGCAAAAAGGGTAATCGGTACTTATTAATTTACTGCCGGCCGTCCTTTCAAGGCTAAGCGAATGGGGTTTTGACTTTTATTAGTCCCCTACTACCATGTCTAGCTCTATTACGCTTAGCAAAGCGCCACAGTGAAGAGTCATCGAACTATTTCAAAATACTGCATCGCGCTATAAGAGTTCTTGCAAAAAATTAAGATTAGGCGCAACAATCCAACATAAACCTTACGGTCGCGGCCACACACCTAATGACTTTACGTGATCCGGAGGATACTGCCTTAGAGGTACAGAAAGATCTCACCCTGTTCCTCCAAATGGCAACATAAGGTTCATTACATAAGATGTCAGCGACAGACCGCAAAACAAGTTTAACATGTTAAGGCCAGCTTTATTCGTGAAAATTCAACATTGATATGTGGCTACAACATATAAGCGACACGCTAATGAAGAAAAGCGATTATGTTACAATGTAGTTCCATAATTACTAGTCCTTTTAAACTAGTCATACAACCCTGTTCCCGGGTTTAAAATATTCTGTAAGCCATAAACGTGTAAACTATTTGTTTTTATGGCTTATTTAACTCAAGTCACAGCTTCACAAGTCCTTTGAATGTGGTATATGTTTTAAACTCTGCATGTAAAGGTTGTGTGCGTTCTAACTTATCGCTTGTGGTTGGTATGTGATGTGTGAATATCTATCCAGCATTTTTATATTGCTTCGGTGCCTACGATATTGCCCTTATTTCATCACTTTATAATATTAAGGTACGAAAATTACGAAAGGTATCATTTTCTATCAAAACCAGTCACTGTTAATTTTAAACACTATATTTTTCCGTAAAACCCCATCAGCTACTGGTCCACTGTCAACCACACCCGCAAGTGGTTCACCCAATAACGGATAAGAGGCGAAGAAAATGATTGTACCAAGCACTCTGAACAAACTTAGTATAGTAAGGGATCAAACACCCTCCCAATATAAAACTAGGAAAAGATTGATATGACTTTTCAATCACCCCGATGGTCATGATGGAGATATTTTCACCCCGTAACAAGAATAGATACTGCTTGCTCTCAACTCACCCAAAATTATATTTAAATAAAACATTCCAATATCGATTTAAATGTTTGTCGACAGTGAACTGGCAGGGGACAGCGAGGCTGGCTCCGGAACAGACAGCGTCCTGAAGACGGACTCTGATGAAGATTTCGACTAATTTATATCTTTATCATCGTAGGATAAGCGCGTACAGCGTAAATAGTTTACATATAATATACTCATTCAGGTTCGGTCTGTGATTTTTGCAACCCTAGACGACCTCCATGTGTATCTCAAAAAAGAGTAATAGTAACAAAATTTAATAGTTTCCGTCGTCACGATGTAGCGAAAATACCTGATGCCGATTTAGAATTACCTCGCATATAACAAGATACCTACATAGTTTATGTATGTATACGCCAAGGACAGTCTTCTCTTTAAGTTGCGTATTTATTTATATTTATAATGTTAGTGTTGATGTTGTGTACCCAAATTGGTTCATGTTTAGGGACATGATAAGTACGACTGTGTTTGAAAGACATATTTAATTTGTTTTGATGTGATAGTAAATTTTAAGTTTCTTGTGATTTGTGGTCTCAATTAAAATAAAGTATGAAATCTCACGTATTTTTATTTGAACTTACAATCCTAGCGTAGGTAAATCTCCCAGGAGACCTTTCGGACTGTGTTGGTTCCACTAAACAGTCCGCTTTGCCCACTCAAGAACAACAACCGTGAAAGAACTCCCCAACACGCGAGAGAACTCCCCAACACACCACCCAAGGGGTGGATTTCCGGAATTATATATTACTAGCTGACCCGCGCAACTTCGTTTGCGCCACATACGAGAGAGTATTACTGTAGAGCAGTACTCCCGTAGCGTCTCGTTGTTAATATTCAATACTACGTGAGAGAGAGAGAGAGAGAGAGGTTTCTCGTCGCGTGTATTTCCGTCGCATTATATTTAAAAACAATTTCGTTTATGAAAGAGGTATTCCGCGGCATTAGGTACCTATTGTAGAAAAAAATTGATAGCCATTAAAATGGTTATTGCGCACCAACCCAAAGATAGACACATGCTATCGCGCTTTTTCTTTTAGAACTTTTTTTAAGAGAAACAATTTTCTAGTACATATTTTTTACATAACTATAAATATTTACGCAGCACACGCAACGAAGCTCTCAAAAGGAATAACTTTTCCCCCGTTTTTGAAACATTTACTATTACTGCTCCGCTCCTATTCGTTGTAGCGTGATGCTACATAGCCTATGACACTCCACAATAACGTAGCTTTCTATTGGTGAAAGAATTTATTAAATCGGTTCAGTAGATCCCGAGATTACCCCTTACAATTTAACAAATATACAAACACACAAACTTTACTTCTTTATAATATTAGTATAGATTAATCCAATTAGACCCTCGGTTCCGAACCTAGGGGTAATTACCCCCGCGGGGGTAAAACAGCTATTGGATGGTAACAGAGGACAGAGGTGATGCCCAAAATAGATGAGTAAAAATATGATTGTAAGTATAAAATAAATACCTAGGTAGGTACGCGGCATCGCGATCTCTCGTGTTGGTAGAATCTCAGTGAAGTGAAGAGCGAGAAGGTGCACATTTTGGCGAAAAACAGCTTTAGAATACCCCATCATTGCTAACAGAACTCTGAACATGTTGGTACCGTTTGCTACCACTTTAAGATGCGAGAGTGGCTTCTCAACTCTGGTAACATTGAAAATAAATCCAGACACCATCTGAACTAGGGAAAACATTGAAAATAAATCCAGACACCATCTGAACTAGGGAATGCAATCCCGAAACGAGATCGCAAATTCAATATCCCGCAGGATTAGAAATATCAATCCTGCTAGATCCCGGAACTTTCGGGATCTCATCTAGTTTAAAAAAAAAATTGGTGACTGAAAACGATGAAAACTGCTTGTTCGTAATAGTCACAGCGCTGCACAGCCCCTCGTCGGGCACTTCACACGCGTGGGGCTAGATCTGGCGGATAACCAGTTTGGTTTCCGTCATGGGTGTTTCGTCGTGGACGCGATCATACGCATTCGAGACCAGACTGAGGAAGCAATATCGCAGAGCGAGGTGGTGATGCCGGTGTCTCTTGACATCGCCTTCAACACTTTGGCCTGGAGCTGCGTTAAGGAGGCCTTTCTCCTAGGCTCCTAGGCCTACCTCCATCGAATTGTCGGGGCTTATCTTTCCAAGAGGGCCATAACTTACCTGAGCTGGCTGGGATCGATTCGGCGAGATTCCGCGGTGTTCCGCAGGGATCGGTCCTAGGACCGCTTCTGTGGAACATCGAGTACGATTGGGCGCAGCGCGGCCGTTGCGTAGAGACAGACACACAGTTATTAAAACTTATAACACCCCTCGTTTTTCGTCGGGGGTTAAAAATAAAAGACGTGTTAATTTTGAAATTAAAAAGCACCCCACCATCCTCAGCCCCCGATCATGGAGGCCGATAGTCTTGGGCGAAGAAAAGTCTGCAGCGTCCTGTCCGCAGACTGCGGAACTCGGGTGGTAGAGTTCTCTCCCGCAGAAAGACGCAGCGGTGTCCCACTTACTCCCACTGGAGATCATTTGACCATGGTCTCTACAGGAGATGGTCTCCAGCGAGAGAATGTCCAAGTCCATACCTGTTACGAGTTACGAGGACCTGGCGCTGTAGCGCCCATGCTGTGCACTACACCAATGTGTGGAGCGCTGTGTCCTCGCTGCGTTCTTCGCAGTGCTGGCACTCAGCCGTGGTTTCCCTGTGTCCCCCTGAGATCGTGCGATATACTTATCACCTTGACGGCCATAGCATGCAGGCTAAGTAGTACAGCCGCATTGCGGGCTGTCAAGGTCTCCGCTCTTACGGGGGCCCCATAGGGATAAAAGTAAAGCACTCCGCACTATCCCAAGGCAGTCTCCTGCAGGGTGCGTTGGGTCCTCTTATGTTGGACAACAACCGCGAGAGTGCGGCTGTTGCCCCTCAGTTTTGGCACCAAACTTCGGAAGTTCAGAAGTCTCATCGGCCATCGAGTACGAGCCCCAGATACTTCATCGAGGGCTCAGTACCGATGCTGACGCTCCCTACCTTTATGCTGGATCCAGCAGGTGGCCTAATCCAAGGTCCGTGAAAGCACAGAGCTTCGGATTGGTAAAGGGCGACCTCAAGACCCAGCGGACAGTATTTGACCCACAACTTGAGCAACGCCTTCCGTGGCCTTTAGGGCTGCGTCTCGGTGCATTGCTCATCGCGCCGTAATGAGGGTGTCATAGGCGTAACACGTTACGTCGACACTTCTAAGCAACGTGCCGCGCAGCACCCAATCGTACCCGATGTTCCACAGAAGCGGTCCTAGAACCGATCCCTGCGGAACACCGTTGAATCTCGCCGAATTGACCTTAGCCAGCTCAGGTAAGTTATGGCCTTCTCGGAAAGATAAGCCCCGACAATTCGACGGAGGTAGGGAGGCACGCCATGATAAATAAGGTTTTCCTAAAGCAGCTCCAGGCCAAAGTGTTGAAGGCGATGGCGATGTCAAGAGACACCGGCATCACCACCTCGCTCTGCGATATTGCTTCCTCCGTCAGATCTCGAATGCGTATGATCGTGTCCACGACGAAGCACCCCAGACCGAAACCAAACGGAAATTAAGTTGATTTTTTTTTTAATTGGGGGTAAAATCTGTTTCTCTAACATGCCATAGGGGTAACAGCTCTGTAAAGGTTAGGAACCAATGAATTAGACCATTACTCCACCCATGAAATGGGTGGATTTCGAAGATGGATAAAACACATTGAGATCGACAAAATAAATGAATCGAAAAAAACAAATGACGATCGAAAAAACAAATGATGGTCGGATAAACAAATGAAGATTGACACAACAAATAAAGATCGACAAAACAAACGACGGCGACGGACGGATAAACAAATGAAGACTGACAAAACAAATGAAGATCGACAAAACAAAAAAATTACGGTCGGATAAACAAATGAAGATCGACAAAACAAATGATGGTCGGATAAACAAATGAAGATTGACAAAACAAATGAAGATCGACAAAACAAGGAAAATATAATAAAATAAATAAATATATAAAATAGAAGAAAATAATCGAGCTACGATTGCCATTGAAAAAAATAGGTGCAAGCAATTCTCGATCTTATGCACATGCATAATATTTATTTATTTTTTACATAGCCGTGATCAGTGATGTCTGTTAACGCCTAAAAGAACATTTTTAGAGAAGTGTCATTAAGATCGAGATTTGCTTGCACCTATTTTCTAGCTATCAATCGTAATAGCTAGATTATTTTCTTCTATTTTATATATTTATTTATTTTATTATATTTTCCTTGTTTTGTCGATCTTCATTTGTTTTGTCAATCTTCATTTGTTTATCCGACCGTCATTTGTTTTGACGGTCTTCATTTGTTTTGCCGATCTTCATTAGTTTTTTCGATAGTCATTTGTTTATCCGACCGTCATTTGTTTCGACGATCTTCATTTGTTTTGCCGATCTTCATTTGTTTTTTCGACCCTTATTTGGATCTTTTTTATTTATCATGAATAGATCCGGAAATCCCTTGGGTGGAATTCCGGACATACCATAACATGTAATTCCGGTTATCCACCCCATTGGGTGGATTAACGGACTAATCCATACTAATCTGTAAATTGATGCAAGCAATTCTCGTCCTTAATGACATTTCTCTAAAAATGTTTTGTTTTGATCATTGGTTTCACCGATTTTTATTTGTTTCGTCGGTCGTTTTTTTTTTAATTATAAGCTCGCCAAAATGATGTCGCCTGTCTGATGCTAAGCCGTGGCGCATCTAGCGATTGGGGACCATTCTCACAGTCCGTAAGACTTCTGACAGTGATCCTCAATTTGGCGGATATATAATAATTCGGATAGCACGTCTCTGCATAGCGTCAAGCGCGTCTAGTAAGTATTGATGATGATGATGATTCCATGATGAATCATCTCATAGGTGAGAACAGTATTCCACGCAGGGGCGAATCTGCGGTTTATTCGCAGTTTGGCTGTATCGCAAAACGTCTACCGTTCTGAAAATGTCTCCTTCGCTGATTTATTGTTTTAGCGGAATGTCTTATACGCTGATTGTCTCTTTAGCTGATTGTCGCTTTCGTTGATTGTCTGTTTCGCAAAGGTCGCGATAGGTAACTTTGACTATAATTCCTTCCGGTCGACTTTGTCCATTTCCTAACTTGACCACTTCCAAACTTGTCCACTTCCTAAATTGTCCACTCCTAAGTTGTCCTTTTCCTGAATTGTTCCTTCATTCTTAATTTGTCTTCTTCTCAGATAGTCTATTCTAAATTCGTCATTTCCTATTCTGTCACTTCCACCTCCTAACTTGTACACTTTCAATTCCTGGAACGCTGGATCCGGATTGGTTCATGAGCTGGTTTTTAAGTTTCCTTACCCAGATTGTCTGTCTATTCGTCTGTCTGTCGCCAACCTGTATCTCGGTAAGATCGGTAAAACAAATGAAGATCAACAAAACAAATGAAGATCGATCAAATAAATGAAGATCAACAAAACAAATGAAGATCGACGAAACAAATGAAGATCGACAAAACACATGAAGATCAGTGAAACAAATGAAGAATCTTTAAAAGATCTGCATATGTTTTATCGGTCTTCATTTGTTTTTCGATCTTTATTTGTTTTGCCGATCCTCATTTGTTTTTTCGATGTTCATTTGTAGCGCCGATTTTCATTTGTTTCGCCAATTTTCATTTATTTTGTCTATCTTTTGTTTTACCGATCTTCTTTTGTTTAATCGATCTTCATTTGTTTCATTGACCTTCATTTGTTTGACATTTAAAATTGACAATTTAAAAAGAAGACGATACGGGAAGTAGTCAAGTTAGGAAGTGACAACTTTGGAAATGGTAAAGTTAGGAAGATGCAAATTTAGGAAGTGGACAAGTTTGGATTGTCTCATCTCATAATGTCCTTTTCTCGAAATGGCCTTTCTCATAATGTCCTTTTCTCGAAATGTCCTTTCTCATAATGTCCTCTCTCAAAATGTCCTTTTCTCGAAAAGTTCTTTTCTCAAAATGTCCTTTTCGCGAAATGTCCATTTCTCAAAATGTCCTTTTCGCGAAATGTTCTTTTCTCAAAATGTCCCTTTCACAAAATATGTACACTACAGGATTAACCCGCTTCCGCATTAGCCTTCGTGGTTATTTTTTTTATAACCACCTAAGTTTTGTTTAGGTGGTTATAAAAAAATAACATCAAATTTACCAAGTGACTGGTGGTAACTTAGTGGTTATAAAAAAAATAACCACGAAGGCTAATGCGGGAGCGGAGCTTCCGCATTAGCCTTCTAACCTAACCTATCCAAGTCGGATTGAGCGGGGTTAGTCCTGTAGTGTACATATTTTGAGAAAGGGACATTTTGAGAAAAGGACATTTCGCGAAAAGGACATTTTGAGAAATGGACATTTCGCGAAAAGGACATTTTGAGAAAAGAACATTTCGAGAAAAGGACTTCTCGAGAAAAGGACATTTCGAGAAAAGGACATTATGAGAAAGGACATTTCGGGAAACGGACATTATGAGATGAGACGGTTTGGACGTCGTTTGGATGTGGTCAAGTTAGGAAATGGACAAAGTCGACCGGAAGGCTATAATTGTATGCTGAACTGATGGTCAGTTCAGCATACAATTATAGTCAAAGTTACCTATCGCAAGTTTTTGCCGTTCTTTTTCTCCGCCAAAAGAACGTGTGCTTCAAACTGTACCTAATCCTCATATTTGAAATCTCAATGAAAACGAATTTTGACAACGCCAAAAAATAGTCATGAAATAGTCGTAAATAGTCGTACATGTAAAAAAATAGTCGTATCATAGTTTAGGCGTTATAGCTATAGGTTAGTGAGGATTATGGCTTGAACGTCAAGCTGTAATCCTCATCTCTGGTGCAAGCAAACGGTAAATTCTATCGAATTGGTATAGGTTCCAAAAAATAGTCGTAACGACCTTCCAAATCTCAGAAATAGTCCATAAGCGGTTGCCGAGATATGAAGGTACCCTGGTGAGGATTATGGCTTGAACCTTTGAAAACTTTAAAGTTTGTGCCAAAAAATAGTCATGAAATAGTCGTACGAAGCTATAATAAATTTGAGTTGATTTAATGTGATAATAAAAACTTTCTATTTTCCCTCCATTTCTATTGATGTACAGTCATGTACAAAATTTGTAACTTCCAATGATACTAAAATTTCTAGATGAAGCTGGTAGGTTGAGTCACAGATTAATAAATAGTTACTACGTAACAGATACATCGCTCCCATACAAAAGCGAAAATACCTACGCTATATTAGCCTACAAAATTTTCTCGAAACGCCAACAGATATTGAACTATGACAATTGTGATCAAAACTAATTGCTGTGTTATAATCATACAGAGAGATTTAAACAAATGTATGTATTTGCAAGCTTTCGGTTGTCTATACTAATATTATAAAGAGGAAAGATTTGTTTTTTGTTTGTTTGTTTGTTTGTAACGAATAGGCTCCGGAACTACTGGACCGATTTGACTTTCACTGTTGGAAAGATAAACTCTTTGCGGTGAACATAGGCTATATTTTATTCCCGTATTCCCACGGGAACGGGAACTACGCGGGTGAAACCGCGTGACGTCCGCTAGTAATAAATAAGGATACAAATCATAAATGTTTGTTTTATGTTTGATTATAACTGCTGGCATTTAAAACGTCTCATTCAAAGAAATATTATTATATTAAGCGAAATATTTTTTTTTTTTTTTATAAATGTTATAATAATAATAAATAAATATTCACGGACGTTTCACACAACGCTATCTGATCCTAAAGTAAGCTAGGAATAACCTGCTTGTGTTATGGGTATCAGACTACGGATATAAATACTTATATACTTTTAAATACATACAAATTATACATAGAAACACCCAAACTCTTGAGACAAACACTTATGGGTCACACAAACATTTGTCTCCGGTGGGAATCGAACCCACGACCTCCAGCGCCGCAGGCGGTATCACTACCGACTGCGCCACAGAGGCAGTCAAATTTAAACAAAGATTTGATTGTTTGTTTGTTTGCATCGAATAGGCTCCGAAACTACTTAACCGATTAGAAAAATTCTTTCACTGTTGGGAAGCTACACTCTTTCCGGTAAACATAGGCTATATTTTTTTCCCGCATTCCCACGGGAACGGGAGCTACGCGGGTAAACGTGACTTCCTCTAGTATCATTGGAAGTTACAATTTTTGTACACGACTGTACATCAATATAAATGTAGGGAAAATAAAAGTTTTTATTTACACATTAAATCAACTCAAATTTATTATAGCTTCGTACGACTATTTCATGACTATTTTTTGGCACAAACTTTGAGCCGCAATTCGCAGACGTTCCGGAGAAATTTGAAGTTTTCAAAGGTTCAAGCCATAATCCTCACCAGGGTACCTTCATATCTCGGGAACCGCTCATGGACTATTTCTGAGATTTGGCAGGTCGTTACGACTATTTCACGACTATTTTTTGGAACCTAAACAAATTCGATAGAATTTACCGTTTGCTTGCACCAGAGATGAGGAATACAGCTTGACGTTCAAGCCATAATCCTCACTAACCTATAGCTATAACGCCGAAACTATAAACGACTATTTTTTTTACATGTACGGCTATTTACGACTATTTCACGACTATTTTTTGGCGTTGTCAAAATTCGTTTTCATTGAGATTTCAATGTGAGGATTACAGCTTGAAGCACACAAAATTCCCATTAGTTCTATAGAACTGTGACGTCATAGAACTGTTGAAACGTTTTTCTCCCTGTTTTTCTATGATAGATCAGATGCAATTAAATTTGTCCCATTTGTTCCATAGAAAAAATAATACTTTTGCTTAATTGGAAACCTCGATCTCCATGTTCTACTAGTTCCCTTTTTACATGTTCCTAAATGCCTTTCACACATTTTTTATTCCAACTCCTATTTCCATAACCAGTTTTACTTACATACAGTTTTACGTACCATCACAAAAGTATATTTTCATAAAATTTTGTTTTAACAATTCCCGTGCCTTTTCAGAGCAAAAAAGGATGATTTGAGTGTTATCATCTTTGTAATCCGCCAGAACAAAATTGATACTCTGTGACGATATTTCCACATCTAAAGCATCTTCACGGCACAATCTAATAGAACAAATAGGACAAAATGTTTTAACAGTTCTATCGTAGTTCTATGGAACAAATGGGACAAATTTAGTTGCATCTGATCTATCATAGAAAAACAGGGACAAAAATGTTTCAACAGTTCTATGACGTCACAGTTCTATAGAAATAATGGGAGACACCCAAAAAAACGGCATTCAAATAAAAAAATGCATTAAAATTGGTCAGCCTTTGTGGCATCGTAATACTTGACTAAACCAATTTTGATACATTTTTTTATTTGAAAGCCGGTGTTTTGGCGGTGATGCTCAGCGAATACGGCGAAATTCAGCCTAGTTAGTCTTTTTGCGAAACGACGAGACGATGAGCGAAAGAGACAATAAGCGAAAGCGACAATCAATCAGCGAAAGAGACGTTTTCGGAACTGTAGACGTATTGCGATAAACGCAAACTGCGAATAAGCCGAATCTGCGTCTTGTACAGCAAACACCTCCGGAGTGGCGTGAAGTACCGCCTAACCTTATTTAGAACTAGATGATGCTCGCGGCTACGCCCGCTTGAAATTCAGTACCAGTTCCCGCTTCCCGTGGGAACTTATTCCCAGGATAAAAAGTAGCCTATGTGTTATTTCAGACTATGAGCTATCTCTGCACCAAATTTAAGCCCAATCCGTTCAGCTGTTAGAGCGTGATTGAGTATTTAACAAACATCCAAACATCTAAACATACAAACATTTTCACATTTATAATATTAGTATGATTCCTAGTTATCTCGTGACCAGCTCAATACACCTCTGTATGTAGTTTTTTGGCTTGAGGTCACACCGGACGTCTATACCAGGGGTCGGCAACCTTTTGAGTCGGAAGAGCCAAAAATGACGATTTTAAATTACAACATTTTTAAAGAGCCACAAAATCTTTCTTGATCCCCCCCCCCCCCCCCTAAGAAGTGGGATAGACTAGACTGCGGGGAAAGTCTGCTATAGAGACAAACCAAGTCTGTCGGAAGCTCTGAGAACATTCTTCGAAGGGCATCTCCAGGACTTACGGCCATAGGCAGATGGTAAGTCACAGGGTGGTTTTGGAGAATTTCCACAATTAAAAAAATCTGAGTGATTATGTCGGATTCTCCCACTAAAACCCTGCGATGTTCCTTAATGTCACTATTGTTGGGTCACAGGGAAGGCAAGCTGCTGCGACGCCTGAACACGAGGGGTGCCTTCCACTAAAGCGGACATGACATGTATAAAAATCGTCGTTACGAGTATAGCGGAGTTCGTAATGGGTCCGACTCGCTCGCAGTGGAAGGCGTGCATTAAGCTTCCATTGTCGGAAGTGTTAGGCCATCCCGCTCTGGCACCCGCAGCGCTTTTCTCATTGCCGTTGACGTCAAAACAACAGCCGAACAAATTTTCTTCGCTGACTAACATAGCGTAAACTATAATAGACAGCGACGCGACCGGGCCAATTTAGGACTCTTAGAGCGGTACGCTCGCCACTCCACTCCGTACAAAAAGCGAGGGTGTGCTGCGCTTTATTCACGGCGCCGTCCTCGCAGTGGGTACGTTGCCTCAGGCTCAATATCTACCACATCATGCAGGTATTTACTAAAATATCCGTGACCCGTGAGGAGCTGTGTGAGGTAGTAGGTATGTCAGTGCCGCTTTTCTACCCAGGACCTCAGAATAAATAAGATGGCGGAGACGAGCTCAATGCTTACCGCCGAGATCTAGCCTGGTGCGCCATTTATGAATGAGATCATTGCGCGCTCTAACACGCCAGCTTTAAATCTCTTCCGAAGATGGTGTGCCATTTTGACGCACCAAAGCATTGGGCCGGTAGATTTCTGCCAGAACTGCGGCCTCTAGGTTCCGCGACGGACTGTCAGAATTAGATATGCTGTCTCTTATGATATTCTATTCTCTGGGCTACCCGCTGCGGACATCGCAGCAGAATCCTATTAGAAAGAAAATGGTGCTCCATATAAAGCTTTCAAGCGCCGCACACCACCATTAGGCGAGTTTGCTTGTTTAACTAGATACTAGTAAGACTTTTGTGGTATTTTTGAAAATGAAAGGGTGATAATGTTCTTGAAAATGAATAATATGATAATTATGTATGCAACTAAAGAGCCGCAGGTCTACACTCAAAGAGCCGCATGCGGCTCGCGAGCCGCGCCTTGCCGACCCCTGGTCTATACCGAGATCTCCAGGTTGTCCTTTAGTGGAACCGTAATGTTCTGAAGAGAGGGTAGGGGTAGGAATGGGGACTTCTTAGCTGTAAACGCACAAGCCTGTGGCATTGAACTCGACCAGGTTGTCTGAACCCCATTGGGCAATGCGACCCTGGTGTCGGTCGAGATCTGCCACGAGTTGCCGTCTATTTTCCTCCACGTCGTGTCGCCCGCTGGACGGTCAGAAAAGCTTACATGCAGAGTACTATCATCCGCATAACAATAAATGACCCGAGGGACAGCATGTCATTGATATGCAGAAGCAAGATAGTTGGGGATAAAACCGATCCTTGTGGTACTCCGGCATTTACCTGCATAAAGCAAGAAGCCTGACCATCAAAGAGAACCCGTATACGTCGCCCGTGCAGGAACTGGCCCCTGGTGGGCCAGTTCCTGCACGGCGACGTCCTGCGCGGGCACAACTGAGGCGGTAGACCGTATGCATTTGTTGTTTAAGGCGCATAGCAAACGACGGGGCGGGCCGGGCCGGGCAATTTGACCGCGCACAATAGCGCTAAGGGAATCCTATACTATCAACGCACACGAAGGGCAAAAAGACCGCACCGCAAGTGTCCGCCGGGTAGTGGCGGCGCGGCTACCCGCCATGGATGACACAAACCATTTTGTATGAAGTAACGCAGACGGCGGCGCGGGGCGGGCCGGGGCGGCTAGCTCAGTCTCTTCGCTAGAACGAACGTCGTAAACTAACTGCCTCTGCCCGTCGTGTGCGTTGCGTTCGCGGGGCGGGCAGTCGCGGGCATCGACAGGCAGACGCGGTCTTTATTACGTCGCGGGCAAAAAGCCCGGCCCGCCCCGTCTGTCTAGCGCCTTATCGATCTTTATTTGTTTTGTCGATCTTCATTTGTTTCACCGATCTTGATTTGTTTTGTCAGTCTGCATTTGTTTTATCGATCTTCATTTGCTTTGTTGATTTTCATTTGTTTTGAGCGCATAGCTAGTTATTTAAATACAGTATCTAGATAAAAAGTAGTGGGACCACGAGAAACATTCGTAGTTTTCGTATTCCCATTAGTGGGACGAAATAGAGGGACCACGAAAAAAAACACCGACTTCAACCTTGTTAGGTGTGATAAAGAATTACCATCAATTGCAGAGCATACCCATAGCTTGGCAAGCTTGGATGCTCATGGGGACACAATGTCATATTGACAACCAAAAAAAAACAATGATCATTGTAAATAAATAGATAAGAAAAAACATGTTGAAAAATATCCAAAACTATATTGTCATCAACAACAATAAATCACAATGTATACTAAAATTAAATAAATAATTTGCACTGTGTCGCTTACTCATTTTCCTTTTCACTAATTACAATATTTTATTAACAATACAGGAAATGCAACGCCGAATGATTTTCTCAATTTCACTACATACATTATTTTGTTGCAATCATTGCGTTCCGACTGCTCTTGTGATGTCAATATGTATTAACAATAACAAATGATAAATTCTAGTTAGAAATGACATTGGTTACAACACTTATAATTATAACAAAAAATACTGATATAAAACGTTATAAAAATGATATTATCTAAAATAATAAAGCACTAAGGTTATCTACTTTTGTTCTACAATCACACATACAGATTTGCTTTTTCTAATGAAAAACAAAATTGGTTTTATCATACGAAAAAATGTACATAATTACATTCCGGATAGTGTGAAAAATATCCCTATAAATAAAAAAAGTCCAAAAATGTCTGATTTTTCTTACTTTAGCTGAATTCGGAAAATATGTAAGGCTATAGGTATTAGAGAATAACTTGTACTTAATCTTGAAGTAAAGTGATTTTCCATTTTACCAACAACTAATAAAACAACGTAACTATGGTAACCATATTGAAGTAGTCTACTTCAGTATGGTTATCATAGTTACGTCTACTTCAGTATCGTTACCATAGTTACGTTGTTTTATTAGTTGTTGGTAAAATGGAAAATCACTTTATTTGTAGATTATGTACAAATTATATGCACAAGTATAGCCTAATCTAGCCTTACTCCGATTTTGGTCGAATCCGACCTAAGTGTCAATAATATAAAGGTTGACTATTCACTGTTGTTTTAAAACTAACAAATTACACTTCAGCTGTATCCAAATTACCGTTATCCAAACGAGATACGGTATGATTTCCATATTTGCTAGGATTATTTGATCTAATTTAATTGATGCAGATTGTACTGCTATTCAAAACCATAAAACTGTCGACAGATTCGAAAATCTGAAAGAACAATCGAACTTGATACGATATACTGAACACATTTGATCAGCTGTCGTTTGTATATCGTGCCTTTTTCGATAAACAGAGCTTGGGACTTGAATTTATTTTTATAGAAAAGTCAAATACACCACTAAAATTTCTCTGACTTTATAGAGGTTTAGGTCGTGGTTTTACTTTTATTGTTCGAAAGCTTTGGATGAAGGTTACGAAGACAAAAAGAAACACAGAATATTATGTGTTCAATTTATCGTGATCGCTAAACGAATTGGAATAATCGACAGGAGAGGTTGAACACAATACTAAGTTCAAGTCAACACTGTATTTGCCTAGCTAGTTGCTAAGAGCCAAGCAACTCGCTTAGTGACTCGATCCTAGCGAACAGACGCAGTACGTACGATCACTGCGGCCATATTGCGTGCACTTGCTTAACTATAATAGTACCGCGAGTCACTTGGATTTAAGCGAGGCTCCTGTAGTGTGGCTTTAGCCTAATTTTAAAGATAATAAAATAGTATTACATATAGATAGGCAACTCCCTGCCCCCCACTGAGCAAGCTTCCCCTCCGCACTACAGCTGTCATTATAAATGGCGGATATTTTGAGGAAACATTTGCTTAGCCTTAGTGGTCACACACACATTCAAGCTCTGTACGAACATAGCGTGTTGTTTAGCGTAGATGACAGAATTGAAAACGAATCATTTGTATGGAGTTTCCGCCCTGTAATATTATATAAAAACCTTGAAGTTTTGCTTGGCACTAAAACCACAAATTAGAGATAGTACAGATGGAAAACTCATGTGTACTTTTTTTTCACACCTTCCCTCTGCTACACACACTCGCGCACAAATCAGTATCGAAAATTCGGTTGAGACTAGCGAAAAATTCTAAATCTATGGTTGAGACCACCTGATCTCGTGTTTGTGAATGAGTTGTCTATGTGTGCGTAGCCTCAGCGAATTTAGTACGTAGGTTTCCATATGTACTATCTCTAATTTGTGCTAAAACTGTTCTACAACAATCATCATAGTGATCATCAACATAGTGTGACAGATTGTACATACCTATATCTACCATTTTCGGTAAAAATTAGTAGTTTAAGGTAGCTCGTCAGTCCACAAACGACACCAATAACAATTTTCTATTAGTTGCACTTACGCCCTAAACTTTAACTTATAAGCTAAATAAACCATAGAGTCGTATAACACGCATCATCTACTTTCCAAAAAAAAAGACTACTTCCCGTCAATTGTGGATATGAGCAAATAAAAAGTATTTTTAAACATTTGTACTTTTAACACACTCAGCGCCAACCGTGATTAAAATTTGGTAAAATGTCACGAACATGCAATTTTTTTTACGGCAAAAATTTCTTCTGCTAGTCACAAAATATGTATTTTTTTTTTCCCTTTCTTTTCTACCCCTTTCTTTCCCCCCTTTTTTTAGGTGTATACTTTAAGATACACTGGCCTGGAATTGAATTCTAGACGAAATATACATTCCCAGGCCACGTGTATCTTAAATGATACACCTTGTGTGAAGAAGGGGATAGAAATTGGTGGAAAAAAGAAGTATGCCACCCAGGTGCAAATCATATGTAGCATTTGCAAATTATTTTACTGCCGTAATTGTTTTAATTTAGCTCATAAGTAATTTCAAATAACATAAATAACGCAAAGCTACTAATAATAAGTGAATGAAAATAAAGATCTTGATTTTTTGTAATATTTTTTTATTTTCAAACATTTCCCCACCCCAAATATAGTGGCGTATTCTCCAGGGCCAGCCCTATCCGATCGCCTTATAAAATGTATGAAAAGGTGTATAGTTCGCTATACACCGGCCCCTGAATAAGACCATGTCGGGTGTATGATTAAAGATACACCGGCCTGGGAAAAGGAGTACCATGGTGTATAGTTATCTATACACAGGCGCTGAGTGTGTTAAATAAATAGTTTAGTATGTATATCAAAATACAATGGTTGCAGAAAAACAACGCTACCTATTCTTTAGTCGGGTAAGATAGCCATCAAGAGATCGGAATTAAATAAGACTTCAGTCCTACAGGGTATGACAAATTTCAGCATACCCGCGTTTTTACTATATTTTAAAATGTGATTACAAAAAGATTTGTGTGATTATGAAAAACATTACTGATAAATAATCAAGGATCATGTTAAATATATGTAAATGCAATTCTAATGTTACAGAGTGAATACTGTGAATTTTGTGTCACATATATAATTTTAAATCTAAATGCGAATTAATTGTAACATTCTGCATCTAATATTCCGAGCACCTATAACGACCATACATTGTTATTTACGAAAACGTATTTATTGAATTCCGAACCCTGCAGAACTTTTTGGTCTGGGCTCCTGAAAGCTGATTAATATTAAACATTTACATATTATGAAAATATTATGTATTTACATATGATTTTTCTACTACAATAGTAGCGATCGGACGCGCGTTTTGACAGCCACAGCTACGATTTTGCTATAAAGTAAAAAGTAAATACAAAATTATTACAGGCTTATACATAATCGTGATTTTTTTAGGCAACCGATTTCTTTGCTTAGCTTACCTAACGTCAAAACGTGAGCTGTCAAAACAGATTTTAATCCCTAGGGATCGATCCACCGGTGGCTTATAATGATTACACGTATTTATATACATATTATAATATACAAAATAGCTATAGATCACACCCACAGAATTCCTGTACGTCAAGCGATATTTAAAAACTTCTTTTCTGTCGATATTTTATCACATTCTTCAGTGTTCACTTAGAGATAGTACTCCGAGAAAGACAAGGCCAGCCATTCTCTACCGTGTGAATTGAAAGCGTACACGACAATTTGCTCTTGAAATGTTACCTGTATTATCAACTAAACTATTGTCCTCGTTTGTCTAATATGTGATAGACAGACTTTTATCAAAGATAATATAATAGTATCACATACAGATCGGCAACTCCCTGCCTCCCACTGAGTAAGCTTCCCCATCCCCCCACCAAAGTTGATGTGTCTATTGCCGTGTCAGTACTTGAGAGAGTGTCACTGCGTTGCATTACGTATTACTACCTACGTACTTTGTGCTATTGCTTTGGTTTCATTTGTGCTTAGCCGAGGGTAGATTTGAAAAAAAAGTACCTACATTCAAGAGATTGCGTTCTGTTCCTTATTATTTTGTTTCCATATCTAGTGTCCCTAGTATACTCACACACACATTCAAGCTTGATTCAAGCATTCACATTACGTGTATATTAGTGTGGGTGAAAGCGAAAATTTTTGTATGGAGTTTCCGCCCTGTGCTTTTATAAAGAAAGTGTTCTTTGTTAAGCTACATTTTATTTGAAACCAGATATAGCTTGAAGTCTGCTCCTGTAATTGAGCTAAAAGCACTCTACGATGCAACTTTGATGGCAGATCTTTAGGGACGGAACTTACTCGGAGTGATGAGATTGTCAGAACATAATATCAGGATTATTATAGAAGGAGAGGCAACTTGTATGTGCAATGTAAATTACACTTTATTGCATTGACAATAGAGTCGCTATTTATATACATACATGCCTTCTGTATCTTTACTTTTTTTATGGTAATCATATTAAACCGTTCCTAAGCATAAGACAAAAAACATCTACGCTTTCAATTCGCATAGTCAAGACACACTCTTATAATCAGAAGTCTATCACCCGGAATATCGACCCGGGTCGGGGGGCGATTCGGTGGGTGGGTGACGTCATTGCGCAGACGCGGGCGGCATGGCGGGGGTTATTGGCTGGGGGGCGCGGGGTCGCGGGGTTTGTCGGCGTTGCCTGGCGAGGAACGACTGCCCGCTGGACAGTAGGGCGAAGCGTGTGTCGACCGCGTCTCTCTGGCAGCGCATACCTAACTGGTACCACGCTGTGGTGAGGAGACGCTGTTCGGTGGTACCCGCGCGGGATACGTCGTTTCCGCTCCATCTGCAAAATAAATAGCTTGTGAAGAACATTCATGTGTGATTGTAAGACGCTAAGGGTTGAACTACAACTGACCGCACCGCAACGCACTTTTTTTACTTTTGCTTTTTCTGTTATTTACTAGTTACGGCCATAATTTATTAGAGTTAGAAAACCACGAAATCAATAATTTTGCCGCGTGCTGTCGTGAAATAAGTCAGAACATAAAGTTTACGTGGTGCGTTTGTCTGCCTCTGTGGCGCAGTCGGTACTCGGTAGTGATACCGCCTGCGGCGCTGGAGGTCGTGGGTTCGATTCCCACCGGAGACAAATATTTGTGTGACCCATAAATGTTTGTCTCAAGAGACTGGGTGTTTCTATGTATAATATGTATGTATTTAAAAGTATATAAGTATTAATATTTGTGGTCTGATACCCATAACACAAGCAGGTTATTCCTAGCTTACTTTGGGATCAGATAGCGTTGTGTGAAATGTCCGTGAATATTTATTTATTTAAAATATTTAAAACAAAATAAAAAATGCGCTGCTGTCCTAAGTAAGAGATAATTATAGAAGCATAAGAAAGCACGAATTTGTGCTGTCAGATCTTGCTCAAACTTAAGATACTACAGGTGATGATTACTAATAAGATAGGTAGTGAAAATTAGTTCAGTATTGTAACAAATTTAGCTCTGCTTACTCAGTTAGTGTAAATGATTATTAAGCATCTCAATATAATATAAGTACGTAATAAAGTAAGACTCACTCAAGCCTGTTGTTGGCGGGAGGCGTAGCGTCGGGTCGCGACGTTCCCGCGGGCGCCGCGCCTCTCCCGTACCCCAGTGTGATGTCCGATAGTGACTGCTGGGCTGTAGAAAGATACATATTTATTTATAGCAGTCCAAAATTCGACAAACATAAAAAAAGAATAGAACTAAGGTTTATGCACTTCCTCCCCATAGAAACCTCATCTATTTCTATCTTACAACTTTCACGTTCATCTGTTCGCGAAATGGTTCTAAAAGGGAGTATAAAGTTTTAATGTACTACTGCGGGATCAGTTGAGGCGCGCTCGGGAACAACCTCCTCTTGCTGGCCTGCTGAAGGAGATTTCTTTAAGGAAGAAAACGCGCTATTGTCCTTTTTCTGCTAACTACATCTCATGAACATGTGTATACATAAATTCTTAAATAACTGAACATTTTTTCCGTAGCGTGCTTTAACACATTTTTTTTTTCTAAAAAAAAGACCTGAACAATTTAATGAATACTCTGATTTCAATAATGACTGAGATATAACATACCAGAGGCCCTTGGATCCAGCGACTTGATGACTTCCTTGGCCTTTTCCAAACACTTCTTATACTTGTCTTCAGTGGCCAGTAGATCCTGATCTCTAGCGGTCAGCGCTTCTTGCAGTTTGCTGGAACGCCGCCGCTCTTCCGCCAGTGATGCTTGGAGCTCTTCTACTTGAAGCGCTGCAAGCGGACAAACGGGAAATTTGGTATTTTATACTAACAAAAACTTGCTACGGCATATTGTTCAGATCAAATAAGAGGATCCGTTGGTCGTAGATCAATCGGAACTCAGAGGTCATTTACATGATTGTAAATGTTCAGCCAGTTTTCCTTTCTATTTTAATATTGGTTCTGCCTATTGAAAAAAGGCCAGGTCAATAGTACCCTTAACCGGAGAGCATGTTAGAAAACACTTATAAAAGTTGAAGCAGCAAAAGTCTATTCTTAGCAAGTGAAAAGACACGTCTCTGATTACTCTGTTGGGAAACAGGCGTGATGTTATGTATGCATGTGTGTATTGGTTCTTTTCTTTTTTTTTATATTAAACTCGCCAAATTGACGTCGCCAGCCTGATGGAAAGCCGTGGCGCATCTAGCGATTGGGGGCCACTCTCACAGTCCGTAAGGCACTAAGACAGTGGTCCTCAAGTAACTCTGCCTCTTCACGCTCCGCTTCAAGAACCCGGCATTGTAAGATGAGAGAAACACGTGTACATTGTGTTCTACAGATATAGGGTAAACCACCCAATTATTGGCACTTTTAGAATGAATTATTGGCACTTTAGTTAAGAGTATATTTCGAAAAATAAGGGAAACCTAGTTTATTTCAGTTCGGTGTTGCCCATTATGTAGTTGTAGGTATGCATTAAAAAGTAAAATAGCATTCTTTTTCTGTTAGAAATGGGCAAAATTACCTAAAGTGCCAATAATTGGAGGAGTGCCAACGATTGGGTGGTTTACCCTAAGTACTCACATTTCCGTTGATTATCTTCCATAGCCGAAGCTAGCCTTGGGTTGGGCGCTTCGAGCGTAGCCTCTAGTTGCATGATCCGTTGGTTCGCTTCCCGGTTCATCGCTCGTTGCTTTTCTAATCTCGCCACATAGTCTTCTAGGAGTGCCTAAACACAACACATACTAATAATTCTATATGTCTGTTTGTTACATTAGGTACTTAATAGCAGGAGCCCCTTAGAAAGAACATTGGTTATTATTATTTATTTTTCTAGCGCTATTGTAACTCTAAAATGCATCTCGATCTCGGTGAGTTGCATTGACGTAAACAAAAATAGACTTTATTTCAACAACATAAAGCTTTTGTAGTTAAAATGTAGAGAGGAGAATGCAACGGACATAATGTGTTTTATGATGTTGAAATAAAGTCTATTTTTGTTTATGTTACAGTTAAAAAGCTATTATTTTACAGACTTAAAACGGTTCTTTAAAAGGGGTCTTAGAAGGTTTTTACAGTCGGCATCGCGAGTGTGACGCTGGAGGCGTCACACTCGTGTTGCAAACGTACATAGGCTACGGTGACCACCAGTCTTAGACCATAAAACACATGATCTAAGCCACCAGTACATCTAATAAATAAATAAATAAATATTCACGGACATTTCACACAACGCTATCTGATCCCAAAGTAAACTAGGAATAACCTGCTCGTGTTATGGGTATCAGATCGCAGATATTAATACTTATATAGTTTTTAAATACATACATATTATACATAGAAACACCCAGACTCTTGAGACAAACATTTATGGGTCACACAAATATTTGTCTCCGGTGGGAATCGAACCCACGACCTCCAGCGCCGCAGGCGGTATCACTACCGACTGCGCCACAGAGGCAGTCATTCTAGTACACATCTGGTAGGTCTTTTCGCTTTTTTGCCAACATACATACATACATACATATGGTCACGCCTTTATCCCCGAAGGGGTAGGCAGAGGCATATTATATGGCCACATTTCACCTTTGTATAATTTGTCCCACGTAATAGGTGGTGAGCCGTATTGCCGTGTTTAAATGGACAGGCGCAGGTTGTGACTGCCTGCTGTTGAAATAAATCCTTCAACTTAGCTTAACGACTGCCATTTTACTGGCAACCGGGACCAACGGCTTAACGTGCCTTCCGAAGCACGGAAACGCTCAAATAAATGTCACAAAGTGATCACATGGATGGTCACCCATCCATGGACCGGCCATAGTGCAAGTTGCTTACTGCAGTGATCGTTTACAGAACACTGAGTCCGCGGGGCCACGAGCGCTTCAACCAACCCAACGCCAACCAAATAATGCCAACATAGTGGTAAAAAAAGAGTATAGAAACCATTCAAAGCATCCTCGAGGCCTCCAAAGTGCAGATAGTGTTAATATTAGTACCTGTACGGACGCCTGGTCTGCTTGTACGCCCTGGTTCTGCCGTAGGAGTTTGTTCTCGTGTTCCAGTCGAATCAATTTCTCCTTCAAGTCGTTGGGCGTTTCACTCATCTCCCGCGATACATTGCCCTCGTTTGCTCCTGTCAAGTGACACAGAAGTAGTAAGGTAAGGTCAAAAATAATACAGTTTAGACTAGATGGCGCTCGCGGCTCGAACCTCGTGAAATTTTGGTCACGTTCCCGCTTCCCATTCGAACTTATTCCCGGGATAACTCCAGACCATAATTTAACCCTGTAGCAAATTTCAGCCAGATTCATTTAGTTGACCGTTACAGCGTGAAAGAGTATCAAGCATCACACATCCAGAAATCCACACTCGCCGTATTTAGAGCCGCCATTCTTAGCGATCATTACCAAAGAAATGGAAAATTCAAATGCATGGTAGGCACAACTTACATATCTCACTTTTTTCTCTCAAAGAGTAGTAAGAGACGGTAGGCATCACCCGCTGTACTTACCGTTTACCGTCTCAAGTAATAAGTGGTGAGACTTACAGTAGTTGCCAGTAAGTACCTGCAGTGATGGTGGAACACCTCAGCTCGTCGACAGTGTCCCGCAGTGTGTCACGCTCGTGGAGTAACGCGTCCCGCTCACGTTGCAATGACGCCGCTCGACTGCTGAATTTCTTATTTTCTATCTCCAATTTGTCAGCTTTTGTTATCTCCGCGTCGAGTTTCTCGTTTAAATCGGTTACCTGTCGACATTTATTGAAGGCAGTTGAATATCAGTGAAATTTGATGTGAAACAAATGTTACAGTCTAACCGTCAGAGTGGCCAAAGGTAGCAACTGGAGGCAGAAGACGCAGGACCATGCACTCTGGCGTTAATTACCTGGCCTACTTACCAAAGGCTGTGCATAGGTGAATTTACATCCCTATTCTTGTAGCATAAGAAAACAAGATTATCTTTTGATTCTCATAAAAAAATCCTTTAGTCGCATTATGTCCAATTCGCAAAATGTCCAGCGGGCTCAAATTGTCCAATTCTCACAACGTCCAATTTGCAAATTGTCCAATTCTCACAACGACCAATTCGCAAATTGTCCAATTCTCACGACAAATTGCGCGTAGTCGCCAATAAAAAAGCCTGTCCCATTTTACACCGCCTTGTGTGATGGATGTCATGGTAATATCTAGCGAATTGCAAGCTACTATCACAGTCCACAAGACTTGACGGTAGGCCTCATATCAGCGGCCCAGATCCTTACACCTGTACCATAAAAGCAAAAAGTATTCTCTCCCTATATTTACCTGTTTCTTATAAATGTCAAGTTGTGCCCTCACAGCGTTCGCTTTCACCGCGGCCTGGTCGTACTCTATCGCGCGCTGCACGTGCTCAGTGTTCGCACGTTCTAGTAATTTCACCTGTATATCAACAAAGATATGTGTCACTAATATTAATTACATTTCGTTCTAATTAAAGATGGGAATACCATTAATGAACAATTTTAAAAAATAAAAATGTGGACGAAGACACTGGGTTTGATGATGCTATTTTATGTTAGCGCAAACCACGCTGCTGTCACAAAATTGCCATTATTGTGTGGATCTATCGAGTTACCGTTAATTCTCAAAGTAAATTTAATATTTTTATCATTTACAATCTAAAACATTAACATTTATTTTACAACAAATCTGTGTAGCAACGACTGAAAAGAGTCACCTAATAAAAAAAGCAATAACCTGTCTCCTTAAATCCACGTGCTCTTCCATCCGCTTCTTGTAGGAAGCAACGGTGGCTTCTAACGCGGCTGCCTTCGCTGCTGTTTCTCGTAACGCGTCTAGTTCGTCCTTTAGTGTCACGTTCTCTGTCGCTGCTATCTGTAAAGCAAATTTTTCCCAGTGTTATTTGATTGCATGCTGAAAATTGGCAAACGTCGAATAATAAAGGTATGGTGAAGTATCGCTTTTGCGAGATCTTCAGGACCCTTTGGGAGAAAATTTTCTACCGCTTTTTAAGAAAATAACGCAAAATTTGATACAGTTTTTAATACGAGTAACGAGCTATGCTTGAGGTGTCTCTAAGGGATAAAATTCGGAACGATGTGCTTTTCGTCAGAGAACCAAGTCAACCAAATTTTAAAGTGACAATGGGCTGGCCACATCTGTAGAAATACCGATAGCCGATGGAACAAACGACTTCTGGATTGGAGACCGCGACTTGGTACAAGTGAGGAGTAGGATGACCCTCCGCTAAATGGACCGATGACCTGAAGATGGTCATCAGTCTATCTGGATGAATGCAAAAGGTGCAGGGTCGTGTATTGTGGCGTAATTTGGGAGAAGCCTACGTCCAGCAGTGTACTGATGTAGGCCAATTTAATTTGATTGATTTTTTAAAATGAATTACTCATCTACCGACAGCCGTCTCTACTTTAAAGAAACGTACTCACTTGCAATTCTTCATTCCTAAGTTTATAAAACGCCAACTCACGCTCAGCAGCATCGGCCCTAGCATGTTGGTCGTCCCTTTGCAGTTCAACTTTGTCGAGTTCGTCCTTCAACGCGTCAAGCTGCGCCCTCATAGTGGTGTATCTCAAGGTGCCTTCATGGGGCGGACCTATGGAGGTTCCGTCAATTTCAGGTGACCAAGCTTCAGGGGCATTAGCAGCGGCCCGCGCTGCCGTAAGGCGTGCCACTTCGCTTAGCAACGTCATCTTCTCTTCTTGAAGAATTTTTACCTATAACGTACACATCAGTATGTATTAAATCTACGCTAATCTATACTTAATATTATAAAGAGGAAAGATTCGTTTTTTAGTTTGTTTGTTTGTAAGGAATAGGCTCCGGAACTACTAGACGGATTTGAAAAATTCTTTCACTATTGGGAAGCTACACTCTTTGCGGTGAACATAGGCTATATTTTATTCCCATATTCCCACGGGAACGGGAACTACGCGGGTGAAACCGCGTGACGTCCGCTAGTAATATTATAAAGAGCAAACATTTGTATTTTGGCAGGGGTGTTTGTAATGAACAAACTCAAAAACTACTTTGCCGATTTCAACAATTCTTTCACCATGGGAAAGCTACATTATCCCTGAGTAACATAGGCTATATTTTATTCCTGTATTCCCACGCGAACGGGAGCCACGCGGGTGAAACCGAAAGACGTTCACTTGTACAAGAATAAAGTTGAAAAAAATCTTATTAACCTTTGAGCACATTGTTTTTTGTACATTACCTCAGGTCGTCTAACCCATACTATATAATATAAGCTTGTGTGTGTTTTAAACAGACATATTATACCTAAATAGAAAACGTCTAAACAAACATTTGTGGATCACAAAAATATTTATTTCAACCCGGGTTCCAAACCCAGCAATCGCATGCACTAAGACTGTGCAACCGAGACAGGCAAAAAACCGTAGATATTACGTACGAAAATAAAATTCAATTACCGCTCAAATCAATGAAACGAGTAGCAGCATTTTATTTTTTATTTTTTTAATCATCACAACACGCGATCTTATCTATTTAAGATCTAATTTTCAATTCAAACATTTTCTCTACTTGTGAAGTCAGTGGTTATCTCGTAACTTTCTGCATAACATGACACGGTCGCACCGTATTAAATGCCTACAGAAATACAGTCACTTCGCCTATAATTCTTTACCATGAGTTGACATGGAATGCATAATAATCTAATAATAAAATAATATCTACGCATTTGTAAAGGGCTATTGTCCTTGCGATTCAATCGATCTTTCATTGTTTGGATAATACAGTACAGGTAAATTAATAACATGAATTGAATATATTTGCCACTTCGCATTTACACTGTGGGTATGTAATATATTAGCTTAAAAGACGTACGATTGATAAGAACATTTACATACAGGTTGCTATGTAGGTTTCAATTATACTCTAGAATAGACTACTTTATAGAGATACATATTGAACAACTTCACTTGTACTGTAGAGTTTTTATGAAAATTCAACTTCACAGATTTCATGAAGTTTTATTTTTATTTTAACGATCAAGGACATTGCTAAATGATAAAGTCTAGTCTAGTCTGATAAACCGGCGTCAGATAACGAATGGTTCAGACAATATGCAGTCGAAAATTCTGATTTAACTGGCACCACAGTATGACAAAAAATTAAGAACACAAGGGTGCTAAAGAGAATCACTTTTTCTTAAACACTCAATAAAAAAATAAACAACAATCAATAGCTAAGTAAAGTAAAATTGCTGGTAAACTAATCATACAATAAACTTATTATGGGAATCATACTGGAGTGTTCAAATGACCATATAAAATAGTAGGAATATAAAAATATGAACCAACCTGTGTGTCGAGCTCATGACACCTCTGCGCCAGGGCTTCTCTCATGTCCGCATCAGACTGCTCCACGGGCGGCGCCTCCACATGCACACTGCCACGGTTCGGACCCAGCGTCAACGTTTGTAGTTCCTTCAAACCAAACAATGACCAGCGCTCTAAACAAACCGCTACACAATTTCACTATATTTACGATCCAACTTTTACTTTTAGGTAAACAGTACATCTGATGTTGTCTGCCATGCCTCCAGTTAACAGACACACACACAGCGCGCCACTAACATAACTGTATCGTGATCCAAGGACGTTAAGTATAAGCGTTACTAAAACATTCAATTTCTTTACCGCTCCAAGTAACGAGCATGCAACTCTGAAAGTGTTAAGCAAGAATATATATGCTAACTAAATCTTGCAATGATGAACGGTATAGCGTAACGTGCCCGTTCCATATTAGGTATACAGAATGCCATTGAAGTCCACTGGTCAGAGCTCGGTTGACTACGAAAAATACTAATTGGCTACGGATGAATAAAATAGCAATAAACCATGACTAATTTATTACACTACCAACTGTAAAAGTTTATTTTACTATCACCATAAAAATATATAGTCAATAAAAATATTGAAATCCGTAAAAATAGCGTGTTTGTTTTAAAATTTACGTGTAATAAACATAAATAAATAGGTATGTGTGGTGTGTGAGGACAATGAAAGAATTCGTAAAGATTTTTTTTTGCAACACTGCTTGTTAGAAGATATTTTTAACACCATCTGCTCGACAATGTCTAAATGAATGTCACGAAATTTTAGTAAAGCTAGCTGTACATGTTTCCTAATGTTTGTAACCAGCAACTGAGGACAGGCTTTCAATTTCCATCAGTCCGCCTAAATAAATTTGTGTCTTACTAACTAGGGTTATTTACCTGATATTATCCTGCAATAAAAGCAGTCTAGTCATATCCACTATAAACTCCACTTATCTCCATCAGAAATTCCATCACTGGTACTATTTCCCTCCAAAAATATCACTAACAAATTAATCTGAACCACAACCGCACATCAGTCACTTGAGCACACAACGATCACTACCATTATAATTTTATTTAAGTATAAAATGTTATGTTTGGGATCACGAACGCACACTTCGCTGTTAACTATGCTACAATTAACTAAAGTACATAGTTATTCGGTCTGCTGTTACTGTTTTCTAATTATAGAATGCAAACAGTACATTTTTATGCGAATTCATTATTTTACTCACAGTACATAAATTTATACAGTAAGTATAAAAAGGTAAGTAGTTACAGTGTTCAGGTAGTGGGAGTAAAAATGTGTTTGTGCAGTAATAGTAAACATTTAATTAGATTGTGTGAATGTGTGCAAGGTCACGCGTTGTAGATTATTAGCATAGCCCCGGCAGAACTCTGGTCTTTGCGCGATCTTTGAACGTTCGACGTAAAAAATAGTGCATTTAATTACATTTAGCGCCACCTATCGTGGATTAACAGAGTTTATATAGTAGCTTGGGCCGGTTCAAATGTAGAGATATTAAAGCAGAAAATTACTAAACTCGTCCACCAATAAGGTCTTGTAGGAAAGAATATTGATAGTCCTTAATCTAACTCGAAAAATTAATGCCTGCATTGTAAGTTAAACTTCTGTAAAATATGCTTGCGTTGAAAATATATTAGAAGTGGGACATTATGTCTGAGGAGGGCTTTTAGTCACTTCCGGTTTGCTAGATCTACCGGAAGCGGGTGTAAATTGCTAAACATTCGCTAATGTCAGAAATGCCGGAGTGTGAATTGCTTCAGGCTCCGACCCGAGCTTTTTTGGTCTTTTAAAGTTAATAATTTGGTCAAAAACAGCTTAAGTATATTCTGCTAAAACTTGCTTTCATAGGCAGGGTTGATATTATCCTTCATCTATTCATTACTCTCATACGTTATCTATATACACAGTAATGAGTTATTCAGATGTCACTAAGGAGCGCCTAGAAAAATTATATTGGCACGTCTGCCCGGCACGCGTTGCTCGGAATCGGAGAGTAGGATAACAATTATTACAAACAAAGCAGAAGTAGCGTGTTTAAAAGTTGAAACTCTTCAGCACAACTACAGCAACACTCGTCGTGATAGCTTAAGTAGAATGCAGCCAGAGAAGCTATTGCTCTACGTTGCGGCGTAATTTCAAGACAATCTTTAATGCAAATGGCTCATCGCTGCATCGAATAGGTTCAGCAAGTACTTTGCGGAGTCTTTCCAAATGTAAGAGCAGTTTCGACGCAGGCGCAGCGACAAATCCGCGTCAAGATTCGCCACGAGTTGCTGCCTCTTTTACTCCACGTCGGAAGGTCCACCGCAGGACGGGGAATGTAGTAAAGCAGCCAGGAACAGCATATCAACGATATGCAGGCGGAAAAGGGATTTTAATAGACCTTCTATTGTCTTTACCCTGATTCTAAAGTTAAGTTATTTCTATGGACGTTTTTCGATATTCAAAGGCCTCCCTATTCTTAGTTTCCATGCACAATACTTTTAACTGAATCATCTTTAGTACATCTTCTAAATATATTTACTGACACAGCAAGTTAAATAAAAGCTTGTAAAAACAGTAAACTCATACCTGTATTGCTTGCATGATTGATCTTTGAAAGGACAACTCCATTTCCATTATTCTTGTAATGTACTCTTCTTTTTTCACACAGTTGACTGCACAACCTAAGAACAATTCTAAGATTTAAAAAAATGTCTAATTTAAAAAGTCTAATCTAATATAATTAGGCCGACAAACTCCGTAGTACCGCCTCAGAATCAAATGTGTTAACAATTCCTTTAAACCTACCCTGGACTTCCACAGATATTTCAAAATCTAAATTTATCAAATCGGTCCAGCCATTCTCGAGTTTTAGTTAAACTAGCAGACATCAATTAATTTTTATAAACGAAATGGTATTGTATAATTTTTTTAGGGTTCCGTACCCAAAGGGTAAAAACGGGACCCTATTCATGAGACTTCGCCGTCCGTCTGTCTGTCTGTCCGTCTGTCTGTCTGTCCGTCTGTCTGTCTGTCCGTCTGTCTGTCTGTCCGTCTGTCTGTCTAGTCTGTTCGTCCCGAGGCTTCATCTCATGAACGGCTAAGCTGAAATTTTCCCTCGTATTTCACCTGCGTAGTTCCCGTTCCCGTGGGAATACGGGAATAAAATATAGCCTATGTTACCCGCAAAGAGTGTAGCTTTCCAACAGTGAAAGAATTTTTCAAATCAGTCCAGTAGTTCCGGAGCCTATTCGTTACAAACAAAACCACAAACAAACAGAAAAACAAATCTTTCCTCTTTATAATATTAGTATGGATATTAACTAGATTGCCCTGTCATTTTATTAATATAGATAAGGGTAACAGATAGACGCTTAAATACTCACAGAATATCGAGCTGTGTATTTTCATTACATATAAAGAATTAAATTAAAACAAAATAGGCATTTAGTGTGGGCTCCCATACAACAATGGTGATTTTTTGTCGTTTTTTGGTACGGAACCCTCCGTGCGCGAGTCCGTCTCGCACTTGGCCGCTCTTTTTTCATAATATTATTTTACATTATACTGTTCATCCAACAGTAAAGAAACTTAGTAGTCTTAGTACAGATGTCGGAAGTTGGGATGAAGGTTAAAAACTTTAAAAAATACGAGCAAGATAATAATAAATACATACACATTATTACGGTTATATATTAAAATACCAGAAATCAAAATGCCTTTACTTAAAATGCATTAGACCAAAATACCCGAATTCGAAATACCATTCAAAATACCTTACCGTAAAATGTCTAAATTTAAAATACAAATAATTATTATATCAGAATTCAAAATACAAATTTTCAAAGATCCTTAATTTAAAATACCGAAAATAGAATACAATGTCACTCACACGTTTTGTTATTTGGCTTTAATTTTTTTACACCCCCTCCCCCCACCTAAGTGAAGCCGCAGTTGTAGCCGTAGGTCTGTTGGTCCTTGGGTATCCTTCTGAGGGCTTACCCGGGGCTCCCAACTGTAGGCTGTTATGTAGGATACGTGTGGTTTTTAGTCGGTAGGAGTCCGGCATAGTATCCATGTACGATTTACCTCATGTTAAAACACTATGATTCAGAGTTACAAAAGTACTACAGTGGGCTAATGAAAAATAAAAAAAAATAACCACGAAGGCTAAGGCGGGAGCTCCGCTTCGCTTCGCTCCCGCCTTAGTCTTCTAACCTAACCTATCCGAGTCGGGATACTCTGAGTCGGGGTGTTAACCATTCACAGATATATAGCATCCATGTAGGATTTAAATCTTGTTAAAAAAAAGGTATTTTGTGTTTGAACATTTTAGGATAAGGTATTTGATAAATTTATTTTTTGGGTTTCGGTTATTCGACCGTAAGGCATTTTAAATTATTTATATTATAAATATTTGCCTTTTGAATATTGATATTTCGATTTCGGGTATTTTGGGCTACGATATTTTGAGTTAAGGCATTATAATTTCTGGTATTGTGACGGTATACCATTATTACACATGCAGATGAACAAAGAAAACTTACTTAAAACAAGTTGTAGCAATCTCCCCAAGTCAGACGGATCTGCAGTTTCAGCTATATTTACTACATCTGGCCTTGAAAACTCTTGTAAACTTAAGTTTAGAATGTCCTGGTGGTAATCTGTCAACAAAACACTCTATTTTAGAAAATACTATAAGTAAATCGTTGGAGATAATATTATAACAAAAAAATATTGTATAAACTTCTTTGTTTTTTTTTTGGGGAAATGATCGAAATAAAGGTATCGAAAGAACTAAGCTCTGTATAGAGCGTTTGATTTGCCGATACGTTTATGCAGCCGTATGTGGAAGAAATGCAATGCAATCAATCCCTCGAGTACTATTAGCTTATTATTTTAATGTTAGACCACAGCATCTGATGAAAATTGAATGGAGTAGTGCATCTGATAAGAAGTAGAAACATTGCTATCATTGTTTTAGAATAATGCGCCAACTATTTTTCCACATTAAAGTATAATATCACACATTTCTACACTATTCAGTATATTATAAACACATCTAATGAGAATGGCCACAGAATACAATGTCATATCAAAGAGTCGTTGCTATTCTTTTGCTCTGCGTGATTTCGCAACATGCTTGTTTTGGATTGGACTTACAATTTAGATGCAACTACAAAAAACGAAAAATTTGTAGATTTTTATAATAAAGTAGCAGACGGGTCCATAGATGGTATAAAGGGGAATAACCTAATGTTGCCAGGGACACTCACTGTTTGTTAAGTGTTCCTGAAACCAGATTTGGTAAGATTCTGGTTGAGAGACTGACTGAGATTAGAAATCAAATAAATTATACAGGGATTTAGCTGGAATTTCCCTTACTCCTACTTCTATGGCATAGAGCCTAACCACATAGCCATTTAGCTCATTGGACAAGTCATTGTATTAATTTCTCTTCACAGTATTTTCTTAAGGTATGTTAGTTTTCCATGGTACTGTGAGTTCTACAAGTACTGCACTGTTATATAACTTCGAAAACCGGATATATCAGGTATGGATGTCAAGGCCCATAAAGTGGAAATACTTATGTGGGTGATGTCAGCATTGCCGGCAACAGAAAAATCGGTTAGTTATCTACCCGGCAGCATGGGCGTCCCCCACAAGGTAAACATGTATTTCCACTTTCCTTGTTGTAGCAGTACTAAGGTGGCTACTATACAATGTCATAAAATTCAGACTACAATGGTAACGTTCACCAGAGGATACACTTACCCACAACTCCCTCTAATATTTTTTTCAGGTTGCTCACTTTTAATCTCCAGTTATGTCCTACATCTGTTTTTATTTTAATATTCCAAGTGGGAGTGAAATATTCAGGGGCTATTTGTGTGAGCGCTTCTGCGATGGCGACACCATCAGATAATTCTGAAAAGGATATTGTTCGTTAAATTATAATTCATTCAAACAGCTAACACATTATTCGATTATTTGGGGGCTGCGATAAAATATAGTAATCTAAATAAATGAAAAATAAAAATTCACATACATTTTCACTCAACGCTATCTGATCCCAAAGTAAACTAGGAATAACCTGCTTCTGTTAGGGGTATCAGACCACAGATTATACTTCTAAATTCATACTTATAATATAGACTCTTGAGATAAATGTTTATGGATAATTCAAGTTTTTGTCTCCAATAGGAATCGGACCCACATACTGGTGATCTCCTCTAGACCAACTAGACCGTCTAGTATTATGTGTTATAAGATGTAAAATTATTGAACATGTGGTTTTTTTCCTTCACATCGAGCCCCATATTTTGAAAATGGCTGGGCCATTTACAAAATATGGGGCTTGATGCACCTTTAGGTTGTAGTTATTTGTAATCATGCCGAGAAACTCTCCAGATTGTTCTGAGCTGACAAGAAACTATGAGTTGTGAGTGGTATATTACGCACAGTACAATTACTGCCTTGGCTACAATTTACCCATTAAACATGGGCTAGAAATTCATCAGTATTACAACAAAGATAAATGAGCTACTGGATGTTGGCATCACAAAATAGAACATTGTGGCAAGTTTTAAGAAGTGGCCCCCAATCGCTAGCAAGAAGTGGCCATGGCTTTCCACCAGGCTGGTGGCTACGTCAATTTGGCGAGCCGAATATAAAAAAAATAAGGAGGTCTATACCCAGCAGTATACCCGGCATAATTCAGCTGGCATGTAGATTATTATCAATTTACATATAAACAACTGTCTTCAGTTCTATGAGAGTAATATAACTGTAAACATTCCCGCTAACTTGTCTGTACCTATGAATTTGTTTACCATATAAATAAATTATAAAAGAATCTTAATCCATTGCATTCTTTAACAAAGACATGCCGCCATCTCCATGGCTTGACACAAATTTCAAGGCAAGAATAATGATTACAGCAAAATCATTCAGCATTTTGATTGGGAATTCAATGATAGACAGTTTACATAAGTTACCATTCACTTTTAGTTATTGAAATGCAATTCAATTCAAGCTACATTGTGTGGGCAGGTCTGTATTCATAATTTTACTACATTCTGTGGTAATCTTATCACACTTCTTCTCTAGATTATGTACAATGTACATTAATCTGCTTAAAAACTAGGTACATATCTACAAGTTATGATTAGCAAAGAAGGGAATCAGACTGGAATAGCGAAAATGACTGCAGATTAAGCAATAACATAATTGATGCAGTGTACAATGCTATCTCAATGAAATAGGAACTACGTGACGAAATTATCTACTTTACGATCGACGCATAGCAGGAATGTGGATCATCATATCCCGGCTTACTCTTATCTATACATTTACAGAAGTCTTTAATATGACATTGAAATGGTTGGTATTTACCTGATGGATTTCCATGTTTTGCCTTTAGATCTAATGTCTGTAACCACTTGATTAAATTGTCACATATAATCGCACCATTTGCCTCCATTCTGGAGAAGTTTAATGTAGCTTATTACAATCTAAATATGTTTACTTTGATTTCTGAAATGAATGCATTATAGGTATTTACTAAATAAAAGAGGAAGAAAGCTAGATAAATACGAAGAAATGTTCAGAGAACAATAATTTTGTTGTCCGAGATCCGTAATGCGTGACGTCTGCATTTGCGTTTACAAAGCTAGTTTTGGCACTTTTGACTTTTATAAACGTCATTTTTTTTCTTTATTCTGGATTTTTTTCACTTTGAGAATTTTGCCAGATGATCTTTATGTTTTGATTTCAAGTCTATAGTAGAAAACATCTTCATTTAAAATAGTTACATATTTGTAGACAGCAGAGTAGTCACGTCCTGGTCAGTTTACTCCAATAAAGCGATGGAAACTTACTGGAACTCTATGCAGAGTTCAGAAAGTAATAAGGTAGGCCTCGTTTATAAAGAGCGTTATATCCTTATTAATCTTACTAATTTAAAAAATGCGATAGTTTGTGAGTGTACAAGTGGATGTTTGTTACTCTTTCAAGCTCTAACGGCTGAAATTTTATACAGGTATAGACTATGACCTCGAATAACACATAGGCTAGGTACTATTAATCCCGGGAATAAGTTTCCACAACAATTGGGAACGGGAACAAATTTTACGCGGGCGGAGCTGAGAGCATCAGCTAGCTCATAAAAGGTTCGACAACGTGCACAAATGTCGACAACTCACCGCATTTATATTATTATAGTAGGTAAAATGTAGGACTGTAGGTACCTAATATCCGCCATCTTTGTTGTTGCACATATACCTACATTCAGTGAGTGAAAATCCTAATGGATGCCATGCTGAACTTTTACCGACTAAAACCACTCGGTGCCCTATCCATCTGCCTACGCCCTCAGAAGGATAACCTCAGGGCTCTTGGCACAGACTTTAGTCTGCCATCTGGTCTCTCCCTACAGGTTAGGGTTTTATCTCTAGGTCCCTACTTGGCGAGTTCCGGTTCGACTGGCCTCGTGGTTTGAGTACCTACCTGACTACTGATTCAGAGGTCGTGGGTTCGATTCCCACCTTGGACAAATCTCTTTGTGCTATTCATCTATAATAAGTACCTCTATGTATATGTATAGAAATATATACCTAATGATGCGCTCGTGGCCCCGCGGACTCAGTGTTTTGTAAACGATCACTGCAGTAAGCAACTTTCACTATGGCCGGTCCATGGATGGGTGACCATCCATGTGATCACTTTGTGACATTTATTTGAGCGTTTCCGTGCTTTGGAAGGCATGTTAAGCCGTTGGTCCCGGTTGCCAGTCGTTAAGCTAAGTTGAAGGCTTTATTTCAACAGCAGGCAGTCACAACCTGCACCTGTCCATTTAAACAAGGCAACACGGCTCACCACCTATTACGTGGGACAAATTATACAAAGGTGAAATGTGGGCATATCATATGCCTCTGCCTACCCCTTCGGAGATAAAGGCGTGACCATATGTATGTATGTATGTATATACCTAAGTATATTTATCTGTTGTCTAGATCCCATAGCACAAGCTTATATTAGCTGTATTTGGGCTAGATGATGTTGTGTGAGAATGTCCCCACAAAAATCCCTACTAATTTTATAAATGCGAAAGTAACTGTCTGTCTGCTATGCTTTCACGCCTAAACGACTGGAGCGATTGAGATGAAATTTGGTATACAGATAGTTCGAGGTCCTGGGATGGACATAGGCTACGTTTTAACCGACTGCGCAAAAGGAGGGTTATGATTTTACGCGATAACGACTTCTAGGCGGTCGAAGTCGCGGGGAACAGCTAGTAGGAAATAAATAAATAAGATGTCCAGCTTTTTGGAGAGGGTGTATTATCTCACTCTTTGAGGGGTAAAGGGACACGCTACGGGCTTCGTAAGAATAGTGAACAGCCAACCCGCCGTTCGCAGGCCGTGGGCCTGTATACGGTCATCGATCTGTGACACTCGCGTACTCGGTAGGTGTGGCACTATAGCGTCTAATCTGCCACTCCATGTCCGGTTTCATTGCCTCAATAGTGGCGAGTCTCCACTTAGGTTTCTCAAGTCGCACTTTCCATGTGTTCATGAGCTCCTGGGGAGCAGGGATTGCAGAGCCTCGATTTCTCGGGGCACAGGCCTGTGGTCCCGCTTCGAAGCCTCCTTGCGCTATTGATACAAGGACGCAAGGTCTTTCGCTTCCAGGAGATCGTGCGGTACCCTCTTATCGCTCTGACTGCCATCACCTTCAGCTGGCTATGTAGTGTAGCCACGTTGCGGGTCAGTAATTAAGAAGTTTATCGTATATTCGAATAAATTAAATAAATATTAATGGACATTCTCACACAACATCATCTAGCCTAATTAGCTAATTACAAGCTTCTGCTATGGTATCTATATCTGATATGCAGAAACACCCAAATTCCGAAACAAACATTTGTGGATCGCACAAATATTTGGTCCGACCGGGAATCGAACCCAGGACCTCAGCGCGCAGGTCGGTTACACTACCGAAGGCGCCATCGTGGCAGTCAAATAATAATAAGAAGAATGATCACGAAAGCTATGCACTTTTGATGTGCTGCAGTGTAGTGTTTTAGCTCTTCAAAAGCCTCTAGTAAGTTGTTATGTTACTGTATAAATAAACTTAGCAAAATGTCAAACACCAGGAAGATCAAAAAAGTTGGTCTATTTCGAGAGGTTCTACAATTGTTTCTACTAAGACCCTCTTTGAAATAAACTTCCAGGAAGTTCTACTGCCAGGTGTAGTAGTAAACCACGCCTCGCCAACATTACAGCTTTGCCTTCCTTGTGCTGTGTGACGGCGTAGCAATTGACGTAATAAGTCTCCTGGCATCAGAACACTAGAGGTGATTACCAACTTCCCGAAGAAAACTCGAAAGTACTATTCATAGGCGACATTGCTAAAGCGGGCCAAGATTATACCCCTGAGGAACACCATAAAAATAAAGGTAGTGGAAATGTTGGTTTAAATATAAAAAAAAAAACATATTAAATCTACTTAAGTTTTAATCAATTCATTGTTTTCCTTATTAAGTATATGTGGCAGATCACATCCCATATATTTATTGTTATCGATAGCATAATTTATAACCTGCTGCCACAATGGATCACTTAAAAGCAAATGCGGGTCACAAAACAAGAGTACTGCAACTTGAGCCCTTGTTAATGCGACATTTAACCTCTTTGGATTCTTTACGAATCCTAAAGCATGCTTTTGGTCTATAACCACATATGACTCGGTTGTCCTTACTGTTGATATAATAATAAAAGGCTTCTCTTGACCTTGAAATTCTTCAACTGTGCCAATCTTTGGCCGGGGCAATCCCATAGCATCAAATAGAAGACGAATATATTTAATCTGAAAAAATTATGTAGTTATGTATTAATTTTGGACATTTTAAAAATTTATGCATGTTATTTGTGCAAAAAAAAAAGGGACATTTCGCCATATTAAACTAAATATAAGCTTTTGCTGATAAACATAGGTACTAATATTTTTCTAAAAACGTGCAATCATATTATGCGAAAACATCCCCATTCCGTAATAAGCATTTGCAAATAAAGCACATAGGTATTTGTTCTCAGCCAGGAGACGAACATGAGAATGGCAGTCACATATACCAACATTATTTATATGAATATAAATTATATTTACCTGAGCAATATAAGGCGTAATGATTCCAATTTCGTCGGGAGAAATGCCTTTCTTAAAAAGTTTACATGCAGTCATTGCAACCATAGAAGCTTCCTGTGGATTCAACCATGATGGACTGTCTTCAGCTCTCGTATTACGACCTTTGACGCCATGCACGAATATACCCCCAGTCATGGGTTCCTCAGTAGTGTCAAACATCTCTGACATGGCTTTCAATATTTTTTCGATCCATGGCGCATCCCTTTGTAATTTTGTCACCAATGATGCGTCATAAAACATTTTACTGGGCAATGCTATAACCTCTTCCAGAGATCTGTAGTTATCCGTCAATCTCGTCACTAATTTCTCATTGAAACCGTTAGTAAAGGCATGGTAGTCTCTCTGGTATGGAAATGTTTCCAGCATCCTAGATAGATATGATTCGTCATAACCAAATTCTGCACAGTATCTTGACAAGACGATAGGCCCAAGTTGCATTGGATCACCAGCAAGAACTATTTGTCCGTTGTCTTTGTCGATAAATGTCATAGGTATCATAATTTCGGGCTCTAAGGCTTGCCCTGCCTCATCAACAATTACATGAGTATAGTGCCCCTTGGGTAGTGCCACCTGAGCTAAGGACCCGAGGCAATAGCATGTACCAATAGACACTCGATACCTAGCTATGTACGAAGCGGGTACATTTAGATTAATTCCATCCCTCACCACATGAGACGATTTTACCGTGTCCTCTCTAGCTATATTTACAGTAGCGCAATACGGTTTTATTATATCTGGTATATTTTCTGAATCAACTAAATGATTCGCAATCAATCTGACTATTGAGTTTGAAAACAATTGTTTATACTCTATCAATCGCTCAGCTATCAAGTTCGCGGCACTATTTGAAGGGGTGGCGACTAAAATTCTACTATCCGGAATAAGAGTTAATATCTGCAGTATTGTTTCTACAACGGTTATGGTTTTTCCGGTGCCCGGTGGTCCGTATATACAATACGGCATTGGTCGACACTCCCCCAATAGAATGTTTCTTACAGCTGCCTTTTGTCCACTATTCAAATGTTTATTATACCAATCGATTGAATCAATTTTCTCTATCGGAACTCGAGGCTGCCGTGTCTTAATACGACTTGGAAATAGAACATCTACACCTAGGTTAGAAAGAGCTAAATTAATGGCCTGGTGAGCTCTTCTGTAAACAGATCTGCTAAAATGAAATTCAATGGAAACATCTGATCCGCCATAACTTTCATGGAAGCGAGGATGAAACTTGATCAATACTAAATCGCCCTTGATCAAATTAATATATCCCTCATGTAGAGGCATGCTACTGTCCCAAATATCTTTTACAACAACTCTGTCTCCTACAATTAATGAAGGCCTCTTTTCTGCCAATCCTTGTATTTCCACGCCAAGGAATTCTTGGCACCTAATTAAAAATGCCTTGGATATATCATAGCACCTCATGTTCACTGTTGCTTGTATCTCTTCCATGTATATAAGGGTGTGCCATCGATCGATGTAGTTATTTGTATTTAAAGCTTGTATCAGACAAGGCAGAATTGTCTCGATTCTAGATATAATTTTGCCAAAATCTGTGTGGTTTACGGTCTCGTTGGAGTCTCCTAAAACTGCATTCCAAACTTTGTTGGGTATGGGAAATAATCCAAGTTTGGCAGCAATAAAATTTGAAGGTTTGATTGGTCTGACTCCTGGAATAAATGGTCTGTCGCTGTCTTTTCTCATATTTTTTAACAATGCAATTTTATCTGATTCTTTCATTGGAACGGCTTCCGCATTTCCATTTATATTTGCCATAATACTGTCTACTACATTTATTTCAATCATTCTTTCTACTTGAAAACCTTTGAAAAGAATTATTAAAGGCTCCCTGCACTTTCCGTAGAATTTAGGTTGACAGGAAATTCTTAAATTGAAAGTTTGACCTGGAAATAATTTGTAAGGATATGCTATTGATGGATTAATGTTAATTTGAGAATCTCTTTTCTTGCAAAGCATTATCCACTTGTTTATCACCACCATTCTTTCACCTTTGTTTTCTATAGTCAACGTAATGGAGGGATTATCTTGTAATGTAACCTTATCAAATATGATTGGATAAGTGACTTCAATGTTATGTTTTCTTTCTACTTCCAAGCTCTTATTTGAGAATTCATTCACGTCATTGGATTTTGTTTCTGGAACTATCATTGGTTCTGTAATTTGCATCTTCAGCGCTCTCCATGAATATCTATCTTGATTGCTTTCAATAGCTTCAATAAAAACCTGTACAAATAAGATTAAGCAATTATACACTTGATCATCAGATCACAAACAATGTGTACAAGAAAAGGAGCTCATTGAATTTGTACATTTTTGAATTATCTGTTTTCCATTTGGGTTGGCAAATACATAACAGTTTAAAAGTTAATTCAAAAAAAGTAATATATTTTCAATGTTATAAATTAATTGTTTATAAACTTTATAAGTACAAAAATGTTATTTATAAAGCAACAATTTATTATTTTAAATATAAGTTCTTTCGGTACATAGGTAAATCACATTCCAGAAGATTTATAAGTGTAGTAAATAGCAGTAGTTAATAGAAATTTTAAGTTCAATATTTTGACTACTCAAAATTATGAGACAGTTAACGAGCTTCTTTTGTTCCTTACTATTCAAATATTTAACACAATAGCAAACCTTTGAGCCAATGGTAGGTTTACCACTGTCAAGAATACAATTTTTGTCAAAGAATATTTGTTTATCACAAATTCCAAAATCTCCGGTCCAATCAGTTATCACTGCTGACTTCGTCATGCTCCTTATTGGCTTGAAGGATAAGACTTCTACTATCTGCAATAACATATAAAATTATGAATAGCCTTATGGTAAATAGTGGACAATGTGTCGCCTATGGAAATCATGAAGATGTCTTTAAAGGGCTAGTCCGCAAAAAATGCACTTAGAATTTTGGAAATATTCAAGAACTCACTTCATTAAATGACACTAAAAAAAACCTTAAATTCTTAATAAATGAAACTAAACACCGAGCGTTTTTAACATTAGAAAAAAATACCTCTCAAAGTTATTAAAATCATGGAAATAGCAGAAATAATCAAATTGACAAAGGTAAATTTTGATGATTTTCAGAGGTTTTTTCGCAAGTAAATAATTATTTTGTAAAAAGCGCACGTTGTTATTGTAGTCTCATCTATTAGGAATTTAAGGTTCCATTTTAGTGTCATTTCATGAAGTAAGTTCTTGAATAGTTCCAAAATCCTATTATTATATCAATATATCAATATTATAAATGTTGAAATCTGCCTGATATTCATACATGATAGTAAACTATCGGCATGTTTAAGTTAAATGGGCAAAGTACAGCAAGAGGAATTCTTAGGGCACAGATAATATTATAAGTATTTCGTTATAAGTTTGGTAAATTAATAACAAAATAAGGTATCTATTTACCGTGTCAAAAGTAATATCCATAGGTTTGTCTTCATCAAATTTAACTTTGCACAACAACTCCAACCAATCACCAGGTATAGGAATAAACGTAGCAGTAACTGAATCAAGGTCAAAATTTAAACTACTGTCTTTTATGAAAACTAGGCGATCTTGTCTCCTTTCAACTTCACCGACAAACACATGTTCGATTACATCATAACAACTCTCTTCCGCAGTTGGTTCTTCATCACCCCAAAATATTCCCTGATTTTCAAGAATCCTGACTACTGTTATGGTATTATTGACATCTTTGTGACAAAGGTACAACACTTTGTCCTGGACTTGTAAACTCAAGCCGCATCCTATTGGGTCAAACATGAGCGCACCATCAATTAGGATATGATCTTCAGCAATGCTTGTTATCACACCTGAGGAAAGAAAATTACACACACATGTTATTTTTATTAGTGATGTTGATTAAATACGAACATATTGAACATTATTACTAGAGTAATTTGAAACTAAGTTCACTCATTTTTGACCATATCAGGTATGTGGTATGTGTAAGAAAAATAACAAATACCTAATAATAATAAATAAATTCACTGACATTTTTCTAATGACATTTTTCCTTCTTGTATTATTCAGTCCCACTTTACAACCTCAAGACCAATGAGGCAAAGTCCATAAAAGGGGATCCCCTTTACCGACTATATTATATACTAGCGGACGTCGCGCAGTTTCACCCGCATAGCACGGAATAAAATATAGCCTATGTTCACCGGAAAGAGTGTAGCTTCCCAACAGTAACAGATTTTTTCAAATCGGTCCAGTTGTTTCGGAGCCCATTCGATGCAAACAAACAATCAAATCTTTCCTCCTTATAATAATCTTTAAAGCACCTCAAAATTGAACAGAATAAGATGAATTATTGTATATAATATAGACCTCTAATTTATGAGAACTCAATGTATTTCTAATTACCTGTTCTTTGATAACAAACAGCACTTATAGGAACTTCTGGACCATGTGCAGGTTCAGCACTTTCGGCTTCTTCCTCAGCTATTTGTAAATTGACTAGCTCTTCTGCTAGAAATTGGTCCTGGTCTACATCCGATGCAGTCAAGGAATTATTAGAAAATAAATAATCATAGAAGGATTTTAAATAGGAGGTCATCTTGCTGCTTTTCTAGTTTTTATAACACAAATCCTTTTTCATACTCAAATTCCCATTCCGTTGATTTCAAGTAATCCAGTTCTTTTCTCAAAGTTTGAATCCGTTTCTGGTGTTCTTCTTTTTGCACACTTTTTATGGATTGCTCAATACTCAAACCGAGATCAGCATGGTTTAGGGACTGATCGAAATTTTGAATCCTATTTTGAGTAGTGTTCTGAAAGAATGTTTTGTTAAATATACTGAATTAAAAGTTTCACTTTGCCAAGCTTCATTATTACAAATTTCCACCGCTGCTATTAGATCTGAATTGCCACATTACTAAATTATGGTCTGAAACGATAATTTCTTTGAGCTCAATAAATGGCCATATTAAACCCATATTTTCTCTGACTATAAATGGCTTGCTGCATCTTTGGTTATTTTGAATGTTTACTTTGTTAAATAATTAAAGCAAAGGCTATCCAGAACTTTCTTATTAATAGTGCACATACATATGTCCATTCTTTTATCCCTGAAGGGGTAGGCAGAGGTGTTCCTCTGCCTACCCCTTCATGCTATGCCCACATTACGAATATTTTTAAAATTCGTCCTATAAATTAGGCGGCGAGCCGTATTCAAATGGACAAGCACAGCTTGGGACTGCCTCATGTTGAGATTTTTCAAGCCTTCAACATGATTTAATCACTGCCATTTTACTGGCAACCGGGACCAACAACAAACTAGCCTTCTGAAGCATGGAACGGTGGGAAATAAATCCCACGAGGTGGTCACCTATCCAAGGACCGGCCGAAGATGCTTATTACATAAAGTCATAGCAACTTACTTGTGGAGTCTCAGGTTCAGAAGGAGAATAAGTTGACTGGGAGATATTACTGGAAGTCGACATCATTAAAACGTTGCTAGCATATTTACATACATAGCCGCTACTACGAGGTAAATTCCGTGTACTACTTCCAAAATTCACTGATTCTGTTGGTACATGTGTTTAATAATTGCATTTACTTAAAAACTTCACAATCTCATCACAAATTAAACAAAAGTCTCCGTCGAGTCAACGTCCGACAAAAATATGTGTGATTTGTGATTGTTTGTTGACAGTGTTGCCAACTTGTGAATACAAAATTCCGCTGTGCCTGTCGTATTTTCCGTCAAAAATCCGTTAAATTTCTTTTTTGTTCCGTTAATAAAATCCGTCAAATAACAGTAAAAGCATTTCTTTAATAAGTAGATAATTATACAAATTTAGTTCCAATTATGTATGTGTATTATTAAAATACAAAATCGAACACATCACATTCCGGGTCCGTATCCAGTGCCGTTGTCGTAGCCGCATCTATGGGAGCCGTAGATGTTGAAGGCCTATTATAGGTTTGCATAGTTCCTACCATAGCTACGACTTCGTTTGGTAAATCATAAGAATAACAGGTTTTATTATTCCTCTTCAAACCTGATCTTATGTTTAAAACTGCATTAACCATATTTTCTGCCATTTTATTTCGTAGTTTCGATTTTACACCGTTCATGACGCTAAATACTCTTTCTACCTCGGCATTTGAGTACGGTAGTAATAAAACTGAAAAGACAAAATCGCATAACTCTCTAAAAGGATTGGTCCCAGTTGCGTCCTCATACGCCTTCACTTCTGACCAAAATTCAATGGTCCCCTCACTTTTCCATTTTGTATAGTTGATCGCATTCCATTGAGTCTCTATTAGGGATATCTCGTCAGATGGATAGTGGAAATAATTCAGTAAGGGGGTTAAAGACTCTTTATGGACCTTCAATACGTTGGTGTACGAAAGCAAATATGTTTTCTGTAAAATATCAATATTTTCAGGTAATCTAGAACAAAGAAAAATGAAATTTATTAATAGGTACGTTAGTAACTTGATATTAAATTTATACATTAACTAATATACCTACCTTGATCGTAGTTGTTGTATTAATTTGACTAAAAAATGTATACATCTTTTACGAAGCTCATTTTCAGCCTGTTCACTTATATAATTGCTTTCCCTCATCTCACGAATTTTTGATTCAAATCCATATCCAAGATACGGCTTTGGGTCCAAATAATCTTCGACATTTATGGTTAGAGGATCGATGTTTGGACGTGGTAAGATTATTTTTGAAGTCAGAAAACTTATGAGGGTGCATATGTCTGTAAATAATTTACAGGGATCAGCATTTTTCGCTTCAAAGGCTTTGTTAACTCTTTGCAGTTCTTCTAAAATGGGGCATAAAAATCTAAGTAATGCCAAATTACTCCCATCTTTGTACATGTTGTATAATATCTCGGCGGTATAGTTGCGCCGAGATATTTCAAAATGACTTTTTAGTTCAAACCACTGCTTCAAAATTCGATCAACAGCAGAATGAATTGATAGCCATCGTGTTTGACAGGCCCGTACAATTTTTCTCGGTTCGTGGCCATCGTTAATAGTGCTGTATAAGTTTTTATATTCTAATTGTCTTGACGAAGATTGTGCAAACCAGTTATAGGTTTCAGAAACTATATATTCCAGATTTCGAGGCAATGTACCCTCCATGGCATGGGAAACAGCTAGTTGTACGGAGTGGCACACACAGCGAACCAAGACTAATGCAGGAATGTCTATTTTTAATTTTGCATGAACGCCATTATTGACACCTGTCATTACACTGGCATTGTCGGTACCAATGCCAATTAAATTTTTAAAATTTAAATCGAATTCGTATAGGGTTTCCTTAACTGCGCCGACTATGCCATCTGCCGTACATGCCGTTAAGGGCGCCAGTTTTAAAAATGTTGTTGTGATGTGTTTTCTTTTGAGGCTATAATAAATTATTACAATACCAAGGTATTTGATGACACTTATATCAGTTGACTCGTCTAAAAGTAAACTGAATTTGCCATCTCCAATATCTAACTTCAGGTCATCTTTAAAGTGTGGACTTAAGATGTTTTTTATTATATGAGAACACTTCGTTCGATGCAGGTGCATATCTTTGATGCCCTTAGAATCATCACAAATCTTTTTTAAAAGTGATTCTAAATGGTCTACTGTCATTATGCTAGAATGCTCTGCAATAAAAAGCGAAGTATAGGCCTCACAAGATTTCGTTTTGTCGGTATTTTTAACAGGAAATTCAATAACTCTTTGTCGTGATGGTGCTAACATTTTACTGTTGTTTATGTGCTTGGTGGAATTTGCGTGCAATTTTAGATCTGAATACTTGTTGTTTTTACTCACTATGCACCGACAAAACTTGCATTCGGGAAATATTTCTCCTGAGCTGTCTTCTTTCTTAATTAACCAATCTTTCAATAAGTTATCTTGTAGCCACTCACTACGAAATTTTTGTTTATATCCCACTTTAGGCATCGTTGAAATTTATCAGAAATAAACACAAAAGAAAACTACTATTTTACTGAATTGGATAACTACTAACGTGAATCTAACAAAATTTAATCAAATCAAAATCTAATTCATCAATTGTAATGTAACTTGACTGAAAATGTTTTGCTACTTTTTTCTAATCGCGCCCGCGGATCATCTGGTGAGCGCGGGAAGGAAGTTTTTCGATAACTTTTTTTTTATAGTGTATTTATCGGACATGAATACAGGTCCTTTAATCCTAGCAGATACAGTTGGATATTACCAACATAAAAAATAATGGCTGCGTTCATATTTATGGAGTATTATTTTTATTAAATTGGATATTATGCAAATTTAGCATAACGTTAGAAATAAAAATTTTCCGTCAACAAAATCCGCTAGCCGTTAAAAGGCATTTGTTCCCGTCAAAGGCGACCCCAAATCCGTTAGATCTGACGGAAAATCCGTTAAGTTGGCAACACTGTTTGTTGAATGTTGATTGATGATTTTGACAAAGGCTTAAAGGTCTTGTAACCAAGCCAAAACTATTAAAAAAAAAAAAAAAAAAAAAATGATTTTGACATTATTTTTCTTTTCGCTTATTGTACTTTTTTTTTTAATATAACTGGCTTGGTTACAGATGGGCTCCCGACACGATCATGCCTTGCAATTGTCAATCACGTTAAATATGAATGGAAGTTGCTTCAGTGTGCGTGATTTCTTTGCATGATTCTGTGCATCGACGTATAATGTACAGTTTGTCTATAAAGTCGTGAAATGAATGTTTGAGGAACTAAAAATAGTTATGTGTGTGGCAACACTGGCAACAAGAAACATAAGTACGTCAGTTGTCAATGCTATCGTCGAATTTCGTTTACTCTCTCACGTAACTTTAATGTTTGGATTAAACTGCAACAAATTGAGACCAAACTACGCATAAGGGTTTGAGAAATGTGTAAAGAAAATCGGAGTGGTGCGCAGGAAGTGATTTTTAAAGTTTTCCAGTGATGTTTCGCGGACTACCAATCTGGACAATTGTGTGGGATTTTGAGGATGTTTATGAGCGAACAGCATGTTTGGTGGGTATGTAATCGTGTTATTGTTTGTTTTGAATCTGTCTGAAGTTACAAATTTACTGAATTTACGATTTGGAGACAAAAAAAAGGCATTGTTTGCATATTTTTAGGTTAGAATCTTAAACTTACAATCTACCTATAATGTAAGTCAGTGGTTAGAACAACATGGTTATTTTATAGTACGACCTACATTTTTGATACTCAGTTCAATCTGGTTTTCTACCAATTTTTATTTTTAATTAATTGCTTCATGTCAATAGTTTGTTTCCAATATGTAATTAATTTTCTTTTTTTACTCTTTTCAGGAAAATCAGAGAGTACAGTTAGGCGAATAGTTAACGAAGGTTTTAATAATGAAGGAAAGTTTGAAACTCCTGGTAAACACAGAAAAGGTCGGCAAAGAAAGAAATAGACGATTTTAATATTTGAGCACTGCGCCAAAAAAATCCTTGTCAGATGGGGGAAAGTTACAGCTAAAACATGTACCTAATTACATGATTGTGGCAAAGCAATTGGGACTGCTAGGCACCTGCTGGTGGGTTGTAAGACGCTATTAGACCGGGGCTTCTGGAACTGGTTCAATAACTTTATTCTGGATCTGATTCAATAAAACAGAAACAAAATTAAAAATGTATAATGTGTTTTATTTATTAACTCACTAGCTGATACCCGCAGCTTCGCCCGTGTCGAATTTGTTCTCGTTCCCGCTTCCCGTAGGAACTTATTCCCGGGACGAAAAGTAGCCTATGTGTTATTCCAGACTATAATGTATCCCTGTACCAAATTTCAGCCAGATCAGTTCAACTGTTCGAGCGTGAAAGAGTCTCACATCCACACTCATAAGCTTTCGCATTTATAATATTTGTATTGTTCCCGTTCCCGCTTCCCGTAAGAACTTATTCCCGGAATAAAAAGTAGCCATGGTTATTCCTGATTATAATGTATCCCTGTAGCAAATTTCAGCCAGATCCCTTTAACCGTTCGAGCGTGTAAGAGTAATAAACATCCACACTCACAAACTGTCGCATTTATAATATTAGTAAGATTTTACGCGGAACGAACTCCTCGTATCAAAATCATTTTGGTCGTACTATATAGGGTTGCATACATGCATTCAGCAGCGCCCTCATTTAATTTCACGACTTTATAGACAAACTGTACACATGATATTTAACGTGCTTGACAATTGCCAATTGATCGTGTCACGGCCCCTTCAATGACGGTATATGCATAATTTGATTGGTGGGTTTTATTGACGGTTGTTGACAACTGGCTACTGATTGGTGATCTTTTTTAACGGGTTGCCATACGCACAGCACAGTGGCTCCTCCATTATTTTCTTCTCTTCTTGCCAAGCTGTACGTGGCCGTGGGTATTATTAAGCTAAGTGCTTAAAAGCCAAAGCTCCATTAAATATAAAAAAGTTGTCGGTAGTGATCAAGTGACTTTGCACTTGACAGCAGCCGACAGCTGACATAACAGACAGCCACTTAAAAGTGTTCTGTGCAGCCACTCGACAGGTGCTCATACTGCTGTTGTGTTGCATTTTGCTGTACTTTCTTTTCTTTGTTAGATTCACTTTGTATTTGTATTCAAAATTAGCATGTTTGTTTTTGATGATATTCATTTGATCTGTATGTAATAGAAAATTACGAAAATGCTATTAATATAAAACTATAAATTACAGGCACTATGGCTCAGAGAAAGTGTCTGTTTAAAAAAGTAGATTTAGACTACGAAGAAGAAGACTTTTTCACATCACGATGTTTTCAAGTCAGTTCAGATGTCCAGTTCAAGGAAATTCCTTCCAATGGCGAAGAGTATTTATTGAAAGTTATAAAGGAACGTCAGAACTATGATTCAGTGTCTAAATGTGACTATAGTGATTATAAAAAGTTATCACAGCAAGTTAACCAAAATAGTAAAATACCATATTTTGAAGAAGTGAGTTTCCTCAAAGTCTTTACTTATTAATTAACAAAACATGGTTTACAAGGATTTAAAGCGCATATGAATACAGTACAATACAGCCATGCAGTGTTCTTTAAAAAAGAGTCACTGTTAAGCATCTGACAATTTAGTTAGCCTTGTGATGGGCAACCATTTATGGTATGTCTATTTGCTTGCGCACAGGCAGCTGAGACCAACACCTCGTCATGCTTTTGAAAGGCATGATGAGGTGTTGTTCTCAGTTGCCTGTGTTATTAAACTTTTTAATACAAGGCGGGCCACAAGCTGTTTCTAAAGTTTTAAGGGCTTCCCATCTATAACATGGACGCAAATTAAACACCTTTTTCCCAGGAGTGGTTCTTCCACCCACAGGAAGAACCACTTCTGGGAAAAAGGTGTTTAATGTCTTACGTAAGGATACCATATGGCAGTATTATAGAAAGTTATACTAATTGATGCGATAATAGGGCTTAAATTATATATAAAAAAAAACAATCAAAGCTTGTTAGACGCGTGCTGATGAGCGTGGCGTGCGCCTATCGTCTGAACGCAGGCTTTGGAGACAGAAAGAAATAGCAAGAGACTAGAGACACCATGTGGTTTGAGTCTGTAGGAGACTGGATCCATGTAGCCTTTGGAGACTGAAAGAAATAGCAAGAGACTAGAGACACCATGTGGTTTTAGTCTGTAGGAGACTGGATCCATGTAGGATTACCACAAGTAAAAAAAGACTTTAGACATCTAGCAATTCTACCACTATAACCACAATGCTAGCGGTATTACTGCACATATTTTGTTAGTATCTAAGATATAACTTCGGCACTTGCAATCTTCTATTTCACAGATTGCTAATCCAGCAGCGCCTGATAATATTAAACCTACAATCGAATGGCAGAATATACAAGTAGCTGATTTCTCAAATGTGCGAATGTATATACAAAAAATGCTTGCAAAAGATTTGTTACCTGCTGCCATTAAAGATACAAATCTAAGTAAACATCGAGTGACCGACTGGAACCCTGTTTTTATAGAAGAACCAACTATGACACATGTTGTTGGGTTATCACAGTCTATTATAGATGAAGGGTTAGATCTGTTGATTGAACAATTATCTTCAGTCAAAGCAGGACAAACAATAGACCATAAGACAGGTATGAAATGATCACTCTTCTCACAAATATATACCTCTTTAGTAGTAAATAGGCCAGCAAAAATAATATTTCAGTCCCGCAGATTGGTAAACTCATAGGTCTCAAGTGTAATTCTATAAAGGTGACTTACTAAATAAGCTATTGCATTTGCATGAACCAGACCTGAAATACAGAAATGAAGATTGTTGGACTGCATTACAGAACATGCTACTGGGTGCTGGCAAAGCATTTCGAGGTTCGCAAGTGTTGTTGAAGTTGGGTTGAACCCCTAAAGTCCCCACATGACTCTTGCTGACCTGTATCTACAATTAATAATGTCCCTTAATGTATTTAACACCATAATCTTTGACCATTTTCAGGAAGATGGATATATACACTGTTGGCAGTAACAAGATATCCACATTTACAAGATACTACCACCATACTAAGAACCCTAGCAAGGAAATGTTTAGACATTAGGTAATAACCTATTACTTTATTGTTTTTAAGGTAGTCAAACTCTCAGCCTTACGGAGACACTACTGAAGTGGAATCCAATCAGAGTAATGGAACAATTCTATCAAATTCTGTTTGCAAGAAGTAGGCGGCAAAATATGCGTTCGGATCTTCCACCCTGCATCCCCACAAGTTTATATTATTAAGTGAATTCATCCACTTTTCTTTTTAATTTTTCAGGTCTAGAATAAACCCCACTGAAGAGAATGCAAAAGAGCTTGCAGGACCAATGAATCTATTCATATGTTTAGTAGCAAGATATTTTGGACAAAAAGACCTGGCAGACTAATATTGCAGTGTTGTGAGATGTGCAAAACTATGCCTATCCTATGGTATTTAATAGACAATGTGCTCACTAAGTGTTTTATATTTGTATAATGATTTGTAACACTAATATGTAAATATATTTCTACCTAATAAATTACATTGTATTGTAGTAGTCCAGTAAAAAAAACAACTTGCCAGCTATTATACCGCCTACGTAAGTTTTAATCCAAAGCAATTTAGTTGGAGGGTTTAACAGCAATACTTTTTTTACACTTGGAAATCTCTAATGAATGCTGTGCCGGACGCTTACCGACTAAAACCGCACGTTGGATGTCCCAGGATTCCTTCCTTAATGGCAATAAGTACTAAAAATTCGGTGACTGTTTAAATCACAAATTGTGCAAAACCAACCAGCCGATTTAAAAAAAAAAAATTTTATTCTTCGACGCAAGATGAACACTTTTCCATATTGAAATAGGTCATAAAATAGGTACTGCTCGTTCGCTCTAACTTTGCCGTTCGGCTATAAATTAAAGTCGAATTTTTGATTAGATGAAGTAAATTGACAGCAACTTATGTCACTTCTTCTTGTAGTGTTGCGTATTTTCTATGACGAAGTGACATTAGCTACTGTCAATTTACTTCGTATAATTAACAATTCGGGTATATGCCTCTACGCCAGCGGCAAAGTTAGAGCGAATGGGTAATACAACATAGGTATAAAAAGTAAATGTTCTACCTATTTTAATTAGGCAAATCAGTTTTAGGTTAACGGCCTACACACGACCCTAAATCAGAGGCGATATCGGCTGCAGTGGTGGGGAGGACCCTAGATCGTACCATAAATCGCTTCGTGTGTAGGCAAATCGTGACACGAATTTTATTGTCGGCCCTAACTCTGAAATCGCTTCGGGTGAGCTCACGATTTAGGGACGAATATCGTCTAGGGAGCGTTGTCGGTACGTGTGTAGCGAAATCGGGCCGATTTCTACGCAGTATGCGCCCGAGTGCCGCGGCGATACGACGTATTTAGTTTTTTCCGCGTAAACATGGCGAAGGAAAGGGACCGCGAAGCGAGGACGAAAGTTATTGATCTCTTCAAGAAGCGCTCGTGGCCCTGCAGACTCAGTAGTCTGTAAACGATCACTGCAGTAAGCAACATTTACTATGGAAGGTCCTTGGATGGGTGACCACCTATGTGGTATACCCATGTGGCCACTTTGTGACATTCATTGGAGCGTTTCCGTGCTTCGGAAGGCACGTTAAACCATTGGTTCCGGTTGCCAGTAAAATCTGTAAAATGGCAGTCAAGTTGAAGACCATGATGAGTGGCTTTAAAAAAATCTGCAGTGGGCAGTCACAACCTGCGCCTGTCCATATCAACACAGTAATACGTTCACCACCTATTACGTACGTGGGACAAAATGTTTAAAAACGGTGAAAAGTGGGCATATAATATGCCTCTGCGTACCCCTTCGGGGATGAAAGGTGTGATCATATGTATGTTTGTAAAGATGTTCCATATTTGTGGGATACAAAACATAAAGACTATTTTCAACTGTGACATGCAATAACATTTTTATTGCCTCCTGTCTAGGAGGCAATAAAAATGTTATTGCAAGTTTTTAATGAAGAGATCGGCAAAGACACAACGCTGGCAGCCTTTTTTGCTGTTTGGAAAGTGTCGGCGGCATCCCGGATCAACGGGTAGTCTGTTGCACGTTGCACGGTCGGTTGCGTATTCTGAAGAAATGTATGCCTGATTTACATGGTAAAAACGCCTGATTTTCACAAAAAATGCCTGATTTTCTTGAAAAATGCCGCATAATAAAAGAAATACCTATTTAATAATAAGTAAAACACATTGCTTGAATGAATTTTTAATTTGAAAACATCTATTTTCAGACACGTTAGAGTAGGTAATAAGAAAATCAGCCAAATATATGATTTGTTCTTTGTAGGTATGAGTTTGGAAAGGAATTCCACTGTACGTTTTCTTACTTTTAATGATAATTATCTCATGACGCCATTTTTAACAAGTCTTTTTGAGTTTAAATACATACATATAATATGTACAAAACTCTTTACAATAATTAATCATTTCGCCTGACAAACAATGCCGGCCGGGCGCCTGATCAAGTGCTAAAATGCCTGGCAAATCAGGCGAAAGCCTGGCATATGGTAACCCTAGTTACGTATAAACTGGCAGGGCCGTGTGTAGAGTAGCAGCCGATTTCATCCCCACCACCACTGCAGCCGATATCGCCTCTGATTTAGGGTCGTGTGTAGGCCGTTTTACACAGGCTGGTTTCTGCAACCCAATTACGTCATAACGTCAATTCCAACAGTTTTAGGCCCTCTCTATAAAATAGAGTGCAGAGGGACTTATGGCAAGACTTTGTCTGTAGCTGTGACTCTGTCGCATTAAACTACGTCACTAGGTCACGTGGATCATCTGTTCAAAGTTTGAAATAAACCAAAAATGACAACGTCAATCGGATTGAACTTTCAGTTTCACAATAAACGTGTCAGAGAGGGGCAGTCTGGTGAGAGTCTCACGGCTTTCTTGTTGAGACTACTAGTATATTTTAATGCCGGCTACATTAGCTAATGCGCTATCAAAACGTCACTTCTCGTTCAAAAGAAATCCTCCAAGGGCCTGGTAGGTTTACATGAGGTACGCTACTGTAGCCACTTTCCATCAGGTGGACTTTCTGTGGACATAAGAAGGCTGAAATCTACAGAGCTTTTTCCCTGATTATTTTTAAAACTTATTTGTGCAATTCTCGATTTGATGTACCCATCCAAAGCATTAGACTCTGTTTATATGCCACTTTTAGTTCATAAATTGTTTAGTTTTGGTATTCATGGGTTTTGTACCAGACATGTTTTAGTCGTATCTTTCAAACGAACTCTTTCATGTTAAATCAAGTGACTAAATGAGTAAATGTGCCGCTGAATCATTAGGAGTCCCTCAAGGTAGCGTCACAGGACTCTTATATCAACAGGTATTATTTAACATCGAACGAAGGACGCCAGATTATATACTGAGTCTGCAAGGGGGTTGATAAAATGACTGGAAAGCAATTTACAATAAGACAATGTGTTCCTTCCAACTTATAATTATATTTACTTACTAGGTATATAGTTTAAATACCCAACCACCCCATAATGACTTGCATTAAGGGCGCACGTTCTGTGACCGTAATAACTTCCAGGTACAACAAGTCAAATTAATAATAGGAGACACAATGTAATGTAAAAACGTAACAGGTAGGTAATTTGTGCCCAAGATATTTATTAATAAAACATCTACGGAAATGCAATATTAAGAGCTTGTTCAAAGTCCTTAATGAGATCGTCTGTGTCTTCTAAACCGATTGATATCCTGATAAGGCTATCTGTGATACCCAGTTTACGTCTCTGTACTTCAGGAACTGAGGCGTGCGTCATAATAGCTCTGTAAAATAAGAATGAAAGTGAAGGATGTGATGTGACTACATGCAAGCGGTTGATAATGGTGTACCATTGGTACAGCCAAGAAAGTTGCGGAACAAATGTCAGAAAGTAGCATGCAGGACAACGCTGTGACTCATGTAACTTCTAAATTTCTACACGCTGTCACCATTTTCCTGAATCAAGTCATCACTCTACTAAGTTTAACACTTCTAAACGAAGTACAAAAAAAGCCTAATATCACGTGACCATTTTGTGACATTTATTTGCGAGCGTTTCCGTGCTTCGTAAGCCTTTGGTTCCGGTTGTCAGTAATATGACAGTCGTTAAACCAAGTTGAAGGCCTCATGGGCGGTTTTAGCGAAAAATCCTAAATTTATGGGTTTGACAAACATGAACAGTGTAGGGGCCATCACCCCTCTCTGGCCTGCGCCTGTCCATTTTAATATGGCAATAGGCTCACCACCTATTAGGTAAGAATAAAAACTAAGTATAAGATGAAATGTAGCCGTGTCGTGTACTATGCCTTTGTGTATGCTCTTCGGGGAAATAGGCGTGACTGTGTGTACCTACTTATGGAAACAATGAAGTGTAGGTAACTACAAAGGGTAGGTACAGGCATTGAGAAACTACTTAGTTTTATAAACTCACGGTAATTGTGCAAGACTTTCAAATCCGCCAAGACTTTCGGCCAAAGTTACCACTTTGAACGCATTCAAAATTGCTTCAGATTCTGGTAGCCCTCCATTATGCCTAAAGCTGAAGATACCTGAATGGCCGCACGTTTGTCGTTTACTAATTTCGTATTGTGGATGACTTGATAATCCTGTAATAGACGAGAGTTATTTCACCTTACTTTAAAAACACTGTTTAAATATTCAGACAGATACTTTAAAGTAGGTACATACTACATACCTGGATGCAAAACATCTATAACCTTGGGGTGGGTTTGTAACCACTGAGCAATGGCCAATGAAGACTTCTTGTGTTGTTCCATTCGCAAAGACAAAGTCTTCAAGCTCCTGTAGACCATATAACAGTCAAAGGGTGATGGTACGACTCCCATACCTGCAAAGGAAATGATCTATTAGTACCTACCTATCATCAATCAATAATTCAATATCAATACATACCTATAATAAAATCGTAACAGGTCCCTGTCTGTACATTGAAGATATATAAGAAAAAAGTTTATAGGGGGGTTTTATGGACGCAATAGAAATTTAGAATTTTTGTCTGTCTGTTTGTCTGTACGTTTGAGCACGCTAATCTCAGCAACCGCTCAACCGATTGCGATGGTTTTCTTTATTGCGTTGCGGTTTGGCTCACTTAACATTTAGTGTTTGTTTCATGTCAATCGGTTCATAAATAAAAAAGTTATATCAATCTAAAGATAATGCAGCGCGAGCGTACGAAGTCGCGGGCTACAGCTAGTGTAATTACTATATCTCTCCACAACATGTGCAATGCAAATGCCCAGGGTTCATACCTATCCGTTTAGCTCCGGGCGCCCGAGTAACTTCTTTGATGAATGTCTCATTAATCCTGACAGATTTTGGCTACCGCTGCGGCCTCGCGGGCAAAGAAGCGCGATCCCGCACTTTGGGCGGGAGCTGTGTGTAAATCTTCTAAATTTCCGTACCCAAAGAGTAAATAGAGACCCTATTCATGACACTACACCATCCTTCTGTCTGTCTGTCCGTCACGAGGCTGTATCTCAGGAACCGTGATAGCTAGAGATATGTAATTTTTACATAATTAGGTATGATGTATTCTGTTGCCGCTATAACAACGAATACTAAAATCAGAGAAAAAGGGGGCTCCCATACAACAAACGTTATTTTAGCCAGTTTTTTGGTACGGAACTCTGTACCTACGCGAGTCCGACTCGCTCTTGGCCGGTTTTTTTTCGATATTGTATGTTCTTACTAGGGATACCTACTTCAGTTCCTTCTTCTTTCACCATTTATGACAAGATTAAGTTACGTACATACCTATTTGCAAAAAGCGAAGCCTGCTTCCTACTTCATTATCTTTGACCACTGCTGCTCCCATAACGACATCAGAATGACCGTTCATATATTTGGACAAAGAGTACATAACTATGTCGGCGCCGAAATCGAGAGGTCTTTGCAAGTATGGCGTCAGGAAAGTGTTGTCAACAACCACCAATATGTCACCAAAGTTCTTAACCACCTTGCACACCTCGGCTATGTCAAGGACTGTCAGTATTGGGTTTGTTGGTGTTTCTATCCAGACCATCTAGAAGAAAATATAATTATACTGCAGTTATATGCGATAGTGTACTTTCGATAGTAGTGTAGGTAAGTACTTACTTTTGTATTCTTTTGAATGGCCTTAGCTAAGGTTTCAGAGTTTGTGCAGTCAACAAATGAAACTTCAACGTCCAATCTTGCTATTATGTCTCTGAAATTTTTGTTTGTATATTTAGGTCTTATCAAAATTCAGAATGGCTCTGAAGAAGGCAGGCTTGTTGGCGTAGATATTCTGAGATATAGGTACAGTATAGGTAAGGACCAGACCTACCTAAAGTATGTTTTTTTCTCAAGCCTTACCTACATACAAATGAATTTCAGGCTTGATTGAGATTTATATTCGATCAGAAGTCCCAAGCTGTAAGCTTCTAAACAAAAATGAAGATTTTTCTAATCAGTTCATACATAATGAGAGGTCTGGGTGTAAAAGAAACACATCGCACGAATTAAACCACCTGCGTATTCAATGTAGCCAACGCCGTCACAATCGAATACGCAAGAGGACCTATGGATACTAGTTCGCTATCCTTACCTAAAAAGTAGACTTGTACCTCCATAAATATCGTCACTAGCAATTATATGCTCTCCTTTGCTCACCAAAGAAGCAATCGTGGTGGTAGCCCCGAGCCCTGAAGCAAAAGTTATTGCATGTTTCCCTCCGTCTAAATTCGCAAGGCAATCTTCTAAAGCATTCCTAGATGGATTTCCATCCCTGCTGTAAACAAACCCCTGAAATGAATCAGTATTGTTAGGAAATTTAGGAATACATCACATACGGTGTGATGATACATAAGTACATCATACCTTCTACATACGAAGGGGTACGTAGTGACATATTTTAGGTAGGTAAGCCGAAATTTCACCATTTTGTTCTTTGTCCCACGTAGATATAAGGATCATGAAACCTTGGGCACAAGATGGTTGTACCTACCAGTAGGTACACTACACTGAACATTTAGAGAAAAATTTGTTTTTTCTCTCATGGTAGAAATACTGATGTAGTTAAAAAAATACTCACCGTATGGTTATGGACACTTCGATGGTAGGGGACAGATGTGAAAATTGGTGGCACAATGGCTCCTGACCAGTTCTCTGAATCTTGTCCACTGTGTATAGCTGTGGTTGCGAACCCTCTTTTCGGCTCCAAAAATCCTTGGTCAGACATCTTATGAAAGAAACGCATAAAATTAATTTAGATAGGTGCCTACCTACATTTCATTTAGTTATCTATTATACATTTATTTTAATTTAATTTAAAATCTGTTGTAAGTAAGTAGATACCTATTCTTATTACCTCCCTAAGTCCCTAAGCATCGAAGTATGGGAGGTAACTAGATGATAGTGATACATAGGTAGGTACATAGCCTAAATAAGAGATAGTACAGATGGAAAACTCATGTACTGCTCGTTTGCTCTAACTTTGCCGCTCGGCTCCATACTAAAGTCGAATTTTTAATATGACGAAGTAAGTTGACAGCAACTAATGTTACTTCTTCATACAATGTTGCGTAAGTTCTATGACGAAGTGACATTAACTACTGTCAATTTACTTCGTGTAATTAACAATTCGGGTATTCGCCTCAACGCCAGCGGCAAAGTTAGAGCGAACGGGTAGTACTACCCGTTCGCTCTAACTTTGCCGCTGGCGTAGTGGCGTATACCCGAATTGTTAATTACACGAATTTACTTCGTCTAATTAAAAATTCGACTTTAGTACGGAGCCGAAGGGCAAAGTTAGAGCGAACGAGCAGTATGTAGGGTAAGGTGTCTCACATTGAACCGGGTAAATTTCGAAGTCTTGTAGCATGCTCGTTTTTCGATGAATGCCTTTAATTTTTTGTGTACTGTTAGTGAATTTATTTAACTACAATTATACAATTACTTATGGTTTAAATTCCATTTGGTTTCAGAATAAAGAAAGAATTTATCGAAAAACAGATTTGGTTCAATGTGTCCTTCGAGATGTACACATTTAACCGGGGTATTTTCCACATTGAACCACCTTATTAGCCATATATATTTAGACTAATTTGTATTTAAATTTCTTTATAATAAAAAACTGTAGTTCGATATTAGATATTTATTATTTTACTATAAAGCTTCATGGTTTTACAATGTAATCAGTCTTCATTTGTACCTAAACAATTTTTTTTTATCTCAAAATACCTACTTAACTCTTAAATCTTATACAACCTAAAGAAGGTACGTTATGCATCACAAAACATTTCCATATGTCTTCCATGTTGGTGCAATCAGTCAAATATTATTATATTAAAAGTTAACATCAGTGACAACAACCGTAAAATATTTAAAGTAAAAAAACATAATTAGACTCATAAACAAGAGAGCCTGGAGGAGCACCTCTCAACATGATATCCTTGAAATTTTTCCGCGGGAAAACAAGTGCAGGCGGTAAGGCTTGACCTGAAGCACATATCTACTGTCATGCAAGTGGTAACTAAAGTTCCCTTTTCGCCACTGGTGACCTTTGCAATATTGGGCTTGCCTTTAGGCCCTACAACTTTTTGTGGGCGCTGAACTGTCGTTGTGGCTGTTTCGTCCAAGTTGTACAAACGGCAACCAGTGCTGAAAGACGGATGACGACCCATTGCCGTTTTCAAATTATCAAAGAATGATTGGACACTCTTCCTGTTAAAGGCTGTTGCACGGGCTAAGCTGCATGCTTCAGGTTTCTTTATTGAGAGATCAAGGCGACGCTGCTTAAATGACCGAAACCACTCTTTTCCTGCCATTTTATCTCGCTGCCAACTCTTTGGGATTGTTACGTTATTTATATTCGCCATTTGGTAAGCTACTTTACGGCAATCTCTTGGTGTCAGTCCATAAAATTTTAAAGCGCACTCTTTTATGTACTCTTTATAAATTTCTTCTTGTTCTCTGGTAAAAACAAGATGATTTTCATAATTCGGTAGCAATCTTTTCTCAGCAAGGTCTTTTACGTTGACGTGCAGGTTTTGTGCCACGTAGCGCCGTAAGGTTGGGCATGCAATATCATAAGTTTTCGCTGCTTTTCTAATACTTTCACCTGATCTATGCATTTGTAGGGCCTCAAGCATTTTAGCAGCCGAATGTCCTCCTCTTTTTCTCACTAATACCTTTCTTCGCGCCATCCTGTAACAAATCAAAATAATTAAAATCTTAGTCCACATTTAACCGCTAGGATGTACACAGTGAACCATGGTTCAATGTGTACCACCCAAAAGTGGTTCATTGTAGGACAAACCACGTTTAAATAACTAACCTCAAATTTTTGCCGGGAAAGCAATCTCGCAGTGTAATGAATTATGATGCATTTAAATGTTGGATTATTATGTAAAACAGGGTTTATGTAAAAAAACCAATATCATTTATAGCAAAAATGTAAAAAAAGAAAGAAACTTACAGAAAAAACTTACTTTTTGAGACAATTTTCGTAAAAATGCTTCCTACACAACCTCTTCGCACGCTATCGCCACTCAAACTAGTGGGCAGAAGGGGAAGGTAAACACCTCTCTTTTACCCATATTAGCCCAGATTGGCAACGTCGCATTTCCGAAATAAGTAGGTGGTTAAATGTGGCTGCCTGGTTCATTGTGAGACACCCGACCCTACTTTTTTTTCACACCTACCCTCTGCTACACTCACTCGCGCACAAATCAGTATCGAAAAGTTGGTTGAGGAGCGCCTGACCTCGTGTCTGTGAATGAGTTTTCTATGTGTGCGTAGTGTCTGTGAATGAGTTGTCTATGTGTGCGTAGCCTCAGCGAATTTAGTATGTAGGTTTCCATCTGAGTCACGAATATTTCGATTTCCCCGATACCACAATATACAGATCATATTTTGATCTGAACCTACCCTAAGTATATCGTGCCGATACCTTAAAACATTAGCTACTTGTTCTATACTCTAAAGCCGATACGCTCTCGTTTCACCAATTGCATTTGGTTCCACGTGGACATAGGTGGTGAAGCTTTGTTGAAAAAGATAAAGGCGACTTGTGGCTACTTTTATTGAAAATTTTCAAGCAGTTTACTTAGCTGACGCTCAAAGTTCCGAACAACGGTAACTCTTTTAATGTCACATTAAATGCAGTGATCCATTTCAAGCTGAACTTCTAGTAGTGCGTCGCTCTTTTTATGAAAATTCAGTAGCTTTGTAGGTACGGTAGGGACGCGTTATTTCAAACTAACAACGCAATTTCTACGAATTCTTCCTAAGAAATTTCTGCATTTCTACAACGGAATTACACGTGAGTACCTACCTACCTCTTGCGTTCCCTACTTTTACTGTCACCACGTGTATCGCATAGATCATACCTATTTTAGTGATCATCACAGCGCAGTTTGTATATGTATCATGTTTAAAATAGAATTTATTTTTGGACTTATAATAATCTGTGTTTTCGGCCAGCTGTGTGCGTTACGGAGTGAGAATGTATGGTAATTAATTGTGTGTTTGAAACAGCGACCAAGTGAAATTAAACCCAATTCAAAAAAAAATTAAACCGATTCTTTTTTTAATTAAAAAATTGGCAAAACAGTTGTTGTTCTCTGTAGCACCAGCTTTCTATTACTGAAAATTTAATCGATCATCCTATTTTATTGATCACAATCATCATATTTCATTGTGATGTCATGCTTTCAAGATGTTCATACCTAATCGTTTTCATAAATCGTATGTAGGTACTTATGTTATCGCTATCATAGAATCGAAACAAATTAATAATGAGCAACCGGTCTACGGGTCTACATCCGGATTCGACCCGGAATGATAATAGAATAGAAGATGGTTCCGTTCAGTAACTCAACAAAACATGTTGTGGAATGTATCAGCGACATACTACACAATCATGTCAAAATGTGGTCATTGTTAAATGCGGCACTAGAAAATCGAACTTCCCCTTCATTCCCAGTAGTTCCGCGGCAGTTGTTCCGCGACGGAACTAGTGAGACTTTTTGTCCCAATAGTTCCGTGGCGGAACTAGTGAGACTTTTTTTTCCCAGTAGTTCCGCACCACGGAACTACTGGGACATTTTTATTCTCAGTAGTTCCGTGGCGGAACTAGTGAGACTTTTCTATTCTCAGTAGTTCCGTAGCGGAACTAGTGAGACTTTTCTATTCCCAATAGTTCCGTAGCGGAACTATCATGGATCTTTATGGACATTATATTATGTCCACTTTAATATCTTAAAGCCTTAAAGTATTTTATTTTTTATGAATATGGATCTTTTAGGACATGCGAGTGGAAAAAGATACATTATACGAAGAACATCAAGTTAAAAAGTATACAGTAGTTAAGTAATTTTCAAAACAAATAAAGATCTACAAAAACAAATGAAGATCGACAAAAGCAAATGAAGATCGCCGAAACAAATGACGATCAGCAAAACAAATGACAGTTGGAAAAACAAATAACGATCAAAAAAACATTATGCAGATCAATAAAACAAAAGACTATAAGCAAATTGATAAGGTCAAAAGTTACTTGCAGTCATGTTTTGTAATCAAAATGCGATTAGCATTAAAAAAAATAGGTGCAAGCAATTCTCGACCTTAATGGCACTTATTTAAAAATGTGCTTTTAGGCGTTTATAGACATCACAGATCACGAATATATAAAAAATAAATAGATATTATGCATGCTCATAAGGTCGAAATTGGCATGGACCTTTTTTGTAATCTAGATGCGATAACCATTCAAAAAAATTGCTGCAAGCAATTCTCGACCTTAATGACACTTCCCTAAAAATGTGCTTTTAGGCGTTTATAGACATCACAGATCACGAATATATAAAAAAATAAATAAATATTATGCATATTCTTAAGGTCGAGAATTGCTTGCACCTATTTTTTGAATGCTAATCGCATTTAGCTTACAAAATGTGGCTGCAAGAAACTTTCGACCTTATCAACTTGCTTATAGTCTTTTGTTTTATTGATCTGCATAATTTTTTTTTCGATCGTCATTTGTTTTTCCAACCGTGATTTGTTTTACCAACCGTCATTTGTTTTGTTGATCTTCATTTGTTTCATTGATCTTCATTTGTTTCATCGATCTTCGTTTGTTTCGTCAATCTTCATTTGTTGTGCCGATCTTCATTTGTTTTGTCGATCTTCATTTTTTTTAATTGTATGAGAAAATAGCCGTAAGACACCGTAGGGAACTAATGGGAACATAAAATATTCGTATGTAAGAGATGCTTTCTCCCGCGGGACTACTGGGACTTGATTTATTTGTTTTTAATTTATGCTTTGTTCCGCGGAACTACTGGGAATGAATTTATTATTATTTCATTTCTACTTTGTTCCGCGGAACTAATGGGAACTGAATTATTGATGCTTTGTTCCGCGGGACAACTGGGAAAAAAAGTCTCACTAGTTCCGCCACGGAACTACTTCAACGGAACAACTGGGAATAATCGGAAACTTCATGCGACCCTTCATTCCCAGTAGTTCCGCGGCAGTTGTTCCGCGACGGAACTAGTGAGACTTTTTGTCCCAATAGTTCCGTGGCGGAACTAGTGAGACTTTTTTTTCCCAGTAGTTCCGCACCACGGAACTACTGGGACATTTTTATTCTCAGTAGTTCCGTGGCGGAACTAGTGAGACTTTTCTATTCTCAGTAGTTCCGTAGCGGAACTAGTGAGACTTTTCTATTCCCAATAGTTCCGTAGCGGAACTATCATGGATCTTTATGGACATTATATTATGTCCACTTTAATATCTTAAAGCCTTAAAGTATTTTATTTTTTATGAATATGGATCTTTTAGGACATGCGAGTGGAAAAAGATACATTATACGAAGAACATCAAGTTAAAAAGTATACAGTAGTTAAGTAATTTTCAAAACAAATAAAGATCTACAAAAACAAATGAAGATCGACAAAAGCAAATGAAGATCGCCGAAACAAATGACGATCAGCAAAACAAATGACAGTTGGAAAAACAAATAACGATCAAAAAAACATTATGCAGATCAATAAAACAAAAGACTATAAGCAAATTGATAAGGTCAAAAGTTACTTGCAGTCATGTTTTGTAATCAAAATGCGATTAGCATTAAAAAAAATAGGTGCAAGCAATTCTCGACCTTAATGGCACTTATTTAAAAATGTGCTTTTAGGCGTTTATAGACATCACAGATCACGAATATATAAAAAATAAATAGATATTATGCATGCTCATAAGGTCGAAATTGGCATGGACCTTTTTTGTAATCTAGATGCGATAACCATTCAAAAAAATTGCTGCAAGCAATTCTCGACCTTAATGACACTTCCCTAAAAATGTGCTTTTAGGCGTTTATAGACATCACAGATCACGAATATATAAAAAAATAAATAAATATTATGCATATTCTTAAGGTCGAGAATTGCTTGCACCTATTTTTTGAATGCTAATCGCATTTAGCTTACAAAATGTGGCTGCAAGAAACTTTCGACCTTATCAACTTGCTTATAGTCTTTTGTTTTATTGATCTGCATAATTTTTTTTTCGATCGTCATTTGTTTTTCCAACCGTGATTTGTTTTACCAACCGTCATTTGTTTTGTTGATCTTCATTTGTTTCATTGATCTTCATTTGTTTCATCGATCTTCGTTTGTTTCGTCAATCTTCATTTGTTGTGCCGATCTTCATTTGTTTTGTCGATCTTCATTTTTTTTAATTGTATGAGAAAATAGCCGTAAGACACCGTAGGGAACTAATGGGAACATAAAATATTCGTATGTAAGAGATGCTTTCTCCCGCGGGACTACTGGGACTTGATTTATTTGTTTTTAATTTATGCTTTGTTCCGCGGAACTACTGGGAATGAATTTATTATTATTTCATTTCTACTTTGTTCCGCGGAACTAATGGGAACTGAATTATTGATGCTTTGTTCCGCGGGACAACTGGGAAAAAAAGTCTCACTAGTTCCGCCACGGAACTACTTCAACGGAACAACTGGGAATAATCGCATGCGACGGGTCGCCATCGCCAGAGTGCCTAGTGTAAGTTGCACGTTAATGTCAAAGACTTAGGTCAAAGCTTGGCCTTAGGTATTAATTCCTTTGGAGTTTCTAGGGTAATTGTTAAATGCGGCACTAGAAACTCTACGCGACGGGTCGCCATCGCCAGAGTGCCTAGTGTAAGTTTCATTCACGATCATGTCAAAGACTTCGGGCAAAGCTGGGTCGCCATCGCCAGCGTGTAAGTTTTTGCGAGCGCCAATCGTGATTCACAGGGAATTGCTTATTCTTGAATTAGTATGAAGTACCCGTGTTGCAGTGCAGCTAGGTGGCAGTGCCTCGATCGATGTCATACAAATCGCGATAGGCGCTCGCAGAAACTTACACTACCTAGGCACTCTGATAGGGCTGCAATCTTCACCTCATGATGCAATACTCGTAGCAGTGTCGATAATAGGCTTGTACATAGTAGAAATAATTGGTAGGACAAACTTGTAAAAGGTTTTTGACAACCTTTGTGTAGCTATAGGTGCTCTAAGAATTTGTATATGAATAAAAATAAAGAAATGAAAATGTATTTAAATAATAAGCGGTAAGCATGTACTTAGGTACTTACATTTGCTACGTGTAGTAATCGCACAGGTATCTTGAAGTGTGTTGACAACAACGAAGTATCGGCAGCGATAAATTACCTAATCGGTTATGAACTAGTGATTAAGGGACATTTTAAAAGATTAAAGAGACCTGTCTTTATGAAAATGTGTAATATGAATTATTCAATAATACACCTATTTTCATTTTCAACACCTTTTTTATACAAGGTGGAATTTAAAGACGGTAGTTGGGGGGAAAGTACAATGGCAAGTTTTGCTGAACGGAAACATTCGTTTATTTTCAAAAGTAAAACTGCATTTAAAGATTTTTGAAAACTCACCTGCTTGAGCCGGGAATCGAACCTGGGATATGTGAAAAAATCAATAGCAATAAGGAACAATTTCTTATAAGCATCATAGTATCTTAAATTAAGAGAAGATCAAGTCATTTCATAGATTCGTCATGTCTGTCTGTCTGTCTGTCCGTCCGTATGTCACAGCCACTTTTCTCCGAAACTATAAGGCCTTTGCTATTGAAACTTGGTACCTAAGTTTTTTTTTTAATAATAAAATAATCCATACAAAAATCTTAATTCATAGTGTCTTAAAAAGGTATTTTATACATTTAGTTCACATAAAACATTATAATTTTGAGTTTGGTGCCTAAACTAGATAAAATTTATCTGTAAGTACCTATTTGAAAATGAAAATGAAAAATCTTTATTCATATAGGTCACAATGTAACGCTTATGAATGTCAAAATGATTGCTTCTACATTTACATTTACTGCCAGATTCGCAAAGCAATAAAATAAGTTCTTAATATCACCGTTCAATGTCCATGATATTTTAGTGTTTTAATATATCAGTGGCTTAGCCCTACTTAGTGCGAAATTGAAGCCGAAGCCCTAGGCGCCCTCGTAGTCAGTTGACAGTAGTTCTCGGTCTTGAGCACTTTTCCGGGCCGGGCACTGTACATCACCGGTGCTATGATTAAAAGGCTTGTTATAGCGCTTGCACGTTGCGCATTTTGCAGGTTGTTCACTTTTCGAGCACTCTTTTTTGGTATGGCCGACGCGCGACGTGTCCACAACTCCACAGTGGCCACATGTTGGGTCGGCGTCTCTACAGTATTTAGCTGAATGCCCGTATTCAGAGACGTCTCTAGCCCTTGTGGCGCCCGTGTGCAATCAGTACCCTGGCGCCCTCTAGTCTAGTAGGATCGAGGCGCCACTTGGGCAGTGACGGCACACAGGGTGCGACTCCACGCCCACCACCTCCCACAGGTACTTGGCGAAACAGCCATGTCCTGTGAGCAGCTGTGTGAGGTGGTACGTCGGTGCACCAAATGCCCTCTCCACCCAAGCCCGAACGACGGGCTGGACAGCCCCCACGAGCCTCATACTTGCGGAGGGCTCCTGCAACCGGCGGGCCCACTCCAAGAAGAGATCATCGCGAGCCAACTGTCGCCAGCGATCGATGTACTCTGGGAGCGGGCGACCTCCAACGCTACGCACCAGGGCGCTCTCCTCATATACTTCTTTTAGGACTTCAGCCTCGAGATCCCAGGGGGGGTTACCGCCAATGAGGGACGCCGCCTCGAACGAGACAGTGCAGTACGCCCGCGCCGCCCTCTGCGCAATCACCCGTTGCGGCCTCCGCAATAGGGGTATGTTTTTGGCGCAGAGGGCGTCTACCCAAATAGGTGCTACACTATCATATAGGCGGCAACACGCACTTCCCGGCCCCCTACAATTGGGGAGCAGCCTCGCAAGTTTCCCAGCGCATGACAACAATTTAGGTGCCAAGCGCCTGAAGTGCTCGACGAAGTCCCATCGACTGTCGAGGACAAAACCCAAGTACTTAAAGGTCTCCCGACAGCGATGGGGGCGCCGCTTACCACAATGTGGGAATCCCGAGACGGCACTCGTCAAGCTCCGTGGAAGAACACGGCCTCGGACTTTTCGAGGGCCACCTGAAGTCCCAGCGAGCGCCCTGATTCGGCTGACCACCTGGGCAACGCCCACGGTGTCACGGGTGGTTTAATTTGTCGGGCCTAATAGTATCCTGTACTAATCTTTGTTTCCTCGCTGGATTTATCTTTATCCGCCGGATAGACCGTTAAGCTGGCAGTTTTTGGAGGGCAAATAAAGCTAATATTTTTAATCGTGCCGGCATATGAAACTTGAGGCATAGAAGGCACCACCTGCGAGACAGCTCTGATATCCCCTTTTAGCTCTACCAGCTGGTCATGCATGTACTTCTATTAATATAGGTAAACACTTCCAATAGTTTCTTGAATTACCTAGTTCATTAATTAATTCTAGTGTAGCATTAGAAAAAGTGGCTACCCTTAACCAATATCTACATCCCAGCCAAGATCTCCTAATATGCACTATTACATATAGACCACTCGCCGTTCAACTTCGATCAATTATCTGCGTGTGATGTTAAAAGGAGTATAATGTCCGTAGGCTCCAATGCGGTTGGTGGTGACAACATTAGCCGGAAGATGGTACTGCCTGTCATTGACGAGATTCTGTCTATAATATGTCACATTCTAAACCACTCTCTCATCTACGCCGAGTTTCCGAAAGCCTGGAAAGACGCAAATATCATTCCTTTGCCTAAAAAATCGAACCAGCATCCTTCTCCGAATATCGTCCTATTTCCATATTACCGTTCCTCTCCAAAGTCCTAGAAAAGCTTGTTCACACCCAATTAAATGCGTATCTAAATAGACACAACCTCCTAAATCCTTTTCAATCAGGCTTTCGGTCAGGCCACAGTACGACCAGCGCATTGATTAAGGTGACTGATGACATTCGTCTAGGCATGGAGATTGGAAATCTCACAGTGCTCACATTACTGGATTTTTCCAATGCTTTTAACACGGTAGATTTCCATATCCTGCTTGGTATGTTACGCTCCTTTAACATATCCCCACCAGTGATTGATTGGTTTCATAGTTACCTGTTTGGACGCCGGCAGCGGGTTTGCGTTGAAGATTTTTTTTCCACTTGGTGTAGTACTTCTGCCGGCGTTCCGCAGGGTGGCGTGCTTTCTCCTATGCTTTTCACTATTTTTATAAATTCTATCTCGAAGTATTTATTTTCTTCCTACCACCTTTATGCAGATGATCTTCAAATCTACAATCAAGCCCCATTGTCTGAACTATCGACAGCATTTATTATACTAAATACCGACTTAGCGTACATCAGTCAATGGAGCACAAAATATGGCTTAGAGGTCAACCCCTTTAAGACTCAAGTGATTTTGGTTGGTAGCTCACAAATGATTAATAAAGTGCAGTGGACGGCCCTTCCGAACACCGAATTTAATGGTGTTGCCCTGCAAGTTAGCAGTGAGGTAAGGGACTTGGGTATTTTGATTGATAGAACACTATCTTGGCGTCCCCAAATGAAAGAGGTTAGCCGTAAGCTTTTTGCTTCTGCAGGTTCACTGCGTAGATTACGCAACTTCCTGCCAACTGCCACTAAAAGGGCGCTTGCAGAAACCCTTCTCCTTCCTGTACTCGACTATGCAGATGTCAGCTATCTTGATATCTCTGAGGAGCAGCTAGACAAACTTGAGCGACTTCAAAATTTTTGTATTAGATTTATATTTGGGTTACGCAAATATGATCACGTATCTCAGTTTCGAAGACAGCTCGAGTGGCTCCCGATTCGCCTTCGTCGGAACACTCATATTCTTTCTATGCTATATAGAACTCTCTTTAACCCCTGTACCCCCGCTTATCTAAAAGAACGTTTTAAGTTTCTCAATGACACACATTTGAGAACTCTGAGGTCATCAGTGTCACTGGAATTAGAAATTCCTAGACATTCCACATCTTTTTATGACAAATCCTTCGCAGTACAAGCTGTACGGTTGTGGAATGCTTTACCTTTAGACATAAGGCGCGCGCAGTCTTTAAATGTTTTCAAAAGACTGGTTAAAGAACATTATTTGGCATTATAGTATCTATGAATATACTCGTACGTATGTGTGTATTTATGTGTATATATATATATATATATATATATATATTATTATGTATGTATTATTGTGTATTTATGTATTTGTGTAGGTATATTATGTACTTATTGACATGTATGTGTTGATGACGTGGAACGTTTAACGTTCAAAATGACGTGTATTAATAAATCACATCTGAAATCTCTTTACACTAATGACCACCCATATCCTGTGATTCTTAACAATATTTTCCATCCAAAGGTTGCCTGTAAGATATTGCTTTTTAGCGATAAGGCCGCCCTCTGTACATTTATTAAATTGTAATGTCTCCCTCTTCTGTATGTTTTTGTTTTGGTGTGCAATAAAGTTTATTCTATTCTATTCTATTCTATTCTATATGCAGTGGCTCTATACACATTTCATTTTGCATGAATTTATATCATTTACATGAATAGGTGTGCTACGTATAAAATTACCACATATTCTAAGACTTCTATTCTGTATTATATTAAGTTTCTCTAGCTAGATGTACCTTAGCGCAGCCACCATACAAAAAGCTTCCGTAATCCAATCTGCTGCGTATCATTGAAATATACAGTCTTCGCAGATGGGTTGGATGAACACCCCATGTACTACCAGCTAACGTCTTTAAAATATTCATTTTATATATTTTTTCACATGTTTCATTGATGTGGGTTCCCTAAAGCAATTTTTTTATCTAACCAAATATCTGGATATTTAACTTTATTTATAACTATATTGATAGGCTCATCTATACTAATATTATAAAGAAGTAAAGTTTGTGTTTTTGTTAAATTGTTAGGGGTAATCTCAGGATCTACTGAACCGATTTTAAAAATTCTTTCACCAATAGAAAGCTACGTTATTGTGGAGTGTCATAGGCTATATAGCATCATGCAACAACGAAAAGGAGCAGAGCAGTAATAGTAAATGTTTCAAAAAGGGGGGAAAAGTTATTCCTTTTGAGAGCTTAGTTGCGTGACTTGCGTGTGCTGCGTAAATATTTATAGGTATGTAAAAAATATGTACTACAAAATTGTTTCTCTCACAAAAAATCAAAAAAAAAATGCGCGATAGCATGTGTCTATCTTTGGGTTGGTGCACAATAACCATTTTAATGGCACTCAATTTTTTTCTACAATAATGCCACGGGATACCTCTTTCATAAACGAAATTGTTCTTAAGAATACACGCGACGAGAAACCTTTCTCTCTCTCTCTCTCTTTCTCACGTAGTATTGAATATTAACGACGAGACGCAACGGGACGGGAGTAAATGCGACGGGAACAGGTAATACTCTCTTTTATGTGGCGCAAACGAAGTTGCGCGGGTCAGCTAGTCATTAATATTTACAGATATGTCGTATTGTTTCCTTTTTCTACTAAATACACACAGGTTCGTTTTGGACAATGATATGGTCAAACCAATCTCCCCGAACATACATATTAACTTTCGTAAAGACTCATTGAGGCACCCTGACATCTGATTGCAATTCTCATTTTCTACATTCTTATAGATAACAAAATCATCTGCATACTGTGAAACATTAATGCGTTTTCATGGTCACTATGTTGAAGAGAAGAGGAGATAACGGGTCCCCCTGAGCTAAGCCTATATTAGTGGATCTTACTAAAAAAATATTACCATCTCCCAACTGAATCAGACATCTTCTGTCCGACAAAAAGTTCCACAAATATTTGTTAATATTGCTACTTATCCCAATATCTCCAGCATGAAATGTTATAACATAAACTCATTCACAAAAGCCCAGTGAATGAGATGTTTGTTTTGGAAACTTGGGTCACGGATATTGATACAAAGTTCTGTATACATGATACATAGTCTTAAGAAGGTGCATTGCCCTAAAAACCGTTTCCATGTCGAAGATTTGCATGAGTTGGTGCTCTCTGAGGTTCGACACAGATATAATATGTTTTATAAATTATACACCGACGACTCCAAGGCCTCTTGGGGGGTCGGCGGGCGCTGCGTTCTGTGACCCACAGATTGAGGTTCACATGTAGTTTAAGCTATGCAGTGACGCATCTGTGATGCGCGCCGAAATTACTGAGGCATTGTCCTACGCTGCTAGTGTAGAAGAGCAGAGAATCGTAATAATGTCAGACTCAAAAAGTGCCCTACAACATTTGGCTCGATGCACCTCGGGTATACGAGGTATACCGATAGCCTATTAGGCCTTGCGTGCTATCAAAACATTACAGGATAGGATAGTTTGTGTCGAGCTTCAGTGGATACCCTCACATGTTGGGTTGCCTGAGAATGAGTTTGTGGATAAGTTGGATAAGAATGCTGAGGATGGTGTGGAAGCTGTGACATATGCATATCGCAGTGTGGTTGTTCCCTGGGTGAAAGGGGTGTGTAGGGAAAGATGGATGCAACATTACGTAGAGACCTGTAAAACCAAAGGAATTTGGTATTACACTATCCAAAATATTATAAAACCCGTGCCATGGTTTGAACATGCTGGCCTGTCGAGGGAGACTGTGGTCTTGATGCTTAGGATGCGAGCTGGACATTTTCCATTAAATAAGTATTACCATATGATAGGAAAAACTCAAAGTCCTATGTGCAATGTTTGTAATAAACCAGAAAATTTTATACATATGGTGATGGAATGTGACCGGTATCGTGTTCTGAGAGAAAGGCTGCTATTGAGTATACAGCTTAGTAATGGGGGGTTAAACATAGTTCTGAGTAGACCACAGTCTGAGGATTGCAAGGCACTATGTGTGTTTGTCAAGGCTTGTATGAAAGAGAGGAGAGAAAGGATGGAAGAGGCTGAGTGAGTGAGTGGTGTGTATGGTAGTGAATGTGTAGTGTAATAATATGTGAGTGAAATTATGAGGCTGGCATGGTCATATAAAGTGACCGAAGCCTCTACAAAAATTAGATTAAAAAAAAAAAGTTTGTAAATGGAGTCTGCAAGATGGGTGATGAAATTCTTGAAAGGCAGTCTTTTCTCTCCAGATATCAATAAAACGATGTATGGTAATTACAATGATATTTACTTGTATTCCAAAAAAATAAAAGAAAATAATTAAAATTACAAACAAAAATCTTATTATATGCAAATATGTAAATTTATAGGTACCTACTGGCATTATTTTGTGCTCAATACATAGAGGTATTATATTTTAATTAAAGAAATTATTGGATAATATATGTAAATCTATGGAAATGCAATATTAAGAGCTTGTTCAAAGTCCTTAATGAGATCGTCGGTGTCTTCTAAGCCGATTGATATCCTGATGAGGCTATCTGTGATACCCAGTTTACGTCTCTGTTCTTCAGGAACTGATGCGTGCGTCATAATAGCTCTGTAAAACGAGAACAAAAGTGAGCGATGTGACTACGACCGGTTGATAATGATGTAAATTCGAAAAAAGACGAGTGTAAGACGCTAGATACCTAAAAGAATTTGATATCGAAATAATTAAAACTTCGAAGGAATTTATTTGAAGAAAAATAACTATTTAAATAAGTTTAGCAATAAATGAAGTGGATAAATAATAAACCCATGAGGTATAAGTACCTCTGATTGGTATAGACAGCACGAAGCTACTAAGTATAACCACAGTATATCTACGTTGTTTATACAGTGGTATAACCATAGTAGAATTTATTAAACTCTGGTATAACTGTTTGATTGATACTCACGGTAACTGTGCAAGACTTTCAAAACCGCCTAAACTTTCGGCTAAAGTAATCACTTTGAATGAATTCAATATTGCTTCAGATTCAGATAGTCCACCACTATGTCTGAAGCTGAAGACACCTGAATGGCCACACGTTTGTCGTTTACTAATTTCGTATTGTGGATGACTTGATAATCCTGAAAGAGACGAGAGTTAATTACTTTTCTGAATATTATGGCGACAGTAGTTTGATGTAAGTATAAGGCATCGTCGTCTAGATACCAGTAATCATTGCACTCCTCATCAAGCTACAAAATGAAATCGTGGATTACTTGAAACTTCAATCAGCGCGCACTTATGACACAGTATAAAGTATGAGGAAGTTAGAGGACATTTGACGCAAATATCATAAGTGTAAAATATGTAGTTGTTTTGGTTGTTTTCATTGCAATTATTTTGTCCAAATTGAAATAGATACCTACTATAACAGGATTTCAATGTCTACAGGTTTGTGAAATATTTAGGTGCCTACCTGGATGCAAAACATCTGTAACCTTGGGGTGCTTTTGTAACCACTGAGCAATGGCCAGTGAAGACTTCTTGTGTTGTTCCATTCGCAAAGACAAAGTCTTCAAGCTTCTGCAGACCATATAACAATCAAAGGGTGATGGTACGACTCCCATAGCTGCAAAAAAACGTATCGTATGATTTCATCTCCACAGCATTAAATTTGACTGGACCACAACATTTTAATAATTTGTGACGCAGTTGTTTGAGAGTAAAGAAGCTTACTTCCTGTCACGAACTGCATGGTAAATATTCGTCTTCGTTAGAGGACTGTCCGGGAGAAAATGTGTACCGTGCCATATCTTTCATATTCGAATCCAACGGCTTTCTAAGCAATCAGCCAAAGTTGTAAGAAGAGTGACTAACAAAACAACAAGCATAGGGAGAACAGTGATCCCTTAAAGGTATACTAAATAGACGTAAGAGCAATGTTGCATTTATTAGCAAAAGTTATCGAACAAGAGGTTCTAAAATAGAATACAATAAAAGTAATCTTGATTTGTAATGCGATGACGTATAGAAAGGGTAGGCAGTGAGGCGTGACTATACGTATGCAAGTAAGACGTGGTGCAATACAAAGGTTGTTACAATGTATGCTGGTTAACAAATCTCTAAATTATTTAGAAGGAATGCAAGCAGTATATTACAGTTAGTGTCCGACCGAAACTGGTTTTCCAGCCGAAACCGAAACCGAAACCGAACTTTCGGCCCCAGGGTCAGTTTCGGCCGAAACCGAAACCGAAACCGAAACTCACGTGTTAATATTGAAAAAAAAAAACCAGCCAAGTGCGAGTCGGATTCCCGCACAGAGGGTTCCGTTACAAAAATTGGGCACAAAAATTACGTTTGTTGTGTGGATGCTTTTTTTTATTTTAGTAGGTATTTTTTGTTATAGCGGCAACAGAACAGGGTGAGGTGGGGGTGGCAGTGTCTCTTGACATCGCCAACGCTTTCAACACCTTGCCGTGGAGCTGCGTTTGGGAGGCGTTTATTTATCATGGAATGCCTCTATACCTCAGTCAAACTGTCGGGGCCTATCTTTCCGAGAGTACTTACCCGAGCTGGCTAGGGCAGGGTGGGCGGGATATGTCGTTCGGTGTTCCATAGGGATCAGTCTTGGGAAGCATCAGCCACACTCTCGCGGTTGTTGCCCAATAATAGGAGACCCAACGCTCCCTGCAGGAAACAGTACCTTAGGATCGTGAGGAGCATGGCACTAAAGGGGGCCCCCGTATAGGCTGAGATCCTGATGGCCAGCAATGCGGCGAGATTGCTTAACCCGCAGAAGGCGACGGCTGTCAGGGTGATAAGCGGATACCGCACGATCTCAGTTGAGGCGACATGTCTTCTAGTCAGAACCCTCTATGCGACCTGGAAGCGTGGTCCCTTGCGTCATTGTTTAAATGGCGCAAGGAGGCGCTGGAGCGGGGCAATAATCCTCTTCCTGTGAGCAGGCCATGCTCGTGAAAGAGACGGCGGGGAGGAAGCGGGAGAGGACTCTCCAACCCGAGTTCCACAGTCTGGGGAGGCGCCCAATACTATCAGCCTCCATGACCAGGGACCTGAGGACGGTGACGGGGCTGCTCACCGTCCTTACAGGCCAGAAAGAGGCATAAAAATTTTATGCCTCTTTCTGGTACATTTCCAGCGATACAACCTCGTGACTAATAGACAGACTGACGGCTAGGCCTTATGTCTCGTAAATAGGGTCCCGCTTTAACCCGAGAGTTTGACTCGCACTTGGCTGGTTATTTTTTTATTAGGTGCAGCAAGTTCCACCAAGTGCCATCAATCAACGGTATAAATTTTCTTAAATATCTCAAATCTTCATTTTAGAAATATCTCCACCTTAAGATGAGTTTCTTTCTTTAACGTGTGGAATTACTCATACTATTGCGAACTCCTACCGACTAAAACCACACGTTGCCCTGCTACTAGCTCTTGGTTGGTTTTGGTTACATTCTAGAAGTATATTAACTAAAACTGGACAACAGTGAGCCGAACTAGCGCACGTAGGGTTCCGTACAAGAAAAGCGGCAAAAAATCACGTATGTTGTATCTTTAATATTATTAATTTGTCTATTTTTATTATTTGTTGCTATAGCGGCAACAGAAAACTGTCTAACTATCACGATGCATGAGTTACAGCATGTGGGCAGACAGACAGACACCCAACGAAATCAACGGAACGGACAACAAAGGGGTAGGGTAATGTACTACCCGTTCGCTCTAAGTTTGCCGGTCGCCTCCTATACTGCGCCTCAACACCAGCCTCTACGCCAGCGGCAAACTTAGTGCGAGCGGGATATAATGACTTGATCACCTTTTTAGGATTTCGGAAAATTGTATTATTATAAATATGATTGGAAGCCCTTTGTAAATTTGTAATCTTCGGTTAGTAACATATTATCTGGTTGGGCTGACCCCAACCACGTCATAAGCAGAGTCAGGCACTCAAAATTCATGAACACGTGAGTTTCGGCCCGGCCGAAAGTTTCGGCCCATTTTGGCCGAAACCGAAACTGCGGCCGAAACTCGATTTTTTGGCCGAAACTGGCCGAAACCGAAACCGAAACCGAAACTGCGGTCGGTCACTAATTACAGTGTCACGCGAGATAAAATTACCTATGCCTAGCAGAAAATAAACCTACATGGCTTATCTATGTCTATACCTTTTTGCAAAAAGCGAAGCCTGCTTCCTACTTCTTCATCTTTGACCACGGCTGCTCCCATAACCACATCAGAATGACCGTTCATATATTTGGACAGAGAGTACATAACAATGTCGGCGCCGAAGTCGAGAGGTCTTTGCAAGTATGGCGTCAGGAAAGTGTTGTCAACAACCACTAATATGTCACCAAAGCTTTTAACCACCTTGCATACCTCGGCTATGTCAAGGACTGTCAGTATTGGGTTTGTTGGTGTTTCTATCCAGACCATCTAAAAGAAAAAATATATATGTTGTACTATGTAGTTACATGCGATAATAATAAATACCTATTTTCGATACCAGTGCCCATGTGTGTCTTACCTTTGTATTCTTTTGAATGGCCATCACTAAAGCTTCAGTATTTGTGCAGTCTACAAATGAAACTTCAACGCCCAATCTTGCTATTATGTCTCTGAAATTTGAGCATAAAACTTACAGTATCTTTGGCATAGATAGATCACACAACTAGCGTAGGTATTCAAAAGGAGTGACAAAAGCGAATAAGCAACAAAACCTAAATATAGCAATAGATTCTCGTACCTAAAGAGTAGACTTGTACCTCCATAAAGATCTTCACAAGCAATTATATGTTCTCCTTTGCTCACTAAAGAAGCAATAGTGGTAGAAGCCCCGAGGCCTGAGGCATAAGCCATTGCATCCTTTCCTCCATCTAGTTCCGCAAGGCAAACTTCTAAAGCCCTTCTAGATGGATTTCCATACCTGCTGTATATGTAACCCTGAAACGAACCAGATAAACTGCTACAATGTATGTTTGCTACTAAATATACCAATGGCTTCCACAGCTGATAATCCAGACCAAATCCAGGATGATGACCTTCTTCCATCGTTGCCAATTGACCTGGAGGCTGGTGAGATTATGACACAGATACAGAATGAGGCCCCTCAACCTTCATTAGAGCCGTCCACTAGTTCTTCTAATCCATCTAAACCATCGGATTCTTCAGTCGCAATAGTAGTCACTAATGATATTCTTAACATATTGACTGGCCACTCAGACATTTCCCAACCATCTACAAGTTCCTTTCCTATGACAAGTCCTTTAGCAGTTCCAGTTAATGTCATTTCTCCAGTTCCCAGAGGTAAATTTGTAAGTGGTCAGGGTAAACGAAAGCCAAAGAAACGAACTACAACATTCCTTTTGACATCATCACCAAATATGGTAGAATTAAAACTCAAACGAGCTGAGACTGAAGCTGAAAAACCAACTCGTAAAAGAATTCAGGCAATTACTAAATCTCTTTATGTTAATGAAGACTCGGATGAAGATGGTCTTGATCAAGAAGTCGAAGAAGACGATTGTGCCTGTGTATACTGCAACGATCTTTACTCACGTTCAAAGCCTGGTGAGGGGTGGTTGAGGTGCATGAAGTGCAGTCGTTGGGTTCACGCGGCCTGTGCTGATTTGCCAAAGCGTAGGTACCAAAATATTTGTTTGCGAATTGTGCAATTAATTTTTGTTATTTACTATTGTATTCATGTTGATGGCTGTGTATGTCATTCAGTACATACGGTTTGGACAATACGGATTTTTCTTGATCTCCATTTAAGACTAAATATTTTTGTAAGTGTTGATTTTTGTGACAAATCCTTTAAGGTATGGGTAACCAATTATTATAAGCAAAGTTTTATAAAAAAATTATGTTCCTAATACGAATAATAAAAAAGTTATTGATTATTAAAAAAAACACTGTGTCATTTTGGACGTACTTCCCCTACTTATGGTACTATTTTATAGGACACTGAAGACGCTGAGTATTTTAGTATTATCTCGGTTACATTCGTCGTCGTACACTCTCGAGGCTTCTTATTTTCCAATTTTTTTTATTGCCTAGGCCTAGAAGCTAATTTTGATGTAGATAGGTATTAAATGCATACGTACGGTATGATTATGGACGGTCCGTTTGTAGATGGCAGATGTGAAGATCGGCGGCACTATGGCTCCCGACCAGTTTCCCGAATCTTTTCCACCGCGAATAGCGGTAGTTGCAAACCCTTTTTTCGGCTCGAGGAATCCTTGGGCAGACATCTAATGATATAAACACAAATACATTTAAGTATGTAAGTAGGTTTACATTCAGATGAGATATACATACATATAGTCACGCCTTTATCCCTGAAGGGGTAGGCAGAGGCACAGTATACGCCCACATCTCACCTTTTAGTTTTATGTCCCACGTAATAGGTGGTGAGCCTATTGCCGTGTTGAAATGGACAGGCGCAGGTCGCCGCGACCTGCAGTTGAAATTTTTCAAGCCGCCCATAAGGCCTGCAACTTGGCTCAACGTTTGTCATTTTACTGACAACCGGGTTTCATTTCGAGTTTTCCTTCTCTACGCAATGGATCTTTTTGCAAAAGTTTTACCTTTGTCGCCTCATAAGACACCCTCTGGATGTATTGGGGTGGCGACATTTTGTACACTTATCCGTAGCAGCACGGGACCCCGTCGGCGCGCGTCTCCACACTGGGGACGGAGGAGATGAAATATTTATGGCTGTTTTATAGATGCAATGGTCTCGAATCATTTATTCTCAACGAGTGACCCTAAAACGGGTCACACTGTGACTCGTTGAGGAAAATACTAGCAACGAGACCTTTTTTAAAATTAATTTTTCGTGTTAGTAGTACCTAGGTGCTAAAAGTTACGACTAAAACCACACGGTGCCCTGCCACTGCCTACGCCCCCCCCCCCCCCCCCCGATCTTATCCTGTCCTCGAAAGTCCTCCCTCAGAAGGATGTCCCAGGATTAGTACATCATACCTAGTTACACAAAAGTCCTGCAATTTAAGTTACCACTTATCGTGTTAAGTTAATAATAAACGAGTTATTCAATAAACAAAAATTGTAACCAAGGTGGCGGATGACGCAATTTTGGACAGCCAGTATCCCCCCAACCAATTATCCCAATTATTTCTTTGAATTATTACTTATTTATTATTTTTATTTATATCTAAAAATACTTTTGTAAGTAGGTAGGTACCACATCGTGTTAAATTAAAAATAAAATAGTTAAGAAAATTTTAAATTGAAATTGTGGATGATGGTATAAATAAACACGGCAATACGGCTCACCACCTATTACGTGGGACAAATTATACAAAGGTGAAATGTGGGCATATAATATGCCTCTGCCTACCCCTTCGGGGATAAAGGCGTGACCATATGTATGTATGGATGGTATAAATAAATTAGGGATTGTAAATTTAATTATTGCTAATTAAATTTAAAATCCCAAGGAATCCTGAAGAAAAATTATGTTAAAATAATTTAACTTAAACTGCTGTCATTTAGAGCACGCAGTCATGTTACAAATTTGTTTAAATGTGAAAAATTGCTCGTTAATTTTTCACATTCATGAGAAAACAAATTCACTAATATTAAAGAAACTTAAAATAATCGTTGTGTTTTAATTTAATTTTAATTCTAAAAATGATAATCGAAATAATTATTCAAAACCTGATGAGTATTTTGTTTATTAATGATTTTGTAAAATTATACAAATTTAAAACAACATAGGTACAATTTTCAGAATATATTTTTAAAGCCGAAAAATATAGGTAGGTGTTCTTAAAATTGTTATGTCATTAGATTTTATAACATTGTGATTGTGAAATATTGTCGTATTTAAATGTACTTAAGTGGTTAATAAATAAGTAGTTATAATAGGTACCTACTGTAAAAGGCTTTTAACAACCGATGTAGATAACTACTCTATGTATAAGAATTTATGTATTTTTTGGTTATTACTTTATTTATTTACATAGGTACCTACTTATTTCTTACATAGGTACATCAGTCTTAACAGGCAAGTTATAAGTACCTAAGTACTAACTGTTCGCTCTAGGTTTGCCGGTCGCCTTACATAGGTACTACGCCTCTACACCAGCCTCTACGCCAACGGCAAACTCAGAGCGAACGGGTTACTTATTTTATAAGATTTTTTTTTTACATTTTTTTTCTATAAAAAATATGAATTAAATATTATGCTTAATAAGGACTTACATTCGTACCGTGTAGTATTCACACAGGTGTCTTGAAGTGGATTGACAACAACGAAGTGTTGGTATCGATAACATTACCTAATCGATTGTGATTAAGGGAGATTTAAATGGATTTATTATAGATAGATAGTAGATAGATACCAACCTATCTGCTTTTCCAATGCACGAATGGAGATCTGTACGTAAATGTGTAAATTGCACCTTATGAAAAATCTGCACAGATTTTACCTATACTTGAACTTGTATGAGTCATTTGATCTAGATAGGTTCACCTATATTACAGGAAAGAGAAAATAACAAATAGTTTAATATTGAAGCAGCAGACCTATATGTCGACATATAGGTAGTAGTACCTACTTGTGCTAGATACAGCACATCAATTCGGATTGCGATAGATTGTTATCGCAACAGAGAAAGTGATGTTAATCCTGAAGCCTTTGGTTGACAAGGGTTATCCAAGACCATGCGCCTGGCTACAACAAGGCTACAGATGACATTTCATTTCATAGGTTCACCTATATTACAGGAAAGTGAAAATAACAAATAGTTAAATATTGAAGCAGCAGACCTATATGTCGACAGTTCACATATAGGTAGTAGTACCTACTTGTGCTAGATACAGCGCATCAATTCGGATACAGTGTTTGCGTTAGAATGTTATCGCAACAGAGAAAGTGATGTTAATCCTGAAGCCTTTGGTTGACAAGGGTTGTCCAAGACCATGCGCCTGGCTACAACAAGGCTACAGATGCATTACATTTAGGATAGGATCAGGATGCACTTTCATGTTAGATTTCAGATACGATTTTTATATAAGAAAAAAAATAGAACGTACTAATTGCAGTAGGTACAAAATATCGACGTGATTATCGGCACTACAATAAGTGATGCTCACTGCACCTGGACAACCCCGAGAGTACAGTGCGATAAGGATAGCTGCAATTCAGACTTTTTAAATTTGTCCGGTAGTCCTCTAACCACGGCACGGCAATGAAAACGGGTCAAGTTTCCCCATTTTTCTCAGGGTCATATTTTCTTAATTTATTAAGTACCAATTGCCAAAAAAAAACGAAGTGATAGGGGAAACATGTGTACATACAGCATAATCTTAATTTTATAAAATGAGAAACATTCTTCAAGAGGAATAACTCAGCCAAAAATGTTTTCTGTTGCTGCTATAACAATAAATATTATATTGAACCCCTAAGCCATATCACGCCCTGGCTAAATAGATTTAATATTCTTAAAATGAAATACAGACGTCAGTTGCACCTGGCCACCTTGCTATTCGGTGTTATTCGAACGCAAAAGCCAGCGTATTTGTTTAAGAAGCTGGTTTGGATGAGTGATGGAAGTAGGTATCCTAAGAGATCCTCGTCGTGCCCGTTGCGTGTACCAAGTCATAGGACTGCTGCGTTCCGAGGTAGCTTTAAGTACAGTGCTACTAAGTGTTGAAACGAAGGTTGAATAGCTTACATAGTTTTAGGGTTAGGTTGAAGTCTGTGTTTCTGGAAATACAAAGCTACGAGTCTACATTTAATGTGAATTTTCTAGTATTATTATTTTATTTTATTTTTATAGTTATTTTTCCAATACATTAAACCTGCAATATTTAATTATTGTTATTTTTTATTTTAATTTTTACTGGTATGTGACATGAATAGCATAGCATAATTACCAATCGTTTTCATTTATAATAAAATTTACCTTATACATTTAGTATGAGCCTCATATTTCAATTTTTTATTAGATATTGTTGCACTGTTTCAACGTTGACATAGGTACCCAGTGAATCATTCTATTTTCACTTATTTTGTATTTAAAATTCTAGTTTTCTGACATAATCAAATGTATCTTGTATCTTTTACTTTCTTATTTCGTATCTGTTTGTGCCTTAGACTATAACACTTAGATACACAGAGACACACAGAGAGCTTATTCACTGATAGACACAAATATCACAGGTACACAGAAGTATAGTCAGTGCTTAGGTACTTATGCTACTAAGCTACACATAAGTAGTGGATTTACTGGCCTGCAGAGTGAGCTGAGTGAGAGTGACTGCCTGTTGTTACTGCCAGGTGATGACGGCAGATACCTCTCACATGAGAAGCTCGTGTAGTCCGCACTTCCACGTTGTCATACCACGTGCAGCCCACTAACTTATAGGTGCGGCACCAAATATCTCATCCGGCAACTAGCCCCGTAGTAAAAAACCCTGTTATGACAAGTAAACGACAAATTAAGATGCTGATTATGTGTATAGACAGACAAAAATCAACCCGCTTTGCAACAATAAAGAACAACTCACCAGTTTTCTGGGTAAAATGTAGCAAGATGCAATGCAGCAACCCAATCACAGCCCGTTAGGCCACGCGAGGTAACAAATAATCGCGCTTGAGCGAAAAACTGATTCGCGGCACAGTCTCAGAACAAAAGCCAAAGGACCTCCAACTACCCCAAAGCAGGTCTCGGTCAAAAGTCTGGTCTTTCACGAAAAATCTTAACAAAACCCGTTCCTTTAAATGCGAAACGCTTCGTCACCGAACTTATCACATCCTGTCATTCTGACAGCAGAAATGTCACCACTGACAACCGATTAAAAAAAGATAACTCGATAAGGCTGCTTTCACATCCTAAATACTGCATCTATAGAAAATAAATGCTACAACCACCCCCCCTTTAATAGTATTTCCTGCGGATATGACACGCTGGAAATACACAATAAAGAAAACAGAAAAGTACTGACTAATAAACAAAGACAACCAGCTAGGTCCTTCAAACACCAGCTGACTACGACCATTACAATACCAAAGAAAGATCCTCCTATGTACCTAACTAGACACTGACTCGTGTACCGGTTAGGCTAAGTAACTAGAGTCTAATGCCCTTCATAGAAAACGAGTGCTCCCTCTACTCGCTGACGATACCCTAACACTACCCAAGCTCTCAGGATATTGTAGAGTACCGAGAAGCGAATGAGAGAAAAACGCTCGGTGCGGTGCATAGAAGAAACTACAACGTGACAATTTAAAGTCACGTACACATTTAGAAATACAAACAAAAGATTAAAATAGTCTTACATAATGATCACATAGCACTGGTTTAATAAACTAGAGAAACAGTGCTATGTAGTTACGTTAGGTATTGGAGACTGCTCCTCCTGATACTTCAGGATGTCCTTGATATGGTACTCCCCAAGATCCTTACCGTCCAGATCTGACAGCCTATATACTAAAGGGGATCGCTTAGCAGTCACCACACATTTAAGGAACTTAGGGGCTAGCTTAGAAGTAAAATTCTTGGCCTTGTTGGACAGGTAGAACGTGCGTTTGTAAACTATCTGTCCCACTTTCAGCTCTACATGCCTTTTTCTGAGATTGTAATACTTTTCATTACGCTGGTGGGCAACGTTCAAATGTTTCCTCACCTGGTCGTAAATGCGTTGTATTTCTCTCAGCTTGACACCGAAGGCTGATGGATCGTCTACAGAGACTGAAGTAGGATGGCACGCGATATCTGTCTGCCTGTATAACACTCCATCCCCAATAAATTCCCTACCATGTACCAAAAAGTAAGGGGTGAAACGAGTTGCTTCGTTAACTGCAGTGTTTAAAGCACACTGTATCTCAACCAAGAACTGATCCCAAGACTTGTGTTGTGACTTCACATAGCATGAGATCGCTTGAACCACATTGCGAATAGCTCGTTCCGCCTGATTAGTTTGGGCATGATACCTAGGGTTATAATATATATTAGGTACATTATATTTAGCCAACAGATCCTTAAATGGCTTACTCACAAACTGAGGGCCATTATCCATGTAAATAGTCTTGCAGACTCCGTGCACGAGAGACACACTCTTCTCTATGAACCTCGCGACTACAGCGCCTGTGGCAACCCGAACAGGGCACAACATGATGTATTTGCTAAAGTAGTCGGAGACCACGATCAGGTGTACGTTTCTATTGCTCGAAGTGGGAAAGGGACCAAGCAGATCGACAGAGATAGCTTCGAATGGCTTCGAAACCCGCTTCGGGCTACCCATTAGGCCGGGACGAGACGTGTTTACGGGTTTGTACTGCTTACAGATTTCGCAATTCCCGACATATTCTTTGACGTCCTCGTACATCTTGGGCCAGTAATAATTTAGGGCTAACCTTTTATGTGTCTTCCAAACACCACCATGGGCACTTAGTGTGTCATCGTGGTACTTAGAGAGCAGGGGCAAGCGATCCTCCTGAGGTACCACCAGCTTCCAGTCAAAGTCTGAAGTCAGAGAATATTTATTTTTAGTTAACCTATATAAAAGGTTGTCACGAATGTCAAAGTTTGGTGACTTCCTCGGGTTCTTCCGAACACTATTCATGGTGTGGTCATACCACGGGTCTTTAGTGGGTACTGCATCGAGGGAATCAATTTTGATACGAGACAGAGCATCAGGTACAACGTGGTCTTTACCTTTTCGATGCTCTATGTCAAAATCGAATTGACTGAGCCTCATGCTCCACCGTGCTAGACGACCCGTGGGATTTTTTAGCTTATGGAACCACAGAAGAGATGAATGATCCGTGACGACCGTACATTTTTGGCCTTCGACGTACTGTCGAAATTGTTCCAAAGCGAAAATCACGGCCAGAAGTTCTCGCTCAGTTGTGCTGTAGTTCACCTCGTTCTTGTTGAGAGAACGGCTACAGTAGGCGATAGGGTGCTCAACACCATCGTGAGTTTGTGTCAGTACAGCAGCAACTGAGTAAGCTGACGCGTCACTAAGAATGCGGAAGGGCATCTCAAAGTTAGGCATTTTTAATATAGGGGCAGAAACCAAGGCTGACTTTAGCAGGTTAAAGGACTGTTCAGCCTCAGGGGTCCATTCGAACTTAAGGTTCGTAGAAGTCAGTTTGCACAGAGGTTTACTAATCTTCGAGAAGTTGTTAACAAAGCGACGATACCAGCCGGCCATTCCCAGAAATCTCTTAACCTCCTTAGGGTTAGAAGGGGTGGGATAGTTGAGGATAACCTCAACTTTACCCGGGTCTGTCCGTAGGCCATGTTTGTCCACATAATACCCCAGGTATTTGAGTTCACTCCGACAAAAGTGGGATTTTTTCATGTTAATAGTTAGGCCAGCATCCTTGAGTTGCTGATAGACTCTATGTAAGAGCTCTACATGCTCCTCAAAGGTGCTGGACACACAGACTATGTCATCCTGAAACGCAAATACCTTGTTGTCGAACTCGGGACCAAACAGACGGTCCATGAGGCGTTGCATCGTGGCACTGGCCCCGACAAGACCGAAGCACATCGAATTGTAGTGGAATAATCCTCTCCGGGGAACCGTAAAAGCAGTCTTCTCAGCAGACTGGGGTGAGTCAAATGGAATCTGCCAGTAAGCCGCACTCAAATCTACAGAAGTTAAATACTTAGCGTTATTAAGGTGGTCCAAGATTTGATTGATATAGGGTAAGGGGTAGGCGTCACTCTTTGACACAGAGTTAAGCTTGCGAGAGTCCAAGCACAATCTGAGGTCGCCGTTCGCCTTCTCCACCATGACCACTGGAGAGTTCCAGGCGGACTGAGACGGGGACACTACTCCCATCTCCAGCATTCGGTCCAGCTCGGCTTCCAGGGCCTTCTGCTTAAGGGGAGAGAGCGGATAATAACGCTGCTTGATCGGCTTGCTGTCACCAGTGTCAATGACATGGTGCACAAGTGAGGTCCGACCTAAACCCACCTTATCAGTGTTCAACGAGTCGAACTTTTCAATGACCTCGTTGATTACACACCTTTGTTTAGTTGTCAGGTTGTCGTAATCCTCGAGGCCACCGTTAAGGGACACAGACTCTATAGGATTATTATCACTAAAGCTATCAAGACTAATATTTTGTAAAATTAACTTATCACTTAACTTAAATTGTTGCCAGAAATCCACTCCAAATATCATGGAGGTGGTTATACCTGGGACAACATAGAACTTGACAACTCGGATAACCGAATTGTACTCAATTGGCAAAGAGATACAACCCAGACATTGCAAGTGAGTGCTGTCTGCAGTTGTAATACGAAAAGTAGGATTGATACTCACAAGATCAAAACCCAGTTCCAAGAAGATGCGGTGCGCTCCCTTACCTAGTATAGAGCAGGAGGCACCGGAATCTAGAAGGCCTAAGACATTTAAATTTAAAACCTTAACAACTAGATACGGTCTAATGTCACTATCCCGTTTAGGAAACAGGACCTTATCAGTAATAGACTCAGATACAGAGTGATGCACAGAGTTCCTAATAAGGCCCTGGCCTACGCGTTTTTTGACTTGCTAGTACAGTGTGAGCAGTCTGGGGTCTTGACTCCTTTGAGACCACACCGGAAACACACCAGCTCCCTTGACTGTGTGCAGCTGTATGCAGTGTGACCGCCCCCGCCGCAACGAAAGCATTTGCGATCGTGGGGGGTAACCGGCGTCTCCACTGCAGACACCTGCTTAGCGGGCTTTTGTACACCTTTGTTCTTAAGCTGGTGTAAGTCAGATGTAATCTCAAACTTGTCAAGAGCAGGCTCATGGAAAGCATCTGCCCTAGTACGCGTAAATGCTACAAGACCATATATCACGGGACTAGCCTTTGCGAACCACCGCATACAAAAATATTGTGCTAGTTTTCATAGCGGGTGAAGGGGGAAACACAAAGACATATAAAATTTCATTATAATAATATGTATTTAAAAATGTATTAATCGACAAACGAGTAATGGCTGTTGTGTGTTAATTTTTATTGTACAGTCAACTACAATGAAATGTACTAGTTTAATCATATAAAATGATGTACTGATGTACAGAGCTTTTTATAAAGCCAAAAGACCAAATGGTCTATTGGCTTGGCAGAAAACAATGCTTAAGGCCATACCCAGGGCTAACGACCTTGAGCATATGGGCGATATGACTCGCCAACATAGAGTAGCGCAACTACAGAGACATCAGAGTAAAAGAACTACGGAAGAAGAAGAAAAATAGTAGCGGAAAGGCGTTCCTCGCTTCACCAAATAAACAAGAAGCTGTGAGACGGTCCCACCCGACTGCCCCTCTCTAAAACGTTTATTGTGAGAGTTCAATTCGATTGACGTTGTCATTTTTGTTATATTTCAAACTTTGAACAGATGATCCACGTGACCAAGTGACGTAGTTTAATGCAACAGAGTCACAGACTACAGACAAAGTCTCGCCGTAAGCCCCTCTGCACTCTATTTTATAGAGAGAGGCGAAAATAAATTAAAAAACAAAGGAACGTTTGTATTTAATTTTCCTTTGTTTTTAAGTGTAGTAAAAATACACTGCAAAAATGTGATTGGTTATTACGTAAAAATTAAATGTGACGAATTCACAAAGACGAATGTTCATATATTCATTGTTTTACTTAAATTATTACAAATCTAGACAAGAGGGGCCTTCCACTCGCTTAAAATTTTTGTTACTTTTGGAACAAAATTTCATTTCATTTTATTATAACAAACAAAAATAGTAGTAAACGCAATGATATTTAAGTAAAGATATGCTACCTTCATACAAAACAGCATTCAGTTATTGTTGAGTTATAATTTCACTTGCTTACCTATCGGTACCTAATAGATTTCATCTATGAATGCGATAGAGAATACAAAACATTTAAAACAGAGAGGGATAGCTATCTGTGTCGTTTTGCACACAGCAGCCGACCACAACACGACTTTACACGACTTGTTTCGCTCGCAGCTATTAGCCGACTCAATGGAATTATAACAATTGTGTGACTTTGTCCGCAACAGTTTTTGAGCGGTAATGCGATATCTACCTCTTTTTTACTATAACATCATTGAGTAAACGCAGTTGCGAGGGTCAGCTAGTTATGAATAAATAAGAAGCGCTCGTGGCACCGCGGACTTAGTGTTCTGTAAGCGATCACTGTAGTAAGCTCATTCACTATGGCCAGTCCTTGGATGGGTGACCATCCATGTGACCACTTTGTGACAGTTATTTGAGCGTCGTTTCCGTGTTTCGGAAGGCACGTTAAGCCGTTGATTCTGGTTGCCCGTAAAATGGCAGTCGTTAAGCGAAGTTGAAGGCCGTTTTGGCGGCTTGATTAATTTTAACAGCAGGCAGATACAACCTGCGCCTGTCTATCTCAACACGGCAATACAGCTCACCGCCTATTACGTGGGACAAATTCTAAAAAGGTTAATTGTGGAGAAATAATAATATGCCTCTGCCTACCTCTTCGGGGATAAAGGTGTGACCATATGTATGTATGGCTACATACATATGGTCACACCTTTATCCCCGAACTAGCTGACTCTCACAACTTCGTTTACGACGCTTAAGGTGTATGAAACAGGAGGTATTTCTTCATCAGTCTCATCAACCGGCGGGTGAAACTGCCCTGTTTGCTTAATCATAAACGAATTTAAAGATTAAGCATATTGTAAAACTAGCTGACCCTCGCAACTTCGTTTACGTCACATAAGGTTTTAGGCGCAGGTTGTATCTGCCTGCTGTTAAAATTAATCAAGCCGCCAAAACGGCCTTCAACTTCGCTTAACGACTGCCATTTTACGGGCAACCAGAATCAACGGCTTAACGTGCCTTCCGAAACACGGAAACGACGCTCAAATAACTGTCACAAAGTGGTCACATGGATGGTCACCCATCCAAGGACTGGCCATAGTGAATGAGCTTACTACAGTGATCGCTTACAGAACACTAAGTCCGCGGTGCCACGAGCGCTTCTTATTTATTCATAACTAGCTGACCCTCGCAACTGCGTTTACTCCCTTAGCACAAGGTTATATTAGCTTAAGTTGCGTGCGAATGTCCACAAATATTTCTTCATTTATTTATATTGAAATGATTAAGTACCGCTTACAATATAAGTATGATTACCTTTCGAAGTAATTTAATTAAACAATACGAAAAATAAGTTGAAATGCATTATATTCTCATGTAATGCTGCATGCATTGTGTAACTCGGGCTCTGGCTCTGTTGCACGCATTACTCTGTACATGAATGAAAATATAACATTTTACGAGAATATTTTGCAGACCAGAGCGACACACGTCCGTCTAGCAACACGACTCCCCCCGCACTAGATTTTCGGGCGAGCGCGGGGAAGCAAGCAACGTGATGTATGCTTTGAATACATTATTAGTTATAATTAGTTAAAACTTATACTAATTCAAAATTGAAGAAAACCATTTTAGAGGTCTATGTTTTCTTTAGTCTCTGATATAAATTTTATTATCATTCATTAATAAATAGATGTCATACAACGACTTCTTCTAAAAAATTATGGGCTATTTCAGTGATGTTTTACTAGTTATTTATAATAAATACACAATTTCTGATGAAACCATTTTCTGGAACACATCTTGTAGATTTCAAATCTACTTTTGGCTGTCATTTTTCGTATACTAATACCGAGAAGAACGTCTTCATTTGCACCTCTTTTTCGCAAACTTTGTCAACCACTCCCCTTAAGTAAGGCGCATCCCGTGGTTAGATGATCTAAGGTTTGTGCATTGTTATTAAATTATGATTTTATTTGCTGTGCTTAATGTAACTGACCTTAAAGGCTACAACTGAAAACCAGCGCTGCAATTACTTGCAGCATACACGACTATGCCGAGACCCTCGATCCCTGCTTATTTTGTAATTTTTATCTGTAGAAGTATGTGTTATTGTGTGTGCTAATAAATATGATTTTCTTTCGTTCTTCTTTCAATACTAAATTCAGAAAAATAATAATAATTAACGGGGGCTCCCATACAACAAACGTGACTTTTTTCCGTTTTTTGGTACAGAACCCTCCATGCGCGAATCCGACTCGCACTTGGCCGGTTTTTGCTTAGGTGCATAACACTCATATAAGGATGTCCTATTCGGCCGCATTACCTATGCGTTCTTTGTGTATAGGTACACCTGGTGGAGGTACCTAGGTAATTGTGACATTCGGCTTATTTTCACAATGTGGCTAGGTGGCTACCTACAGTGTTTGTAGAAAATGTCATCATAATCAGTGTTTCCTTTACCGTAACTGAATTACGAATATTTCTTTGTTAGCAATAGACGACTGGGAATATTTCTATTTATTCATACTTAAGTATTTTCGAACCCGTTTGTCGAATGCTCCTTGTATGTTATGAAATGGAAAGAATTAATATAAAACTTTAAATTAGTAAAAGAATAATATTACTGCAGTTTCGTTTTGAACATCTCCATGTATAAACGAATGGGTAATAGGTAGTTATATTTAGAACATCTTCACGATAAGACATCGCGTGCGAGGTTAAAATGTCAGCGAGTGGACCAATTCAGCTGTAATCATACTTCACTGATCATATGACTGAACTTTTGCTCAATCAATACTCATCAAATACAATTAGCGATAATTGAAATTACGTATCTACCTAAATGACGAAAGAATATTTTGTTCTTTCGTCATTTAGGTTTTAGAGATTGAACTACGTACTGAAAACAAGTGTCTGAAAGTGCTGCTTTAGTAAACCTTTTTTTACACCACCAGCGTCATTTTACACCTTGTTCTTAGTCTGTGCCTTCTTTCTCTAAGGACAGAGGCCCAAATTTAAATGACTTTTTCGCTTTCATTAGATCTTCTTTCTTTCCTGGGACATTCTTCCGAGGGCTTACCCGGGGCTCCCGACCGTAGGCTGTTGGGTTACGTGAGGTTTTTTAGTCGGTAGGAGTCCGGCATAGCATCCACGAAGGATTTTCCCTCACGTTAAAAAAAAAAATCTTCTTTCTAGTGCTTCAAGTCCTAAATCAAAAGACAGTGTCCCACATTAGGTACTTAGGTACGTAAGTAAAACTGCTATTGTTCTTCATTGCATATTTATGTGTATTTAATTAGGTACTCGAACAAATATAGAATGTAGGTACCTATTATTACGACAGGTTATCAATGTAGGCATGTTAGATTAGATATCAGTGCATTATTATACATTACAGTTATCATGTTAATAACAGGAGATAAAATTATCTCAATACACTTATCGTGTCACTCACACGAAAATTCTTATTTTCGAAAACAACTCAATATAATTATTTAATCTTAATTGAGTAGGTAGGTACTTACTTATGTAGGTAGGTGTGTTTGCTCATAAGCTAACTGGTCTCAATTTTGCTCTTTCGCTATGTACCTATGGCACCGTCTCCGCTGTGGTTACCCACACACAGAAACCGACAAGCATAAAGGCTGTCACAATAAAAATACTGCCCTACTTAAGCTAAAATAGGGTTAACCCCAACAAGTCGATTTTGAGATATCATCAAAAAACATGGGAATTGATGTCCTTTTTTTTTTTTTTTTTTTATACTACTTAGGTGGCAGACAAGCTTACGGCCCACCGGAAGGTTGGTAACCGTAGCCTATAGACGTTGGCAACACCAGAGGCGCTACACACGCGCTGCCGAAGTGCCGACCCGGGCGCAGGTTGTGACGACCCACAGTTGAAATTTTTTAAGCCGCCCGTAAGGCCTTCAACTTGGCTTAACGACTGTCATTTTACTGACAACCGGGACCAACGGCTTATCGTGCCTTCCGAAGCACGGAAACGCTCGTAAATAAATGTCACAAAGTGGTCCACGTGGTGGTCACCCATCCATATCCGGCCATAGTAAATGTTGCTTACTGCAGTGATCGTTTAGAGAACACTGAGTCAGCGGGGCCACGAGCGCTTCTTTCAAATTTGGTATTTTTTAAAGTATGTATAGAGAGATCTTTCAAAAAAATAAATTGCTTTTGTTAGCAATGAATTTAAGTCGTAGCGTAACCGGGGATGGATCTCAGCTCGCGAGAACGCAAGTCCTCCACTTGAATCACTAGGCTACCGCCTCAAAATATTAAAATATGAAAAGAGAGCTATTCAAAATGCGAATTCTTGCGTCCCGGATACCTGAGGTAATAATAGATATATTAAGCAAAATTTCTTGGCTTGAATAACTTGTTCATACAATACCTTGATAATACATGGGTACAAAATCATAAAAACTATTTTTATGATTTTAATATTTTCATACTAATTTTCCAAAAAAAAAGTTTTCTGATTAAAAACAGAGAGGTATAAAATTGGATACATTGAAATGTATAAGTTGTGGATTATTCCTTTGGAAATAATGATTTTAATGACATTAAATTAACCCTTCAACACACTAAAAAAATATATCGAAAATCGGTAATCACGCGGACCTAGCTCCACCACCCTAAAAATGAAAAAAGATTTCCCATTTCCCAAAAAAAAATTTTTTTCTCACTTACCAGACCAAATTTTTCAATTCTGCAAACAGCAACCGGATTATTGATAAATTGTTTATTTTACTGTGTATAATAATAAACAATAATGAAAACACATTATTTATAATAAAAAAACAAAACACACACGCACACTCGCACTTGGTACACACGCACTCAACAAAAAAAACATTGATTACTCTACCACCACACCATATTTTACGATCCTGTAAACACCAACCGGATTATTGATATATTGTTTATTTTACTGTGTATAATAATAAATAATAATGCAAACACATTATTTATAATAAAAACACGAAACACACACGTACTACACAAACGCACGCCATCCATGCGCAATCCACTCTCAACTTCAACTGTTCGATTTTTGTAAATAATTCTGGCCCATTGACGTCATTTTATAAGATTCCAAAAACAAGAAAATGTTATAAACTACACATGCAATAAACCTGTTCATAGAAAAGTAGGACGTAAGTAGGCTAAGTTAAAGTTTAAAGTCGTCTGGGTAGGTGCGGCGACCGTTCGCCGCGCGGGGCTTTACGGAAAAACTTGATTATTATGCGCGGCGACCGGTCGCCGCGAGGAGCTCTAAGAGCCAAGATATAAAATTAGAACAATATTGCGTGTCCTTCAAAAACTATGGCAGTTTTTGTAAGATTTCTTGGATATATCTGTAGCTTATATCGAAGGCTTGTAAATGATGTTATTTATATCTAAATTATTGTAATTTTTATTACTAAAAAGCTTTTTTTTTTTTTGGCTAAGCAGCTTAGTGTTAAAGTTGGAGAAGTTACGCTACTAAAACAGAGTTAACCATACCCTAACCTATTTTTAGCGCAGTAAATCTCCGTAATAAATAATGATACAGGTATGGTTCTTAGAGGGAAATGTAGAGAATTTTGCGCTGTGTCACTTTGTATTATTAACTCGAAAATGACAAAATGTGGCTTAACCCTTTTTTAGCTTAAGTAGGGCAGAATATGGATGTGGACAAGAAGTGTGCACCAATCTTACAATCCCGGGTTCTTCAAGAGGAGCGTGAACAGGCACATCACAGGGCCGCCAACATGAGGACCACTCAGAATAGAGTGCCCCCCCAATCGCTAGGAGCGCCACGGCTTTCCATCAGGCTGGTGGCGAGTGTGGCGACGTCAATTTAGCGAGCTAAATATATATATATATATATATAAAAAACCAAGACGTCTATTAGGGCGGAAACCATCTGCGTCTCACTGGAACTTAGAAACGTCGTAGTAGATGTAATATTCGTAGCGTTTGTTAGCGCCTTAGCCGGAGAGGGCTTCAAAGGCACACTGCACCGTCTCTTACGAGTGTCTGATAATCGAAAGCCTTTCCCTCGGATCTTTTGAGACATGTTTACGATGAGAGCCCTAATTAATTAACGGAGTAGATTCATCTCTGAAGACCAGCAACCGAAGCATGATATAATACATGAGAGTGGTCATGGGCAGAACGTCGGGATACTCGACCAATTATTGTTCAAATAACAGTTGGCAGACGCTCTTTGCCCCGTCTTCTTTCAGAATGCCCTTTGAGAGTGATACAACGCGAGCAAGTAATTGTTCTTGTAGTGAATCATCTAGGGTCTAGACCAGACCCTCGACGAGAGCCCTGTGTCGGCGCGTCCCTTAGCTGAGTCGCAATATCATGACTTAGATCCTAGACAAAGAAAAAAAGTAGTATCGAAGTATTTTATTGAGGTAATGTTGAATTCATACTCTCTCATGTATAAGTATTAGTCATTGCGGAGCGGTCGCAAAGTCGTGGTTTACCATTGCAGCATTGTCGTGCCATCCGAGACGCTGAACTTTTCTCTTGTCAGTACCTATACGTAGACGACCTAAATGCTTAACGTTGTACACCACTAGCTGATGCCCGCAGCTACGCCCGCGTAAAATTTGTTCCCCTTGCCGCTTCCCGCGGGAACTATGTGTTATTCCAGATTATAAGTATTCCTGTACCAAATTTCAGCCAAATCCGTTCAGTCGTTCAAGCGTGAAAGAGTAACAAACATCCACACTCACAAACTTTCGTATTTATAATATCTATTAGTAAGATTTTACTCATTATCATCTCTCTCAATAGAGAATCCATTCAATAATATGGTCAAAGGTGCCAAACATCTCCGGTACCTCATTTTCAGCCCAGAGATAGCACTAGTAAATTATTGATATTGGCTTACTAAATGGCAGCAATTTAAACTTCTCTAGTACGAGTAGTAAGCTCAGGGAAAGCTCCACAACGATTTGAGACGAAATCAGAGCAACTGATCAAAGCCCTGTTAGTATTCGGGAATCGAACCCATACCAATGTGATGAATTTGTTATTCTGTCATAGCACGTTAACATTACAGTGCATTAACAAAGCGTGTTCCTGGATAGGCTGACGTACAGACAGACGGATCGACAGACATACTACAAGGGATTCTCGTCTACCGCAGAATGTGTAAAAACATTTTTGGTAAGGTAGGCAGGAAGGTATTGAAAATATCGCAATACTTTAATAAATATAATGTGTTCTATATTTATCATAAAATATTAGAGATGGGCCGAGTGACACTTTTGTCGAGTAACGAGTACCGAGTTTTACTCGGTTCAATTTTTTTCCAACCGAGTACTCAGCCGAGTAACTCGGTTCAATCAAATTCCCGTTTCGGGCCTGAAAACAAGTACAAACAGGTTCACGCGACACGAGCGGCCAACTCGCGTTGGTACACCCCTCACCCCGCCCGCGCCTTTCAGTCGCTTGCTAGTTTACAAACAAATATTTAATTAGTAATAAATACTTTTTGATATATCAACCAATCAAATAACTCAGCTTCTAGCAGCCCACTGCTGGACGTAGGCCTCTCCCAGTTCACGCCACAGTACACAGTCCTGTGCCGTTCGCATCCAGTCCCGGCCTGCGACCTTCACCAGGGCGTCAGTCCATCTAGCGGGTGGACGTCCTACCCTACGTTTATAGATGTGGCCAGCCCATTACCACTTTAATGTGCTTATTCTGCGAGCTATGTCGACCACTCCGGTTCTCCCCCGAATAACTTAATTTCGGTCAAGTTTATCCCTTAGAGATACTCCAAGTATGGCTCGTTCCATAGCTCACTATGTAATTTTGAGGGCATAGACTAGCCCTACCGTAAGTGTCCACGTCTCGGCTCCATATGTCATAACTGGTAGTACGCACTGATTGTAGACTTTCGTCTTCAGACACTGCGGTATAGGCGAAATGAAAACGCGACGTAGCTTGCTGAAGGCTGCCGAGCCCAAACGGATCCTTTTAGCGATTTCCTTGTCCAGGTGCAATGTTTTAATTATATCCACCTCAATATATTGCTTTACTTAAACCGAGTATACTCGGCATTAAAACCGAGTTATTCGGCCGAGTACGAGTATCAAAAAACCCGCCGAGTGCGCCGAGTACCGAGTATCAACCGAGTACTCGGCCCATCTCTATAAAATATCCATTTATACTGGTCGGAATTGTATCTAAATAAAATAAATTATAATAAAAATAAAGAGATTGTGATATTAGTACAAAAATATACAAGTTCTTACCCATTTAAATAACAATAATGGAATAAAACTTACTTATCAGATTTATCAGTTTTATAGTTAACAGAAAAACAAATAAATTATTCTTAGGTACAATAATTACATATCAAAAGTACCTAATCGTTCGCTCACGTTGAAGTAGTGGGAATAAATATTACAGATAGGTACATTTGAAAGTAAAAATACTAAAGCAACAATAGTTGAAGATTTACATAATAACAGTGTCAACGTACACAAATTCGACCTTTCTATTGATATGTTAACCCAAGTCGACGCAGTTGTTGCTATTAACATAAGAAGTTCAAATGTTGAGATTTACGATAAGATTCTTTGTTGATAAATAAATCGTCGTATGTTAAACACAATAACACATTTAAATGATATTATAAGCTAAAAACACAAAGAGATTACCTACCTATCATGTTTTGTGCCAAACTTGTGACATAGCAGTGACAGGGTGGAATTTAAAGTAGGTATAGGGAAAGTACCCTTAATATTGATAATGGCAAGTTTTGCTAAAAGGAAACATTCCTTTATTTTCAAAATTAAGTGAAACTGTATTCAAAGATTTTTGAAAAACCCCAGTTTTACTTACTTTTGAAAATAAAGGAATGTTTCCTTTCAGTAAAACTTGCCATTATCAATATTAAGGGTACTTTACCTCCAACTACTTACCGTCTTTAAATTCCATCATGTGTATTTTTGAAACGGGGCAGTAAGGGCAGGTACCTTAACCGTTGTAGTTACAGCAAAACGTTCTTAGATTTTTGCTAAATCTGTGAATGCAGTTCAAAATATCTCAAAAAGTTAGGGAAGGTCTCCTAAGAACGTTTTGGTGTAAATACAACGGTTAAGGTACTTGCCCTTACTGCCCCGTTTCAAAAATACAACCTGTATAGGTACTAACTTAGTATTGGAAGAGATTTTGTATTATTGAGATTTAATAAATATGTCACAGATTAAAATTATGTCACAGCTCAATAAGTAGATACACGGAAATTGCAACGTAATATTCGAGATGATTCAATTTGACGGAAAATTAAATATGTCGTGAAATAGAGCTTAGGTAATTTTTGTAAAGTGCTGTTTGTATAACATTAAAAAAATATATCATGTCGAATATTTACGACAAAACAAATGCTTTTACTAAATAAATAGAATGGGAAGTAGGTTCAAGTATATAATTATGGTAATTAAATAAACCTAGCCCTCCATTTGTAATAAGCAGTTCTTTATAAAAAAAAATAGGAACATTATTATCTATTGGTAGCGATTTACAATGAAACGAAAAAGAAAATATAAAAATAGACCTGCAAACATCGCGACTATGTGCTATTTTTTGTAAAAAGTGGCTATAAAAGCTTGTTCTAGATCTTTGATGAGATCTTCTGTATCTTCTAATCCAACTGAAAGTCTTATTAAGGAGTCTGTAATACCAAGTTCTGCTCGCTGTTTTGCTGGCACGGATGCATGTGTCATCAGAGATCTGAGAATATAAGGGAAGGAGTTCATGAATAAATGAGACAATTATACTTCTTCAATAGCACATAATTCTTCTACTTACGGCAACTCTGCTAAACTTTCATATCCTCCTAAACTTTCAGCTAAAATGAACACTTTTAAAGACGATAAAAACTTTCTAGACTCTGCTAATCCGCCCCGATGGTTAAAGCTGAAGACTCCAGAATGACCTGTCATTTGTTTCTTAGCAATTTCGTGTTGTGGGTGCTCGGGTAGACCTAAAACCAATTCACAATAAGTATCACGATATGCTTGTTCAAATTTTCTAGAATTTGGACAAAATAAAATAAAATAAAATTTATTATAATTTAAAAAGAAAGATACATTTGTCAAAATTATCGCGACCGTACTGAGGGTTCTAAAATGCAACAGACCGAGAAGAACTCAAGAAACTCAGACCTGCTTTTTTTCAAAATTTATCTTAAAATCTCCATATCTGCGCAACGAGACATTTGAGTAGATATATGAATAAGAAAGGATATAGTTTCAAAATAAAAATCTTAATCTAACCTGGATGCATTACTTCTGTAACGTCTGGTTGCTTCTTCAACCATTTGGCTATTATTAAGGCGGATTTTTTGTGTTGCTCCATTCGTAATGCCAATGTCTTCAAACTTCTGTTGACTAGATAACAATCTATTGGCGACGGTACAGCTCCCAATGCTGAAATTGAGGTAACAGGTGCTTTAACTTTATAAATAGTACATATCATATGTATACATAGTAGATATAGGTGTAAGTTTATAAACAGATACAATGGTAGCCCCAGTGCTCGAAATATATTTTTTTACAAGTTAGAAATAAAATTTATTAAAAATAAATAAAAAAGAAGCGCTCGTGGCCCCGCGGACTCAGTGTTCTGTAAACGATCGCTGCAGTAAGCAACTTTCACTATGGCCGGTCCATGGATGGGTGACCGTCCATGTGATCACTTTGTGACATTTATTTGAGCGTTTCTGTGCTTCGGAAGGCACGTTAAGCCGTTGGTCCCGGTTGCCAGAAAAATGGCAGTCGTTAAGACGAGTTGAAGGCTTTATTTCAACAGCAGGCAGTCACAACCTGCGCCTGCCCATTTAAACACGGCAATACGGCTCACCACCTATTACGTGGGACAAATTATAAAAAAAGGTGAAATGTGGGCATTTAATATGCCTCTGCCTACCCCTTCGGGGATAAAGGCGTGACCATATGTATGTATGTACAAGTTAGAAAGTTAATGGCAATAAGAATATTTGTACTTTACTGTATTTTTAGTACTTTGGCACGGCTATAACGCGATATACCTAGTTGAACGTATTTAAATGCATATCCACCTAACACTTGACAGGTTTCATCTAAGTAGGTCCTACCTAACCTAGTATATACTATAAGAAGACTTCCTGTGGTCGCGGTCAGTGAACCCAAAAATAGATTACAATTTCAATATGTTTCTCCATTACTGAAGTCATAGGAAAGTCCAGATCGATTTATCGACGATCCTTCCTTATTTATTGAACATACAAAACAAGTTAACTGTACTTAACAATAGGTAGGTACGTATTTGATAGCTAGGTATAGGTTTACAACGTCTTTATTGTTTTTCATAAACCTATTGAAATCGAGTGCAGAAGAGCACAAAATGGGTAATTATCTTGGTAAATTACAAAATAACTCATGCAAACTGACGCAATAAATAATATGTTATTGTAGACACACATCATTGTAAAGACTGAAATTGTCAATGATAAGGAAAATCTATGACTGTAGGTATTCAATATACCCATTTGCATCTTTGCATCTTTGCATCTAACGATGACGCAGTAAATTCTATTCTATGTATGACGGTTATGCACTATTACTCATTCTTTGTGCCCGTTATCAAGAAGTTATTATTATGTTCAAGCACTTTTTTATTATTCGTAAGCACTGACTTTTGTGTTTCACTTAGGTAGTTAGCAGCGTTACTTGATGAATCATTATTACTGATAAAGCAACTAAATATGCTCTCATTTACATTTTTAACCGACTTCAAAAAAAGGAGGAGGTTCTCAATTCGTCTGTATGTATTTTTTTTATGTATGTTAAGCGATATTTCCGTCAATAATAGACGGATTTCAAAATTTCATTTTTTGTTGAATAGGGTTTACTTCTGAGGTGGTCCCATTTTCACCAGGTCTGGATCTGATGATGGGATCCAGGAGAAAACGAGGGCAACCACTGAAAATTGTAGGGACAACTAGTGCGCTTGTTCACTTTTTAATTAAGTGCTTTAATGTTCTACACTTTAATGAAGGTCTGGAGTCGACCTGATGATAGAGTCGAAAGACAGTCGAGGGCATTCCTTAACAATTTACAGGAGTTACCTTGTGTTTGGGCTTGATTGATTTGTATTGATGAGAACTTTACACATAGATTGATAGATCCGACTTAAAAAAAAAAGAAAGTTCTCAATGTTTTATGTATGTTCACCGATATTTCGTCAATTATAGACGAATTGCAAATCTGTTTTTATTGGATAGAGTTCACTTCTGAGATGGTCCCATTTTAACCAGATCAGGATCTGATGATGGGATCCAGGAGAAATCGAGGGCAACCACCGAAAATTGTAGGGACAACTAGTGCGTTTGCTAACTTTTTAATTCAGTGCTTTAATGTACTACAATTCAATGAATGCCTGGAGTCGATCTGATGATAGAACCGAAAGACAGTCGAGGGAATTCCTTAACGATTTACAGCAGCTGCCTTGTGTTTGGGCTTGATTGATTTGTATTGATGAGAACTTTCACTTAGATATAATTTTCGGTTCACCCGTCACTTAAAATATTGAAAAAAAAATTTTCAATAAAAAATAAAACCGACTTCAAAGAAATCCTGAAAAATAAAATTTACTTAGCACAAAGTAATATATATTTTGATTTACCAGATTTTATTCAATATCATATTGAAGTTGGTGCCATGAATAATACCTACATAAAACTATGGGTTTACTTGGCGCCGACTTCAATATGATATTGAATAAAATGTGATAAATCAAAATATATATTACTTTGTGCTAAGTAAATTTTATTTTTCAGGATTTCTTTGAAGTCGGTTTTATTTTTTATTGAAAATTTTTTTGTAGAATTGCTTCGAGTCCAAAAAAATGCCTGATTAAATGTTTCATCTTTAGACTAAGTCTTAAAGTTTTACATGTTTAACTAGTACTTATTCAATTAAATTGTTACAGTTCACTTATTTAAAATTCATAACGAAGACACACTATTTCCTGTTCACGTTTTTTTTTGTATTTTTTCCTAACAATTTTGAATTGAATTTCAAATTCTTCATTCGGATAATCGTGATATGCAATCTTTTAGTAGTCTATCTAAAATAGAATTTGGGTCTCTCCATATGGGTACTCACCATTTTGAAGAAATCTAAGTTCCGTAGCCAATTTGTCGTCGTTAAGAACTGCTGCGCCCATTATCGTGTCGGAATGTCCATTCATATATTTCGTTAAAGAGTACACAACTATATCTATACCAAAATCCAGAGGCTTTTGTAAGTATGGCGTGAGGAACGTGTTATCTACAACTGTTATGATTCCACCCCGACTGCGTGCCAAATTAGCTACTGCAGCGAGATCGATTACTTTCAGCATGGGATTTGTTGGTGTCTCTATCCAAATTACCTGAAATTAAAAGCAGAGAAATGAAGTTACAAACCAGTCAAATTAAGATTAAAGGGGCATTTTTCCGCTTGCCATGAACATGGTAGGTATAAACTAGTTTTATGAATTGAATAAGTCTGGCAAATTGACTCAGGTTTAATCGGCGTTTTAGCATCTCGGTCGTTTTAACCACGAGCAACTACCTACTACCCGTTCGCTCTAACTTTGCCGCTGGCGTGCCACCTTAGTGGTATAAAAAAAAAAAAGAGGCGTATACCTGAATTGTTAACTAGACGAAGTAAATTGACAGTAGCTAATATCACTTCGTCATAGAAAATACGCAACATTGTATGAAGAAGTGACATTAGTTGCTGTCAATTTACTTCGTCTAATTAAAAATTCGACTTTAGTATGGAGCCGAGCGGCAAAGTTAGAGCGAACGAGCAGTACTTTTATTTATCACGAGTCCTACTTATGTCACAACGGTTACTATCATACATGGTTAAAGGATAGCATACCACGTTATATTGGTGAAAGTGAACTGCGCACTGCATGGAAAGTTCCCATGGGATGTATCCTTGCCGAGCTCCACGTTATAATGTCCACAAAGATCCATGATGGATCTTTTTAATGGATTTTAGTGGACAAAGTGATGATAATTGAATTAATTAGATATAATATCCCACAGCACGATACTTCATTTTCGTCATGGGCGCTCCACATTCTCGACGAGAATCTCGCGAGAACGTGAGAAAGGCACGAGAAACGAGAATGTGGTTATGATCACGATCCTTGTCACATAGAGAGCAATAACAGGCATGTGACTAACGTACTTTATTATACAATAATTGCTTACAATTTACGTAATAATTCTGTAAGTACTTTAAATGAAAACACAGGCGATAACACTGATATAGCTAATAAATTCAGCGCACTGGTAACGACGTTATGAATTTTCGTCATTTCGCATTTATTCGTGCGCATACAAAACAATGATAAAGAAATTTACATAACATATATAATGTGTTTTAAAATAGTGGTTAATGATAGGGAACATGTAACACAAATGTTTAAGTTTCCTTTTTGTTGCCTCAACTGGAGTTATGGCCAAAATATGACCGTCAAAATTGGTCAACCCATAGGGAAATGGATTGAGCTATTTTGACGACCATTCGTATGTATGTTTGAGTACCTAGGTCTCTTTGAAAATATAATTGTACTAGGTAGAATTAGTATTCAAGCTTACGCAGTATAATATCTGCCTGGCCTAGTTAGTGTAAGACATTCCGTAAAATTAAATAGCACAGATAACCTAAACCGCCCTGTAGGAATATGATTATGCGGTTTCTTAGCCCGACCGCGTGGTAAATTCCTATCGGACCTTCCACCTTTCAACCGTCACTTACCTTACTAAAATGAAAAGTTTTTTTTCATTCCTTCTATTCGAAAAGTATCACTTTGCACCACGATAACGGGGCGCAAAATAGCTCTTTTCTGTTCAGAGCTTTTTAGCGGGCGACAAAGTGATTTGAATTTGGAACTTGTAAATTTCATAGAAATCGAACGCAAATTGTATGAATTACTGGCTGGTAAGTGTTGGCTGCACAGCGCGGTGTCCAGAGCTAACTAAAAAAAACTAAAGAGCGCCATTTATCTGTTCGTGTTCGTCATTAATAAGGTTCTTGTAATCAGTAAACATATTTTATTGTATTCTGCAAATATAATAAGTTCTACGTCTAGTTATGAATGTAACAAAGTGACAATCCATGAACTCCTGGAACTATAACTATAGAGAGGTAACTACGTCGTACTAAACTTATTTTTTCTCATAGAAAGGGAATGAAAAGTAGAGTATATTACTCGAGGGCAAATTATTTTTAACTCGGGCGGTGTACTTTGAATCCCTCACTGCGCTCAGGATTCTACGTTAGAATCCTTCGCTTAGCTCGTGATTCAAAGTAGCGCCCTCGCCGTAAAAATACTATTTTGCCCCCTTGTTATACAATCTACTATTTTAATACAGTTGCTCAAAAAGTGGTGTATTACAGGGACGTATAGCGTTCGGGATGTGGGCTATTACACACTCGTGCTTTTTCTTTACCATTCCCGCACCCGTGCGTTTTCTTTTCCAATTGTCAAAATAATGTCTGTGATTCATGCAAATATTTCTAAAAAAAGATACTAACAACTTGTTTCAATATCAGATTAAAAGTAATTTGAATTAAAATTTAAGCATAAATTAATAAAAGTATCGGCCAAATTAAATTTATAAATGTAAAAAATATTGGCTGTTTGAAATGCACTGCCATAGTCTCTGCTTAGGAAGGTATATATTCTTTTACGGTTGGCGCCATTTTGGATATTCAGGTTTATTGTGTTTTTATTATTTTATTAAATTGCTTAATTTTTTTGCAACTGTATTAAAAATAGTTGTTCAATACAACGTGTGGGATTGTTATTTCAACTCGTTCCGACTGTCCACCCTCGCCTTCGGCTCGGGTCAACATCTGTCGAAACTCGTCGTAATAACAGAAATCCCACACTTGTATCGAAAACTACTATTTTCTCAATATCATGCTTCGAGTATAACAACACAGCCTGTGCATATGAAAAGTTTTTTTTTCTCAATAACATGCTTCGAGTACCAACCGACACAGCCTGTGCATGTGTGGTCGTTGGTAACAAGTTATTTGATAACGCTATATCGATCGTCGAACAATGCGCCACACACAGAATTAACCGTAATTGATCTTGTAAAAGAAATAGGTATTTCAAGGTCATAATTATCCCGTGGGTGGTCATTAGGTCCCCTGCCAATGAAACCCACAGGAACTAAGTACTAAGTAGTAGTAGTTTTATTTATCCATTTTCGGATAGGCAAAGGCAATTTGAGCCATACAGCCAAGTCTTGTATATTTATTATCTCTTCATTTTGCTTTAATAAGTCACAGTCCTCGTCCTCTAAGTCCAGTCAAAGTCAAGTACAGCCCTAAGTCAAAGTCAGTCTTCCTTCAGAAAAGCGGTGGATACATTTCTGAAAGTTTCCTTGGATTTTTTGTCAGAAACTGCAAAGTTGCGATTCACTGCGTTTTATCAGTTCCCAACACTAGTGCACGTTGTCGAACGTTTATGTTTAAGAATCCATCATTGATACACACAAAACACTCGAAATTACACTAATTTTGCAAATTAACATAATGATGCGATACGATTCCTTCCAGTTCCCGCCAAAGAATCCCCACAGGAACTAACTGCCACGTATTACAATTTAACTTTATTTTTTAAATTAGGCACCTGCCTAGACTTACGTTCTTAGGCACTTAAATTTAAAAAAGTGGACTAGGTATGTACCTACTAACGAAAATTTCTGCGTAACATAGGGGCCATCAAAACTAGAAGTAGAAAGTAGTAGATTTTATATAAAAGTAGTTATTGTAAGTTGAAGAGATTGCATTGTCATTTGGTTTGAGGAAAACAATAAGTATCTACCTAAACAGTATGCATAAAATAGTAACCTAAATAGAAGTAGGTAAGTATAAAGATATGTAAATAGTTTAAATTAAATAAACTGATGTTATACAAACCTTAGTATTATCTTGAATTGCTTTCTCGACGTTTTCAATTTTTGTGAAGTCTGTAAATGTAATTTCAAAGCCCATTCTTGATACCACTTGTCTGAAAAAAAAAACAATCAAATGTACAATGAAAACAATAAAAAACATACTGCCTCTGTGGCGCGGTCGGTAGTGATACCGCCTGCGGCGCTGGAGGTCGTGGGTTCGATTCCCACCGGAGACAAATATTTGTGTGACCCATAAATGTTTGTCTCAAGAGTCTGGGTGTTTCTATGTATAATATGTATGTATTTAAAAGTATTTGAGTATTAATATCCGTGGTCTGATACCCATAACACAAGCAGGTTATTCCTAGCTTACTTTGGGATCAGATAGCGTTGGGTGAAATGTCCGTGAATATTTATTTATTTATTTATTTATACTATCTACATACGAGTAGGTACCTATCCCTTTTCTTGGCAAGGAAAAACGTAGGTACTATTTAGATGACCCTCATTTGGGGTTCGTTTTTTTCAGGAAAACCACAAGAAAAATTAGGTTTATTAGTGTAGGTAAAGCCCCAATCGCAACTAAAATATCTAATCTCTAATTTTTGATGTTCTTTGAAGAGATGAGCATGACATTAAGACCCGCATAGTCTCATAATCATTTTAGGGCTGGTATGGTATTTAGAACCAACCGAAGTTTTAGAACCAAAACCTCTTTTAAAGTTACTCATAAGTTCTACAACTTTTTTTTTATCGCTGATTTATGTTCGGATGTTTAGTAGTAGTAGGTATATCGGTTTGTATCCTTAGACCATTATCAGATAGTAAAATTTGATTGATAGAAACAGGTGAACTTATATTTAAACTAAACGAAATGCATAACAGTTTAGTTCGTAATGTATCGTGCCCATTGAAATCTGAATAATATGTAGATTTCTATGAACGTACCGAATTGCTTTGACTATTAATAAAGTTAAGTACCTAGGTATAATAAAGTAGGTGTTTACATACCTGAAAAGTCGATTGATACCACCGTAGACATCGTCACAGCAGATTATGTGATCACCACTGCTGAATAGTGAATAAATTGTCGTAGCAGCTGCTAATCCGGACGCAAATGCGAAACCATGTTTTCCACCGTCTAATGCCGCCAGACATTCTTCAAACGTATTTCTTGTAGGATTACCAGACCTGCCGTATTCATATTCCTAGAAAAAAAAATCTGTTTTGACTATTGCAAGTTATAATTTCTTTTTTTAAATTTGTTTATTCAAACGAGCATAGTCAATACTCACAATAGGCTCAGCAGGTGCAGGCTGTTTAAATGTGGTTGAGGTTACAATAGGTGGTACTACACATCCAGATTTCCATTTGTCAGGATCTTGTCCGGCGTGAATAGCTATGGTAGCGAAGCCCGGCTTTTGTTCCAAGAACACGTGATTTTCCATCTAATAACAAGAAAGATTAAATTAATGATAATTACAAAAGCAAATAGCTTTCATAAATGACAAGAAATATATTCAAAGCTAAATTCCAACCTGTCAGACTCTACAACAAAATATCATGATAGGGTGATCACGTATGTTTACCAACTTTTAGTACCTAACGATATGCTGAGTACATTTTTTTCAGCAGCAATTATCTCTATTTAATAAATTAAAAGAAAGCTTGATTTACTCAAAATAAATGTAAAATGAAGCTATTAGCGTAGGACCTACAGAATATATTCATATAGTAATGACAGTAATAAGCTAATTCAAATAACATACTTGTACAAATTTAAATAGTTAGAAAAGGAGAACCAGTTATTAGTGCTATAAAATTGGGTCGCTAATTATAATCACCGCAAAAAAATTGGCAGTTATGCAGTTTTATACTTTCGCGCATGGGATGTATATCATACTATAAAACAAGAGCCACTATCATCTACGCTTTTTTTAACTACGAGCTCCAGTCGAAAAATCTTATCACAACCAATTATCACATTTATTTCTTAACAGGAATCGAACCCGATATTTAATGCATAGCAGCTGCACTTGCTACTGTTGTGTATGACGCGATAAACAGGGTCTACATAATTGGAAATACTAAATTCCCAAAAAAATCTCAAATCGAAAATTAAAGTTTATTCAAACAATAAAATATTTTTTTATTAATTAAAAATTATTTGCCAAAACCTTTTATTTCTTACATTAACCAGGATGAAATTAAATTCTTTGAAATAATTTTATCTACTATAATGAATAAGGAAAATATTTTGCTACCAAGCTGAAAATAAATACCTACGTAAATTAAGCGTAATGAGTTTTTAATATTCGCTGAAAAAAAAAGAAGGTGAGCTTAAAACACGTGTAAAATTAACTATCCCATCCCAGCTAAAATTCAAGGTTAACGTGAGTGATGGGATGAGTGTAAATATTTCGTCATCTCAACAGACGAAAGAAATTGACGTATTATATGGGATAAAATATGAATTAAAATCTACTTACATTTATTTCTTATTTCAATGTTTAGTGGTAAAATTTATTTCCTAACCGTAGATTGACACACGGTTAGTAAGCTGCACGATTTGGCACTAAATGAGCAAAAGTAGAAGACAAAATGTCTTTTTATTGCCGGCGTAAATTGCACGTCAACGCACGACCGGCTTCGCGGCTGTGCTTGATATTTAATGCAGACACTAGTTATCGAGCGGAGCGAATGACTCGTACAATTTGCTCGTCGGCGCGTCGTACCAAGAAGCGATGTGCGTATGCATGACGCAATTTGACGTCGAATGCTACGAACGATTCAATAGCTGACACGGTAATCGCAGTGTGACCAACTTTAGCGAATTCTGTAATTTTGGCAGTTTTGAATATTCTAGTAGAATGTTAAAGTACCTACTACAGAAGCAATATTGACGCTTTTTGTAGCCTACTAATATTATAAATGTGAAATTGTGAATATGTTTGGATGTTTGAATGTTTGTTACTAAATCAAGCTCTGACGGCTAAACGGATCGGGCTGAAATTTGGTACAGAGATAGCTCTATCTATATTCTCGGTCTCGAATAGCACAAAGGCTAATAACACAATTTCATCCCGGGAATATGTTCCCACAAGAAGCGGGAACGGGTACCGAACTTCACGCGGGTGAAGCTACGAGCGTCATCTAGTTCCTAGTTCTTAATATTGTAATATATACTATCAATCCTGTTACAGTAGTAGTAAAACTGTCACACTTAATAAAAGACTAAGCGGTTTTTCTAATAAAGCATTGAAGTAAATACCTATAATTATTACAATTTTGGTAGTGAAACTTTTGTTTTGGAAAGCAGTTTTACTCGTTATCAAAACGGAAAAAGTTTTAAGTATTTAGTAATAAAAAACTTTTTCGTTAATATGCATATATATTATACAATATTTTAATGTTATTTCTTTAGTCCATCATTATCGTATGCAAACAAATTTTCATTGCATCATGCATGTATTTTACTATTTGGAGTACTACAAATTACTTTAAAATGCTGTGATATGTTAGGAAAAGAGAAGTTGATTAAATTGTAGACCAAAAATACTCATTTACACACTATAAAAATAACTAACATACCAAAAATACGAGGGTGGATTGAAAAGTTCTCGGCCTGGTCAAGAAAACAAAATATAATTAATGAAAAATTGTTTTTATTTTTCGACGTAATCTCCCTCTAACTTAATGCATTTCTTCCATCTGTCCTTTAAAGCTTCTATCCCGGTTTTAAAAAAAGATTCCACAAGTTCCTCAAAATATTGAGTTACTGCTGCTTCGACCTCTTCATTTGATGAAAATTTCTGGCCACCGAAGTGTTTTTATAGGTTTGGAAACAGGTGAAAGTCCGAAGGCGCCAAATCAGGTGAATAAGCCGGGTGGGGCAGCAATTCAAAACCACAATCACGAATTTGAGCCATGGTTTCAACAGACGTGTGAACGCGAGCATTGTCCTGATGAAACAACACTTTTTTCGGAGTAATCCGGGGCGGTTTCTTTTAATTTCTTCACGTAAACGCCGCAATAGGGTGCAATAGTACGTTGAATTAATGGTTTCGCCTTTTGGGAGGTAGTCGATCATGATGACGCCCTTGGCATCCCAGAAAACTGACGCCATCACCTTTCCAGCCGACAAAATTGCTTTTGCTTTTTTAGGGGTAGGTTCATCAGTTTTTTTCCACTGTTTGGATTGTTGTTTTGACTCTGGAGTGTAGTGGTGGACCCAGGTTTCATCCATAGTCACAAACCTATTCACAAAATCTTGCGGGTCAGCCTCGAACATCTCCAAACAGTCACGAGAAAGCGTGAGTCGAATGCGCTTTTGGTCGACTGAAATCAACCTCGGTACCCACCTAGCAGAAACCTTAGAAAATCCAAGTTCATGGACAATGATATTTTGTGTTCGTTCATATGAGATGCCCATAGTGTCGGCAATATTCCTGATGGTCAATCTGCGGTTTTCCAATATGAGATCACACACTTTGCCGATGTTTTCTCCAGTCGTAGAAGTCGATGGCCGGCCGGAGCGAGGGTCATCTTCGATGCTCTCTTGACCGCGTTTAAATTCAGCAGCCCATTTTTTTATAGTACTATACGATGGGGCAGATTCCCTTTATGTTGTTTTCATATCAATATGAATCTCTTGTGGTGTAATTTTTTTTTACACAATTATTTGTGATGTTCAGATTTGTCCATTTTCCAAAAACGTTGCGTTTTGACTAACTTTATTGACTCCCACGTAAAAACTACGAAATCCACAGATAAAAAATTCAACACTATGACAGCCAAAGAACAAATGAACTCAAAGAGGTTAGTATCAAATTTGTACCATCAACATTTATATGCCAGGCCGAGAACTTTTCAATCCACCCTCGTACAAAACAGTGAAAACAAAAAAATAAAGAAGAACACGTAATGAACGATCGTCGAGACGAATCGATGATTATAGAGTTGACAAAAAAGTACCTACTATCGCGTGCAATCAGTATTTTAATGATTGAATTTAAAAAAAAAACCCTTCCCTTGCATCATCATCATAGCATGACTAGTAAATATTTTGTGAAACAAAATATCTTTTCAACATAATATACCACATAAGTATAAGCAAATTTTTTTCTTGAGAATTGTTTACTTTGGATTTAAATTATTTTGATAAAATGGAAAAATCGATTTGCTTTTAATAATAAAAGAAAAAAGAAAATGGTAAGTGCCATGTGGTTATAATCGGAAAATAAAATATAATGCGTGTATGTCGGAGAGGTCGTTGTTGTTTTATGTAGAAGACGTTTTTAAAATAAATACATGCTACATGATGATATTTCATTGTTCATAATATTTTTTACAATTATCTGGTTAAATATGTGATCTTGATAAAATAAATTTGCAAGTTAGTATATTTAGAGGAAATGCTATAAAAATATACAATTTTTCCTTTTTAATACAATTTTCTAATAATGGCATACCCACGAGTATTTCTTCGACAGAGCTCAGTGTTTTGTAAACCCACAAAAATTCGAATATTTGTGATTATGATTTCTCTAAAATATTTTGAATTAATATCTAGGTAGGTATACTATTAAAATAAATCTGAAACAGTTTCAGATAATGTGGTGGTGCAAGACGTACCTACATAAGTCAAGAAAACACTGATATTATTAGTAGCAGGGCTGCAAACGGACAATTTTACCCTACAAGAAAAGTAGAAGAGGCGAGTGAGGTGTGTATGGACCGTGCCGTGTGGCGCTCGGTTCTTTCTGCCTACCCCGCAAGGGATTTGGCGTGAAGATAGTATAGTATAGTACAGTATATACAAGAAAAGTTTTACTTGTACATATTATTATGTAAAGATTCATAATAGGTACTTACTTAATTTCGACTTTAAGGTTCGACTCTCACCGTCCCAAAGACTATTGGCAGTGGCAGTGGTCCTCAAGTTCGCGGCTGAAGTGTCTCATCACATTCCGCTTGAAGAATCCAGGGACGTAAGAGGTGGGGATCACGAATGCTGGCAGAAAGTCCCATGCTACTATGGTTCGACAGAAATATCGAGTCGCTCAGTTCTGATGAAGATTCTCTACACTGTATGAGAGTAGTTTGTACATATTAACCCGCCATGCTTTGTTTGCGCAAGAGGAGAGGAAATAATAAGTAGAAGTTGAAGCTCTACGAGTAGTTTTAAAATGTAATTTGTCTCTTAACTAGAAACAGGCTATTATCATAGTAGGAATATATATTTTAAACTCTGCTATTATGAGACAAAAGATATTTTACTATTAAATTTTCGCCTTTAATACGCAAAGGTAGTCGAGAATTGGCGTTCTGTCTGGATCGTTGACTTAAGATGGACTATGAAAATCATGAATTGAATGTAGCGAAAAATTATAAATCTATTAATTGAATTGGTACAATCTACGTATTCAATCATATTCATATCAACAATTGCGAAAGTAATTCTGTCCGTCCGTCCGTCTATCAGTCTATCTGTTTGTCAACTTTCACATTGTAGGTACCATATTTCTTTATGTTGAATTTATTTACTGCTTGACTATTTCGCACGAAATGTGATTGAGCTGAAAATAGTTGACATTAACCAAAAAAAATGTGATGTCTTATTTTCAAAATTTGTAGGTACCTATAGCCATTTTGAAGCGCTATAGAGCGCTTCAAAAAAGCTATAGGCTGTTAGGTAGTGTTCTGTACACGATTTGCCTCGACAAGTAGCTTATGCTACGATTATTCTTGAGATGGGTGTCCATTTGTGGCAACATTAATCCGTTGCCTGTTACTCGGTAATCGTTTAACAAAATTGTAGACCAGCAGGAGTCGAAACTCTGCGCCTCCCCATTTCAACATAGCAATCAAAGATTTCTATATAAAATGAGGTAGATACGCTCTACTATAAGAAACGAAAGCATAAAAGCAATCCTTGCCGGGGCCACATTAAAGAAAACGTCAATGCCCATCATCGCGATAAATATTGCGCTAATTATGGCGTTAATTCTTAACGTCACCATTTGAGTAGTGTGGCCGCTTCAACGTAAAGGTCGGTCTACGCTAGACGAACCGAGCACGAGCGGAGCACGAGCCGAACACAATTCGTATAGTGTGGACCGACATACAAGCCTCGAACGAGCGCGCTGCGAGCATTTCGTTCGTGCTCGGCTGCGTTCCGGCTGTTGTCGGTTTTTTGACGAACACAAAGGGATTTGCTTCGCGCTCGCAGTGCGCTCGTGGACGTGTTTAGTGACAGACGTCGGTCGCTCGAGCCGAACATCATGGAAACGTGGACCGAAGATGCTTCCGTGCAATTAATTGAATTATATCAAAATAATCCTTTGATATGGGACCCAAAACATGAGGATTACTATAAAAAAAATAAGAAGATTGATGCATGGTCTCGTATATCCCAAGAATTATAGATATTTTATATAAGATATTTTCGCAATGTGCGGTACAATTGAGTGTAGTAGATTCTCAAAGTTTGTCGATGTCATTCGAAGAAAGTTCTTAAATTGGCCAGTTGCTTCTTGACCTCTCAAAATGGTTAGCAAATCTAAATTTTGTTGATTGGATCTCATTTTATACATATTTGTAGATCCCCATCGTCTAGGCCTTTTTCTATTTTTGCTGACCACTGCTATAATAATCGCGGCAACAGCAGCGACTGCTGCAATATTATTAATATCAACCATATTCGCCAAGAGCCGCGAGCTCACTGCGGAAAACTACGTTCGAGGACAGTGATCGTTGTAGGTTCGTTGCACGTCCACACTTGGCACCGCGAACGACGAAACCGCGAAGGGCTCCGCTTGTGCTCCGCTCGTGCTCGGTTCGTCTAGCGTAGACCCACCTTAATAATTCTCGCGTGAATGCCCATTCTTGGCGTTAAAATTGACGTTAAGTGTGACCGAATTAAATTTTACAAAAATACCTTAGCTCCTTAAAAATATACTGAAATGTATCTATTATATAATACTGTCACAGAGAAAATATACCGATAAAAATACCGATTATCAAAACGAGTTTATTCTTTAATTACTACCTTATTTTTATAAAAGAAGAACCTAGAATTTACATTTAACATTTTATTTGAAGGATTGAATTCAACGTCCTTCACCTGCAACACGCTTCGTAAAAAAAAATTACGAAGAAAAAAATCATTGCGATAAGGAATTGGGTTTTTATTTTTTCAGGTCCTTAGCGAGCTCCGGGGGAACCTCCCATCTTGCTCCCCCGAGGAGAGCCGCCGAACGGTTCTCGACGGGAATAATCTTCGGAAATTCTTTGACTTTTGGCCGAAAGCCAAAGAATTTTCCCGGCTTTCCGGATTCCCGGCTATAGGGAGGAGGCATACCACCAGGTTTAATGGGTAGGACGGCCCCGTTCCGGGACCGGGAGCCCCACACCTAGCTGTTTTACATGATAATTTTGCAATCCAATATGGCCGCCGCGCCAAAATCACAAAATTTCATGATGGGTATCGTTTAAGGGGTTTTTTGGTGGGCTGAGTACGAATTTAAGGTCAATTTTGCAATACAAAATGGCCGCCGCGCCACCGTTGTAAAATTTCATGTTGATACCGTATAAGAGGTTTTTTGGTATGCTGAGTACGAATTTCGGGTTAATTTAGAGATCCAATATGGCCGCCGCGCCGTTATCACAAAATTTCATGATGGGTATCGTTTAAGGGGTGTTTTGGTATGCTGAGTACGAATCTTAGGTCAATTTTGCAATCCAAGATGGCCGCCTTACACCGTTGTAAAATTTCATGCTGTATGTCGTATGAGGGGTTTTTTGGTATGCTGAGTACGAATTTCAGGTTAACGTTTGCCATCTAAAATGGCCGCCGTGCCACTGTTGTGAAATTTCATGTTGTATATCGTTTATGGGGTTTTTTGGTATGCCAAATACGAATTTCAGGTAAATTTTGCAATCCAATATAGCTGCCTCGCCACCGTTGTAAAATTTCATGTAGCATATCGTATAAATGGAATTTTGATGTCTCGAATCACAAAATTTCACGATGGGTATCGTTTAAGGGGGTTTTTGGTATGCTGAGTACGAAATTTATGATAATTTTGCAATCCAAAATGGCCGCCACGCCACTATCACAAAATTTCATGATGGGTATCGTTTAAGGGGTTTTTTGGTATGCTGAGTACGAATTAAGGGTTAATTTTGCAAAATTATCTTGAAATTCGTACTCAGCATACCGAAAACCCCCTTAAACGATACCCATCATGAAATTTTGTGATAACGGCGCGGCGGCCATATTGGATCTCTAAATTAACCCGAAATTCGTATTCAGCATACTAAAAACCCCTTAAACGATACCCATCATGAAATTTTGTGATAACGGCGCGGCGGCCATATTGGATCTCTAAATTAACCCGAAATTCGTACTCAGCATACCAAAAAACCCCTTAAACGATACCCATCATGAAATTTTGTGATAGTGGCGTGGCGGCCATTTTGGATTGCAAAATTATCATAAATTTCGTACTCAGCATACCAAAAACCCCCTTAAACGATACCCATCATGAAATTTTGTGATTTCGGCGCGGCGGCCATATTGGATTGCAAAATTATCAAAGACAGAGATAGATTAAAGTCTGAAATGATACAAGTTTTATCCCGGGAATAAGTTCCCATGAGACGCGGAAAAGAGAACAAAATTTCACGCAGGCGAAGCTGCGGGCATTAGCTAGTCTATAATAAATGTTACATTACACGCGAATGCTCGTGTCGGTCAGGGAGGTAGCATCGTAACGTAATGCTCGAGTCGAATCTATAAATGTTACATTACACGCGAATGCTCGAGTCAGTCAGGGAGGTAGCATCGTAACGTAATGCTCGAGTCGAATCTATAAATGTTACATTACACGCGAATGCTCGAGTCAGTCAGGGAGGTAGCATCGTAACGTAATGCTCGAGTCGAATCTATAAATGTTACATTACATGCGAACGCTCGTCGGTCAGGGCGGCAGGCCGTAACGTAATGCTCTAAGTCGAATCTAATTTGTTACATTACAGGCGAATGCTCCCGGTGAGAGAGCACCTTTACCCTAACCTTTTATTCAAAATATACCCAAAAATACTGACTTTTACCAATATACCCATTCATATACTGATATCGAAAAAAGTCAATAAAATATACCGAAAAAGTATTAAAATACTGAAAACGGTCACACTCTCACGGTGCGCACTGACACACGTAGTGTGGCCCCTTCAACGTAATAATTCTCGCGTTAATCTCTTTGATGTGCCGCCACTTGAGCTTTCGCCTAACGTCAAACGGCAATGTGAATGCCGTTGTCGAATTATCGCGATAATTCGGTGGCTACACTAACGTTTAACGTCCATCAACGCGATAATTAATGGCATTTCCCCTTAGTGTGGCCCGAACAATCCGAACATTGCTAAAACTACACTCACTAATAAACTATATTTACGTTATTGTTACTGCAATAGCAATATACGAATAGAACAAGAGTAAAAGAGAAGGCGTGTGGACTCCAATTACAAGCCGAGTACCACCGAATACTCTCGAAGTTTTACGATTCTGTATCACAGGTACAGACTGCAGAAAAATGTTAATTAGGTATAAAGGAAGACTGCAGAAAATTTTAAGTACGTATAAAGGAATAAAGTGCAATATTTACCAATGATGTATATATTTATATGTAAACTTAAAAAACTGATTACATACCTATTTAATGATATTTAATCGATATCTGAATTTTTCGAACCCTTTTCCGAACAAAATATTTCAAAGTTAAACTAAAAATACTGACTTGAACACTAATTATGCACACCAAATAAATCAAATTAAATGTACTGTTTAATGGTATTTGCACAACTGTTTTACTGAACGAATAACTATTTTCAAAATAGTTTATTTAACAATTCCATAGTTCAACAAACATAATATCTAAGCGTTTTGAAGGAAACCCGACGATTAATATTACCACCGAAAACGATTATTAAATTATTATTATTGAATAAAAAAATTCAAACATAACCTAACCTACTCAGTTATAAGATTGTACCGTTTAGAGTCTGGTATGCATTCAGTTAGTGGAGTTGTTACCTGGTGTGCTGAAAATTACACAGATGTGTATATAAAAATATCCCATTAATTGATTACAAATTTTTATTAAAAAAATACCTGTGAAAGGTAACTCCACAAGATTTGTTGCATTTTGATGTGTAATTTTTACAAAATCTTAGTATACAAGATGGCATTGTAATGACTGACTCGATCGCAATCGTTGTAAGTACCTTAAAAGTAAAACATATAAATTAAATTTTCTTGCAAACCGTACTTGCGAAGAACTATAACTATTCGGGGAATCCCCGTGCCTTGACTCTCGCTTGGCATATTCAGCAAGTACCTATTATGCTGTCAAAATACGAAGTACAACAAAAGCATTGGGCGCGTCAGATTAGTTAGGCCTATACAATTTGGTGGGTTAATAAGATTGAGAATAATCATAAAATTGATGAAAAATAATTATTTACGCATAAATTGTGCGTACTTACCAAATAAATTAGTACTCCTTTGTAAACTACCGAATCTTAAGCACTTTTAAGACGTTAATTGTGTAATTTTCCACGTTAAAAATACACATTTGTTGTTAAATCGTGGGAGATACGACATTGACATAGTGTCAGCGCGAACTGCGCGCAACCGCGCTAACTAGCTCAGTTTATACGCTTCAAAAATTGGTGCGTAGGGCAGGTCTACCTCTTTATATAGAAGTCTTTGATAGCGATAGGCTTATCACCATCATGTAAAATCCCATATTTTATGGTTATAAGCCTATTGCTATTGATGTATTTATGCATCTGCCTACCCTTTCAGGGACTTAGTGTGTCTATAATGAAATAACCGAAATGGGCTAACGACAGCGCCTTGGGGTCTCCTGACATTAAACTGAAAAAAGGTTTCGTGTCGTTTACCACGGAAGAACAGAATAGTCCGGTTTTTGGTACATGTCCCAAATGACGTTGTTAAGTAAGGTATCCTGTTTCAGAGGACACAGTAAACGCCTATAATATGTCTAGAATAAAAAACAAGCGGTCATTGCATGTACTGGGTCTATTCCGAGACTGTTGGAGTTGGATCAAAAAGTCTCTCGAAAGTGGCGAAAAGTGAAAATCAGTCTTGGCGTTGACGTAACATTTATTCATCGATAGAGGACCTGACTCTTTATTAATCTAAACCTTATGGATCTAATAAATGACACACAAACTACGATGACAATCTTTTTATTAACATCTTTGCAACAGAACAGTAGCAAAGTAGCAAAAGTAGCGACCACCCAAAGTGATCTTAATTCATTTTAATTGTCTTTAGAAGCCGACACAGTCAATTGATCAATGTAATGACCAGCGAATTATAAGAGAAGACATTAAGCTGGTAAGTCTATTTTTTGTCTCGAGGCTTCGAGTTTAATTTTAAAACTCAATCAAATCAGCCCGTAGCAGTCCACTTATTTTTTATTTTACTTGTGGTTCGGGTGCTATCCCGCGTCTTGGGGGGGGGGGGGGGGGGGTTCGGGTGCGATCCCTATTCTAAGGGGGGGCGTGCGTGAGTCCCGGGACATCCTTCCGAGGGCTTACCCGGCGTTCTCAACCATAGGCTGTTGGGCGTTACCTACGTGAGGTTTTTTAGTCGGTAGGATTCTCCCTCACGTTAAACAAAAAAAAGGGGGTGTGAATTTCTCACGTCACGCTGCCGTCATTATAACAGTCCACTGTATTTGATTGAGGTCTACGTGCAGAAGTAGGCCTCTCCCAGTTCACGCCACAACATACGGTCCTGCGCCTTCAGCATCCAGTCCTTGCCCGCGATGGGTCTATCCTAGCAGTAATTTTTCCGGGTTCTATTAACCAGTGCTGCTGCAATAGAACCAGTCCCAGACCCAGCATATGTGTGTTTGTAATAGTTTTATAGTGGTAAATATATAGATTTAAAATGTTTCGCTACTAGTAAATAGCTTAAAATTCCATTCCTTTCTCACGAACTAAAGTAACATTATACGTAACTAGTAAAAAAATGTATAATATCTTAAAACTCTTGACTAAAATGTTGCTTTGAAAGCTTGATCCAAATCGTTTATTAGATCCTCAGGGTCCTCGAGTCCAATTGATAGTCGTATGAGAGAATCTGTAATGCCAAATTCAGCTAGCTGTTTTTCGGGGAGAGCAGTATGCGTCATGGTACATCTGGAAGTTAAATAAGGTATTTGTCTACAGTCAAATTATTGCAATATTATCTAATATAACTGTTTTGCATTAAAACAAAACAAGTATTATGTGTTGGAGAAAACACACAGCATTGAGATGAAGAAACAGATCGGTGACTTGCCTCAAGTATCGAGAATAACAGAGAAAAACATACCTGAATCCGGTTAAGTTAAGTAAATTGTTTCACCAGAGGGCGCTATGTTATTGTCCACTTCGCGCTCAAATAGTTGTCAAGTGTCATAGTGTCTTCATCGCCAGCAAGACTCTTGAACCAATGCTGTGTGTTTTCTCCAACACATAATACTTGTTTTGTTTTAATGCAAAACAGTTATATTATGTGTCTTCAAAAACACACAGCATTGAGATGAAGACCTGTTTGATATCTGCTGGTGAAAATGATAAGGTACACACGAAATGCTATGTGAATTAACAAATGATTATGAAAGCAAAAGACCTGCTTATTTGTTTCATAATTAATTTTTACCTTTATGGAATCAAAATAACAATTTTAATCCAAATTAAATTTTCAAAAACCCATTTGGTATAATAACATGGAAAACTGAACTTAAATATCTTAAGTTACCAACAAAATTATTAACTTTCTGAAAACTCAACACTTCAACATTATGAATTTATAATGTTTTAAAAGAAAACTCAACTTAAAAATAAATGTTTCTAACTTCTGGAAACAAAACAATTAAATTATAAAGTATATAATAACTCAACATTAAACATGTAAGATACAATAAATTGAGATCAATTGGATGTACTGCTAAACAGTCTTAAAATTCTTATACAATGAATCAGTACTCTCATTGTGAGATCTATTTACTTCTCTACAGTAAAACTTGGAAAATGTTTCTGCACATTTCCAATTCCCTCGTTCCAGAATTTCATCAATAGGTCGGCCATCCAGCCATCCCCGAGATGCTACAGCCGACCTAATGCTGCCTGGAGAAGCTACTATATTTGTCTGTCTAAATATTGAACGTATCCATCCAGCAATGATAGTTCTGGAAGCTGATTTTACCTGGCCCGTTATTGTGATGAAAAGACACTTTAATTCCTTTTCTGTATTGCGTCTAGCTTCCGAAGCTGCAATAAGATCTTTTACATGGGCTACTGGGCAAAGGCGGCGGTCCTGGTGCTCCGTAAGGAGCCACCCTGACTGTCTGTGACTACCCGAGTCGGTTTTAGAGCCAAACCTTGGCCAGAATGTTATAGTATTTTCAGTCTCTGAGAATCTGTCCTCAGAAAGCTCCAGAAGGGTAAGATCATGTAATCTCCGGCCTGAGGCAAGTAACAATATTAAAGCTGTTCTTCTACTTTTATCAAATAAAGAACCAGAACATGAGGATGACTTTAACCAGTCAAATAGTATATTAATGTCCCATATGGGTACCTTTACTGCTTGTGGTTTAGAAAGAGAGATTGCCTTTAAGACCTGTTGAATAAAAAAGTTTTTTGACAGACTGTCTGCTGTGGCTGCACAATAGGTAGAGATGGCAGATTTATGCAATAAAATTGTACTATATGAAAATTTATTTTCTAAATATAGATCAGCTAAAAACTTTGCTACATCTTTCCCTTCTGGGCTTTTACTATTAACATTGGTATTATTGCACCAAATCAACCACCTTTTTATTGGAGTACTGTAGGTACTTAAAGTTGATGAACGCCAGCTTTTCATTAATAACTGCTGTTCATCTTTACTCCAATCGGCTATTTGGTCGGCCCACCCCCAATTTTCCAAGCCTGAAGTACCAACTTCTCCACTTGTGGGGGGCTTGTCCCTGTTGCCCAATCGACAAGAACCTTCCGCAGGTCTTCTATGGGTAAGGGATTGGACAGCGCTCTCGCCTGAAGGTCTGGGAACCAAAAGCATTGTGTCCAACGAGGTGCTACTAGGATATACGTCCCTGTTGCCTTGTTTAGGTGGGCTAAGACCCTGGGAATCATGTTGGGGGGTGGGAACACCCAAGCGGTCTGAAATTCCCACTTTCGACTGAAGGCGTCGCAAAAAAGAGCTGATCCATCTCTTGAATCTAATGTCACATAATGCTGTACGACGGCGGTTTCTTTGGATGCGAACAGGTCCACTTCTGGGGTGCCCCACTTTTCGAATATTGCCTCTGTGGCTGATGGTAGTAGATGCCATTCGGGTACTTGTTGGCCCCTTGATAGGCGATCTGCGATACCGTTTAACCTCCCTGGCAGATAAAAGGCTGTCATTGTTATGTTGAGGGAACTGGTTAACGTTAGTAGCTTGGTAGTTAGACCTAGAAGATTCATGGATCGAGTGCCGCCTTGATTCCGTATGTAAGCAACTAGAGTCCGATTGTCGGACTGCACTAGAATGTGTGCATTCTTCAGAAGGACACCCTGAGACCTGATCACAGCAAAGACTGCGTACATCTCTTTTAAATTCGAGTGCCATGATTTTTGATTTGGAGCCCATTTGCCAGACAGGTACTGGTTGTTCAAATGTGCTCCCCAGCCCGCATCCGCTGCGTCTGTTGTTAAGAAGAATGTCACTTCTTTCTTGTGAAGTGGAGCTGGACTGCACTCTACTGCATCCAGCCACCACGTTAGTTCTTGTCGCACACTGGGGCACAGTTCCTTTCTCTGACCTCTCCGGGTGAACTTTTTCAGAAAAAGTTGTGCTCTGCGACAGTGAAGTCGACCTTGAGGGACTGCATGGTTGGCAAAGTTTAACATGCCTAACACGCTTTGTAGCTCCTTTAGTGAGCAGCTGTCTTTGTTCAGCATCTGACACAAAGATCTTTTTATTTTGAAGACTTTCTGGGTTGGCAACGCTAGAGTTAGGTTCTGGGTATTCCAGACCAAGCCCAAGTATTCCACTTCTTGTGTGGGCTCTATGACAGATTTCTGGTAATTTACATGCCAACCCAGAGATTCCAGGGTTGACAGCGTTTCCGTAACCTGCACAACCAACCTGGATTTGTCCTGACATGCTAGCAGAAAATCGTCTAAATAAACTATTAGACGAAAACCTTGGCGTCGAAGGGTTTCCGCAACCCAGTTTGATACTGCTGCAAAGGTACGGGGGGCAGAAGACAGGCCAAACGGCAATGCTGTCAGTTGAAGGATTTCCCCATTGTAAATGACACGTAGAAACCTTCTGTGTGCCTCCGCTATGCACAAATGAAAATAGGCCTGGTGAATGTCTATTTTTACTAGCCAATCGTTGGCTTGAAGAAAATTCACTACATCTACCTGTGATATTAAGTAAAAATGTTTTGTCGAAATGTGTGTATTTAAAGCCCTGAGGTCGAAAATGGGTCTCAGTCCCCCATCTGTTTTCTTCACTAAAAACATTTTTGAATAGAATCCGGGATCCCGAGCTTGTGGTATCTCTAGGATTCCCTTGTCCTTTAATTCTTGAACTATGCGAGTCATTTCTGGTGTAACCTGGGTAGCTAAGGTTCTTAAAAGGTTTTGTGACGGGAACTTTAGAGGAGGTTTCACTATGAAGGGTAAACGGCAGTTGCTTATAGACTTGACTATGAATTGATTGGCTCCCCTTTGAATCCATTTGTCTGTGGATAACCTTAGGCATCCTCCTCTGAAGTTCCGTTGAGACTCATGCTTGTTTACTATTAGGGGCAGAGGCTCCCTTTTTGGTGTCATGTTGACGAAAGGGAATCCTCTTAGAGTTATATTTGATTTTCCTATCAGATCTTTTAGTTTTAAATGAGTTTTTGTATCTTCTATTTGGGATTCTATCAGAGCGTTCTGAACGTTCTGAGCGGTCTGGTACTTTCCTATCCTTCAAATAAGATGGAGTATTGAGCCAGACCTGGGACCCACCGAGAGATTGAATTATTGGTTGCAATGCGTCCCGACTAAACAGATGTTCTGAACTCGGGGGAACATTCTGTAAAGTTGTCCTAAGATTTTGATTACCAATCTCTTTTAAAATTCGATCACGCCTAATTTCTATGCATTCTGAGCGCTTTCCACATAGCACTTGCATAGTGGTCTCAGAATTTTTATGGCTTGCAGAGCCCGGACCAAAAGTTTCTGATATCTTATCGAATAAGGAATTTGGATCTAAGTCCCTTGGATTAGCTGTAGCCCAGTCTATTATAGACTGTAAACCTGTTTTTAATAATTGTCTTTGTTCTAAGACCTTATTAGAAAGGCCTGCTAATAAGAGTTCAGTTGACGCTAAATAATCCTTATTTTTATTGAAGTGACATAGTTCATCATTTACCTTTAGCCCTACAAACCCAGGGGAAGCCAAGCAGTCTTGAAGAGACTTCTTGTACCTGATTGCTTTCCAGGTGGGAGAATCAAATTGTTGAAGCTTCATTAGCTCTTTAAGTCTCTCACTATCGCTAGATTGGATCAGCTTCTTTTCGTCGAAGTCTGTACCTAAACTACCAAAAGCTAATGTTAAGGGTTCGTCTTGAGACTGACTAGTCGACGGTTGTGTAGGTCTAGTCAGAAACTGGTTAGAACTTGTGCTAATACTAGGTTTCTCTTGGGTATAAATATATGGCGGTAATTGAGAGAGGAAGTCGGTTATATATGATACCTGCGACATTAAAGTTTCGACACGGGGATCGGAGCGATCCGAACGTGTCGTGACTTGTCTACGTTTCCTCTTTTGATCAGTTCTTGGACGCTTGTTGGGTAGGGGTGATGCCAAGCCCTCCTCGACCTCCGAGGAAGAGGAAGAGCTACTCCCCGATACGGTCGAGGTTTGTTCTCCATCCGAAGCAGCAAACTCTCGACCGGCACCCTGTGCGTCCTCGTCCTGAAGCGGCTCCATTACAACAAAAAAACGCTTACCAAGTACAAAAGAAAACAATGCTGTGCTGTGTTAACACCTCCAACACTTTTCACTGATAAAATAATAACTTTTATCACTTATTTTGGTGTTTTACAAAATTTCATGCGCGTACTCTCGCAAATCACGAAATGCTATGACACTTGACAACTATTTGAGCGCGAAGTGGACAATAACATAGCGCCCTCTGGTGAAACAATTTACTTAACTTAACCGGATTCAGGTATGTTTTTCTCTGTTATTCTCGATACTTGAGGCAAGTCACCGATCTGTTTCTTCATCTCAATGCTGTGTGTTTTTGAAGACACATAATAATATAATTTTAATGAATGAAACGCTCGTGATGCCGCGTACTCAGTGTTCTGTAAACGATTACTGCAGAAAACAATTTTCATTATGGCCAGTCCTTGGATGGGTAACCATCAATGTGACCACTTTGTGACATTTATATGAGCGTTTTCGTGCGTCGGAAGGCACGTTAAGCAGTTGGTCCCGGTTGTCAGTAAGATGACAGTCGTTAAGCCAAGTTGAAGGCCTTGTTAGGCGGCTTGAAAAATTTCAACAGCAGACAGTCAGCGCCTATCTATCCCAACACGGCAATACGTTTCACCACCTATTACGTGGGACAAGTTTTTTGTGACTTGATGACTTTTACTATAATATATAGCTACTATACAAAGATGGTTTGGACATGTGGAGAGACTGGATGGAAATAGGCTGACGAAACAGATTTATGAGGCGAGAGTGAATGGGCAAACTGGTAGGGGTCGACCTCGGCATACTCAAGTCGATAAAATCGATAATCTTCTGAGAAAAGGCCAGGTCAAGAGTACCCTTAACCGAAGAGCATGTATGAAGACACTTATGAAAGTTGAAGAAGCGAAAGTTGTTTGCCAGGATCGTAGCAAGTGGAAAGCCATGGTCTCTGCCTACCCCGTTGGGAAACAGGCGTGATGTTATGTATGTATGTATGTATGTATACGAAAGTTATGAGATATCTACGGTTTAATCACGTACGCCTAGCTCCCCTGGGACAACCTGGAATAGCTGACTGAGACAAGGACATTTTGCAAAATCTCGCGCCCACACACAAGTGTTATGCAATTTGGATATTGCCAACTCATGCAGTCATGCATGAGTCACAGACATACAGAATCATATGCATAATGTTGCTTTTCTTTTTCATGGAAGCCTTAGTCATGGTGACAGTGCAATTATTTTTATATGTTGGCACCATGACATGAAATAATTAACACACTCGTATTATTAACATGCATTTTCAGTACCACTACCCTAAATTTGCCGGTCGCTTCCCATACTACGCCTCTACGCCAGCCTCTACGCCAGCGGCAAACTTAGAGCAAACGGGATATACTACCCGTTCGCTCTAACTTTGCCGCTGGCGTAGAGGCGTATACCCGAATTTTCAATTAGACGAAGTAAATTGACAGTAGCCAATGTCACTTCGTCATAGAAAATAAGCAACATTGTATGAAGAAGTGACATTAGTTGCTGTCAATTTACTTCTAAATAAAAATTCGACTTTAGTATGGAGCCGAGCGGCAAAGTTAGAGCGAACGAGCAGTACAGTCAGTGCAGTGGTTTGTGATGTATTTACATGTGTGCGTGCGCACTTTCACACACATGTACGGATACTCTGTTGTACGGGCAGTCCGGAATAAACAGCTGTGACAATTAGACGTTGTATCATTTCAAAATACCTCAGTGGCGACGACGATGGGAAATCCGCCCTCCTAGTCATGAACCGAGCCCTCCTAATCATGAACCGACCCAATCTCGCCCTATTCGGCAGTGTCGATTAAATAAATGTAAAAAATGTTTTAAATTAGTACCTACTAGTCTCTAAGATGATATTTTTACTTACGGCAATTGTGCTAAGCTTTCAAATCCACCTAAACTAACAGCCAAGATGAACAACTTAAGGGCACACAAAAACGATTTAGATTCCTTCATCCCACCAGAATGTCTAAAACTGAACACTCCGGAGTAACCAGACATTTGTCTTCTAGCAAGCTCGTGCTGGGGATGTTCCGGGAGTCCTGAAAGTGGCATATGTATATTAATCTTAGTTTTACAATTAAGATAATAGTTACAATACTTTATACGAATTTTGTATAAGTCGGGGACCGAGGCTGAGATGAGTAAAAGTCTAAAGGTGCAAAAAAAAGACAGTTAAGAGACGTATGTTCAATATTTGTCAAAAGTATAGTATAAGCTGTATCTACTGATCTACTGCATGTATTTGTATTTCGATATTCCTAAGAGATTTGATGCTACATTGTTGTATTGGATGTTTTCTGTAAAGATATGTATGTTAAAATATATAAATAAATGTTGTGTTGCAGCACAGATTATATAATATATTCTATAGTTGCAGCGCCTGTTAGCTATGGTTATCAGTGTGACCACTTTGTATCAGCTGAGATGTCGTAAGCTTGTCTGCCACCTTAGTAGTATTATAAGAAATAGTCTTTTCACTCGGAGAGATGACACAATATATCACGAGAAAGTGTTTAGTTTACAAACGAATACTTTTCAACATTCTCAAAATAGATTGCTGATTATTTTTGGAGTTGAGCAACGAGCATTGTGACACGAGTGACATTCATACCTGGATGCAGAACTTCCAACACATGTTTTTGCGTCAGTAACCATTTTGCTATAATCAAAGATGACTGTTTGTGCCTCTCCATACGCAAACTTAAGGTTTTCAAACTTCTGGTCACCAGATAACAATCTATTGGTGATGGTACCGCTCCTACATCTGTAATAGTTGAACAATCAGCTATAGTTCCTAAAAATTAAGGAAAAGTAGAAAAGTCACTTAAAATTGTAATTATTTTATGAATTCAGTTTAGAAGATTATTAAGTTTCTAGCCGATGTTACGTGGTTCAGTTCCTGTACCGTGAGAATACAGGAATAAAATATCGCCTGTCGTTTACGTAGTAACTATTTAGTAATCTGTGCTGTCGTCCAGGGGTAGTGTACTTCACACAGTCCTGGGGTATCCTTGGGGGGCCTCCCAACCATAGGCTGTTAGGCAGGATACGTGTGGTTTTTAGTCTGGCATAACACTCATGTAGGATTTTCCTTTCGTTAAAAAAAGTATAGTAGGTACTTTCCAACAGTGAAAGAAATTTTGAAATCGTTTCAGTAATTTCGGAGACTATTCAATGCATACAAACAAACAATCACATCTTATCTATACTCTATACTTAATATTATAAAGAGGAAATATTTGTTTTTTTGTTTGTTTGTTTGTAACGAATAGGCTCCGAAACTACTGGACCGATTTGAAAAATTCTTTCACTGTTGGGAAGCTAAACTCTTTGCGGTGAACATAGGCTATATTTTATTCCCGTATTCCCACGGGAATGGGAACTACGCGGGTCATTCATCTAAGACGCGGGTGAAACCGCGTGACGTCCGCTAGTCTATAATACGAGTATGTACTAATGTAAGTATTATATGATGATGAATGATGATAGGTTACAATTTTAGTTATTAGTGGCTTGCTCTAGAGGCCGCCAACGATCTTTGTTGACTTGAATAGAATTTCAACTTTGTGGCACTTTCTCTGTCGGGGAACCTGGGACCTCCTCCCGAGGAGTTACCTAGCCTTATGCTCCCCTCGGCCTTATGAGCTCCCAGCCCGCGATTTATAGGTAATAAAGGACCGTGAAGCATGGCAACGAGGACCCCAGAAGCCGCTGATACGTTCCTGGGGTTCCTCCCTCCGACAGGAGTAGGCCACCGCGGGGTTTTGAGAGAAAGTAAGACGCATTCCCCGCGTAAAAAAAGGGACCGAGTTTGAGTCGAACTCACTGCGGTGCTAAGCAGGAAAGAAGGCATGCAATTCACTTACACATTTGTAGGCTCCTTAGTCTCTCTGCCAGTTTGTCATCTTTCACAACTGCTGCACCCATAATGATGTCAGAATGGCCATTCATAAACTTTGTTACAGAGTGCATGACAATATCAGCACCGAAATCTAGTGGATTTTGAAAATATGGCGTTGAAAACGTGTTATCGACTGCGACGAGAATATCGCCATGACTCTTGACCAGTTTCGATACTGCAGCGATGTCTATTAGTTTCATTGTTGGGTTTGTTGGGGTTTCTACCCAAACCAACTAAAACAAACCAACCATAATTCAATTGGGGAAGGGAAGCGTTCGTAGAGCTAAGTGTTCTGTTTGGGAGTCCTGGGCGCCGATTCTCGACCACGCGACATGAATGCGTGGACGCAAATTTACGGGTGAAACGTCGTCCGTCTCATGTTTTGCCGTTCCAAAATATGAGACAGGCGACGCGTCACCCGCAGATTTCCGTCCACGCATTCATTTCGTGTGATGCGAGAATCGGTGCCCAGGGGTATCCTTCCGAGGTAGGGTTGCCAACCCTCCCGGATTGCCCGGGAGACTCCGGTAATAATGTTTACCCTCCCGACCTCCCGAGATGCGACGATTTCTCCCGGATGTTCTAAAAGATAGACTCCAGGAAATTGTAGTGCTCAAAACACTTAATTAAATACATCTATACCTACTAATATTTTATAGGGGAAAGATTTGATTGTTTGTTTGTTTGTTGGGAAGCTACACTCTTTGCGGTGAACATAGGCTATATTATCTTCCCTTATTCCCACGGGAACGCGAACTACGCGGGTGAAACCGCGTGACATCCGCTAGTAGTTAATAAATGCACTACTTGTCTCTACAATTTTCAAAAGTTTCACTCGATTTCTCCAGGATGCCATTATCAGATCCTGACTTCCTTGTATTATGACCAAATAAAAAGCCATCAGCATTCAAACTAAAAAAAATCAGAATCGGTTCACCCGATCAAAATAATATACTCATATCAAAATAAATGAAAATTGAATTGAATTGAAAAGTTATGAGGTAACCAACATAAAAAAAAAGGAACATACCGTCGAATTGAGAACCTCCTCCTTTTTTTAAGTTGCTAAATGTTGCTACTAAACAAAATAAATATAAATTTAAAAATTAATAACTGATTTTCTCGAAGTATTAACGACACCCCCCCCCCCCCCCTCGAAATCTCCCGGATTCGTCCTTTCTAAAGTTGGCAACCCTATTCCGAGGGCTTACCCGGGGCTCCCAACCGTAGGCTCTTCTGGCTGTTAGTTAGGATACGTGTGGTTTTTAGTTGGTAGGAGTCCGGCATAGCATCCATGTAGGATTTTCCACACGTTAAAAAAAGCTCAATGTACTGTAAATGATTCCTACGCAACGGTCGGTACTGAGCTGGGTGACCTTTTGTGGCATTTCGGTTTACAAGCGTTTCCGTGCCTCAGAAGGCACGATAAGCCATTGGTCTCGGTTGCCATGTAATAATTATGATAGTCTTAAGACAAGTTGAAGGCCTAGTTAATGGGGGGCTTGAAGTATTTCAGTAGCAGGCATTTCAAGGCAGTCCGTTTCAAGACAGCAAAAGAAGCGGCAAGTTGAGTTAGTTTTGCGTTCGCCTACAACTATGGTAACCACTATTACTGTACCCCAGTTGTTTTTACCTACGGCCGTACCTATTTCCTGTCGCCATTTCAGCATTATAAAACACAATTTGCTTCAGTATTTTTCACGCGACAGAATATGTTTTTACTTTTTTTGTTTATATTTCAGTTTCATTGTTTGACAGACATTTACAATTTATTTTATTTTTCCTGCATACCTATAGGTCTGCTAATTTTGGAGATTGTGCTAACCTTGGTATTCTTTTTGAGTCCCTTTTCGACGTTCTTCTCATTTGTGAAATCTTCGAATGTAACTTCAATGCCCATTCTCGTAATGATTTCTCTGAAAACAATAATTTTGACATTAGATATTCCTTTAATGGAGATGAGATATGCATATTATATTTATGTCCACCTAAATGCTATCTTAAGTAGGTAGTTGATATGGACTAGATCAACGATACTCAAACTTTTTTTAAAATGGGCCACAAACAAGTTTCATCCATGGGGTTGCGGGCCACAAGCCAGGGGGGGGGGTATTATTTAGGTATTAATTAAAACGTCATTTTAATTTTACGATATATTAACTTTTTATATACGAAATATAACTTTCTTAGGTTATCTAATATATTTTCGCGAATAAATTTTAAAATATCTTCAATACGCCTCATACAAGTTGAATCCGAAAGCTGTTTTTAATATCAGGTATTATTTGCTTTTTGTTACTCAATTTATCAAAAAGTATATTGGCAGCACTAATAAAGCATTCCTTTACTATTTCTGCATCGGTAAATGGCTTCATATGCTTACTAAGAATGTAATAAATTTCATAAGATGCCTTGGATAATACCGCGGAATCTTGTGATACTGCCACAGACATTACATTTTGTTGTTTATGCAATGATCTCTAAAAAAAATCATATTTTTTGATATCTCAAGGACGATCCAGGAGGAAACGTTTGATCGAAAAATTGGTGTTTTGTGGTAAAATGACGTGATATATTATATTTCTTCAATAAAACACTTTCACGACATATCAAACAAGTAGCTGTTTTGTTTTTGTTTGGTACAACAAAATAATCTGCTTACCACTCATCTTGAAACAGTCTATTTTCACAAGGTGTTTTTCTTTTATGATTAGAAGACAATCCAGACATTATTTTAAAAATAAACTTATTATTTTATACTAAACACTACAATAAACTGCAATACACGAATTAGGGTAGTTTTGTAATTTTTTATCGTGCAATCATAGATTACTAATAATACGCTGCGTTCCGATTTACGCCAAAATCATTCGGTGCCCAATTTTTGATGAGTACGAAATTATGGGCCAACAATAAAGGCCCGGCGCCGGCGGGCCAACAATAAAGGCTCGGCGGGCCACATGTGGCCCGCGGGCCACCGTTTGAGTATAGCAGGATTAGATGGAATAGAAATCATTAAAATGCTAATATTAAATCCACCATAGAAACCATCAGCCAAGTGCGATTCGCACTCGTGCACGGAGGGTTCCGTACAAAAAATGACAAAACTATCGCGTTTGTTGTACCTTTTTTTTAACGGGAGGGAAAATCCTTCATGGATGCTATGCCGGACTCCTACCGACTAAAAAACCTCACATAACGCCCACAGCCTACGGCTGGGAGCCCCGGGGCGTTTGTTGTACCTATGGGAAACTCCCCCTTTGATACTCGTATTTTTTCTGATTTTAGTATTATTTTTATAACGGCAACAGTTTGTCGCGCCGCTCTCTGAAAATGTTGACTGTCTAGTGTAGCCATCACGGTTCATGAGATCCTGCCTGGTGACAGACAGACGGACAGCAAAGTCTCAGTAATGGGCTCCCGATTTTCTCTTTGGGTAAAAACCCAAAACATATGCATTCTTACCTGAAAAGGCAATTAGTACCGGAGTAGATGTCGTTATTCGAAAGAATGTGATCTCCTTGGCTTAGTAAAGTAAAGATGGTCATCATAGCACCCTGGCCGGAAGCAAATGCGAAGCCATGCGTGCCACCCTCCAACTCTGCTATACAATGTTCTAAGTTATTTCGATTTGGATTACCACATCTTCCATAGTATACCATCTGGAAATTTTAAAAGTAAATTCATAGTAGATACCTACCTACTTTTGTTTAACGTGAGGGAAAATCCTCATGGATGTTATGCCGGACTCCTACCGACTAAAAAACCTCACGTCACGCCCAACAGCCTGTGGTTGGGGGCCCCGGGGAAGCCCTCGGAAGGATGTCCCATAAGTAGCTACCTACTACCCGTGCCGGTCGCCGCCCCCCTACTACGCTACACCGGAGCCTCTACGCCAGCGGCAAACTCGTTAAGCGAACCGGCTGTAGGTATAGCTGTAGGTAATTTCTTGTGTCTTGTGATTTCAATTCTTTCAGTGCGATTTGGCAACTCAGTGGTCTGAGCTCTGTCTTTGATAGGCTAGTGGCGGGGTGGTGTAAAATCTCGCTCCCAACTAATGCGTTAGCACACACATACACACATGGTCACGTCTTTATCCCCGAAGGGGTAGGCAGAGGCATATTATATGCCCACATTTACCTTTTTTTTGTGGTGCGCCGTATTGCCGTGTTGAGATGGACAGGCGCAGGTTGTGACTGCCTACTGTTGAATTTTTTCAAGCCGTCTATAATTTTAATAATGCGTTAGGAGCGGCAGATTATACATATAAATTCATTTAGAATTTGAAAAGTTTGTGAAGGTGTTTGGATGTTAGTTACTCAATCACGCTCTAACGGCTGAATGGATCTGGCTGAAATTTGGTACAAGGAAAGAGTGTAGTCCGGAATAACACATAGGCTACTTTTTATACCGGGAAAATATTCCCACGGGAAGCGGGAGCGGGAACCAAATTTCACGAGGGGGAAGCTGCGCACATCAGCTAGTAGGTAAGTAGTAATAATGATTCTCGTGATAGGATATTTATAAACAGTAGGTAGTTTAGTCTACCTATTTGGTCTGCAACACAAGTTTTATGGCCTTGATGCTTGATCTGTCTGTTATTTTCATTTTGTCACTGTCAACTTCAACAATTTGGTCAATTGATTTCAATACCGAAGCCAAATTGACGGAATGAATATGTAAAAGTACCTACCAAGGCACGCTAGCACGCACTAGATACATATAGTCACGCTTAATCCCTGGAGGCGTAGGCTGTGGACTGTAGGTACCTAGGTACGCAATATTTTATTTATTTTCGTGGAGCATTATTTTAGAATGCGCCATCAATCAAACCCTAATTCAATCAGATTAAAATCCGAAACAAGTAGGTATCTGCGGATCACACAATTTTTTTTATCTGATTCAAACCCAAAACCTTAGCAATGGCAGTGGAAAGCCCTGCCAATGAGCCATGTATTTATACATAATGTATTGTGACTTCGATCTCTTCAGCAAAACCACACGACCGCTACAGGTTCAGTTCTGACAGCAAAGGTGATTTCAGGCTACGATTTAATTTATTTACCTATTAAATAATTAATTTAAGCTCAATTTACACCCACTTTCGATTCCTCAGACATGTTCCAACAATCTATCTTTATGGCAAAGATCGTCTAGCTAAGTCATTTGGGAGTTATAGTGGCGCCCGCTCGACCAAATACAAATTTATAACTTCTCCGCAAAAAAAGTAATAAAAGTATAACGTAGTTTGAAATCAGCTTTATCAGCTTAAATTATACAATAATCTAACGCCTTTGAAGATACTTACACCCTTCACATCAGGTCCTGGTAGCTTGAATGTGGCAGCTGTCACGATAGGCTGCACTACACCATTGCAATAATCGTCAGACTCATGTCTGGAGTGAATACTAGCTGTGGCAAAACCAGGCTTTGGTTTCAGGAACCCTTGATTCTCCATCTAAAGACCAAATTAGAATTGAAAATAATAACCCACGGATGTAAAAAATTTAGTGTATGCAACAAATTATTATTTGAGCTGCATTCGAAGCACTCGCTTTGGATCTGGATTATTGCCAAATTCAGAAGTTATTAGCATTCCTCATATTGTACGTAGTGTGATGTTTATTAAATAAAATTTAATCTGACTTTCTGTTACATTGTAAGGCACGTAGAGAAAAGGGCTTTAAAAAGAACTGATCAAATAGATTATGGTCTAAGTATTAGTTGGTGAACTATTAGGGGGTAGACCTGGCTTGGTAGGTATACGCGTATGTCGATGAAATCGAAGAAGTTTTACGAAAGGATCAGAAGTGCGAACCTCTGAGATGGAACATGGGGAGATCGTTGTGAAAAGTAATGAAATCCGTTTGAGGAAGGCAATATCGCCAATATCAATATTGGTATAAGGAAGTTTGCAATTATTACAAACCTGCTTACTTATTGCTTACTTACCTATGTAACAGGGTACCGGCCTAACAAAATAATTCAGTCAAGGCAGATAAGAAAGAACAAGGTTATCTGTGGTCCACGATAAGGCTAATTTTGGTAACATTTCTAAATAAATAATAAAGATAATAAAGGTATTCGAGCATCTTGACATCATAAACAACAGTGATCTGAGTAAAAATAAAGACGATTTGCATGATAGATACGTATCAAACGTTTTACTAGTATCCTGCTTTAGTTGTAAAGAAGAGAAAGAAAGAAAGAAAAAGAAATTTATTTCACATAGGCATTTACAAATGCTCTTGTAAAACGTCCAGAATATAAATCAAAATCTACCACCAGTTCACAACGCGACCCACCTGAGAAGAACTGGCAAGAAACTCAGCGGGTTATTCTTTTTAGAGCTCTATTTACAAAATGAATCTAAAAACTATGCATTTTAACAATTTTTTGAGAATCCAGTAGAGCAGGTCATTTCTAGGCTTCTCCATCCAACAAATAATCACCAATTGTATAGTAGCCCCTGCAGTACAATTAACTTTTTACAACTTTTTTAAATTTATTAAGGGACATACTTTTAATTTCGTCTGGTAGCCTGTTGTAAAAGCGTATAGGTACAGTTACCCATGAAAGAATTGCTGATTTTGTGCAATCTGCTATGATAAACAGCAAGGTTAGGTACTTTTATTTCTAGTGTTGACATTGTGTCTATCACTTAACTTAGAGCTTGTATGAGCGTGAGTAGGTACCTTCGTGGTTGTGAAATCTAGGATCTCAGTAAAGATCGTCTCCGCCACTGGTAACTAGGGCATCATCTCTAACTTTAGGATATGTCGATATGACATAGGATACCTAGATATCTACGAGATTTAGTTTAAATCAAGATTTGACACTTTGAAAGGGTGTCTGGCTGTGGCTGTGGGTATCTGTTCATCTCCGAAACAAACACTTGAAATGCAGTGCAATGTATACAATGATAATTATCGAAGGGAAATGATTGAGTAATCATCATGTCAACGTCATAATAGCAGGGCGACATAAAACGCATTTTGTAGAAAACTGATACATATCTAACAATAAGCGACATCACTTTCTGTGAAGTCATCTGACTTTGTTGCAAAGACGTTATGGTAGGTAGGATAGGTAGGCGGATACCTATAAACGGTCTTCTAGTCTTAATTTTGTATTTACGAATAATGCAACTTATATGAATACCTACGTATAATTTACCTTACCTGAACACTGTCAACAGCTTGCTTACGAAATATAGACACAGTAAACACGTTTAAATAATGCAAGAAACTCTGTATATTCTAAGTAGGTAAGTAGGTACTACAATTATTAAAATTCTTCCACAATAACTTTTCAAATAAAACAGAATATTTAGTAAACAATTCCGTACTCTGCCAAATATCAGATAGAAACGTGTATTTCGCACAACGCGGTTGCAGCGAACTGGAGTAAATAAAACAATCATCGTGTTGGATTTTCATACATATCTAATGTTTATCAATATCATACCAATCATTATTTCCATCCACTTCTATCATAGGAGCCTCTAAGACTTCTCTTTTCTTATTGCTGTGGCATAGTTGCCGTTTCCATTGGAATACGGGGGAAATATAGCCATTGTCACTGGTAGGTATAGTTTAGCTTCCCAACAGTTAAAGAATTACTCAAATCGGATGAGTAGTTCTAAGCGTATTCGATGCAAACAAACAAACAATCAAATCTTTCCTCTATATGCTAGATAATAATATCTAATTTATAGAGAAGCAGTGGCGGGGCAAGACCTAAATTCGGTGTGGGCAAGACAGATTTCGCGAGGCCCTGCGCCAATAATAATAGTATCGCCATAAGGAAAAAAAAATTTTACGACAGAGGTTTACGTCAAATGTGAGTGGGATCGCTCGTCCCAAAAAATCCAGGATAACATATATTGTTGGTTCCACTACCTAAATGGGTCCACGAGATATAAATCCTGTTGGACCCCTTAGTGGAACTTAGCAGTCGAACCAACAGTCCGGGAGGAATACTTTTTACTGTTTTTAACCGACTTCAAAAAAGGAGGAGGTTCTCAATTCGTACGCTATTTTTTTTGTTTGTATGTTACGCGATAGCGGCACCTTATGGATGGATTTTTAATTTTTTTTTGTTTGAATGAGGCTACTTCTGAGGTGGTCCCATATCCAGGGTATCAGGATCTGATGCTGGGATCCAGGAGAAATTGAGGGCAACCACCGAAAATTGTAGGGACAACGAGTGCGTTTGTTAAGTTTTTGATTAAGTGCCTTAATGTACTACAATTTAATGAAGGTTGGAGTCGATCTGATGTTGGAACCGAAAGACAGTCGAGGGAATTACAGCGATTACCTTGTGTTTCGGCTTGAATGATTTGTGTTGATGAGAACTTAACACATAGATAGATATACTCTTCGGTCCACCTGGCACTTAACCAATAAAAAAAAATAAAAAAAAGAGAACCGACTACATACAAATCCTTAAAAATAAAATTTACTTAGCACAAAGTAATATTTTTTTGATTTATCTGATTTTATTCAATATAATGCTGAAGTTGGTGCCATTAATAATATCTACCTAAACCTATGGGTTTACTTGGCGCAGACTTCAATATGATATTGAATAAAATCTGGTAAATCAAAATACTTACATAATATGTACTTTGTCCTAAGTAAATTTTATTTTTAGGGATTTGTATGAAGTCGGTTCTATTTTTTGTAATTTTTTTTTATTGGTTAAGTGACAGGTGGACCGAAAAGTATATCTATCTATGTGTTAAGTTCTCATCAACACAAATCATTCAATCAGTCCTATTTTTTTTTTTTTTTTTACAATAACTAATGATGCCAATGTGTTTATCTTAATAATTGTAGTCGAAAACATAGACACAATTTTAATTACATTCAATTTAAAAAAAAATTCTACAAAGACTGATTTCAATGCATGGAAAAGTACATTAAAAAGGGATAGCTTGCGATTTTCTCGTGTTTTCTTATTTTAACGCTAATTTTTGTCTACATATTTCTAATTTTCTTTGATTATTGAATGTACATAGTTTTAATTTCATTGTCTTTGTTATATATTTTTGTTTATTTTAAGCTACAATTTTTTCAAGTTTATGTAATTCTAATTTTGTTTGATTATTTTGATGTACTGTACATATATGTTAATTGAATCGTTTCTGTTCTATATTTTTATTTATTGTAGGCGATTTTAGGCGAGACAGATTTCGCGAGGCCCTTCGCCAATAATAATAGTCTCGCCATAAGGAAAAAAAATTTAAACTCAGAGGTTTACGTCAAATGGAGTGAGTGTGGTCACTTGTCCCAAAAAATCCAGGATAAAACATAAATTGTTGGTTCCTAAATGGGTCCACGAGTATTTGTAAATCCTGTAGGACCCCTTAGTGGAACTTAGCAGTGGAACCAACAGTCCGGACGGAATAAAACAAGGGATTCCCTGCATTGGTCGGCGGGGCGTACAGTGGATCGATTCATACAAATCGGCGGACATAGGAATCTTGAAATACTTTTTACTGTTTTTACAAAAACTAATGGTGCCAATGTGTTTATCTTAATAATTGTAGTCGAAAACACAGTGATACAATTTTGATTTGACTTCATTTTTCAAAAAATATTTGACAATAACTGATTTCAATGCACGGAAAAGTACATTAAAATAGGGATAGCCTGCGATTTTCTCGTGTTTTCTTATTTTAATGCTAATTTTTTGTCTACATTTCTCTATTTTTTGTCTACATTATACCACTTTTGTTTTTATAAGTTAGTTTTTGTATTTATTATAACTATGATATAAACAAAAACTAACTTTTATCATCATACATAATTTTCACAGCAAAATTAATTTATATCTTTTTTATTTTATTCTCGCTTTGAAGCAATGCATAAAAGTTTTTGAGACGCGAGGCCCCCGTGTACCGCGAGGCCGTGGGCGGTGGCCCACGTCGCCCACGCCTTACGCCGCCTCTGTGAGAAGAAGCTAGCTAACGCCCGAGCCACCGTTCGCGTGAAGAGTTTTTCTAGAATCTAGGTACCTACCTACTTTTATCAAGCTCCATTTTATCTCTAAGAGGCCCCCGAGACGATCAATTTTTATTGTCATGCCTTGCCTTGCCTTTACGTGATTGAGATCTCACTTGAAGGATGAATTGACGATACTTGACGCCCATTGAAGGTGCCGTCAAGTGTGGCTCGCACACTTGCCTTTTGGCCCTATTCGCTAGTAGTTTGCATCGGAGCGGAATCTTGAGCTACGGTGAAATTCACCGGTGATTTTGCGAACTCCGGTGATTCCCCAGAGATCTCCGGAGCATCGTGTTTTTATGTACCCTCTGTCCTGTCCTGTCTAATGTATGTCCCTCACCGGGAGCATTCGCGTGTAATGTAACATTACAGCGTCGAGCATTACAGCGGTGATGGAGGAGAACCGAGCATTGTAATGCGCAACTTGTAATGATAAAAGACGAGGTTATATCAGTGAAGGAGGAGAACGAAGCATTACAATGCGCGCCTTGTAATGATACAATCTTTACTAATATTATAAAGAGGAAAGATTTGATTGTTTGTTTGTTTGTTTGCATCGAATAGGCTCCGGAACTACTTTGAAAAATTCTTTCACTGTTGGGAAGCTACACTCTTTGCGGTAAACATAGGCATAAGCATATTTTATTCCCGTACCTATTCCCACGGAAACGGGAACTACGCGGTTGAAACCGCGTGACGTCCGCTAGTGTGTAATGTTTTGATACAACTTGTAACATTAATGCGCTTTGCGCACCTGGTAATGATACAATGTGTAATGTATTGATACAACTTGTAACATCAATGCACTTTTATTTGCGGCTGGCCGGCCGCACACTGGTCCGGATTTTAAAATAGGTAGACATACGACCTAAGATGTCAAATGCTATTGGGAATTTTTGAAGTGAAACTTCTTTATCGGCGTTGGAAAAAAATTTGCGTCACGTCACGTCACGTCACGATTTTTGGTTACGCGCCATCTTTGTTCTGTTCCCCACCACGGTGGATTCAAATTAAGAGTACTTTATCCAGGGATAGCATGTCATTTAAGGGTTTTTGGACTTTTGGACTTTTGGACTTTTGGGCTTTTGGACTTTTGGACTTTTGGATGGGACATTGGTACTTTGGGTCTTTGGGACTTTGGGACTTTGGAACTTTGAGACTTTGGGACTTTTGAACTTTTGAACTTTTGGACTTTTGAACTTTTGAACTTTTGAATTTTTGGACTTTGGGACTTTGGGACTTTGGGACTTTGGGACTTTGGGACTTTGGGACTTTGGGACTTTGGGACTTTGGGACTTTGGGACTTTGAGACTTTGGGACTTTGGGACTTTGGGACTTTGGGACTTTGGGACTTTGGGACTTTGGGACTTTGGGACTTTGGGACTTTGGGACTTTGGGACTTTGGGACTTTGGGACTTTGGGACTTTGGGACTTTGGGACTTTGGGACTTTGGGACTTTGGGACTTTGGGACTTTGGTACTTTGGGACTTTGGGACTTTGGGACTTTGGGACTTTGGGACTTTGGGACTTTGGGACTTTGGGACTTTGGGACTTTGGGACTTTGGGACTTTGGGACTTTGGGACTTTTGGACTTTTGGCCTTTGGGACTTTGGGACTTTTGGACTTTTGGATGGGATCTTGGTACTTTGGGTCTTTGGGACTTTGGAACTTTGGGACTTTGGGACTTTGGGACTTTGGGACTTTGGTACTTTGGGACTTTGGGACTTTGGGACTTTGGGACTTTGGGACTTTGGGACTTTGGGACTTTGGGACTTTGGGACTTTGGGACTTTGGGACTTTGGGACTTTGGGACTTTGGGACTTTGGGACTTTGGGACTTTGGGACTTTGGGACTTTGGGACTTTGGGACTTTGGGACTTTGGGACTTTGGGACTTTGGGACTTTGGGACTTTGGGACTTTGGGACTTTGGGACTTTGGGACTTTGGGACTTTGGGACTTTGGGACTTTGGGACTTTGGGACTTTGAGACTTTGGGACTTTGGGACTTTGGGACTTTTGGACTTTGGGACTTTGGGACTTTGGGACTTTGGGACTTTTGGACTTTTGGCCTTTGGGACTTTGGGACTTTTGGACTTTTGGATGGGATCTTGGTACTTTGGGTCTTTGGGACTTTGGAACTTTGGGACTTTGGGACTTTGGGACTTTGGGACTTTGGGACTTTGGGACTTTGGGACTTTGGGACTTTGGGACTTTGGGACTTTGGGACTTTGGGACTTTGGGACTTTGGGACTTTTGGACTTTTGGACTTTTGTACTTTTGTACTTTTTGACTTAATTTAAGGTGAGGTGAAAATTAAGTTTATGAAGAAGTTTCACTTCTTACGTGTGTACACTAAGTACACGCAATTTTTTTTTTGGATAGGTAGAAGCCGTGAGTCGGTGTAACCCGACGGCCCCTATCTAAAACGTTAAAGTATTCAATCCGATTGACGTTGTCATTTTTGTTTTATTTCTAACTTTGAACAAATGATCCACGTGACCTAGTGACTTAGCAGATATAATGTCATGTTGGATATTTTTCTGAGGCTTTTTGGTATGCTGAGTACGAATTTTGGGTTAATTTTGCAATCCAAGATGGCCGCCACACCACCGTTGTAAAATTTCATATTGGATACCGTATAAGGGGTGTTTTGGTATGCTGAGTACGACTTTTGGGTTAATTTTGCAATCCAAAATGGCCGCCGTGCCACTGTTGTAAAAATTCATATTGGATATCGTATAAGGGGTTTTTCGGTATGCTGAGTACGAATTTCAGGTTAATTTTGCAATCCAAAATGGCCACCGTGCCACTGCTGTAAAATTTCATGTTGTATATCGTATAAGGGGTTTTTTGGTATGCTGAGTACGAATTTTGGGTTATTTTGCAATCCAAAATGGCCGCCTTGCCACTGTTGTAAAATTTCATGTTGGATATCGTATAAGGGGTTTTTTGGTATGCTGAGTACGAATTTTGGGTTAGTTTTGCAATACAAAATGGCCGCCTTGCCACTGTTGTAAAATTTCATGTTGGATATCGTATAAGAGGTTTTTTGGAATGCTGAGTACGAATTTCAGGTTAATTTTGCAATCCAATATGGCCGCCGCGCTGTAATCACAACATTTCATGATGAGTATCGTTAAAGGGATTTTTTGAAATGCTGAGTACCATTTTCGCCTAACTAGTAAATTTTAATTATTAAGTTTAGGCTTTCTAAACTAGCAATGCGAAAATACTATGACAAAAGGTCCTTATTGTAAAATTAAGGTCCATTACATTAAACCTTCCTACTACAGACCGCATCACCACCTTCATGGCTGCTGCTTTCTGGCCGAGAGGGGTGAAGTATCGGCGCTTCAGAGGACGTCTGCTGACACGGGACACCCCGCCCCGCGACACGTCGACGTCAGTGCGTGTCAATTAGGTTAAGTTATATGTATATGTATTTTTAGTATTAAGGTTTTTTTTTTATACCACTAGAGTGGCAGACAAGCATACAGCCGCCCCAGATGTACCGGTGGTCAAGGCAGCCTATGGCGGTTCGCAACACCAGAGGCGCCACAATCGCGCTGCCCAAGGAATGTATCTATGAGCCGTAGAGTAAGTTAAAAATATCTGTAACTGTCTCTAATATTGCTTGAAAATAAAGATTTATTATTATTATTCCATTTATTTTGTTATTCTTAACATATTGTCTTACATTTTTAAATAAATAATGCTTACAAAAATAAAAATCTATTTAAAAATATAAAAAATTAGTGTCCCACCGGCATCGGGTGCAGGGACCAAGCTACCGGTGGTTAGGGCTTCAGAGACACGAACCTCCTTAAAATGCGTGCCGTGTCAAGAAGTACTGCCTTCTGTATCAGGCCCTTGAACCAGCCGTCTAACGAGAGCCTCTTCAGATGGTTATCGAGGCTCTTTTCCATCAAACCGTGGACCGAAACGATAATTGGAACAATAATTGCCAAATCAACATGCCACATGTCAACAACTTCATGAGCCAAATCCAAATATTTCATTTCTTTTTCCTTTTCTGCTTTAAAGAGGTTGTCATCATGAGGAATGCTGATATCGATAATTATTGCGAGGCGTTCCAATCGACCTATCACCACTATATCAGCTGCTGATGTATAATCTTGGCCACTTGGTTATGTCTGTGCAAATATTCTCCATTGGTAAGACGAGAACAACCAGAAACTATATGTCTAAGGGCGAGGCCGCACTTGCGGTTATCGCGGCGGTTTCTAACCTCAAAATATCAAAACATTGACTTGATTTCATTGATTTTGACAGTTTGATGACATTTTGAGGTTAGAAACCGCCGCGGAAAAACGCAAATGCTGCCTCGCACTAAGTGATTCTCCAGGACAATGACATGCCCGACAGATGTCAATTGTACCATCCTTCAGAATATGTTTCCGGTAGTTCTTCGTCATAACGACTTCGTCCATTATGGCAAAGACAAAACCTTCGGTTTCTCCGAAAAGATTACCGAACTGTAGCCAAGATACGGACGCTTTTAAATCAATGTCAGGTCCATTTAAGGCCCGATAAAAACGTCCATGTAGCTGCTTGCTTTTCCATACCTCCTACACCTACCTACTACAGGTTTGCGCCAGTTCTCTCTGCCCATAGCAAGCGGGGTGAGTCCCGTGTCCACTGCGACCACATTACGGTGCATATTGGTGTCTGTTTTCAGAAAGAATTCCCTAAGATTGTATACCTCGCGGTTATGGAGGGTCTTAGCATTTAAAAAGCCTCGACCCCCACATTTCCCTGATCATCTGTAATGAGGTTGTACTTCATTACAGATGATCGGGGATGATGCATCCGGAATGCAGTCAACAGTGTTCTTACTCTTCTATCAATTTTATTGAGTTCAGTCTGAGTCCATCTGAGTATACCAAAAGAGTACATTAGGACTGGCATGACCCACCCATTAAAGGCGTGCAGCGTGTTACCGCCTGACAAAAGTCTTTTTATTACTTTTTTCAGGCGGCCAAAGAAACGCTCCTGTAATGTCTCTTTCATGCCAGTATCAGAAATTCCTAATGCTTGTGATATACCCAGATATTTGTAAGTTTCGGTTGCAGAAAGACAGTTTAGCTTAGTGGAATCTGAAAGTTCTACCCCATCAGATTCCACTATCACACCTCTTTTAACATGCATGACTGCACACTTGTCCACCCCAAATTCCATCCTGATGGCTCTACTGAAAGTTTCTGTTACTCCCAGTAAATCCATCAGTTGCAATTTAGTGTGGGCAAATAATTTGAGGTCATCCATGTAAAGGAGGTGCGATATAACCCCACCATCTTTGCGCAACCGATAGCCTAACCCAGAACTCTCTAGCATAGTACTGAGAGGATTTAGAGCTAGACAAAACCACAACGGACTCAGACTGTCCCCTTGAAATATTCCCCGCTTGATACTAATTGGTGCACCATTATTGCACAACCGACGACACCCTGGATAGCAAAGGACTGTTTTCCACTGCCCCATGCATGCCCTCAAGAAAGTACACAGAGTTGTATCAGTTTTATACAGCTCAAGTACCTTCAGAAGCCATGTATGTGGCACTGAATCAAAGGCCTTCTTATAATCTATCCAACATGTTGCCAGATTTTTGCGATTACGACGCACCTGTTGGCTGATGGTCATATCGATTAAAAGGAGTTGCTTAGTGCCACGGGCCCCACTTTTACATCCATTTTGAGAGATTGATATTATCGAATGTTTTTCTATGTGTTTAGTAATTTTGACTCTCAAAATGGATGTTAAAAGTTTATTATACTGTATTTCAATAGCTTTGCGCAAAAATGTAAACAAACACATTTGATCCTATAAATCCATAGTTACTTGCAATTGAGTATTCCAGTATCCAAGAGTCATACAGTGTTTTTACAATCATTTTGACACCAAATAACTTCTATATGATAGTTTATTTTCATTTAAAATACCTTATTCAGGATATTAAAAAAAAATGTTTTGTCATACTATATTTTTCTACTCATCTGTCTTAGAGAACGCTTGTCAAAACATGACATGTTTACATTATTGCCAGATCGGGCAGGATTGGACTATAGACAGTTGGTAAACATGTAATGGGTTTATAATTTTTGGGATCCGTAGCACTACCAGATTTGACACGTTGACAGCTGGTACAAGTTCCTGAAATACAGAAAGTAAACGGCCACGGTACGCAGTGAGGATAGCACCTAGCTCTGAAGCCGCAAAATATGCCCGCATGACGTTTTCATTAATTTCTTTAGTCCACTTCATGCGGTGCACATTACCACCGGCAGCGGGGGCCCTATTCGAGGCCGGTGGGCCTCGGGGTCCCAAGCTAACTGGCGGCCGGCCTCTCCCCTGCCGACGTACAGGTAGTGGCGACGTCGGTGGGGAGAAATACTCGTCACTGCTACTGGTGGAGCTCGACATTTCGCAGGCAGGTAAAGCAGTATCCTTAGGGTGCGAAGTGGAGCCGCCTGACGAGTACGGGGATGGTGTGAGTGCATTTTGTCTGCTTTTGACCCTAGTCAACATGATTTTTCCATTTAATTTGTATCCATTTTCGTGTTATTTTTCAATTGACATTTGCCTCTGTCATGTCATTATAATATTGTAGTATTTTTCCAAAATTTCCATAGTATTTCCATTGAATATTGAAATTATAGGTTCTATTACTTCTATTCTTGATTTTCTGAAATATTCATAGTAAATATTCGCTGTTTTATGAATAAAATTTAATAAAAAAATTTTACTTGAAAAAATATCTGCTGACTATGGTAGTGTTATTATTATTATTATTACATTAAAATAGTGCTCAGCCTAAAAAAGCTCATAAACGATACCCATCATGAAATTTTGTGATTACGGCGCGGCGGCCATATTGGATTGCAAAATTAACCTGAAATTCGTACTCAGCATACCAAAAAACCCCTTAAACGATATCCAACATGAAATTTCACAACAGTGGCACGGTGGCCATTTTGGATTGCAAAATTAACCCGAAATTCGTACTCAGCATACCAAAAAACCCCTTATACGGTATCCAACATGAAATTTTACAATGGTGGCGCGGCAGCCATTTTGGATTGCAAAATTAACCCGAAATTCGTACTTAGCATACCAAAAAACCCCTAATATGATATCCAATATGAAATTTGACAGCAGTGGCACGGCGGCCATTTTGGATTGCAATATTAACCTGAAATTCGTACTCAGCATACCAAAAAACCCCATAAACGATATCCAACATGAAAATTTACAACGGTGGTGGGGCGGCCGTTTTGGATTGCAAAATTAACCCAAAATTCGTACTCAGCATACCAAAAAACCCCTTATACGGTAACCAACATGAAATTTTACAATGGTGGCGCAGCAGCCATTTTGGATTGCAAAATTAACCCGAAATTCGTACTTAGCATACCAAAAAACCCCTTATATGATATCCAATATGAAATTTGACAGCAGTGGCACGGCAGCCATTTTGGATTGCAATATTAACCTGAAATTCGTACTCAGCATACCAAAAAACCCCGTAAACGATATCCAACATGAAATTTCACAACAGTGGCACGGTGGCCATTTTGGATTGCAAAATTAACCCGAAATTCGTACTCAGCATACCAAAAAACCCCTTATGCGGTATCCAACATGAAATTTTACAATGGTGGCGCGGCAGCCATTTTGGATTGCAAAATTAACCCGAAATTCGTACTTAGCATACCAAAAAACCCCTTATATGATATCCAATATGAAATTTGACAGCAGTGGTACGGCGGCCATTTTGGATTGCAATATTAACCTGAAATTCGTACTCAGCATACCAAAAAACCCCATAAACGATATCCAACATGAAAATTTACAACGGTGGTTGGGCGGCCTTTTTGGATTGCAAAATTAACCCAAAATTCGTACTCAACATACCAAAAAACCCCTTATACGGTATCCAACATGAAATTTTACAACGGTGGCGCGGCAGCCATTTTGGATTGCAAAATTAACCTGAAATTCGTACTCAGCATGCCAAAAATCTCGTTATACGATAACAAACATGAAATTTTACAACGGTGGTGCGGCGGCCATATTGGATTGCAATATTAACCTGAAATTCGTACTCAGCATACCAAAAAACCCCATAAACGATAACCAACATGGAAATTTACAACGGTGGTGGGGCGGCCATCTTGGATTGCAAATTTAACCCGAAATTCGTACTCAGCATACCAAAAAACCCCTTAAACGATACCCATCAGGAAATTTTGTGATGACGGCGCGGCGGCCATATTGGATTGCAGAATTATCAACTGACTCGTACTCAGCATACCAAAAATCCCCTTAAACGATACCCATCATGATATTTTGTGATTACGGCGCAGCGGCCATATTGGATCGAAGCCGCGACCACTTGATTAAAAGACAGTATTTTTGCCTCCGAACCAAACAGGTCGTCTAATATATATATGTAAATTAGTATCTAAATAATATTGAATACATTCTTGGACGCTGATCGATTCCGCAACTTTTTTGAATTTGACGTTTTGAAGTTTTCCGATTGCAAAATAAATAAAAACTTGTCATTCCGGGGGTGCTTTTAGCGCCCGCCCCGCGCTTGGCCGCTCTCTACCCCCTCTGCTTACAGAGGGGCATCCGAGAGCGGACCGACGGAATCAGCACTTCCAACTCCATTAGGATTTAAGGGGGAGGGGGGCAGTCCATCAAGCCCCCCCGTGGAGAGTCCCGATGATGTAACGGGGCGACCCTTTGCCGGGCCGCAGTGATTTATCCACCGGCCTATCCTGCGACCCGGTTAAGGCGAGGCGGAACACCGCGGGGTTTAGTGGGTAGGACGGTACCATGTTGACCGCGAGTCCCACACAAAGCCGCCTTGCTACCCCGAAACAAGGCCGCGAAGTGCCTAATCTGCAGTCCCCGCGTCAAAAAAAAAAATAAAAATAAAAACTTGTCAAGTCCCGTCAGTTCACATCAATCGAAAGTGCATCAAGTGCCGTTTTTTTTTTTAATACGCTCTTTTCTACTTCAATTCCCATCAAACCGTAGATTTATTGATGATAGCGTCAAGTCTACGTGGTAAACGGTCAATAACTTGACTCAAGCACGTAGACTTGTCATGCCCAATTGACCGTGTCGGGTGCCCTTAAGTCGGTACATAATATTTTTTGACGTTGGAAATGCATTACGGAGCTGAAAATCACACCTCTGGCTCTGTAAGAATAGGAGGTAGAGAGTAGCTGGTGCAGAAGACGTAACAAATATTCAGGGGCGGCTCGGCCCTGGGTACCTACCTACGTATTTCAGAGGAGAAAGTATAAAGGTACTATCATAAAATTATAAGTCTATGGGTACTAGGTACTGATAGAGTTACTTCCTTTTTTATACAGATACAGATACTTATGGATTTCCCCGAATAAAGACTTTTTGGAGCGTTACCTGATTAGCTACTGTTACCTGTGTCCTGATGTCAACTGATGTGTGCTATTGCTTAGGACTGACCTAATGGAACTGCCTTTAAAGTAAATAACGGTTTATAAACTAATGTTTCCCAAAAAACGTTCCCTAAAGTGACACATACCGAAGTAGGTATGTTTCCCAAATTTTCATTTGGCAAAAAAACATTTGGCAAAACATCTTTTCGCAATTTTACAGTTAGCAATACCATTTTTGGCAATTTATTGTTTAACAAATACTTATATGGCAAAGTTTCATTTTACGAAGTATTAGGTAGTCAAATATGGTTTGGCAAACCTTACCAAGTATTAGGTAGGTAGTCAAATATGGTTTGGCATAACTTACCAAGTATTAAGTAATCAAATACGGTTTGGCACATAACATACTTTTCCCAAAATATTACATTATCTTAATGATTTTCTTTAGAGTCTAAATTCATGGTACCGTAAAATGCTACAACTTTACCAATAGGCCTCAAATTTGCCTATTTCGTTAGATTTGCGATATTTCACGTTTGCTATGTATTTCATTATTTTCCACAATTTTATATTGACTGTCCATTATTATGGCAACACCTTTTTCATGTTTTGATGTGTTGACCAAGGAACATATACTTCTAGTGTTGACTCCATAGTTGTCTTGTCAGTGGAGCAGTCTGTCGCAACTACGTACAAGCAAAAAAATGTATGAAAATTGATCAAATTCTAATGGCAACTATATGTGTCTCACTCAATTACTCTATCTGCCTCGCTCATTCCTTGAGGAAATGTCATCTGTCTGTCACTGTGGATGTCAAGTTGTTATTCGTTACTTTCAATTTATTTTTCTCTGAAAGATATTATTGAAATAATTCAGATAATAGCTTATTGTTGCTATCAATTCGTTCTCTATATTATATTCTCATGTGTTTGTTCTACATAGTTTATCGAATTATGCATTATAAAAAGTGTGAAATATGGGGTTTAAAATCTGGAAGAAAAGACGGCACAAAACGGTATATCATGGCCAGATTTCCTACGGATGAGCTTCGGTGAGTAGTATATTATTAAATCTATCAATGGTTCATAGGTTATATGGGTGAAAACAATGAAAATTATATATTGTATAATCGTTAGGAAAATAGTGTGGTAGTAGTTTTGCAATTACTTATATATCGATGTTTTATTTTTAGTTGTAAGGAATGGGTGAAGAAAACAGGAAACGAGGATTTAGCATATATACCCATAGAGAAACTCCACCTGTTAAAATTTGTTTGCGGAAAACAATAAATAAAACAATAAATAAATAAACAATAAATTTTGCGCAAAATAATCACCATCACCATAACAAAAGGTTGGTGCCACTTCAGAAATCATGGCTACATATCTATAACTCGTACGATAAAAATATTAAAAATAACACAAAAATATTGTAATTATCTCATTATTTTGTTTCAGCTAATTACTGTACTTTAGTGATTAAAGACGAAGGCAATAATGAAGCAAGCGTCCTAATATTTGGTAATTAAAAAGCGTCATTATGATAGACAGTCAGAAGTCAGAATAAGAAATAAGGCGCTGAAATTACAAATATTGTTTTTTTAAATAAATATAATAATATTTTATGAACTTTTCATTTCACAACCAAAACAGCCAAAATGTTTTTAAAGAAGTAAAGATCACTGCATTTATCGATATCGATAAATATAGTATCGATATCGATAAATATAGTAAACATCACTATTTTTCCCTTATGTTGGCAACCGCATGTGTTACAGTTGTTAGATTGGCTACTGTCAGTTGATCATGGTTTGACATTTCGTAAGACTATTTCGCATTAGGGAAGTCCCGTCTCTTCTTACGTATATAGTATTGTATTGTATTCTCTTTTATTGTATTATAGTATTGTATTCTCTTTGCAGTGGAGCTGCAAATGTCAGCGCGTGAGGTGTTAAAGAATTGGTGTGCTCACAACTTTTAAGTTTTTGACTGCAAATAACTCGTTTTCAAACAATAACAACTTTACAAGGTAAGCGTATATCGTCTATTATCTATTTATGTGCTTTTATATTCTTATTTCAAGACGTAAGTAAGAAATAAATCGTTAGGCAATCTTGTGTTATGTTTTGGAAACTTTAGTGATACAATTTTGCCTAGCGCAAGGGTTGTCACTCTTTTATTAGTACAAATTGTACTTGAGTACTTGAGGTAACTACTTGAAAAATAATTTATTAAGTGTATGTAAGCGTGAAATCGGACTATATTGTATATATCGCCACTCCCATACTGGCTGAATTTTTAGTCGCTTTGTTTTTCTAGTGCATACATACATATGGTCACGTCTTTATCCAATATTTATTTTTATTTTTATTATTATTTTTTTTTTTTTATTATATTTTAATTTATTATTTATTATTATTATGCTCTTTATTCAATAAAATAACTTATATAATACGTTTTTAAATATAGTTATAAAAAAATACATTTAAAAATATAAAATATAGTATCCCACCGGCATCGGGTACAGGGACCAAGCTACCGGTGGTCAGGGCTCCAGAGAGAGGAACCTCCGCACAATGCGTGCCGTGTCCAGTAACACTGCTTTTATTATTATTATTATTTTTTTATTCATTGACAATACAAATACTTAATAACTACCAAATATGGCAGTAAAGAAACCAAGTACGATTGTTTATCTCATTATTACAACTTCTGTTAACCTTGATAATACATATTTGCAAAATAAATGTTGGGGTACCTACACACGTATATTTTTATTCATTAGGTACTTACTTGTACAAATTTTGTAATTTAATTGTTGTGTTAATTCACCAATAATATTAAAAATAAATACCTATGTTGAAAGAAAGCACTGTTTTAATTTTGGACAACCCTACTACTTACGAAATTTTTGTATGGGGAGCTCGGTGGTACCTACTACAACTTTGCCTAGTAGCTGTGAAAAACAAACTATAGGAGTATATTTTAATGTGACCATCTGGAGACACGCACTGTTTAACGGTGCTGTGTAATAAAATTTAACTGTTTAAATCTAATTTATGATAACCGAGATATCCTTCTAGGCAAAGTTGTAGTTTTTACCTACAACTTTACCTACAGATTTGAGAGCCTATAATTCAGATAATATCCAAGATTTAGTCAAATGTAGACTTTGTTTACCAAGACACAAAGTCTGTTTTACCTTTTAAACTAATTAAAAGCCGTTACGGTGGATAGATTTAAAAATATCGAAAGAAAACCTCAAAATCCAGGCAAAGTTGTAGCATTTTACGGTATTAAAAACTTGGCAAATTGCTATTATACGCGCTTCGCCGGCCGCTGCCGCGGCACGCTGGCTTCGCTCGCTCGGCTCGCGCTCTGTTGGGGTCACAGTTCTAACCTAACCTAACCCACTTTTACATATAATAATATGTTTCGCCAAATTTCACTTCCCAAAAAACTTTTCGCTTAGTATCATTTTCCAAAAGTATCTTTAGCAAATGTACCTATATTTCGCATTTTAATCACTTCGTCAAATATTCATTTGCCAACTTTTTACTTGCTTAATTTTTATTTAGTCAAATATACATTAAGCAAATGCTTTCTTTCCTAAAAAAATATATTTCAAAAGTAAGTTCGTTTAAATTTTGATTTTACTATGGGTGAAAAATTGTCAAAACATGAAAAAATCTGATGTAAAAGTGGGTTAGCCATAATTATATCAACAGTTGGTCGTCACAACCTATAATACACCTGGGTCAGAAGCATGAGTGTAGCGTCTCAGGTGTTGCAAATGTCCGTAGACTACGGGAATCAACCATCAGGTGGGCCGTATGCTTGTCTGCGAACCTTAGTAACAGATACAAAAAAAATAACTAGGCAGTGTGGTCTTTGACCTTAGCCTATTCCTTGTGGAAATAATAAACAAAAAATTCTTCCCGCCAAAATTACTGTCAAACTAAAAATTAGACTTGCGCAAAACAGTACCCGATGATGTCCTGACATATAGCATAGCTTTCCGAACCGTGCCATATGGCATCCGAACAGTACCCGGACCAGTACCCGATCTTTCGTACAAGTACAGTGTTCTGATTGTTCTGACAGGTGTCGGACCTTCATAAACCGTATTAAGAAAAATAGACCTTATTTACTAGCTGATATAGTTCTCTTGAACCCGGACCAGTACCCGGTCTTTCGTACGAGTACATACAGTGTCGTGATTGTTCTGACAGGTGCCGGACCCTCATAAATCTTATCAAGAAAAATACACCTTATTTTTATGGTCATAAAGTTCTTTTGAATTTGCATGCCATCATGCGCCATCTAGTGCAACCCAGGCAAAACAGATGCGATAGGGTGGACGTATCTGAATTATCCCAGTTGCACCAGATGGCGCTGTTATAAAATGTATGTGTAAATAGACCTTGATCTATACAAAATAAGGTCTATTCGATCGTACCAACATAAGCAACTCAAAGGGACTTTCCTTTGAGTTGCTTATGTTGGTACGATCGAATAGAACATAGAACCACAGATAATTTATAATATATTCTCTACAAGAACCATTCGTATCGTGAGAGTAAGAAATGCGGTCTACGTGCTCTAGATGGCGTTGGTACTGCTATCATACTAATATTATCTATAATCAGACAAAATAAAGCGTATATTTAGGTTTATGAAAACGGAACGGAAAGGTCCTGCTGAGTGTTCAGACAGATCCCGGTTCTTTTTTTTTTATTATTAATTTGAACACGCTTTGGTTACTTAGACCGAATGCCAAGTCTTGTTTCTTTTTTCAGCTTCATTTTACATTTCCTCTAAGTCCCAGTCAAAGTCAAGTATAGTCTTCGGAATCCACCGTTGATACACACAAAACATTTGAAAATACTCTAATTTAGAAAAAATATACAACGGAGCGATAACCGCCCTTGCCTGCTTCGCGCCAAAAAGTCTAGATGCCGTATAAAACAGCAACAAGAAACATAGACCATAATATATCTGCAGTTCTTATGAATGCCTTAATGTACTATATCCCGCTTTGAAAAAAATAAACGGGGGGGGGGGGGAGTCACTTATGTTTGTATGTGTTTGCCCCATATGGTTGGGGCTTTCTTAAAGGGGATGAAAATTTTGTTGTATTTGATCAGGATATCACGCACGGTTTTCGAGACACAGGATTTAGAAAAAAAATCTACCTTGTAATCATTCTCTTTTATGAAACTGCTAGCTGATGAGGATGACTGCAACACCGCCAGCATGGACCCTTCTTGACGATTGATATCAAACCAACAAATAAACCTATACTACAGGCAACATTATGCCACCTTAGTGGTATAAAAAATCGTTATTCGTATTGTATATTTGGCGGATGGGGGGTTTCAAAGGGGGGTCAAAAATGCCATTATTTTTACGATAGCACGCACCATTTTCGAGATAATTAAAAAAATAAAATATGTCACTTTTTCTTCATTTATCCTAATAATAAATATTATTCGTTTAATATATTATTATCTGGCAGGTACTACACGTGCCTCGACTAATGGGCTCTTATAATGGTCAATATGCACTTGACAAGTCGATTAAAATATGAATGAAAGTAGCTTCAGTGTGCATGATTTTTTTGCACATGTGTATGCATCGACGTGTATGTACACTTGATATTGATTCAAGTCGCTTGACCATCTCCTGAGCCCATTAAGCAGGCAGGCGTGCCTCAAGTATTCATATAACATTCATCAGTATACGTTACTACTCGTACACGTTAAGTTGAGATACACTACGTAACAAAATGTTCCCAAGCGTGCATCATTCCGGTCACCCGGTCGCTCGGACCACAGATAGTATAATAGATTCTATCTCGGACTCGGACGCGGCCGAGTATTTATATTCTTTCTCGGACTCGGACGCGGCCGAACGTCGACTGTACGCGCCCGAGCGGTTTATCGCGTCCGAGAAAGGTCCTGGGTCCTGCTAAATTTTGTCGCGTACTGGGTACTGAACCAGTACGCGGTTATGCCATATATCATGTCCGGCAGTACGAACAGTACCTACCCAAGTCTACTAAAAATAAACATGTCATGTGTGTGGTGTTAAAAGTTTTGCAAGTTTCTTTTCTTCTTTCGTTTTTATTTCAGTTTATTTTATTATTTTATTTATTAGGGTTGTAATAACTTGAATTTTTAAGCAATGAAAATCGATAGTAAACCTCTTAGGTATGCTCACGCTGAAGGTCACACAGACGTATGCTATACGGAAGATGGACAGTAAGTTTTCTGAAGAAACGACATTCTTTTAGCCGCGTAGTATAAAAATAGACTAAATATTCACTATCTTTTCCAAACCAGGCATATTATAACCTGCGGTAACGATGGCGATGTTAGAATATGGCTGGGTATAGATGACGATGATCCGAATTCCCACTGCGTCGGAGAGAGTGCCCTGGCAGTGTGTTATAAAGAGAAGAGGCTGTATGTGGCCACAGATAATCATGCTGTTCAAGCTTACACTTACCCAGCATTTGATAAAGATGGTATTGTTACAAGGTTTACTGCACCGGTCACACAAATCAAGTCGACCAGTAAGATTGAGGTATGTTGCAATATGTTTATCATGATCAACCAGCTATAAACCTCTTACGAACCTATAAATCTCACCAAAACTATCATAAGTCATAGTATGGTGGAGAGATGGCCTTTTGTTAGTATTGAATGATTTGGCCAATTATTTGCAGTGTCTTCTAACCCATATAAACCTAATTTAAGCTAATTCTATGGGATCTAGACAAGTGTATACAATGCTTACTATTTCCTAGATGGCACACCCAACCCCTGAAACTATAAATATTCATGGTACATTCAATTATTTGAGATTCAAACCTGAAACCATGCTCCTATTAGTATGACACCACATATTATGTTGTTTGAGTAAAAGTTGTGAGTTCATTCATATGAACTCACAACTTTTACTCAAACAACATAATATGTAGTAGCCTCATGGCTACTATGATCAATGAACATGCACTGAAGCCCCAAAAACTATACATTTTTAAAACACCACTTTTTTTCATAGGCATTGGGATGCACATCAGAAAATATGGAAGCTAAGATATGTAACTTAGAAGGTGGTGCTCCATTATTTATCATGGCAGATCATCAAGGTCCTGTATTAAGTATTGCAATATGCCCACATATGAAATATGCGAGCACAGCCTCTGGCGATGGTAAATTGAGAATATGGGATGTAGACACACAGAAAATGATCAAAGAAATTGCATGTGTACCTAAAATGAATACATTTTATGCTGCCAAAGTTTTGTGTAAGTTACCTAAGAATAATATTTTAGTCACAAAATTCTTGAAAATCTTTTATTTCATGTCGGGAGGATGTTGGACTTACTGCATCACACTGGCTTTGTTTCTAGTAATCTTTCTATTTGCGAGGCCATGCCCCTTCTATTGTCAACAGATGCACCACTGGCAGGTACCACTGTCTTACGCCCCAAAGACCTATTTAAAGCCCCATCATTCCTATTTGCAAGTCTATGTAGGTACCTACATAGTTTTTCCAGGATCAAAATAATGGTCTAGATTTCATAGGTCCTGTTCACAGGAGCCTGTAATCCCAAATTTTGTTCATAGCATTTCAGTAGTAAGATAAAAATAATTGAAGTTTCTAAATATTACAGTAAAGTTGTATAAAAGTTTCTGCTTTCTCTGTTCCAGGTAGAATGGATTTTGAGCCAAGTGAAGGCAAATATTTGGCATATCCTAACAACCGTGAGATAATTTTGTTGGACTGTGAAAGCTGGGGCCAGAGGATGACATTTACACACAATTTGGTAAGTCTGTATCTTGAAATATCAGTGTACCCACCTTTGGATCTATTGGACCAAAGTGATTTGATGAAGTGAACCTTCTGATTAACAGCTAAGACTATTGTTTCAACTAGTTTACTTCTATCAGAGATGCTCCTGGGATATCCTTCTGAGGGCTTACCCGGGGCTCTCAACCATAGACTGTTGGGCCGGATACATGAGGTGATTTAGTGGGTAGGAGGCCGGCACCCGTGAGAATTCTCCCTCACTTAAAAAAAAAAAGATGGGCCAGGTTCTTGTTGACAACTTTAGTGGTTTAAAAAAAAAGATTGGTGTAGAATTCTTTCCGCTCAATCCAGTCACAACCATAGGCAGTACTCATTTGTAATTTTTTATAAAATGTGTTATATTAATGGAAAAATCACAAGTCAAATCTGAATCTCAGTAGATCTAATGCTTCGAATAAGACTGGACTGAACTTACTAATCAGCTATTTCCCTTCCATATTTGCAGATAAAGTGTGCAATATCCCAATGCTTATTTTCGCCTTGTGGAGAATACTTAGCTGGCAGCACTGTCGCTGGACAAATAGCTGTGTGGGAAATAGGATCAGGTGCCTGCATAGATATAATTGAACATCCAACGTCACACAATGTATCAGCTATGGCTTGGAATCCTAAAGGTAATGTATTATAAATTAAAATGTGGGTAATATATGTAATAAAATAGGCTATGCCTATAAACAAAATAGCAGCCTCTGGCGTTTATAGGAGACCATAGCCTAACGTCACACCTGTCTTTTAACTCCCAACTATGGGTTTCCCCTTTCTATAAGCCTGGCATACCAACTTTCGCTTTTGTAATGAGGAATGTCTGCTTTTATATTGTCATGTCATGCAACTGGTTACAGTGGTAACATAAACGGCTAAGCACTGATCTAGCGACTGGCGCGCACATAATTCTGTTTCAATCAAATACCGTACTAAACACACGGGAATAAGGTCGTTATTGAATCAAATTGAATCCTCCCTCATCAGACTTTTTTTTATTTCGGCGTTCATACCCGATTCAAATGACCTTATTTTAATATTATTGCGTTGTATTTACAACAATATTTTGCGCAAGATCAGTGCATGTATCGAAAATCTCTAAAGATGTGGCTATGAAAATGTGATAAATAATCCATTTTTTACAGGTAATGGTGTCCTGGCATATTGTGACGTAGCCGGTCAACTAGGCACTTTAGTAAACTGTTACGGTAAAGACAGTAGCAAGCTTGGCGAGGATTCTAATACTGATGATATTGAAATGGTGGACAGGGCTGACGGTAAGATTATTTGATGATAGTTTTATCAAACACTAGCGGACGTCACGCGGTTTCACCCGCGTAGTTCCCGTTCCCGTGGGAATACGGGAATAAAATATAGCCTATGTTCACCGCAAAGAGTGTAGCTTCCCAACAGTGAAAGAATTTTTCAAATCGGTCCAGTAGTTCCGGAGCCTATTCGTTACAAACAAACAAACATAAAAACAAAGAAACAAAAAAACTAATCTTTCCTCTTTATAATATTAGTATAGATAATATTTACAGACTGACTGTGCCTCCCGGCTTCGTCCGTGACAACGAACTTCCTAACATCAAAATGAAATGCCAATATAATTATGCAAGAGAGTGTAGTAAGGACAATCAACATTAACTGTCTTGAATTGTTGCAGATAACGATGATCTAGATAACTTAATAGAAAACTATGCCAGTGATGACGACAACGCCATATCTCTAGAGAAAATAAAAAACGAGACATTGGGGCTTATCCCAGAACATGACGAGTCGCGGCCCGCATCGCGTCACACTACGGTAGCGGCTTCCACTGTGCCCCCACAAGCGCCCTTCCAACCTTCCGCTACTCCGGCGCATCTTGAACACAGGTTGGTATGTGTTGTGTTTACGTACGGTGAAACAACGCCATATCTCTGAAGAAGATCGAAAACGAGACATTAGGGCTCATCCCGGAGCATGACGAATCACGACCCGTGTCGCGTCATACCACGATAGCGGCTTCCATTGTGCCCCCACAAGCGCCCTTCCAACCTTCCGCTACTCCGGCGCATCTTGAACATAGGTTGGTATGTTTTGTGTTCACGTACGGTGAAACGACGCCATATCTCTGAAGAAGATCGAAAACGAGACATTAGGGCTCATCCCGGAGCATGACGAATCACGACGCGTGTCGCGTCATACCACGATAGCGGCTTCCATTGTGCCCCCACAAGCGCCCTTCCAACCTTCCGCTACTCCGGCGCATCTTGAACATAGGTTGGTATGTTTTGTGTTCACGTACGGTGAAACGACGCCATATCTCTGAAGAAGATCGAAAACGAGACATTAGGGCTCATCCCGGAGCATGACGAATCACGACCCGTGTCGCGTCATACCACGATAGCGGCTTCCATTGTGCCCCCACAAGCGCCCTTCCAACCTTCCGCTACTCCGGCGCATCTTGAACATAGGTTGGTATGTTTTGTGTTCACGTACGGTGAAACGACGCCATATCTCTGAAGAAGATCGAAAACGAGACATTAGGGCTCATCCCGGAGCATGACGAATCACGACCCGTGTCGCGTCATACCACGATAGCGGCTTCCATTGTGCCCCCACAAGCGCCCTTCCAACCTTCCGCTACTCCGGCGCATCTTGAACATAGGTTGGTATGTTTTGTGTTCACGTACGGTGAAACGACGCCATATCTCTGAAGAAGATCGAAAACGAGACATTAGGGCTCATCCCGGAGCATGACGAATCACGACCCGTGTCGCGTCATACCACGATAGCGGCTTCCATTGTGCCCCCACAAGCGCCCTTCCAACCTTCCGCTACTCCGGCGCATCTTGAACATAGGTTGGTATGTTTTGTGTTCACGTACGGTGAAACGACGCCATATCTCTGAAGAAGATCGAAAACGAGACATTAGGGCTCATCCCGGAGCATGACGAATCACGACCCGCGTCGCGTCACACCGCAGTAGCGGCTTCCACTGTGCCCCCATAAGCGCCCTTCCAACCTTCCGCTACTCCGAGGCACCCTGAACACAGGTTGGTTTACGTTGTGTTGATATACAGTGAAACAGCGCTATATTTCTAGAGATCAAGAATGAAACTGTAGTCTAGGCCCTCGACCGCTCGGCATAGCCGGCGTTCCCCACAAGAAAATAATAATCCCGTAGCAGGATGAACCACGGCCCGCGTCGCGTCACACCACGGTAGCGCCCTCCTCTATGTCCCCACAAGCGCCCTTTCAACCTTCCGCTACTCCGGCGCACCTTGAACACAGGTTGGTTTAGTTATGTTGTATTAAGGTACGGTGAAACAACGCCTTATCTCTAGAGAAGATTAAGAACGAGACACTAGGGCTTATCCCAGAGCTGGACGAGTCGCGGCGCACAATAGTAGCGCCCTCCACTGTGTCCCTACAAGCGCCCTTCCAACCTTCCGCTACTTCCGCGCCCCTTGAACATAGGTCGGTAAATATGTTGGGTTCATTGAAACATGCTTTACATACCAGCTTTGTAATCATGTGCGTACCTACACCATGCATTAAACCTTCTACCAATATGTTGAATTAGACTTTCCCTTGTCAAAGGTCTAGGACACTTCCGATATCACAAAGTGCTACATGATTTCTAAGCTGAGCTGTTTGATGCTTACACTAGCCCAAAATGATAATAATTTACTTTCTAGCTATAGCAACCCCTTGCCAATCCAATCTCATTCGTGTGTACATAGTTATAGCCAAATAACAGAATTGTCAACATTGATTTACTCCAAGTTAATACATTCCAGGTACATGTGTTGGAACGACGTCGGTATAATTCGTTGTCACACTGCCGAGAACGGAGAGTCCACTATTGACGTCGAGTTCCACGACACTAATTTGCATCACGGCATTCATCTCAACAACTATTTGAACCACACTATGGCCAGTTTATCTTCGACTGTGGTCGCTTTAGCCTGTGAAACGCCCAGGTGAGGTTTCAGAACTATTTGTTTGTTTTATTTGAAAGTGAAAAACAACTTATTTTTAGAAGGGACTTGATCTTTGTCTAATCATGTCAGTGCTCTGTCTGAGGTTCAAAATCGCGACAAGCTGAAATTATTCACAACATAATGTAAACGACATTTAGGAGAATTAGGCCAGAGCCATCTATCGAGCTGTTTAACTACAGGGCTCCGATTCTCGCTTCACACGACATGAATGCGTGGAAGGAAATCGGCGGGTGACGCGTCGCCTGTCTCATATTTGGGAACGGCGAACATGAGACGGACGACGTTTCACCCGTAAATTTGCGTCCACGCATTCACGTCGAGTGGTCGAGAATCGGCGCCCTGTGATATCAATAAATGGTGCTATAAACACTTTTATGCGCTGATTCGATGTACCCACTTAATCTATGAATTTTTGGGGGATTGTGAAATGAAACCGTTTCTAAAAATGGCAAATAAATTGAAATACATGTCGTTACCCTTTCTGTCGCTCAACAAACGAGATATTGAGTGCCCAGATATTCGCTATTTTTCGTGTTACTACTTACAGGACAATCAGTTTAGTTCCCTTAGTGATAGACAGCATCCAAAATATTCCATTTCAAGCCTTCTTTAACAATATCGTATTTTCCGTGTAGCAAGTTGGTGTGCATCTCGCTAGTGGGCAGTAGCAAGGAGTGGAGCGCGTCTATGCCCGACACGGAAGAGATCTTGTGCGTGGTCGCGGCTAATGCAGCGGTTGCCGTCGCTACTAACGCGCGTCTGTTGAGACTCTTCACTCCCATGGGCACTCAGAGACAGGTAAAGTAGGTGGATAGTATACCTATTGGTTGTGTAGCAAGCTGGTCTACATATCGCTAGTGGGCAGTAGCAACTGATAAACATACTTATATATTTCTAAATACATACATATTGTGCTCAGAATATATACAGGATGAATTTTTGAAAAGGGCTTGGATGGCCTAATCCGAAACTATAAGGAATAGCTAAAAATGCTCAAAGGAGTCACGAGCTCGATTTTAATAAAACCTTAAACCTCATCATTAGATTTTTGAAAAACCAATAATCCTAGCTGGGAATCGAACCCATTGATTTTGAAAAAAAAAAACACCCTTTATTATTACACCATACGATAGTGTCGCTGATAAGATCATCCTGTATACACACCGAAACAAGCACTTATAGATAACACAAATATTCGTTCTGGTCTATGATTCGAACCCCGCACCTCAACACTGCAATCATATACTCTACCACTGCAACACCGAAATATCGATAAATAAATAAATATTGTACTTTGTGTGACATTATCACACCACGTCATCCAGCCCAAATAAGCTTGTACTATGTGATCTAGACAACTGATAGACATACTTATATATTTCTCAAATATTTAATCACACATATATTTGAACCGACCCAGGATTCGAACCATGGACCTCACCGCGGCAGGCGCCACCGATGCAGTCAATAACAAAACATTTTTATTTTAGGTGATATCACTATCAGGCCCTGTAGTGACGCTAGCGGGATTCAACACGACAGTATTCGCTATGTACCATGGCACCGACCCGGGAGCGTCGGACCAACATCTTGCTATGGATATTATTGCTTTGAATGGTAAGTTGGTCTTCTTGAAATAACCCCTTTTTTTTAAGTAAGTAATGGTATTTCATACTTCATGTTATCCCTGTACGACATGGCCAGTAGTGTATGGATACCGATCTGTGAATTTGCTGTCCGAGAGCTGGCACGAATTTTTGGGTAGGTATTTGAGATTTTAACTAGAAACTTGGCACACTTGGCAACACGTGGCTTCGCCAGAGCCAATAGTAACGCGGCAAGCAAGAACGAAGACAGCTGTCGTTATGCGCTCTCTCACACTCCAGCTTGTCTATAGCACTACAGGCTCGTACCCATTCATTATTTGTTTGATCACCTGGCAGGTAGAAAGCCCCACCGAAATGATCTGTCTTTTTGGGAATCTTATTTTTTAGTTATAAATAACACTCCATTAAAATTTCAAGCTGCCTCAAAAACATTTTTGCACGCGTCTGGCAATGTTAAAACCCCGATTAAATTATCTGGCTTATTTTTTTTCGTGTTCATTAAGTATTACACTGCAACATATATAAATTGCGTAGTGCCTCAAATATATTTTTTGGGAAAAAAAATAATATTTTAAAAAAATTAGGGGTAGATTTAGCCCCGCTACTCACCAGCCAGGTCTGCAATTCCGAGTTGGGATATAATAGGAGAGGTATCTGACAAGTTTTCAGCTTGCCTCAAATACCTACCCAAAAATTCGTGCCAGCTCTCCTACTATAGTACCATACTTTGAGTATTTTCTTCGTTCGTAGCAAAACAGTCCCTATAAATTTAGACCCAAATTCTAAAATGTCTTGGCTGGGTGCTTTATCCGCGGGGTTACCGTGTGCTTACGAAAGTGCCAGAATGTTACAACTATATGACATTGTCAGTAGTGTTTGGATGCCGAACTTTGATGCTATTACGCTCTGTAGAAGTTCTTTTAACTTAGAAAATGAGTATCTGATCACTGTCTTACTTTTTAATACTTTGATATTCCTAGGTCGTCAAGTTCGTAGCAAAACAGTCCCTGTTCCTTTGACTCCAAGTTCTAAAATATCTTGGCTGGGTGCTTCATCCGCGGGGTCGCCGTGTGCCTACGACAGTGCTGGAATGTTACGCCTATATGATATAGCCAGTGGTGTTTGGATGCCGATCTGTGATGCTGTTACTCATTCAAAGGGTGCTTCGGATTCTTGGTTTATCGTTTCGGTGAGTGAATATAATATGTTTTATATCGTACTAGCTGTTCCTCGCGGCTTCGTCGATGTAGAAGTCGTTATCGCGTTAAATCATTAGCCTCCTTTTGCGCAGTCAGTTAAAAAGTATCCTATGTCCATCCCTTGGACTCCAACTATCTCTATACCAAATTTCATCAAAATCGGTTGGAGCGGTTTAGGCGTGACAGCGAAACAGACAGACGATAGACAGAGTTACTTTTGTCGTATTTATAAAATTAGTAGGTAAGTAGGGATTGAGTGTTTCTTGATACATGTAGGATGTCTTATAAATTTGACCCATAATTGTGGAATGTTAGAAAGAAAACAACGCCATCTGTTCATCATTCAAATAAAGCTTGTATTAATTGTTATGGCATTTAGACAACTGATACATATCTAAAATTAAATTATGGATAGGAAACTCCGAAAAACCCGATTGCCGTGCTTTCGGCAGTTGTAACAACTGTTTTCTATAATAATAATTATGTATTAAGAAACATGTATGTATGTAAATAATATAAATAAGTAGGTAAAATGGTTCATTTTTGTGGTATCATATTGACCTTGTGTGTGTACTCAGGTATGTGAAACTACGCAAAAAGTGCGTGCGATTCTGTGCAGAGGAGCCTCATTCCCAGCCACTGCGCCGAAGCCTATTGTCGCTGAGTTACCTATACAAGTAAGTATAATATTGGAACGAAGTTCCTTATCGCGCGTTGTGAAAGGGGGCTAGACGGAAAAAATTCTCACGAAAAGTTGTAACGACACTTTTGGTAGTGATAGTGGTAGTGATAGTGGTAGTGATAGTGATAGTGGTAGTGATAGTGGTAGTGATAGTGGTAGTGATAGTGGTAGTGATAGTGGTAGTGATAGTGGTAGTGATAGTGATAGTGGTAGTAATAGTAGTAATGATAGTGGTAGTGGTAGTGATAGTGGTAGTGATAGTGGTAGTGCTAGTGCTAGCCAGGGGATGAACATGAACTCTACGAGCAACACCAAAGCAAATAGGAGTTTCGCTCTGTTTAGTTTCAGTCGCGCGTAAAGGTTACACGCACTCACTTTTTTTATATTTGTTTTCTTTTTGCTTTTGTTTGTTTTTGTTTTTGCTTACAATAAAATTTTAAAATTAAAATAAAATTTTATTACAATTCCTTCACTTTAACCCGGCGTCAGCATGGTAGAAAATAGGTACAGCAACTGCATGGTGGGTCATAATTACCCGATTTTAAACCGTAGCTGATTTTTACCATTTCAATGACATTTAGAGCAAATTTGTGTTTAACTTGACGAATAGTTCTTAAATTATAATATTTTAGAGACAAAATAAAAAAAAAAGCTATTTATAGATCTTTTTATGTATTCAAGTGATCAGAATAAAATTTACAACAAAAAATTAAACTTCTAGAAATTTACGAATAAAATAACAAAAAATAACTAATTAACACTTGTTTTTAACTTTTTGGAATGACAAATGTCAGATATTTAAGAAAATATATGTAAAACTCATAAAGAATCTTAGTGTTAATCACTATTAGCTCCGTCATCTGCGCAACCGCCACAGAAAGAAATTATGTCTTCAGGGCAGATGATTTTGTTGAATTTTTGACAGGTATGGGTAGTTTTCCTGTCTTTTATAGCGGGACATATCTGGCATTTGTCTACGAACACCACGGCATTTAGCAGGAAGCTCCTCTGATGTTTCCCGCTAACGTGATCATCTTCCTCTTATTCTGAAGAATTTTCACCTTCTTCCGAGCCGCTTTCTTCTAATATTGATATATTCGCTGCATTTCGCGTTTCTCTTTATCCATTATTCAAATATAACCTAAGAATAACAAAATATAATGCAATACGTAATGACGGTACAAATAAATAAACGAAATAATCCAATAATTAACTCAACGTAATTGGCACGAAATGGTATCATCGAATGTATAGTTGGGTCATATTTACCTTTTTGTTATTTGACCGCGTCTATCATCCTGCGCAGGCGCACACCGTCTAAGTTGACATAAGAAACGAGGGAGGCGGGGCACTTACCGCAGCTACTGAGAAGCGTGGTAACGTTACACTATTATTTTCATAAATACCCGCATTTAAAAACATCACGGGTCATTATGACCCAACCTAGCAGACGCCGGGTTAATCGAAAGGAACTTCGTTCCATCCGGGTGTCCCTTGACACCTCTCAAGTTTATTATGTTTCTATCTTTCTCGGGCACTTTTCTTTTTTTTATTACGAATACACCCGATCTTTTGGTTGGCTTACATGGGGACATATTGGTTCACCACGTAGAGGCTTCTCAGTACAAGTTATCCAACTCATACTAAACGAACTTTTTCCTGTTTACAGTACAAACTACAAGTTATCCAACTCATACTCAACGAACTTTTTCCTCTTCTCAGTACAAACTACAAAGTTATCCAACTCATGCTAAACGAACTTTTTCCTCTTCATAGTACAAACTACAAGTTATCCAACTCATATTAAAAGAAACTATTTTTCTATTCTTAGTAAAGTAACCCAACTCATATTAAATGAACAATTTTTCTCTTCTTAGTCCAAGTTATCCAACGCATATTAAACCAACTTTTTTCTCTTCTTAGTACAGGTTATCCAAACTGATACTCAAGGACTTTTTTTTCAATAATGACCATTTTCTTTCCAGATTCCGCTGTGTGAAATGGACACCGAAAAGAGTCAATACGAAGAACAGTTGGTCCGATGGGCTCACACTACTGCAGATGTAGAAGTGAAAGCAGCTAGAGAGACGGCGCTCAAACTGTTCGCGGTATAACTTGTTTATTTTACTTTATAATAACTATTTATTTTATCTATACTTTTAAAGCGCTCGTGACCACGTGGTCTCAGTATTCTATAAACGATCACTGTAGTAAGCAATATTTACTACGGCCGGTCATGGGTGGGCTTTGTGACTTTTATTTGCGAGCCTTTCCGCGCTTCGGAAAGGACGTTAAGTCGTTGGTCCCGGTTACCAGTAAAATGGCAGTCGTTAAGCCTATTGGGCGGCTTGACAAATGTCAGCAGACAGTCACAACCTGCGCCTTTCCATATCAACACGGCAATACGGCTCAGCACCTATTACGTGGGACAAAATCTAAAAAGTGAAATGTGGGGATATAATATGTCTCAGCCTATCCCTTCGGATATAAAAGGCGTGATCAGCATGTACAAACCATTGTAAACAAGAAAGCCGTGAGATCGTTCTCACCAGACTGCTCCTCTCTAACACGTTTAATGTAAAAGTGAAAGTTCAATCCGATTGACGTTGTCATTTTTGTTTTATTTCAAACTTTGAACAGATGATCCACGTGATCTAGTGACGTAGTTTAATGCAACAGAGCCACAGATACAGACAAAGTTTCGCCATAAGCCCCTCTGTACTCTATTTTATAGAGAGGGGCTAAAATATATTTTTTATCCCCTTCCAGCTGGCCTGCCGCAGCGAGATAGAACAACGAGCTCTAGAACTAATGGAACTATTAAAAGACGACCGCCTACTGCCTCTAGCTGCTAAATACGCTTCAAGACTGGGCCGAGTACATTTAGCAGATAAACTAACTAATATGGCCGATACATGGGAATCGGAGACTGATAGATTGAATGTAGCACAAAACGTGCATTTTAATGAGTTGGATACGCAGGAAACGTATGATGTAAACGCTAGTGAAGATATGAATGCAAGTTTGATACTAGCGCCTAAGGTTAAGGAGAAAAAGGTTGATATGGATACGAGTATACGACCTGTGGTAAGTGTACCTTTTTCTATTATAATACTATATAGATTTCAATGTTTGTATGTTTGCATTGATTAGTTAGACTCTGAAACTACTGAACCAGTTTGAAAAATCGCTTTCACTATAAGCAGCACATGTTTTCTATGTAATAATATGTCTGAATTTAGAAATATGTATTTCTTTAACTAGATTCCATAGCACAAGCTTATATTGGCTAATTTGGGCTAGGTGATGTTTTGTGAGAAAGTGCCACAATATTTAATTATATGTTTATACCAGACAATAATCTATTTTGGTACCAAATTTTAGCCCAATCCGTTCAGCTGTTAGAGCCTGATTGAGTAACAAACATCGTAACATCTTCACAAACTTTCAAATTTATTATATTAGTAGGAAGTAGGATAGGATCACAAGCTTGTATTGTTTAGTTTAAAATACTTTCTAATTTCAGCCAATAAAATCGTCACCGGCGGGTGCCCGGAACATATTCAAGAAGCAACCTACTAACACCAAAAGCATGGCGAGTCCTCTAAGTTTAACGGAACGAGTTTTGGTGGAAGTTCACAAGGCACCAGATTCTGCTGAGAATGAGGATGTAAGTAATTATAACACTGCAGATACTCGTATATCATGTTGCTCTATATGGAGCCTTCGCTATACTTTTTGGGGTTCCGTACATACCCAAAGGGTGAACGTGACCCTATTATCAAAGTTCCTGCGATTAAAAGTAGCCTATGTCCTTTCCTAAGCTCTATTATATCTCTGTACTACGAGAATTTCTTCTGAATCGGCAAAGTGGTTAATACAGACAGTCTAACTTTAGCCATGTAGAAGGCCTTTCCGGGAGACTTGAAAAATTTCAACAGCGAGCATTCACAACCTGCGCCTGGATGCAGACCTATTACGTGGGATATAAATCTAAAAGGTGAAATGTGGGCACATAATAATAGACGTGACCATGTATGTATGTAACTTTTGCATTTAATAGGGAAAGTAGGTATTTGTTTTGTTTTGTTGTCTATCGACAATATTTATTGTTTTCAGATCTTAACAGCTTGATTTTTCCTTTCAGCCTATGAGACCTTTAGACGGAGAAACATTCGTAGACTGGTTCACAAGAAACAAAACAGTATTAGAACAACAGAATCCCGAACTCGGTCCTTCTGAATTGACTCGTCACGGGATCAAAATGTTCAAGAACGCTCAAGGTAAACCTACTACCAACTCAGATAATGGACCTAAGAGGAAACTCAGTGACGAAAGTACGGAATCGCCTGTTAGCAGTGCTCCTAAACAATCTAAGTTAAGCGCCTTTGCATTTTCGAAGAAAACGTAAATCATGTATTTTATCTTCCATTTGCGATAGGCCTATGTAGATCTCTTAGACCATTTTGGAAGGGTTTAGGTATATATAGGCCTTGAAGATCTCTAAGGTACATAGTATTTTGTCCAGTCCTAGGGTCATTTTAAGAAATTAAGTTTGACTTCTCTTGAAGACTGAAGTTTTTTACTTGGATCTTCAGTCTGTATTGTAATATAATTTAAATAAACTTAAGTATATATTCTTAGTAATATAATAAACTGTTTTCAACAAAATAGCTTAAGTATTTTATTCATTTAATAATTCAACTTCATCGGGCGGTGGGAACAAGCCTTCTGCGATCATTCTCTTCCATTCGCTGCCGATTGGATATGAGAATTTCTCCAATATTCCTGGAAGGAACTGCGTGCTGTATCCAATATTTTGCTGTAATCATACAAAAAAACAAGAATATGAATGGTTATGTCATAAAAATAACCACCCGAGCTTTTACCTATACTGCTTCAGAAATTTGGCATAGACAATAATCGTCATCAATTACTACTGGACGTGTAGGCCTCTCTAAACTTCAATACACAATTTAATAAAGACTTATTTTTCGCCACGATTCTATTTATTGAATATCGAGCTTATTATTTACCTTCATTCATCTGCTTACCTAGCTAGCTACCATACTTAAAAACAATTGTATGTGTACATTTTTATTCGATGTTTGTTCAATGGGTTAACCGGCGAGATGTGACGAAATGGGGAAAATAAATGCAGGAAAGAAAAAATCTTATGTTAATGCGTTAAAAATGGTGTATTCTCAAACATAAAAGATTCGATCGAGGAAAAAAAAATGCCAACCTACTTTCTGTAACTAATTAGAATCTGACCTCAAAGTCACATGACAAATAAATTATTTTTTTATTGGAACATCGTCTGATATAGAGGTCAAACTTATCTGTAAGTATATTTTTGAGATAATTTCGTCATTATGCGATAGCCGGTCGTGTGCATACAATAATAAACAAAAGATACAGTGTTACTATCGGCATGATAACATATTCGTTGTCAACATGTTATGATGAACGGCCATTACGTTATCAAGCTCCCTAAATGTCAATGTAATGTGCTTTTAAGATAACGTGAGGTGCCCGAGAAGTAAGTCACCGGGCGGGTCACAGAAGGCGTATTTAGAATAAGCTATTTTAAGCTTTTGCTATAGTAATTGGACAACCGATGAACATAGGTATGAGCGGAAATAACAATAAGCTGCATAAATCCATTTTACAGTTCCGTACCCAAACTGCTAAGTTCCACTAAGGGGTCCAACAGGATTTTGAAATACTCATGGACCCATTTAGGTAGTGGAACCGACAATGCATGTTTTATCCTTGATTTTTTGGGACGAGTGACCCCACTAACTATATTTCATATTTTAGTGTTCAGTACTTATTTTGTTTTCATGTTATACAGGTGAATTTTTGAAAAGGGCTTGGGTCCAAATCCGAAATAGCTAAAAATGCTCAAAGGAGTCACGAGCCCGATTTTGATAAAACTTATAACCTCATCATTAGATTTTTGAAAAACCAATAATCCTAGCTAGGAATCGAACCCAATGATTTTGAAAAAAAAACACGCCCTTTATTATTACACCATACGATAGTGTCACTGTTAAGGATCAAATTCTGCGAAGAAGATATACGGCAAATTTAAGGAAAGTTTGGAATTTTAATAGAAATCATATTTCATGTACCTAAATTTTGTACCATAATTTGTCTCGTTCGAAATCCCAGCATACATCGTAACTATTCCGTGTTTTAAATCATTCTCAGAATGATTCTTTGGAGAATATTCTAAACGAAATCAATAATATTGAATGCAGTACGATCTTTGAGGTCTCGAATCCAGCTATGTATTGAAAGAAATGGTCTACATTGTCAACGTTAGAAAAATAAATTGTACTTTGTTAAAGATGAGCACTTTCCTTTTGTTTGCCGTATGCCATTACTTCCCAGAATAAGATCCTTAATAGCAATACTATCGTATGGTGTAATAATATAGGATGTGTTTTATTTTTCAAAAACAATAGGTTCGATTTCCAGCTAGGATTATTGGTTTTTCAAAAATCTAATGATGAGATTTTAAGTTTCATCAAAATCGGGCTCGTGACTACTTTGAGCATTTTTCGCTATTCCTTATAGTTTCGGATTTGGCCATCCAATCCCTTTTGAAAAATTCAAAATAAATAAATATTTATTATGAGCATTCATAATATTTATATATTTTTTTATATTAATGATCAGTGATGCCTATGAACGCCTAAAAGTACATTTTTAGAGAAGTGTCATTAAGGTCGAAAATTGCTTGCACCTATTTCTTTGAATGGCAATCTCATCTAGATCACAAAATACTGCAAGTAGTTTTTGAACTTATCAAATTGCTTGCAGTCTTTTGTTTCATCGATCTTCATTTGTTTTGCCGTACTTCATTTGTTTTTTCGATCTTCATTTGTTTTACCGATCTTCGTTTGTTTTCTCGATCTTCATTTGTTTTTTTTGATCTTCATTTGTTTTGTATATGATATAGGTATATTATTGTTGATTGTACAATTTGTACACAGCTATCATAAATATTAAATTTGAAGTGCATTTTATGTCCAGTATCTTTAACAGACAAGGGGGTACCATAAGTATTTAAAAGTTCTTATAGCCCCACCATTATTATGTAGTGGGTCCATGAGTATTTTAAAATCCTGTTGGACACCTTAGTGGAACTTAGCAGTGGAACCAACAGTCCGAAAGTAAGGCTACGTTCACACGGCGCACGTTTTTCTCGTACACGATTTTCCCGTACACGATGCAGTCGTTCACACGGCGACCATTTAACGCGATTTTAACGTTACAATAAAATCGCATGAATGGGCAATTCGTATTCGAGAAACTCGTGCCGACGCATGGCGATCCTAGTGGCAACTCCGCACGGTATTCGGGAAAACCGTGTCTCGTACACACGATTTTCCCGTATCGACTACATGTGAACAGTTTCATATATTGTCTACTGTCACTACAATTGCATCGTGTACGGGTAAATCGTGCACGAGAAAAACGTGCGCCGTGTGAACGTAGCCAAAGGGTAAACACTGAGACGTCGCTATCCTGGTAGGGAAGTAGGTGACTGCTATGGAATAATAGTGGTCTGGATCCAACTCCTTTTATTGGGATCGGTTATTCGTTCGCCTCCCTCTAAGTTTCATGTAGATACTTCTCCCGCAGAGAAGAAAAGGCGAAACAGATGCGTTAGCACGAGTTAATTAAGTTAGGTTAAATATTATGTACTTAAAACATAAGTATGTTTATGAGTTATCTAGTCCCTATGAAACACGCTATCGTTACGTTAATTTGGGCTAAATGGATATAGATAAAGTATTAAGAGCAGTTAGTATATGTACCTGCAACCTTGGCCGGGACCGGGACCTTACTGAATCAAGTTGAAATTCTTCACCTTATTGTAACCGCCATTTAAGAGTATGGGAGAGAGCCATCTATCGAGCTACTTCGAGCAACTCTGATATCAATGAACGATATTGCAACCATTTTTATACATTGATTTGATGTCTCCGACTCAATTTTTAGATAAAGTATTTAAAGCACTTAGTATGCTGACTTTTTCATATTTTTTTTATTATAAAGTGAAAACAGACAACTTGGCCTAGACGGGACCTGAACTTTTATAGGGATGGAACTTGATTAAGTACGGTCCCGTTAGCTCAATTGGTTAGAGCATTGCCCTGGTTTAGGCAAAGGTTGAGGGTTCAAGTCCCGTCTGGGTCAAGTTGTCTTTTCGCACGTTAAATTAAAATACTAAATGTCTATGCCTAAAAACATCATATTTATCTTCTGTTTACGAAATACAAATAGATAACTTCTCTTACCTGCGGCATATACCTCGCATTGACAACAACGCACGGATCAACGAAATGCTCGTGCTGTTGGTCCACGTACTCGACGAGGCGGCCGTGCATGTCGGCGGACACGCTCGCGTAGTCCCAGTACTGCAGGTGTTGTACCATCTCGCACAGACCCACGCCGCCCGCGTGAGGGCACACCTTCACTGGAAACAGGGTTTGTGAGGGTTAGATTAGCGCCAGATCGCTTTACCCAATCTATGAAGGAGATATCTTACAATGGGGTTCTTCAAAAGGGGTCTTAGAAGGTTTTTACAGGGTCGGTAGCGCGAATTTGGCGCTTCTGGTGTTGCAAACGTCCATAGGCACAGGCAACCAGTCCTTCTGGTGAGCCGTATGCTTGTCTGCCACCTTGGTATAAATCAATCAAATTAGCCTATGGCAGTCCACTGCTGGACGCAGGCCTCTCCCAAATTTCGCCACATTTGTGCCACCATCTTCTGGAGAAATCTTACACAAAATAACTATACGGTATGGTACGCCTACGTGCGAAAATCGGCAACCGATGTTTACGCCGAAAGTCGTTGCGATCGAATTTTCGATATTAAGACAGTGGTATCTATAACGTGAGCTCAGCCTTATCTACCTATGCTTGTAAAATGTTGTGACAACTGAAAAACTTTTACAAGCAGTGGAATATTTATTGTAACTATGTAGCTGATATTGTTGCCTTAAATATGCACAGGTATGGACTATTATCAACAATAGAACATAGTTATTTAGTCTACAGGGTGAGCACTGAAACGAAAATTATAGGATCGTCCGAGAGGGTTTCTGTTTTCCCACAGAAACTATTTCGGGCAAAAAGATTGCCATTGACTTTTCCAAACTATTAAACAAAATCACGTGCTGTTAATGAGAATAAAATTTCAACGAGTTGTGACTCGTTGTTGAAATTTTATTCTCTTACTCGAACTATTATTACTATATTTTATTCTCTTTCTTTTACTACTTATTAAATTCTGTTACTCGTTGCGAGTAGAGGAGTAGTTAGTTACGAGGAGGAGGAGTAGCAACGAGCACAAAAAGAAGTGATACAGAAATCAAAAAGTGCGATACCGTTATACCCTTAGTGGAATAGCCTCTATAGTTTAGCAGTTTAGTGATAAATGCAGAGGACAAGGAGTTTAAAATTTGACTTATGTTTCAATGTTACCTCCAAGTTTCTCAGCCATGAGATACACGGAGAGTATTTCGTTGATGCCGCCTATCCGCGCGGAGTCTATCTGGCAGTACTGCATGGCGCCGCTCTGCAGGAACTGCTTGAACATCACGCGGTTGGCGCACATCTCGCCTGTCGCCACGCCGATGTTGTACGGTCTGTGTTTAGATGGATATACTCGTAGTCTCGTATTTAAATTTGTTTTATCATCTATATTACACAGGTACACCCACGTAAAATTACATACATGCATATGGTCACGCCTTTTATCCCCGAAGGGGTAGGCAGAGGCATATTATGTGCTCATTTCACCTTTCGATTTTATCCCACATAATAGGTGGTGAGTCGTATTGCCGTAATGAATTAGACAGGCGCATTTTGTAGCTACCTCTGCTGTTGTAATACTTATTTTTAAGCCGTCCTCCCACTTGGCATAAAATGACTGTTATGTTACTGAGCATGCAACCAGAACCAATAGCTTAGCGTGCCTCCCGAAGAACGGAAACGCTTGCAAATAGAAATATTATAAAGCGGTCTTCCATGACCGTACCAGTCATAGCGTAAGATATAACAGTGATCTTGTAGGTACAAAACACTGGGTTACAAGTGCTTTTTTTAACGTGAGGGAAAATCCATCATGGATGCTATGCCGGACTCCCACCGACTAAAAAACCTCCCGTAACGCCCAACAGCCTAGGGCTGGGAGCCCCGGGTAAGCGCTATGAAGGATATCCCAGGACTCCCAACAGACCTACGGCTACCACTTCGGCCTCGCCTAGGGGGGTGGTTCGGGTGCTATCCCACATCTTTGGGGGGTTTCGGGTGGGATCCCGCTTCTAAGGGGGAGCGTGCGTGAATCCCTCACGTCACGCTGCCGTCATGGGCCTGCTTCTGTAAGGACGGTGAGTGACCCTCTCACCGTCCTCAGGCCCCCGGTCATGGTGGCCGATAGTCCTCGGCGAAGACACGTCGGCGGCGCCCAGGCCGCCGACTGCGGAACTCGGGTGGGAGAGTTGGAGTTACAAGTTATTTTCCGTTAAGAGAACGAAGGTACTCTTAACGGAAAATACTTATAAACACTTACTTTCCTTATATTATTGTCCATATGTCTGTCACGCTTTCACGAATAAACCGCTGAAGCGATTTAGATGAAAGGTATAGAAATAGTTTGAGTCTCAGGAAGGACATAGGTTACTTTTTAACGGACTGCTCAAAAGGAGGGTAATAATTTTACGCGAAAACGATTTCTAGCAGGATGAAGCATCGGGGAACAGCTAGTAACATTATAAAGAGGAAAGATTTGATTGTTCGTTTGTTTACATCGAACAGGCTCCGAAACAGATTTGCAAAATTATTTCACTATTGGGAAGCTACACTATCCCCGAGTGACATAGGTTATATTTTATTCCCGTATTCCCACGGGAACGGGAGCTACACGGGTGAAACCATATGACGTCAGCTAGTAGGTAATAAAGTATTAGATGAGAGAGTCCTCACGCCAGAGCTTTAGAGATGGCAGCGTGTCCGAGGACATCGTCTGGTGACGTGGGCTCCTCAATCCACATCGGTCTTAAAGGAGTCAGCTTCTTCATCCACTCGATAGCTTCGTTGACACTCCACGCCTGGTTCGCGTCCACCATCTGCGAAATGTAATAAATTAAAAGAAAATAACACCAAGTCCACCAGAATAATTACATACATACATATGATCACGCCTTTATCCCCGAAGGGGTAGGCAGAGGCATATTATATGCCCACATTTCACCTTTTTGTATAATTTGTCCCACGTAATAGGTGGTGAGCCGTATTGCCGTGTTTAAATGGACAGGCGCAGGTTGTGACTGCCAGCTGTTGAAATAAAGCCTTCAACTTAGCTTAACGACTTCCATTTTACTGGCAACCATGACCAACGGCTTAACGTGCCTTCCGAAGCACGGAAACGCTCAAATAAATGTCACAAAGTGATCACATGGATGGTCACCCATCCATGGACCGGCCATAGTGAAAGTTGCTTACTGCAGTGATCGTTTACAGAACACTGAGTCCGCGGGGCCACGAGCGCTTCGAGAGAATAATTACTTACATATATTATGTAATCCAACTCATTTTTAGAAGCGCTAGTAAGCCCCGCTGATTCAGTGTTCTGTACACGATCACTGCAGTAAGCAATTTTCACTGTGGTCGGTTTTTGGATGGGTGACCATCCATGTGATCACTTTGTGACATTTATTTGAGCGTTTCCGTGCTTCGGAAGGCACGTTAAGCTGTTGGTCCCGGTTGCCAGTAAAATGGCAGTCGTTAAGCCAAGTTGAATGCCTTTATAGGCGGCTTGAAAAAAATCAACGGCAGGCAGTCACAACCTGCGCCTGTCCATCTCAACACGGCAATACGGCTCACGACCTATTACGTGAAACAAATTCTAAGAAGGTGAAATGTGAGCATGTAATATACCTCTGCCTACCTCTTCGGGGATAAAGGCGTGACCATATGTATGTATGTATCCAAATACGGTGTGTTGTATGTATGTTTTCATATTGAGGTACTAGGATCATTATGAACAGAATAGTGGCCTTTCATGTTGCACCCTGTTGATAACCCAATGGCTTGGCCGTTTACGAAAGTGGAGCATGCCTCATTCTTAACATGAGTGGGTACCTAGCTTAGACCATATATCACGGGACTAGCCTTTTGTGAACCACCGCATACAAAAATATTCTGCTAGTCATAGCGGGTGAAGGGCGAAACACAAACACACATATTTCATTATATATATTAAAAATGTATTAATCGACAAACGCGTAATGGCTGTTGTGTGTTAATTTTTATTGTACAGTCCACTACAATAAAATGTACTAGTTTAATCATATAAAATGAAGTACTGATGTAGTGCTTTTTATAAAGCCAATAGACCAAATGGTCTATTGGCTTGGCAGAAAGGAATGCTTAAGTAAGGCGCATCCTGTGGTTAGATGATCTAAGGTACCTAGGTATATCTATATATATAAAAATCAATGCCACTTTTCGTTGTAATTTTATAACTCAAGAACGGGATCACCCATCCAAACCAAATGTTTAGGCTTTGTTTGGACTATTTAGTAGATGGTTTATGTGAAGTTTGCACAAAATCGATCGAGCGGTTCTTTATTTATCATGCAAACGAAGTTGCGCGGGTCAGCTAGTAAATACTAAAATAGTCTCACCAACACATTGTCAGGCCCGATGCTTTCACGTACGACGCTACACCGTCTGTAGTCATCATCGAAATTCACGCCCACTTTGACTTTGAAATACTTGAAGCCAAGTTTCAGATACTTCTCACACAACGATTTTACCAGTTCATCACTGTAGCCCATCCATCCTGTAAATTGTTTGGTATTTTAAACGAAATTTTCATAACACTGCAGGAGATATTATAACAGTTTTATAGGGCTACATTCAACAACATAAAACGCTAGAATTGAAGCCCTGGTTCGAGGATTCTCACCGACTCAAACCACGCGATCCCTGTCTATCTGTTCGTCTATTATTCTATTTATTGGAGGTTCTGGGTTCGATTCCTGGGTCTGTCAAAATATTTGTGTGATCCACAAATGTTTGTTCCGGAGTTTGGGTGTTTTCTATGTATTTACAAATATCAGTATTCTCGATCCCATGGCAGCTTTTATTAGCTTAATTTGGGCTAGATGATGTTGTGTGATTTGTCCACAAATATTTATTTATTTATGGCCGGAGACCCCTGGTAACTTCCCACGATAGTCGGCAGACTTTAGTTACCACTGCAGCTTCACGTAAGGGTTTGATTGGACTCGAACCTACAAAACCAGACTACATTGCCTGTCTCTCCTGTCTCCTGTCTCTCCTATGCCTATCCGTCTTTGGCTGGAGATCCCTCGGAAGGATTATCCAGGTTCCCCGGCAGACTTTGGCTACCACTGCGGGCTCACCTAATTGTTCGGGTTCTTTCCCGCGTCTTTGGTACCCTTTTTTAGGACGGATCAGCTTTGATGAGGGTATTGTCAGTTTTTCATAAGATTTTGAAGTGCATGACTGACCTACTTGCCCTGGGACATCCTTCCGAGGGCTTACCCAGGACTCCCGGCCGTAGACCATTGTAGGGCATCGTATGGTTTTAGTCGGTAGGAGTCCGGCATAGCATCCATGTAGGATTTCCACACGTAAAATAAAAAATGACTGACCTACTTGTGTGGTGTAAGCCGGGTACCCATTCTCCTCCAGATATTTAACTCTCTCGGCCTTTCCGGTTTGTTTCTCCGTCAGCATTTGGATAGCTTCTTCTTTAGTGATGACGTCTGTTATGTACCGGAAATCTATGGTTGAGACCAAATCCTGAAATTGAGTTTAGGATACAATTATTATTAGGGTTCCGTACCCGAAAGATAAAAACGACACCCTATCACTGAGACTTCGCTGTCATTTTGCCTCTATGTTATGAGGTAGTATCCCAGTAATAAACCTAAACTGTGGCATAATTTCTAAAAAATATTGTAAATATCTACTAAATAAATATTAATGCAAAATAAAATATTATTGGTTGAATGGGTATACTGGAATTCGTAGAAGATAGATATGTCGGAGAAGAAGCCGTGGGCACAGTTAGTTATTGTTTTTATACCAACTATGATAGTTGCGGTATCCAAGAAGAATGCGTGTATGCGTGCCATGTTGCAGTCACAGCGACAGCGGAGACCTCGCCGACGATAAAGTTCAATAGGTGGTACTACGGTAGGTACTACCTGGGTACCGTAGGCTATGCGGTCCCTAGATGATAACATTAACATTTCAATCATAACAATTTCCCTATCATGCCATGACAGCGAGTAGTTGACATGAGAATCACTTCAATCAACCGAACTACCTATATTGTAAACGATCATGCGTGCATGAAAACATGTAAATGCATTACGTGCTGCGAAATAACGCAGATTTGTCTAGGGTTACATTATTACGTCTAGAATTACAAGGTAGGTTTCGTCCAGCTGTGAGCACGTACCTCAGGCTTCATGTCCACAAGGAGTTTCCACAGTGGTTTGTTCTCGAGCCGCGCCCAAAGATCCCACAGCGAGTTCAGAATGGCTGCAGCTGCCAGATGCGCTACACCTTTTTCAGGTCCAATCTGAACCAAATAACGTTATCATTTTACACAAAGCTGCGTCAGCAAGCAGTGGTTCGTTTAGCCTCAAAGTCGAAGAAAAGTTTATAAATAGAAACGTGAGAATTTGAGAACTGCGAAGGTGAATATTTTTTTGTTCGTTTTACTTTCAAGCATTTAATCAGTAGGTAAGTACCCTGGAGAAGGTTTAATTTATAAGTTACTTTACTACAAAGAGTACCTTCGGTAGAATTTCAAGCCTACACATGCCTAGAGTACCTACCTATTCACAGAAGATCTATGAGAATTAAATTTTACAAATTGGATAAAAAGGATGACGTTGTGTACTTAGTTACTTTATTGCACACGTTTGAATACGTAAGGAGCAGTAGATAGTGGGTAGGTAGTAAGTAGTTAAAATATTTTAAAGTACAATACGTAGTAACTATTTAGTAATCTGTGGTACAACTCACCCATCTCATCTGCGAGTCATTCGTGAGAACTCTCCAGAAGCCTGCAAAATCTGAGAATATATCTCGAGCGTTTTTTCCAATGATGAACTTTTTCATTGCCCTGATGGTGAGTACCACGATCTCCGTGCCCCGGCCACAGGTAAACGTGAGGCCGAATCCTTGGGCACCATTTTGTGTAGTTATCGTCACATACGCGCATGAGTAGTCCGGGTCCACGTGCTGGAATAGATGTAGGACATACCTACTTTAGCAGCTGCAAGTTCAGAACATAAATTAGGTAAGTACCTAGGTTAGTTCTTGAAAAGACCCGACAGATATAGAAATAGCAGACCGATGCGTAGATAAAATAGATACGTAAATAGCGGAACCATTTTGATATTATGCCTTTCTAAGAAACACCTTAATAAAATCTGCGTATCCAAAAAAAACGCACTCTTAAGTAGGTCCACTCCGAACTACATTATGCAGTTGGTCACATACGGTTGCCAATCTTATAACACATCTCTTTTAGCATTGGGGATTGAAAATTCTAGAAGGCATCGTCATGGAGAATGAGAGAGGTCTTTGAAGGAGTCCCGCTAATGCAATTAAACTTATTAGGCACTAGCTGGTAGATAGGTACATCTATCTATACCTACAAATGGAAGAGGAACTCGCGCTCTACACCAGTAACTATTACCTACAAAACGTTTCGTTTAAACTCCAGAAAAACGTTAGAGTCAGTATCAGATTATTTTCAGTAGGTAGTTCCGTGTTCCGTGGCAGAACTAGTGAGACTTTTTTCACAATAATAGTAACAAAGCATAAGTTGAGGTTTAGATGTAGGTGCCTAGTTTCATATGGCGAAAACTAGCTTCTGGCGTTTCTTGAGTAACATTTAGTAGGTTAGGCAGTGGCGTAACCATACCATCCGGGGCCCGTGGCAAATTCGTTGGGATTGGGCCCCCTAAAAAACCCTCAACCATAAATTAAGGTTTAGATGTACCTACCTAGTTTCTTAAGGCGAAAACTAGCTTCAGGCGTTTCTTGAGTATCATGTAGTAATAGGGTTAACAGTTAGGTGAGTTTACACTACACGGCCCTTTAGGGGTGGCGGTAAGAAAGTCCGAAATTCTTCAGATCTACGGGCCCTGTCCAGGCCCCTGTAGGGCGTCTGTGTGGTTTGATTGAGAGGTCAGTCGCCCCCGAAAAATTCAAAACACAGCTGCTCCAAATCGTCGATAAAAGCAATACCCAGGCTCAAAACCCAGTTATCCGTTAGGGCAGGGGTTCCCAACCTGTGCGCCGCGGCGCCCCGGGGCGCCGCAGGAAGTCCAGAGGGGCGCCGCGGCGCTCCACGCGGCGCCCCTATGTATGTAAAAAAGTTAGTAAAAAATATCCTAAACGGCCTCTCCCAACTAACGCCACACGGTCGCCAAGAGAGAGGAGTGCCAAGAGAGATATCCTGCCGTCTGGTTCGGGAGCGCCGTATGGCAGCCTTCGTGCGCGCCCCCGACTAACACTAGTCGGGGGCGCGCACTAAGGCGAAGTGGGCGTAGGTCGAGGGATCCTGTTCACCAATGATCATTTGGCGGAAGGCACCTCTCCGTGCTCCGGAGGTGCCTTCAGTGCCTCTCTGCTTCCAGAAAGGCGCTCAAGAGCGGTGCGATGCGGGCTTGGGTTTTCGCCAGCTCCTTAGGGAGCTCAGGGGGAGCCGCCCATCTTGCGCCCCCGAGGAGAGTCCTGGACGTGCGGGGCGACCACGGGCGGGTCAGCGACATGAATATTCTTTGGATATCCTTCGGCCCGGCTATAGGGTGAGAAGGAACACAGCGTAATTTTGTGGGTAGGACGGTCCCTTTCCGGGACCGGGAGCCCCACACACCGTCCCATCTATTCCCGCGGCTGGGTTGACGGTGCCCAACCACATCCACGCGTCACCAAAAAAAGAAAACGCCACACGGTCCAGGTCGTCGGTTTAACTGGCGGGTGGACGTCCTACTCGTCGTTTACCAAGTTGCGGTCTCCACTTCAAAACTCGTTTGTAAAAAAGGGTCTTCGTTGTGAGAGGTGGTAATATAGGCGGCCACATGGTCGTAGACAGCTTTCTTGGCTCAGTGGTCCGAGCTGCTCAACGGTCCTAGGTCCATCAGGAAATCATAGAGACTTAAAAAGTGCGACTTAAGCAACCAAGGTGGGATAACGCCACAAACAGGGCGATCAGACCGATCATAAACGAGTGGCTGTAGTGTAGAGGAACCATTTCTCCTATTGGTTGATACAGATAACTACCGGGCACGGGTGTATCGGTAAGTAACTGTGGCGAATGCACCGGGAAAACACGACCGAGTGCCAGCACTGCGAGGAACGCAGCGAGGACACTGCACTCCATACATTGGTGGAGTGCGCAACACGTGGGCAACAGCGCTAGGTCCCAGTAGCAGGTCTAGGTGTGGACAATATCTCGCTGGAGACCACGGTGCGAGCCATGATCTCCAGTGAGAGGTAGTGAGACGCCGCCGCGTTTCTCTGCGAGCACTAATGCTCATGCTCGCCCAAGATAATCGGCTTCCATGTCGCGGGTCTAAGGACAGGGCGGGGGCTGCTCACCGTCCTTAGAGAAGCAGGGCCAGGACGACAGCTTGACGTGAAAGTTTCTCGCACGCCCCACGACCCAAGAAGCGAAGTAACACCCGAACAACCCCAAAAGACGCCGTAAGAACCCGATCCCCAAAGTGGGCACCGTGTGGTTTTAGTCAGTAGGAGTACGGCATAGCAACCATGAGGGATTTCCGGTTTGGGCCACATGATGAGTTTGCCGAGACATGTCACAGGATAGTGACGTGTGCGGAGGATACCATTGAATAGCTGCGTCAATGAGGCACTTGCCAGCGGAGAAACGACGAGGGGGGGGGGGGGAGAGATTTCCCGTGGCATGTGAGGGCGCCGTGACAATGTTCAAACCTTATAGGGGCGCCGTGACCTGAAAAAGGTTGGGAAACCCTGCGTTAGGGTTTGTAAACGGAAACGACTAGTTATTTTTCCGGAGCAACTATTGTCTCAATTTTAACGATAGGTAATCAGAGCAATAACCCCTTGACCTGGTCACACCATATAAAAATACTGCTCGTTCGCTCTAACTTTGCCGCTCGGCTCCATACTAGGATCAAGTATACCCTGGATTAGCTAAGCGCGTACACCCGAAAGGGACAAACACATAGTACTTGTGAAACCAGTGTTGTTAGTCCCTACCAAATTTTACCCCACGACTTTTTTAAATCCGTTAGGTATAATGAATTAATGTTTTCTGGCATTACATCCTTTAAAAAACTCAAATACATAACAATTTAGGCATAAAGAATACTCATAACTGTAATTATGTTATTTTTTTTTAATTAACATTATTATACAAACACGAAAGGTGGCATCAGTAAATTTTTTGATGATTATCAGCGTACTTACATTGCCCTAAAAGAGGGACGAGGTTTTACAGTGTCCTACGCGTAGGATATAGATAGGATATGATATAGACAGCGTTAGCGGTCGAGGTCCCCCGACCTTATGCCCACGGTCAAAAAACAATCGGCAGCGCGCAGGGACTCCTTACCGCGGTGCACCCGAACTGCACGGCGGAGTGGGAGTATTTCCATTGCTCCCGCTCCCCCGCGCAGTGCACCTCCCGCCACCACCTCGTCAACTGACGAGGCGACAGCGGCCCAACACTGTTGCCGCCAGCCGCGTCGTTATTCAGGCAGGGCGGGAGCATCTACCCAAACTCCCGCCCCCGCAATGGCGGCAAACTGCCGTTTGCCACCATCGCCCCGCTAGCAAAAGTGGCGAAACGACGGCGACCCAGCATCGCTGCTGCCGGCCGTGCCGTTACTGACGGCCCACGGGTGGGTTGCTCCCATCTGGGCCGGAATTAGCCAGAGTAGCACAACTCCCCCACAGAGGAAGGGGAGTGGTCGCTACCCTGTTGCCCAGGATGCACCACTAGGAGAATGGATCGCATTGGGGTCCTGAAGATGTTTGTAGGACCCCGCATCCCGATGGCATTGGCATTATACCCTGACCTTGACCTAAATATTTTATATGATGTGGGCTTAAAATAAAAAAAAAGTTGGGGACTCCTGGTCACCAAGGAGCTGCATAGAATTTATTCAGCGTGTTTGAATAAAAAAAAAACAAGTTGTTCAAAATTCAAATTTTCGAAGATTTTATTGTCCTTTCAATAAAATTAATTTAGTGTATGTCAACTCTATTAGAAAAAGATTTTGAGGCATAATGAATACGTACATTCAAATAATTTTTGCATATAGCTTTAATTAAAACAAAAGAGAGTAATGGTTTTCAGCAATAGGTCGATGGACTAATAAAATGCAAATTTAACGCAAATTTGCGCATTTGAAATTTTAAAAACTTCGTATCGCCTGAATTCATGGAGATAATAAATCTGCTGTCTCTTGATTAATTAGCCGTTTTTCTTGCAATTTTTCTACAACTTTTCACATAAGACGCTGATTTTCCGAACGTAATATCGCCAACATCTTTTTTCGTGTCTGGGCTAAAAGCGTCTGCCGATTTAATTGCTTGAATAGTTTTCGTTTCCGTGGTGTTATCTCAACCTCCGTGGACTTTTCAATCAATGTTGAGTGTTCAACCTAAAATTAATTAAAAAAGGGGATTTTAATAATAATAATAATTTAAATTGCAACTAATATTAATAAACATTTACTCGATTAATTGAAACTATAGATATTACAATTATAAACATATTGAAAGAGAATTTTATGTTTACCCTTACCGAATTCGTTTTGTAATGCACTAGCTATTGCCCGCATATATACATTATATTATTCGAACTCTACATGATTATTCACTCGCCTCTCTAGAATGACCTCTAAACTCTTCGTCACTCGCCTTTATATACGACCCTACTCAACTATATCCTTTCCCAATCTATCTATGTACCCAATTTCATCAGGATATCTTAAAAAATCATAACCTATTTCCCCCCTCCTTCTACCCTTTTTTCGCAATAAATGCCATGTCAGTTTCCATCTCTGTATCAAATTGTATCAGATTATCTTCCGAAATGACAAACTTTCATAGTAACTTTCATCTCCTAGTCCTATAACCCCCCCCCCCCCCCCACCTCTATCCCCTTTTCGCGATAAAAGGTAGCCTATGTCCATTCCCAAGCTCTAATCCAGCTCTGTGCCAAATTTCATCAAGATCGGTTCAGTGGTTTAGGCGTGACAGACAGACAAAGTAACTTTCGGAATTATAATATTAGTATGGATCACCTGCGTAGCGCGATTTCGCGATGGAGGTGCACGATATGCTTTTCCCATTACAAAGTAGGTATGTATTTTAAAAAAAAACAAGAGTAACTAACCTCTTTTACAACATGAAGTGTAGGGATCGAGAACGCTTTTAGGTATGTCATATTGCCGGCAGTTTTCCTAAAACAACTTTGTTCAAAATGTCTCGAGCATATTCGAGTGTATTTGGTCGGTTGCCAGTTTAGTCTTCCTGTGGCACGAATCTGAAACAACAGTTTCATTAATATGAAGTTTAAGAATTAATAAAAAATACCCCTCATTATGGGTAATTTACCAGTACCTCAACTGGTATCCCTAAAAAATCTATAACCTGGACAAATTAAAAAGTAGATAAAAATGGCGGACAAGTCTGGCTTTTGTTTCGAGTTCGATAATTTTAACTTACAACTTTATTTGGTTGGTTAACACACCTGTTATGGTGATAATAAATCAATATTTTGAGCCATTATTTCTACTTTAAAGAACTTGTTAATGTGCTACGGCTCTTAATCTGTTATTATCTTTACAAAACAAGGGATATTTTATCTAAAAATCGTACTTACGTATGATAGGTTATGTTTTGTGATTTCCGCTCACTACGGCTTTTGCAGCCTAAAATATAACATATCACCATGTTCAATAGATGAGTTTTAAGCAAAAATTATCTGCCTTCTTAGTTACACCACTTAAATTACTGTCAATTACAAAAAAACCTCACAACAATAAATGATCACAAAGACTTGTTGGTCACAACCTCAACTTGTGACCAACAAAAAAAACAGAAACTCTGACAAGGACGGAGAATACAGTTTTTGTCCTTTTCAATCCTTACAGTTTTTGTATGTTGTGTCTCGTTCATACGCGGTATTATTATTTGCGTAGCTAATCCAGGGTATACTTGATCCTAGGCTCCATACTAAAGTCGAATTTTTAATTAGACGAAGTAAATTGACAGCGACTAATGTCACTTCTTCATACAATGTTGCTTATTTTCTATGACGAAGTGACAATAGCTATTGTGAATTTACTTCGTCTAATTAAAAATTCGGGTATACGCCTGTACGCCAGCGGCAAACTTAGAGCGAACGGGTAGTACCTACTTCTGTAGGTAGTTACAATTATAAGGGTATCTAACGTTAAATTTAGGAACATTCCCACCACAAACAACCCAGGTTTCTCTATAGACATCAAACTGAAGAAGCTAGTTAGAATAGTTCAGCGGTCGTAGAGAGCATCCCCGGGAACACGAGGTTAGGTACTTGCTACCACTATGGCCATTGGTGTGTGGGGGCCCCGATCTTCTGTCCTCTGTCACGCTTTTCAAGGGCACGTTTGCCGTAGTCGCTCTCGCTTCGCCTCCATCACCTCCCTAGCAAATTGGTGATGGCAGCCGACAGTTCCACTGTGCTACCATGCTACCATAGGGCTGCCCCCCCCCCCCCCCCTACGGTACTTGGCGTAAGTGGCAATGTCTCTTTTGTTTCCAGGGCGCAATAGGTACCTACGTGGAGCTTCTCAACCCACTATGGGTAGGTACTTTTTCACCTGGTGTTTACCGGTGTTGTTAGGAGTAGATTATTTAATTAGGTTCCTACCTAGCTGGTAGTCCACTTTTAACATGCCAATGTTAACTATGGCATAACCATTGTTAACATTTGACATGTTAAAAGTCTTATGTCTTGTGAGTAGGTTAAATAATCTATACTTAATAGGTAATAAGTAGAGATTATTTTGAAAAGCAATTAGTAGGTAACTAGGCCTATGCATATAACTCAATCACAAATTAAATATATAAAAAAAATCGGTTTCGAGCAGGATTCGAACCTGCGCCTTCTGGATTGCCGGACCCAGACGCCGTAACCGTTGTACCACCGACACCGACACTACTCTTAACCGACCAATTCTTTTACCTTCATTAAGTCTTGGGACGACGTGGGCACCATCTACCGGCAACTTAAGTTGCATGGCACGAATGTATTTAATTTTGGTCTTGTGAGTAATTAATTAAATTACATAATTAAATTGAATAGGTAGGGGAACATGGGCATCAGTGGATCACGGGGAACAGTGGATCATTTGTCATAACTTTGTGCCTAACTATGGCACCCACACATATACACTTCGGGTCAGCGCACATCCTCCTACACCCCGCACTACCAGACTAGTCACCGCCACAGAGTCACAACGGAAGGCCGCGCGACAGCGCATCTGTCCGTAGGCACGTACGAAAAAAAAAATTTACGTAGTATTGGAAATAGTTTTGCTACCAGGTTTTTTAGATATTTCAATGTCTTTGTATATTTTAGTCTGTTATTGGTAAATGGGTTACAGTGAATCATACTCAGATGGGGTTCATCGGATCGTGATCCACTGTTACCCGAAGGGATTCGAATTTTATATGATCCTTTTTTACGAGTCAATATGCCCCGTAATAGTCAAAAAATACATACAGACGAATTGAGAACCTCCTCCTTTTTTGAAGTCGGTTAAAAAGAAGACACAGCAAGGCGGTCCCAGCTCCACCAGGAAACCGTGGAGACCTGGAAGGTGCGACTTGAGCAACCAACGGGAGAATTCGCCACGATCGCGGCGGTCAGACCGGTCATGGACGAGTGACTAGAGAGGAGCCACGATTCTCTCTCCTACTGGTTGTCACAGATGCCTCCTGGGCACGGGAGCTTCGGTAAGTATCTGTGGCGAATACACCGGGAAACCTCGGCCAAGTGCCAGCACTGCGGAGAGCGCAGCGAGGACAACAGCGCCAGGTCCTCGTGGCAGGACATTCTCTCGCTGGAGACCATGGTGCGAGCCATGATGCCCCCCTAAGAAGTGGGATAGCACCTGAACCCCCTCCCCCCACCTCTAGGTGAGGCTGCAGTGGTAGTCGTAATAGGTCTGTTGGGTGACCTGGGGTATCCTTCCGAGGGCTTACCCGGGGGGGGGGGGGGGGCTCCCAACCGTGTTACGTGGGATACGTGTGTTTTTTAGTCCGTAGGAGGCCGGCATAGCATCCATGGGGCCCTACATGACCACCACTACGGCCTCTGTATATAAGAACGGTGGGCAGCCCCCTCACCGTCCTCAGGCCCTCGGTCATGGAGGCCGACAGTCTGGGGCGAAGACACGTCGGCGGCGCCCTAGCCGCCGACTGCGGAACTTAGGTGGGTGAGTTCTCTTCTACTCCCTACCCGCTGCCTCTTTTACAAGCATCACCGGCTCGCAAAAAAGAGACAGCTCAGTCCCACTTACCTACTCCCGCTGGAGATCATTGCTCGCACCATAGTATCCAGCGAAAGAGTGTCCACGTCCAGACCTGCCACGAGGACTTGGCGCTGTTACTGAACCACAGTACTTATCGAAGCTCCCGTGTCCGGTAAATATCTGTGACAACCGGTAGAAGAAAGCACCATATCTTCTCTCAGCCAGTCTCAGTCCATGATAGGTCTGACCGCCGCAATCGTGGCAAATCCCCCTTTGGTTGCTCAAGTCACACCTTCCAGATCTCCACGGTTTCCTGGTGGAGTTGGGACCGCCGAGATTCGATTTCGCGAGGCGCAGGCCTGTGGCCCCACTCCAGCGCCTCCTTGCGCAGTTGCGCCATTCAAATAGTGACGCAAGGGGTCTCGCTTCCAGGTCCCATGGAAGGGTCCTGGCTAGGTGTCATGCCGCCTCACCTAAGATCGTGCGATATCCCCTTATCATCCTGAAGGGCATCGCCCTCTGCGGTCTAAGTAATCTACCCGCATTGCTGGCCGTCAGGTTCTTCACCATTGCGAGGGCCCCGTACAGGGCCATGCTCCGCGTCCAAACCTGCCACGAGGACCTGGCGCCGTTACCGAACCACAGTACTTATCGAAGTTCCCATGCCCGGTAATTATCTGTGACAACCGGTAGAAGAAAGCACCATGTCTCCTCTCCAGCCACTAGTACATGACAGGTCTGACCGCCGCAATTGTGGCGAATCCCCCCATTGGTTGCTCAAGTCACACCTTCCACGTTTCCTCGTTTACCTGGTGGAGCTGGGACCACCGAGCTTTGATTTCGCGAGACGCAGGCCCGTGGCCCCGTTCCAGCGCCTCATTGCGCGGTTGCGCCATTCAAATAGTGGCGCAAGGGCTCTCGCTTCCAGGTCCCATGGAATGGTCCCGGGTAGGAGACATGCCGCCTCACCTGAGATCGTGCGGTATCTCCTTATCACCCTTAAGGCCATCGCCCTCTGCGGGCTAAGTAATAATAATAATAATATAATAAATAGTTTATTTGTCTCAAAGATTGTGGTTTACATTACATGATCTTACAATAATGCCTATAATAGTGAGACATATTGGTACTGGTTACTGGTTCCCAAACTAGGCTAAAACCTGTATTTTGGGAGACAGTGCTCAAACGGTATCATTTGTATACTTTAAGTAATTATACATGGTGAATCGTGAGTTACGGTTTGCAAACCATTTTTCTTATTAAAAATATTTAAGTTGTGTGCGCGTGTGTGTGTCTGTGTGTGTGTGTGTGTTGTATGTATGTGTGTGTGTGTGTGTGTGTGTGTGTGTGTGTGTGTGTGTGTGTCGTATCATTACTTATTCGATGAATTTAAGTAAATTTTCAGTACCCTCATAATCCTGCTGGAGCAGCCAAGCAGTTACTTTTCTTTTTACCTCATTTTTGTTCATTTTTACGATTTTAAGTTTAGTGTGTTATAGATTTTACAACCTAAGCTCTGACACTGTTTCTTGGCAAAAGCTGTTCTGCACCGCACTATGGGAAAGGCGAGTTAACTACTGCGTTTATTAGGGTTTGGAGAAGGTACGCCTTGATGCATTCTAAGCAGCGATCGGAGGACAAAGAGCTGACGCACCGTCAGTAGCTTATTTTCCTCGTAAAGCTGAGTAGTGGGATATCTTATAGGGCGCTTGCCCATAACCTTTAATACAGCCCTTTGTGCTCTTTCCACTTCGAGCATCTGTGATTTAGCGCACCCTCCCCACACCGGTATGCAGTACTGAATAATTGATTGGTATAGTGCCAAATATACCATTTTTACTTGCATCTGTGTAGTCGCTTTAGTTAGGGATTTGAAAACATGTATAAGCTTCCTGGTTCTACTTTTTACCGCCGACGTCTGAACATCCCACTTAAGCTTACTATCGATATGGACTCCTAGATACTTTGTGCTGGTAACTCTAGTTATTTCTTTACAGTTGCAGTCAGTTCTTGAGGTGCATGTGTGGGCTTTTATAGAGAAATCCTGACTAGGGGTATTGATTTTAGATAGCGAAAAGGGAATGTATGACGTCTTGCTAAGGTTAAGCGTGAGTAGGTTGTTACGGAGCCAGGTCATGATTTGTTTAAGGGAGTATTCGGCTCTCTCCCTCACCACTGACCAGTTAGGACCTTTTACTACAATCGCAGTGTCGTCAGCGTAAACAAAGATGTTAGTGTGTGGTAGAGATAGATTGCAGAGGTCGTTTACGTATAGTTGGAAGAGTGTCGGGCCTAGAATACTCCCTTGTGGGACGCCGTAAGAAACATCTTCCTCATCACTTATATTTTCACCTATTTTAACCATTTGCCTCCTATTTGTAAGGTAATCTTTAAAAAGGTTGTGTGTGGTACTTCGTATGCCAAGCTTCTCCATTTTATCTAACAAGATTGGAACCTAGCCGCATTGCTGGCCGTCAGGGTCTTTACCAATGCGGGGGCCCCGTGTAGGGCCATGCTCCGCACGATCCCGAGGTACTGTCTTCTGTAGGGAGCGTTGGGTGGGTCCCCTGATGTCGGGCATCAGTCGCGAGAGTGCGGCTGATGCCCCCCTCAGTTTTGGGATCGAACTTCGGAAGAGGTGTCCGAAGTTCCACCGGCTGTCCATACTACCCCTTATGATCCACTGTAACTCAAACCCCGATTCAAGGTAACCCATACATGTGCCACAGTGGATCAATTCCCTCTCGAAGGAAAAACCGTTTTCTGACATATATTAATTTATTAATGAGGTATTTAAAAAGGGAAACTTAAAATTTAATTATGCTTTTACGTATTACATGCAAAACTTCTGTTATTGAAGCAAAAATTTACGTCAAAAACAGCTTCAAAAAAAAAGTGATCCACTGATGCCCATGTTCCCCTACATAATTAGTTACTTATGCTAAGATATCGTAGACATTGAAAACAAGTAAATATAACGTATTGTAACTATACGAAAATAAGACAAGTATTGTAGGTAAACAGATAACATACAAGTAAAACGATACTATGTTATCTGTTTACGAAAATAAATGGCCGGACTCGTTTTGTAAGTAAGTAGGTGGAACATTCTATTGGAACAGAATCTGATTAGCTTATTTAAATTAACAATAAAAGGTTTCTAACTAGTTTATATCTGACTCACCAAAGCATCTGAACCATGTGCACCCAATGACGTGGGAAATCTGACATCTTTCACGTCAATTTGTACGATTTCAAGACCGGTACGGCTGGCCGCCATGTTAATATGTACAATCGTCGTCACTGTTGATTTCACACTGAGAAAACATTTATAAATAGTAACCTGTATATCAACTACAATACCATTGTGTGCTCGCGGCGACCCGTTGCATTACCTTACCCTGGTTCGGCTTTGTATTCGGTGCTGGTGCACATAAAGCTAAAATTCCTTTGTTCACTAAATCCATTTATTGTTCTGTATCTGCAGGTGTACTACTAATATTTTAAGAGGAAAAATTGGCTATAGTATGTAAATTCCCTTAAAATAAGTACGCCAAATTAGATTAAAGTCACTTAAAGTAGTTACCAGTTCTTAAAATACCTTCTTATACAATTTCACTTATCAGCTTTTCTTTGCCATTTGCTCATTTAGTTATTATCTAAACAGTGATAAAAGCTTTTAGGCACTTACCTATAAAATAATGTACGCGACAGCTACATACTGGATTTCTACCGTGAACTGGCCCTTATTACAACATCAGATAACGAGCAGGGCCGGATTAATTCCATCAGGGCAGGGGCCCTGATAGGGTTAATTCGAGGGCCCCCAGAATCTGACTAGGCAATGCGATTCTCGGGTCCCCTTCCTTTACCCTTTTCATACTTTTTAGGGTTCTGTACCCGAAGGTCAAAAACGATCTATATCTGTCTGTGGCATCGTCGCGGCCCAATGGATGTACCGATTTTGATTCGGTTTTTTTATTCGAAAGCCAATGTGTCGGGAATGGTTCTCAATCAATCAATCACAATGTTAGCTTTAAATTTTGAAGATCATTAGCTCAACTCCTGAGTGACGAAGGGAGTTTATTAAAATTAACAGGTTTTATTCATCGGTTATTCGGAAATGTTAAATACTGGTACTTGGCTGGGACTATTCCTGTTGTCCCCATTCTACGGGGACAGAGAAACTTGATAAAAATAATTAAAATTCATTCCTGTTGTCCCCATTGGCGGCCTCCCGGTCAAGAGTAAAAGAGGATTCAATTAGGTTAGGTTAGTTAGAACTGTGACCCCCTGTGCACGAGCCGAGCGAGCATGCCGCGGTAGCCGCCAGCGAGTGCTTTGTGATACCAGTTGAAAGCGGGTTTTAATGATTCGGAGTTATATTATGGTTCTGTTTCTTGAAATTCGGCATTCTGATTGTATCTCAAAGCACTCGCTGGCGGCTACCGCGGCATGCTCGCTCGGCTCGTGCACAGGGGGTCACAGTTCTAGACAGAATTCAAAATTACAGCATATTTATACCATGTTGCGACTTATTAGAACAATCTTGGGATCGAGGTTTTTTTTAATTTATAAATTAACGCTTGTTTTCCAGTTACTTTGACGAGGTTCCGGATTCTACTCGTGGCACGCGGATTATACAGATTTCTAGGTAGGTACTGGATTCAGGAAAAGAATTAGTTTTCATTAAAACAAAATATCATTAAAAATATTACTTTTATTTTTGCGCTCAAATTTTCTTTATAAGAATATTTATATACGAACATTGTATAGATAGGTAACAAATATATAAGAATCTGTAAAAAATAATGAAGGTATAATTAATTTTGACTAGAGCATTTATATAAATTACGTAGATAGCTATCGATATTTTTCTTCAATTTATTACGTTTTATACATTTCATTTAAAGATATACATTTCATTTAAATATAAGGCACAGAAGTAGGGGAACATGGGCATCAGTGGATCACTTTTTTTTTGAAGCTGTTTTTGACGTAAATTTTTGCTTCAATGACAGAAGTTTTGCATGTAATACGTAAAAGCATAATTAAATTTTAAGTTTCTCTTTTTAAATACCTCATTAATAAATTAATATATGTCAGAAAACGGTTTTTTCTTCGAGAGGGAATTGATCCACTGTGGCCCATGTTTGGGTTACCTTGAATCGGGGTTTGAGTTACAGTGGATCATAAGGGGTAGTATGGATAGCCGGTGGAACTTCGAATACCTCTTCCGAAGTTTGATCCCAAAACTGAGGGGGGCATCAGCCGCACTCTCGCGACTGATGCCCGACATCAGGGGACCCACCCAACGCTCCCTACAGAAGACAGTACCTCGGGATCGTGCGGAGCATGGCCCTATACGGGGCCCCCGCATTGGTAAAGACCCTGACGGCCAGCAATGCGGCTAGATTACTTAGCCCGCAGAGGGCGATGGCCTTAAGGGTGATAAGGAGATACCGCACGATCTCAGGTGAGGCGGCATGTCTCCTACCCGGGACCATTCCATGGGACCTGGAAGCGAGAGCCCTTGCGCCACTATTTGAATGGCGCAACCGCGCAATGAGGCGCTGGAGCGGGGCCACGGGCCTGCGTCTCGCGAAATCAAAGCTCGGTGGTCCCAGCTCCACCAGGAAAACGAGGAAACGTGGAAGGTGTGACTTGAGCAACCAATGGGGGGATTCGCCACAATTGCGGCGATCAGACCTGTCATGTACTAGTGGCTGGAGAGGAGACATGGTGCTTTCTTCTACCGGTTGTCACAGATACTTACCGGGCATGGGAACTTCGATAAGTACTGTGGTTCGGTAACAGCGCCAGGTCCTCGTGGCAGGTTTGGACGCGGAGCATGGCCCTGTACGGGGCCCTCGCATTGGTGAAGACCCTGACGGCCAGCAATGCGGCTAGATTACTTAGACCGCAGGGGGCGATGGCCTTAAGGGTGATAAGGAGATACCGCACGATCTCAGGTGAGGCGGCATGTCTCCTACCCGGGACCATTCCATGGGACCTGGAAGCGAGAGCCCTTGCGCCACTATTTGAATGGCGCAACCGCGCAATGAGGCGCTGGAGCGGGGCCACGGGCCTGCGTCTCGCGAAATCAAAGCTAGGTGGTCCCAGCTCCACCAGGAAAACGAGGAAACGTGGAAGGTGTGACTTGAGCAACCAATGGGGGGATTCGCCACAATTGCGGCGGTCAGACCTGTCATGGACTATTGGCTGAGAGGAGCTATGGTGCTTTCTTCTACCGGTTGTCACAGATACTTACCGGGCACGGGAGCTTCGATAAGTACTGTGGTTCAGTAACAGCGCCAGGTCGCCAGGTGGCAGGTCTGGACGTGGACACTCTTTTGCTGGAGACTATGGTGCGAGCAATGATCTCCAGCGGGAGTAGTTAAGTGGGACTGAGCTGCCTCTTTTTTGCGAGCCGGTGATGCTTGTGAAAGAGGCAGCGGGTAGGGAGCAGAAGAGAACTCTCCCACCTAAGTTCCGCAGTCGGCGGCTAGGGCGCCGCCGACGTGTCCTCGCCCCAGACTGTCGGCCTCCATGACCGAGGGCCTGAGGACGGTGAGGGGGCTGCCCACCGTTCTTATATACAGAGGCCGTAGTGGTGGTCATGTAGGACCACATGGATGCTATGCCGGCCTCCTACGGACTAATGAACACACGTATCCCACGTAACACGGTTGGGAGCCCCCCCCCGGGTAAGCCTTCGGAAGGATAACCCAGGACACCCAACAGACCTATTACGACTACCACTGCAGCCTCAGCTAGAGGTGGGGGGGGCATCATGGCTCGCACCGTGGTCTCCAGCGAGAGAATGTCCTGTCACGAGGACCGGGCGCTGTCGTCCTCGCTGCGCTCTCCACAGTGCTGGCACTTGGCCGAGGTTTCCCGGTGTATTCGCCACAGATACTTACCGAAGCTCCCAGGAGAAAGAAGAAGCCCAGGAGGCATCTGTGACAACCGGTAGGAGAGAGAATCGTGGCTCCTATGCAGTCACTCGTCCATGACCGGTCTGACCGCCGCGATCGTGGCGAATTCTCCCGTTGGTTGCTCAAGTCGCACCTTCCAGGTCTCCACAGTATCCTGGTGGAGCTGGGACCGCCTTGCTGTGTTTTCTTATGACTATTACGGGGCATATTGACCCGTAAAAAAGGATCATATAAAATTCGAATCCCTTCGGGTAACAGTGGATCACGATCCGATGAACCCCATTGGAGTATGATTCACTGTAACCCATTTACCAATAACAGAAATAATATTTTTATTTAAATATAATGAGCTTTTACAGCACAGTATAATACAGTTTTAGATACTCAGACACACACACTAAAATAAAATATACAAAGACATTGAAATATCTAAAAAACCTGGTAGCAAAACTATTTCCAATAATACGTAAATATTTTTTTTCGTACGTGCCTACGGACCGATGCGCTGTCGCGCGGCCTTCCGTTGTGACTCTGTGGCGGTGACTAGTCGGGTAGTGCGGGGTGTAGGAGGATGTGCGCTGACCCGAAGTGTATATGTGTGGGTGCCATAGGCACAAAGTTATATCAAATGATCCACTGTTCCCCGTGATCCACTGATGCCCATGTTCCCCTACTAGCGTCTACTACTAATATTTTTTTATAACCTATGACCTCTATTAATGCTAATATAACAGATTTTACTACAGGGCCCTTCGGCACTTTAGCTCATATTATCGGAATGTCCATTCGATTCATTGGATTTTGTATACAGAGTATATTTAGATATAACTCTAAAACAATACAAGAACAGCATGTATCTTATTAATAATTTCCTTAAATCTAAAAACTCGCTAGTCTATATAAATTTGTATTTTGAAGGTCAGTGTTACATTAGGTGCCTTAGCCTCAGAAATATAATGATTGCATACAACATTAAAAACAACCATAGTTAAGAAAGAAATGTCCTAAGTACATTATAGTCCTTTGCAAGACTTGAAATTGTCTAGCCAGTTCTGGGAAACAATATGAATCTCTAGTAACATTGCTGTGAACTCTGTACATCAGAGTTTGCAGCAATGACCTAGAGCTGAACTTCATAGAGCTTTTCTGACATATTTCTACATATAGGTACATGGTGTAACATTCGGAGCGGTCAGTATGGACAAGTCTGTAAATATAAGACGTAGATAGATTTGTTCTTAGGAACCATGTCATCGATTTTAGAAATATCATACATATTAGATTATCGTACATAGATTTTAAAAAAGCTCTTGCGCAGTATATGTAGTTCTAGGTAGGTATGTCTTATACGCGTCCTGTTTGCACCACGTTCGCGTCGCAAGCCCTTTCTGTGTGTAACACGTATAAGCGCTTCAAATTCAATTCAAACTCATGTAGGAAAAATTGCGAAACTCGGATTATTTGAGAAATAGAGAGAGTTAGTTAGGTCACTAAAGTGTCACAATCACAACGTATATTGATTGTTGCAAGCTCGCGATACTTACTTACATTTAGATTAATCCCGAAGTACTTACTTATACTTACCTGTTTCTGTTTAATCTAGGTACTTACCTAGTTTCGTTAATTTTATTTAGTTTTGTTTTCATTAAGTATTTTTATTGAAATCGAAAAAATGAGTGGTAATGAAAATTATTCCAGTGTAAAAGAACCAAGTGGAGCGGAAAATCGAAAAAAGGCAAAAGCAAAGAACAAAATAGAGAAAGTGTTTTAAAACATATTTCGAAATTGGAATTTTTTTAAGAGCTCTGTGGACAAAGGATGTAACACAAATTCAACACCATCAACAAGTACTTCTTGGCCGGCTCCCTCTACCGCGGACTGTTCATCGACTTTCACCTTCAAGGAAGAGAAAATTCCTGGAGTACCTACTGTTCTCTCCGTCAACCGATCCTGCACTATGGACAGTAATCGATACGTTTCGGAATTTCATCGTGCAGAATGGCTTGAAACAAAATGACGAGGTAGAATTTTCTAAATCAGAACGTCAGTATAAAAATCAAAGAAGATTTTTGAACAAAATTATGTTTAAAAAAACTTGTCAATGGTGAAACAGTTGAAAGGGACTGGTTGGTGTACTCCGAATCTACCGGATGTGTATTTTGTGGTCCCTGCAAATTATATGGAGGAACTACGGTGTTTGCCAAATGTGGATTTAGCGATTGGAGAAATTGTAGTGTTTTATATGTATGAACATGACAATTCTTCCGAACATCGTAACCAGAGTTTAATGAGTTAGGCATCTTCAAACAAAATTATATCAAAGGTACCGAGCGCGGTATACTTGTGTGCGTGCGCAGTGCCTACGGACGCGTCGCGTCAGAACGAGCCGCGCGTCACGCACACATTTAAAAATCAGTACTAGTCGGAACGTTCCCAGCAGGTAAACCAAGCGTTCAATCAGTGTTGCCGCGAACCGCGTGCGCGTGATTACGTAAAATGTATGTGTCATATGCCTGCTATCTTTATTTACATACATACATATAATCACGCCTTTATCCCCGTTGGAGTAGACAGAGGCATAGTATACGCCCCCATTTCTCATTTTAGTTTTATGCCTCACGTAATAGGTGATGAGCCTGAGATGAGTAGATGGACAGGCGCAGGTCGCCACGACCCGCAGTTGAAAATTTTCAAGCCAAGCATAAATCCTTCAACTTGGCTTAACGATTGTCATTTTACTGACAACCGGGTTACATTTTGAGATTTCCTTCTCTACGTAATGGATCTTTTTGCGAAGGTGTTCCCTTAGTCGCCTCTTACGACACCCTTGAGATGTATTGGGGTGGCGACATTTTGTACTCTTACCTGTCGCAACACGGGACCTCGTCGCCACAACCTGTCGCCATTAGATAAATATGACAATGCCTATAAAGAAGTAAGGACGATATATATTGCTCTGTTTTTGGATGCCTCAACAGTAATTTTTAAACTCCCTCATTATCTATCGTTATTCACGAATTCACGATAGGTAACAAAAGAAGAAGAAAGGTGAGTTTGAATAATTCACTTACGTACCTGCTACGTCCATAATACTCTCAAGGTAGGCACCTTGAGATTATTATGGACGTAGTAATATAAGTTCAATGCTTACGTACGAATTCGTTCAATACCTATTAGACTTCGTATTTATTAGGGTTCCGTACCCAAAGAGTGAAAAACAGGACCCAATACATGACCCTTCGCTGTACGTCTGTCTGTCTGTCCCACAAAATGTGTGTATCGCAGGAACCGTGATAGCTAGAGAACTGAATTTTTACAGATGATGTATTTCTGTTGCCGCTATAACAACAAATACTAAAATCAGAAAAATAATATTGTATTAGGGGAACGTTTGTTGCATGGAATACAACAAACATGAATTTTGCCGTTTTTTGGTACGGAACCCTCGCTGCGCGAGTTTTTCTCCCACTGCTTCGAACCCACTCAGTTCGTTTTCGACCCCTTATAATTTCTTTGTGGATAAAACTAGAAGTTTGAAGTAAATTTAGTATCTTTTAACAGAACACTACCCGTCCATTTCAACACGGCAATAGGCTCACCACCTATTTCGCGGGACATGAAACTAAAAGGTGAGACGTGGGCGTATACTACGCCTCTGACTACCCCTTTTGGGATAAAGGCGTGACTATATGTATGTATGCAGTGAGTGAACACTGACTGACTGATAATCGAAACTTTACTTTGGTGGCACTTCAAACTAATATAGAACCTTCAAAAGAATGCATAGTGTTTAGTGTATGAATTAAGGAAAAGCTAAAATATTCTAGAATTTCGCACGTTTTTAAGGTTCCCTACCCAAAGGATAAAAACGGGAGTCTATTTATGAGACTACGTTGTCCGTTTGCTGTCTTTGAACTTTGTCTGTCCTTCCGTCATGAGACTGTATCTCAGGAACCGTGATAGTTAGAAAGCTGAAATTTTCACATTAATTCTGTGATCCATAAAATGTTGCCATCATTAATATGGGAATGTTGTGCTGAGGTCCCAGGTTGGATTCGAGTGGAATCGAATAAATTGTGTGTTCCTCAAAGTTTTGTATCAGAGTTTTGATGTTTTTGTATACCTACTATGTATTTATTTAGAAATATATAAGTACATATGTCTATCAGTTGTCTAGATCCCATAGCACAAGCTTAAACTGGCCTAATTTGGACTAGATGATGTTGTATGAGAATGTCCAATTGTTTAACCTAACCTGTCATTTACGACGATTGAATAAACTAAAAGTGACAGCCCTGATACTATAGGTAAGTATCGTGCGGTCGGGGTCGGAGATACCCTACTATATATAAATTCTACTATGTCGTAACTGTTTGGCACAGTACGCTACTAGAGGAAAACTGTTACGTAGAATGGATACACAAATAGTTAAACAATATAATGAAGAGGCGAAACGTATTAGTACGTGTGGGTTATTAAAACTAAATTTTTTAGCATCCCATGGACTTCCATTTCATGGTGAAAACGAAACTATTAAGTCTCTACAAAATGGAAATTTCCTTGGGTGTATTGAGCTCATATCAAAATTTGATCCTTTCATGGCTGAACATTTAGCCAGATTTGGACATAAAGGTAGTGGCACTCCGTCATACTTATCATCTACGATAATTCATGAATTTATTCTTTTGCTCGCTGACGAAGTTCGATTAAATATTATGACAGAGGACTGGAAAATATTATTTCATTAGCATAGACTCTACTCCAGACATTTCTCACAATGATCAGCTGACATTTATAATTCGTTATGTTTTGCCTGACGGAGAGCCCATTAAACGCTTTGTCACCTTTTTACCTAATTGCGGACAAAGCGAAGACATGGAGAAAGCTGTTTTGGCGACAATAGATAAAACTTTGCAACTAGATATAAAGGATTGCGGTGGCCAGAGTTATGACAACGCCAAAAACATGCCTGGTCAATACAAGGGACTTCAATCTAAAATTAAGACTTTGAATCCTCTGGCAACTTTTATTCCATGCGCCGCTCATTCGTTACAACTAGGCTCAGTAGCAGTAGAGAGCAGCGATGAATCAGTTGCTTTTTTTTTTTACATTGGAGCAACAGTTATACATTTTTTTTTCAAGCTCAACAACTAGCAGATGGAAGATTTTGCTGGCAAATCTCGATAAAGATTCGACAGTGGTTAAAAACCTATCGAGAAAAATATGGAGCGCCCGAACAGATGCCAGCAAAGCTTTATATAAGTCATACAAGAATGTTCTTGCAGCGCTACACTACATTTGTGAAGATGTAATTATGTCAAAACAGGGAGACCAAATTAGAAGCAAGGGGAATTAGAGAAAAGTTGTCCACCCTGGAAATAACGATAATGTTGTGTTTTTGGAACTCTGTTCTAATTAAATTTTATACTGTTAGCGTACAACTTCAAGCAACTTACGTTGACTTGTCATACATTGTTACCTTATACGAGTCGTTGAATACGTACCTTGACACGTTACGCAACGAGAAGGAATTTGAAAAGTTGGAATCGAGGCGATGGAAAGGTGCAAAGTCACTGACTATCAAAAAGACTCAAGAAGAAAAAAGAAGCCAAAATTTCATTTTGATGAAATTAAAACGGAGCACAGAGAATTTGACGCTAAAAAATCTTTCATAATAGAGAAATATTACGCCGCAATTGACTGCCTCAAATTTCAATTAAAAAACCGACAAATTATTTATACCGAAGTCAATTCAAAATTTAATTTCTTATGGAAATTAACTGAAATAAATGACAACAGCATTATAATAACCAAGGCGAAAGAGTTGCAACAACTATATAGTTTGGATATAGAAGATACGTTTCCTGACGAGTGTGTTCATTTGGCACTCTCGTGCCAAATGAACACACACGTCAAACACGTCATACGAAACGAACGTCATCATCGAAATTTTTATCTTTTAGTGACTAAAAGATAAAAATTTCGATGAACCACTTAAATTAACCTCAAAGGGTGTGCTACAGTTACTGAAAAGCCTAAATATTGGTTCTATATTTCCGAATGTAGAAATAATATTAAGTTTTTTTGACAATGAGCGTCACAAATTGCAGCGGTGAAAGATCTTTCTCCGCATTAGAAAGAGTAAAAAACTACTTACGCTCAACTCTTCGCCAGCAGAAACTTGATGCACTTGCTCTATTATTTATTAAGAGTGATTTATTACAAAATGCTAATTTAGACAATATTGTTGTAAGATTCGCCAGCGAGAAAGCAAGGAAAAGGAGTTTTATAAAACCAATAACAATGATATTATATTGATTTAACATCTTTGTAACTTCGTTCTTGTTTATATTTACTTAATTCAAAATAAACCTCTATGGAAAAAAAGAAGTGTTGGATTTTTTATACTAATAAGGTGACAGACAAGCCCACAAGTACGGCCCACCAGGTGGAGGCTGTTATTGTTGCCTATGTGTACTTGCAACACTAGGAGTGTCACTGCGCGCTACATACTATAAATAATTACAACTTCTTTTTGGTTCGACTTTTCTTGGATATTTTTTTATTATTATAATGCCTATTGATTGCAGTATTATGGACAAAATAATCTCCTTCCTAACTTGGATACAAGATGTAAAAATTTTAATCGATAATAAAAGAATAGGGAATTATGCAGAACATTATATCACGAATCGAATCACATTATATCGAAATCGAAGTTAATCACCGGCCCTGAGGTAAAGGGTAGGATAAAGAAGAGAAGCAGAATTGTAGGACTTAAGATCTCGGGTAGTGACTGGCACTCGTCGGACGTATTAAAACAGTAGATCTGGTATTAATTAATTGTACGTCAATATTCAGTGGCAGGTTGGTACGTACCCGTTTAGAAGCGGCCCATTCAGCTCACACTTGAAGGTTTAATTGTGTCTCTATTATATTTGGTTCATTTTATCTATAGATTACCTATTTATTGACAGTTTAATTCAAAGATTACGCTACTGCGAATAATCCTTAAGTATAAGTCCAATGTAAGCTCTCTTCTGTACCTACCTACTTGCAATTTAATTAGTTGCACTTTTTAGGTGTGTAATTAAAAGATTAGACCTAACAGGCCAGGGCGGGGGAAGGGGGGCGCCTAATCACAGTTAGCCTAGGGCGCCCAGAAGTGTAAATCAGGCCCTGTCTGTCGCCGGGCAAACCCGAAAGACCGTAAAGTGTCCAGACGAGTGTCTCTCGCTATCTTTCTTATTATATTCAGAACATGTGTCAAAATTTACTTTCTACAAGCCGCGGGTAAGATAACAGTTTTGGATTCCGCTCAGATGATGATTCATTTCATCCCAGATTCTTCAGTGTATAGATATGAAAATATTCGTTCAGCGTTCTAACAAAACACCTTGACGTTATTAAATTGTGATGTCGAGTTATATGAAAGTTCAATATGGAGTTATACAAAGTGCAATATTATATTACAAATCGTCAGAAAGAAAGGCGTCCTTCAAAAAGATGCTTTAAATATGATTATAAAAAATATAGCTTATTGAATAGGTATACAAAGTGATGTTTATGATTTTTGGCTTATAGGGTAGGGGTAATAATGCAATTATACTTACTTACGTATATGAACTAATCTATCTAAATAAGCGTACTATATTATCTAATTTAAAATAAGCTCTCGTAGTCCCGCTCGCCAAGTGTTCTTTATCTATCTATCTATTTATCTACCTTCACGCCAAATCCCTTGCGGGGTAGGCAGAAAGAACCGAGCGCCATACGGTACGGTCCATACACAACTCACTTGCTTTTTCAACTTTCATTTTTCTTTTCATACATGCACGTCGGTTCCTACGGCTCTTGACACAACCTTCAACTAACACACGATTAATTTGGTCGTGATAGGTGTGTCGTGGCCTTCCCCGACTCCTACGTCCATCCACTTTCGCGTTGTATATCTGTTGTTTATAAGATCACTGATCCAAGTCAAGACGTAAGGAATTACAATTTTGTACCTCTGTCCGCACTTTAAAGTACGTTAAGCCGTTGGTCCCGGTTGCCAGTAACATCGTAATCGTTAAAACAAGTTGAAGGATTTTTAAATTTATTTTTTATAGTGGGAGCCACAGATGTGTGTTGGCCACATCTGTAGGAGAACCGATGGTAGGTGGAGCAAACGAGTTCTAGAGTGGAGGCCGCGACTTGGTATACGTGGGGTAGGACGACCGTCCACTAGATGGACCGACAACCTGAAAAAGGTCGCAGGGACTGACTGGATGCGGAAGACGCAATAACCGTGTTTTGTGGCGAATTTGGGAGAGGTCTACGTCCAGCAGTGGACTGCCATAGGCTGATTTGATAAGTACGGAAATGCCGGATTCCTACCAGCTGAAACCAAGTACCTACCCTTCATCTGTCCACGGCTGGAAGCCCCGGGTAAGCCCTCGGAAATATGGTCATATGGTCACGCCTTTATTCCCGAAGGGGTAGGCAGAGGCATATTATATGCCCACATTTTGTATAATTTGTCCCACGTAATAGGTAGTGAGCCGTATTGCCGTGTTTAAATGGATAGGCGCAGGTTGTGACTGCCTGCTGTTGAAATAAAGCCTTCAACTTGGCTTAACGACTGCCATTTTACTGGCAACCGGGACCAACGGCTTAACATGCCTTCCGAAGCACGGGACCGCTCAAATAAATGTCACATAGTGATCACATGGATGGACCAGCCATAGTGAAAGTTGCTTACTGCACCGATCGTTTACAGAACACTGAGTCCGTGGGGCCACGAGCGCTTCAATTGCTCGGAAAATGTCCCAGGTCGGAATATGTCCCAGGATAATTTGAATTCCTACAAGCGGAATGACAACTTCCAACAGTAGGTGATAAGAACGTGCGCCTATCAGTTTAAACACGGCAATAGACTCAGTGCCTATTACCTACATGGGGTCAAAGAATACAGCCGGCGTAGTGTGGTCGTGTAATATGCCCTTAGCCACCCCTTTGGAAACGAACGGGCCGCAGTCCAATGGTTGATATTGGGTTGTTGTGTTTATTAGTATTAAGAGTCCATATGACGCCAAATAGACTATTACTTTGATCAAGATCTCAGGACTCGAGAGGTCTGCTGAATTGTAATTTGAACACAGACAACTTCAGTTCATGAACTAAAAACGCTCTAGGCTCGAAACACGATTACTGATAAAATCCTCGACAGATATTTGTGTTGAAAATACCTCGATTTCGTGAAATTTTAAGTTAGATCTCGTATGTTATAAGTTGTTTTTATAATATAAAACATTAATAAGAAAGACAGTAGTAAAATCTTCATTTGCACTAGAGCATTTTTTTCATATTGGTTATAGTTTTTTTATAATTAATTTATTTCGTTAAAAGCACACAAAAACCGATCGCATCTCTCTCTTTCTTGCACGCCAAAATGTATATCTTCTATCTTCTTTTAACAATTTGGCGTCTGGTAGGCTCTTAAGACGATGGTTTCAGTAGTCCACACATGCAGAATGAATATTTTTTAAATAGTAGACACTACGAAAATGCTGTAGTAAACTACGAGTATTTCAGTGTATTATTAATTTTCTGCTTTGGTACGAAAAGGACTTGGTTTATTTTTTCTAAGTACAATGGAATGTTGTAAATGGCCGTCATAGATCCTACTGAAATTAAATTATATTCCTAATATTGTTCATTATGTGATCTTATTACATAACTACATTTAATGATAAGCATTGAAGTAAACTAGTGCAGATATAATAATAATAATAATAATGCATGCGATGGACTTCATCTATGAATGAAAACGTCATGCGGGCATATTTTGCGGCTACAGAGGGGGGAATTAACCTCACTGCGTACCGTGTTCGGTTGCTACCTTTGTTTCAGGCTCTTGAACCAACTGTCAACGTGTCGGCACAGCGACTATCGGATCAAGTGCGGGTCATACAGCGTAATCATATGTTGAATGATGCCGTGCTTGAGAGGCTTCGATCAGAAGTACAATGTAGCATCATCATCCCTACTACATCTGAACCAAGTATATCTAGTGAAACGATTAACAACGAAATACAATCTGTTGTGCCTATTGATATAGTAGTGAATGATGATGCTACAACAGTAAGTACACAATACAACGACGAAATAAGGAGTGTTTTGGAACGAGCGATTCAGGAATACAGATTTTGTGATCCCATTTGTCGTCCTCGTATACCGCGTTTGCCCACGCATAGAAAAAACATGGCGCTAGTGAGTGCCCTGGACTCGGCTCTATCAAGTTATTTTGACACTTGTGTAGATATTAGTGATGCACACTCAATTCTGTATTGCGCGGCTGTTACAGTGTGTCGAGTGGCTGGTGTTAAATTTTCTAAATTTGAGCCAGCTACCAGACCTAATTCTGTTCCAGCCTGGCAATGCAGAATTGAGCGTCGCATCGCCGAGACTAGGGTACTCATTAGTAAGTTATGCTGCTTCAGGACAGGTAATACCCGACCTAGGGTAATGCGTTTTGTGACTCGTGCATTCGCGGGGACCGATATTGGTCCTCGCGAATACACAGTGCGGGTCACGGAACGCATTGACTACCTGAAGCAGAAAATTTATGCGTGGGCAAGCCGTATACGGCGGTACAAGAAGAGGGTGGATCGTTATACTCAGAATCGCTCGTTCCAAAAAGATGAAAGGTGGGTGTATAGAAGATGGGAGCAGCCCGATTCGAGTGTGACTGACAGGTGCCTACCGGATGCTGAAGCCACAAATACATTCTGGCGAGGCATTTGGTCTGCACCTGTTAGTCATACAGAGTGTGAGTGGATGCGGGATGTCAAGCTTTCATGTGAGTCTATAAAGACTATGGAACCAGTCCTAATAACATCTTGTGACATAGCCAGTGCGGTTCGTTCGTTGCCCAATTGGAAGTCAACTGGGCCGGACGGACTGCACAATTTTTGGCTGAAATGGTTCCATAGCTCACATGCTTGTTTGGCATCCTGCTTTCAATCATCACTTGAATCAGGGTCGCTTCCATCTTTTATGACTTCGGGAATAACCCACCTTCTCTACAAATCCGGTAGTACTACGGACCCTAAAAATTATAGACCGATAACTTGTTTACCAACGGTCTATAAGCTTCTTACATCTATTTTGAGAGTTAAATTAGCAACTCATATTGAAAATAATTCTATAATGTCTAACTCTCAAAATGGATGTAGAAGCGGGTCACGTGGTACTAAAGAACTCCTTATTCTTGACATGGCCATTAACCAGCAGGTTCGCCGTAACCGAAAAAATCTGGCGACATGCTGGATTGATTACAAGAAAGCCTACGATTCAGTGCCACATACATGGCTGTTGAGGGTGCTGGAGTTGTATAAAGTTGATGCAACTCTTAGCACCTTCTTAAAGGCATGTATAGGGCAATGGACAACGGCTCTTGTATATCCAGGATGTCGTCAGGTTCTTGGGAATGGCGAGCCTGTCAGGATCAAGAGGGGTATATTTCAGGGTGACAGCCTGAGTCCCTTATGGTTTTGCCTGGCGCTGAATCCTCTCAGTACCTTACTGGAGGGTTCAGGGCTAGGCTATCAGTTCAGGAGAGGAGGTCAAGTTGTTTCCCACCTTCTTTACATGGATGACTTGAAATTATTTGCCTCCACCGATTCCCACTTGATAGAGTTACTAAAAGTCACAGAAGCTTTCAGTAATTCTATCAAAATGGAATTTGGTGTAGATAAATGCGCTGTCATGCATGTAAAGAAGGGACGAATTGTGGAATCTGAAAGAGTACATCTTTCAGATTTTACAAAACTTAAATCCATCTCCGCGACTGAAACCTATAAGTATCTGGGTATGTCGCAGGCATTAGGTATTACAGAGATTGGCATGAAACAAACGTTGGTGGACCGTTTCTTTGGCCGCCTGAAAAAAGTACTGAAAAGTCTTTTATCGGGCGGTAACAAGGTGCGGGCTATCAACGGTTGGGCCATGCCAATCTTAATCTATTCCTTCGGCATACTTAGATGGACTCAGACTGAATTAGACGCCCTGGATAGGAAAGTCCGTTCACTATTGACCATAAACCGAATGCATCACCCACGTTCGTCTGTAATGAGGTTGTATATCCCACGAAAGTGTGGAGGTCGCGGCTTTTTAAATGCCAAGACCTTACACAATCGTGAGGTATACAACCTTAGGGAATATTTCCTTCATGCTGACGTGGGTATGCATCGGGATGTGGTAGCAATGGATAACGGACTGACCCCTCTTGCTCTTGCCAAAGAGAACTGGCACAAACCAGTAATACTATCAACTACGGATCGCAAGGAGATATGGCAGAGCAAAGAGCTGCATGGACGATTTTATCGGGCCTTACACGGGCCCGATGTAGATTTAACAGCATCTGTCTCCTGGCTACGTTTCGGTGATTTGTTCGGCGAAACAGAAGGTTTTGTCTGTGCAATTACAGACGAAGTTGTTATGACGAATAACTATCGGAAATATATTTTGAGAGATGGTACGGTTGACATATGTCGGGCATGCCACCTACCCGGTGAATCTCTCAGACATATTATTTCTGGTTGTTCTCGTCTTGCCAACGGCGACTATTTGCATAGACACAACCAAGTGGCCAGGATTGTCCATCAGCAACTTGCACTAAAATATAAACTTGTGGATTTGGAGGTACCGTATTACAGGTATGTGCCCGACCCAGTTCTTGAAAATGGTCGTGCCACGTTGTATTGGGATCGATCTATTATCACTGACAGGACTATTGTAGCCAATAAGCCTGATATAGTGGTAATAGATCGATCAGAGCGCCTCGCAATAATCGTTGATATCACGGTTCCACATGACGGAAACCTCGTGAAAGCCGAAAAAGACAAACAATTAAAATATTTGGACTTGGCACACGAGGTTGTCGACATGTGGGATGTAGATTCAGCGATTATTGTTCCGATAGTCGTATCAGCACACGGTCTAATTGCCAAGAGCCTCGATCAACATCTCAAGAGGCTCGCGTTAGGTAGTTGGGTCAAGGGCCAGATGCAAAAGGCAGTTCTCCTAGATACGGCACGTATTGTGAGGAGGTTCCTGTCTCTGCAGCCCTAACCACCGGTAGCTTGGTCCCTGTACCCGATGCCGGTGGGACACTATTTTTTTATATTTTTAAATATATTTTTTTTTATTTTTTAAAATGTATTTAAAAATTTAATTTAATAAGTTGAACATTGTAAATAAAGGGAATAATAATAATAATAATAATATTTACGGACATTTTACACAACGCTATCTGATCCCAAAGTAAGCTAGGAATAACCTGCTTGTGTTATGGGTATCAGACCACGGATATTAATACTTATATACTTTTAAATACATACATATGATACATAGAAACACCCAGTCCCTTGAGACAAACATTTATGGGTCACACAAATATTTGTCTCCGGTGGGAATCGAACCCACGACCTCCAGCACCGCAGGCGGTATCACTACCGACTGCGCCACAGAGGCAGACATACAGATATACAGGTGAATTTTTGAAAAGGGCTTGGATGGCCAAATCCGAAACTATAAGGAATAGCTAAAAATGCTCAAAGGAGTCACGAGCCCGATTTTGATAAAACTTAAAACCTCATCATTAGATTTTTGAAAAACCAATAATCCTAGATGGGAATCGAACTCATTGATTTTGAAAAAAAACACACCCTTTATTATTACACCATACGATAGTGTCACTGATAAGGATCAAATTCTGCGAAGTAATGATATACGGCAAATTTAAGGAAAGTTTGGAATTTTAATAGAATTCATATTTCATGTACCTAAATTTTGTATCATAGTTTGTTTCGTTCGAAATCCCAGAATAGAACTTAACTATTCCGTATTTTAAATCATGCTTCAGAATGATTCTTTGGATAATATTCTAAACGGAATCAATAATATTGAACGCAGTACGATCCTTGAGGTCTCGAATCCAGCTATGTATTGAAAACAATGGTCTACATTTTGAACAATTAATCAGTTAACGTAAGCGAATAAATTGTATTTTGTTAAAGATGAGCACTTTCCTTTAGTTTGTCGTATGACATTACTTCCCAGAATAAGATCCTTAATAGCAACACTATCGTATGGAGTAATAATATAGGGTGTGTTTTTTTTTTCATAATCAATTGGTTCGATTCCCAGCTAGGATTATTGGTTTTTCAAAAATCTAATAATGAGGTTATAAGTTTCATCAAAATCGGGCTCGTGACTCCTTTGAGCATTTTTCGCTAATCCTTATAGTTTCGGATTTGCCCATCCAATCCCTTTTGAAAAAATCATCCTGTATATAATAAGCCCTCCGCAAATAGCAGTTTCCCAGTCACACCTAGAACTGAAGCATATTCATTCAAATTCTACTTAACTATATGCCACTCTCTTTCGCTTATGACAATCATAACACAAATTTCATCTCATCTAGAGTACTGGAATTAGGCCAAATTTATGACGAATCTTCTTTAGGTAGGTAGTCTATTTACAATTCTTTAGTTTAATAAATTTGTAAAAAAATCTCAGCTTGTTTCGGTATGGTTCAGTGGCAGCATTGGCCTATTCGCAATTCAAGTCCTGTAAGAACCTTTATTTTTTTCAATTTTTAAAAAAATATAATCCCCAACTCATTTCCTTAAATATCATTGAGTATATGAAAAATAAGTAAGTACGAACATTCAGACGCAGCTTGATCCTACTTTTTACTCTTCTTGTACATAGCGGCGAGAGTCTTGACGAGGCTTCGCTCCCCCTCCTCCCACAGTTTCGTGGCTAAGCCGCCGAGAGTACCGTCGTCATCATTGTTCACCCAATCAATCAGCAGTTTATAACGAGCCTGTTAATAGAAAATATGGATTACTTTTTCTGATGGATGTGATTGATTGACGCTGTTCTACCGCCGTCAAAATCCTAAAAATAGCATAATTAATGTATAAATGTGAAAGTTAGTGAAGATTTTCGGATTTTTGATGTATTTTGTTCAATAACGCTTTAAAGGCAGAGATAGATTACAGTCTGGAACAAAGAGTAAATAAGCTAGTTTGGAAGAACACTAAGGGTGCCTTCAAATTAGAGGCGCGGGGAAGCGCCGCAGTGGTGCCACAGTTTTCATGCAATTTAGCTTCCTCGCGCCTCTAATTTGAAGGTGCCCATAGGCTACTTTTTGTTCTAGAATACATTCCGAGAAGATTTGGAAACGGGAACAGTATTTCACGTAGGCACCATTTAATATAAACGTCACCATGTTTATACATACTTATGGTCACACCTTTATCCCCGATGGGGTTGTAACTGTTATAATATGCCTCTGTAACCCGATGGGACTGTTGTAAGTAACATTCACGTCAAGTAACGGGAGACAGAGGCATATTATATTTTTAGAATTTGTCCCCCGTAATAGGTGGTGAGCCGTATTGCCGTGTTGAGATGAACAGGCGTAGGCTGTGACTGCGTGCTGTTGAAATTTTTCAAGCCGCCGAAAATGGCCTTCAACTTGCATAACGACTGCCATTTTACTGCCAACCAGGACCATCGGCTTAACGTGCCTTCCGAAGCACGAAAACGCTCAAATAAATGTCACCAAGTGGTCACCCATCCAAGGACTGGCCATAGTGGACGTTACTTACAACAGTGATCGTTTACAGAACACTAAGTCCGCGGGGCCACGAGCGCTTCGTTTATACATGTTGTATTTTTTATTTTATTACTGCCTCTGTGGCGCAGTCGGTAGTGATACCGCCTGCGGAGATGGAGGTCGATTCCCACCGTAGACAAATATTTGTGTGACCCATAAATATTTGTCTCAAGAGTCTGGGTGTTTCTATGTAGGTATAATATGTATGTATTTAAAAAGTATATAAGTATTATTATACGTGGTCTGAGACCCATAACACAAGCAGTTTATTCCTAGCTTACTTTGGGATCAGATAGCGTTGTGTGAAATGTCCGAGAATATTAATGAATATTTATTTATTTATTCAATCTATCATGCAAATCACAATGGATACAACGCCACGGGGCCTTACCGAGATCTTCAATGCCTGTCTCACCTGCCAGGGGTAAACCTGCTGAGTAGGTAACAGACAAGGTCAAGGCCAAGAGAAGAAACAATCGAAATTCAATCGTTACTGTACCACACTTAGTGATGTACAAGCCTCGAGGCGTCGAGTCTTATTTCAGAAGCCTCGAGGCGGAATGACAAAACTCAATGCGCTCGGTAAGCTCTGAGTCCCGAGCCTAGCCGAGCCGCGCCTTTTTTGAGCCATGCCTCGAGGCTTCAAAAGAGTTCGAGGCTTCAAAAGAGTTCGAGCCTTCAAAAGAGCTCGAGCCTTAAAAAAAAGGCTCGAGCCTTCAAAAGAGCTCGAGCCTTCAAAAGAGCTCGAGCCTTGAAAAGAACTCGAGTCTTCAAAAGAGCCGTAAAACAGGCTCGAGTCGTAAAATGAAAGCAAGCCTTCAATAAAAGCTCAAACTTATGTTGGTGACATTAATATCTCCGTAACTAAGTAATCCCGTACTTACTAATAATATAAAGCTGAATAGTTTTTTTGTGCTAGAATCTCAGAAACTACAGTTCCATGGTTCATTTATTAAGGACTAGCTGACCCCGCAACTTCGTTTACGTCACATATAGGGAATGCAAATCTCGCGAGATTCGGCTTAGGCGAGATCTCGCGAGATTACAGATAACAATACCGCGAGATCTCGCCAATTACGAGATCTCGCGAGATTGGCAGTTTTGTGTGTTTATTCTTAGAAAGGTATAATCACAATATTTGAATAAATTAGGAAAAACATAATGAGAATTATTTGTAATTAATGTGAAATAAACAAATAAGTATTTTTTAAAAATATGAAAACAATACTAATTAAAAAAAATACTAAGTATAATATTAATCAACAAAAGATTGTCTGAACATTATTTAACATATTATTATGAATTATTTTAGAAGTAGCTCCTTAAGAACACAAAATGTTCAGAGTAGAATCTGTTAAACGGCTTCTTGTTTATTCAGATAACCAGCCGCTGAGAAGGCTCTTTCCGATTCAACGTTAGTGGGAACAATCGATCTCAGGCAGTCAGCAGAACAACAACAAGGCATTTCACCGTTTTACACGTTGAAATGCCTTGTATCAGTTCACTAAAACCGCATGTTCTTCCGAAGTCAAAGAGTAGTTCGGATCAGCCTACAGACCTAAGTCGATTGGAATTTTGCTGACACACATCTTGAATCTATTATATGTACGAGTAGAAATCATGTCTGCTAGGCTCGACCATCTGGTTTCAATCGAGTTAAAACTTTATGTATTTCCCAAATTCTTGCTTAATGTGTATATTTGCAGAGTATCGGTTTTAGTAGGTGATCTTTTTAAAAGTGTCACCAATTTCCTAACTTTCTCAATAATGCCCGCATATTCTGCATCTAGCAGTTCGCGTTCACGCGCAATATTCTATGCTCGAGTGCAATCTCGTTAACCTCGCGAGATCTCGCCTATTTGTCGGCCGAGATCAATCTAGTAAAAAAAGGCCGAGATCTCGCGAGTTCGAGATCTCGCGAGATCGAGATTGCATTCCCTAGTCACATAAGGTATTATGCACTTTTGCTTTCTCACTTGTACTTTATTCCACTATTTTCATGAATATTACGTATACCTAACCGGTTTCGCTTCAAAGCATTCTCAAAGGTAACTCAACTGTTCATACACTTATGTTTCTAAACACAATGATCTTTTTTATACTCATGTGGGTATACAAATAAAGTATTGACTATTAAAAAAAAAAATCCTAAAAATGGGGAAATTTGAAATCCACCATTAATTGACCTAAACAAAATCAACATTATAAATTCCAATTAAAATCTAAATATAAATTGATTATAAATTAATTAAATTTCAAATTAAATTCCAGTCACAACAAAATGTAAAAAAATTAAAATCAAGTCACAAAACAAATTTCAATGCCATTAAATGTCAAATTAATTAAATTCTCATTAAATGTCAATTTTTACTTTTATGTCAGATAAATATAAATAATAAAATTAAAATTAAATGTCAACAGATCATGTGGATGATATTACTTAAAATATTTTAATAACGGTGAATTATAATTAATGTCCAGCTGTTGATTTAATATGGAGTCGCGGTTACCCATTAATAATTTATTTATTTCTAGGGCTTCCAGAGCCGTTAATTTTCTACCCTTATCACAAATATGTAACGCCTTGAAATTTAATTTTGGGTCAAAGGAATGATTTTCTATAAGCAGGTGTTCGGCAAAGTTGGAGTCAGTCTTTTTTCACATAATGTGTTATAACAAGTTCCACCAAGTGCCAACAATCAAGAGTATAAATGATGTCACATAAGGTGTTTGAAAGGAGAGGTATTTTTTCATCAGCTCATCAAGCAGCGTGTGAAACTGCCCTGTTTCCTTAAACATAAAAGAGCTTAAAGATTAAGTCTTATCATTAAGCTTAATCTTTAAGCTTTTTATGATTAAGCCAACACGCCAGTTTAGATTTACCCATTTTTAGATTCATATGTCTATATATTTGCTCGGACTGCAGAGATTGTATTTTGTATGTAAGATCTGTCCTGGCTGTTGGAATATTTTTTTTTTGGTTTGAATTACAGATGGTTTTGGATCCTTTCTAACCCCGTCCTATCCTACCTTATCCATTTCCTTGTCCGTGAATCCCTTCCTACCCCATCCTGATCCGCTCCACTATCCGCCAAGCCAAGGTCGCCGTGCCGATGAGCTGCGTGGCTACGGGCGAGCGTAGTCTTAAGCGTGCCTAATTGCCCTGGGCCCGGGCGAACCCAGAACAAGGCTAGCCTTACCTGGACAAGCGGGGCTCTGTTCAGGTGGACCAATTTAATTCCCTAGCTTCTCGTGGGAACGCTATGGTAGTGAAATTTAAAACCAAAAACGGCGGCGATGTGGTTCGCCACCCATCACGTCTCGTTTCCCATCGAGGCGAAAAGTGGACTAGGGTTAGCCACTTTGCTACATTAAATGTGAGAGGAGGAATGAAAGATAAAATTGAGGAGGTATGTAAGATGATGCAAGAGAGGCATCTTGATATTTTGTGTGTGAATGAGACAAAGCGGAAAGGATGTGACACCACGACACACGGAGCGTATACGGCCTATTGGTCAGGTGTAGCCACAACCAGCACAGCATGCCAGGGGGTCGGTGTACTACTTTCCGCGAGAATGAATGAGTGTGTGACAGAGTATGAATGTGTGAGCCCAAGACTCCTTTGGCTAAGACTGAAGGTTGGACTTACTCGCATCTTTGTTTTGGGAGTGTATGCTCCGCAGGATGCGCGGTGGCACCGGTCTTCAAAAGACCAAAGCGAGAGGCAGGCATTTTGGGAGAGTATGAGTGATATTCTGGATAAATGTAAACGAAACGAGAGAATAGTGATGTTAGGTGATTTTAATGGTTGGGTGGGAGTGAAGCGCGATGGATACGAAAGTGTATTAGGAAAGTTTGGTGATGAACGAGTGAATGTAAATGGAGAAAGCTTGCTAGAAGTATGTTTGGAAAGGAATCTTGTGGTAACTAATACCATATTCAACCACAAGGATATCCACTTGTATACAAGAGAGGAGAGAGATCAGAGAAGCATGATTGACTTTGTGATAGTAGACGCAAGACTGAGAAAGAAAGTGCTAGACACTCGGGCGTACCGTGGCACCGGGATCGACACAGATCACTTCTTGGTAATTAGCCGGGTAAGGGGTCTGTTTCAGCGGTGGCGACATCGTGTGCATGAACCCGTTAGTGTACTAGAGCGAATAAAAGTTGAGAATTTACAAGAGTTAGGCATAAAAGAGGCATTTGTGAGTAAACTGAGTGAAAAATTTGAAAACCTAGATGCAATATGTGAGATTGAAGAATTATGGAAGCCGTTTAAGGAAGGACTTGTGGAAGTTGCGATTGAAGTGTGTGGGGTTAGCAAAAGACGACAAGGATGTATGGCAAAGGGAATGAGTGCGGAAGTTCTTAATGCGTTGACTGGCAAGAAGAAAGCATGGTTGGACTGGTTGGCTACAAAGGCCAATCAAAGAATGCAAAAGGCAACGGATGAGGATGTAAAAATGGCAAAGGATGAATATAAAAAGTATAAACGTGTTGCAAAAGAGACGATGATGAGAAAGAAAGAGAATGATAGAGAAAAATTTGATAAAAGGTTATCTGAAGACTTCCAACGGAATATTAAATTTTTTTGGAAGTCCATAAGAACAGTGAGGAGTCAGCAAACAATGTCGCCGCTCAATCACATCAGAAACCAGGATGGAAGTTTTGTAAGAGGAGAAGAATGTGTGCTAAAGAGATGGAAGGAATATTTTGAGAGTTTATTCGAAAAAGAAGATATACAAGGCGATACGCGTGTTTTAGAACTGAATGAATTTGGCGATGAAAGCGAGTTAAGTATGGTAGAAATAGTGGAAGCGTTGAATTGTATGAAAGTAGGAAAGGCTGCTGGAATAGATCGGATTTCTGTCGAAATGCTGAAAGCTGGACGTGGCGTGGTAGCTTGCCAGCTGTACCGCCTTTTTAACTTTTGTTGGCGAAGTGGCAGAGTACCAGCAGAATGGTGTAAAGCTGTCATTGTGCCGCTTTACAAAGGAAAAGGGTCGCAGCAAGAGTGCAAAAACTACCGCGGCATAAGCTTGCTCAGCATCGTTGGCAAATTGTATGCAAAAGTGTTGATAAAAAGAGTGATGAATGAAACTGAAGGAAAAATGTGGGATGTACAAGCAGGATTTATGAAAGGAAGGGGATGTACGGATCAGGTCTTTTCCTTACGATGCGTAGCTGAGAAAGTTTTGGCTAAAAGTCAAAAGGTCCATTGCATATTCGTGGACTTGGAAAAGGCCTATGACAGAGTGGTGAGGAATGAACTGTGGTCAATATTGTCCATGTATGGAGTGAACAGCAACTTGATACGGGCACTGAGGTCTCTCTATGAGGGTTCTAGTGCTTGTGTCAGGATCAACGGGGCCTGCACGGACTTCTTTCACATTGAAAAGGGTGTGAGACAGGGCTGTGTAGCTTCTCCGTGGCTGTTTAATCTATACATGGATAGTTGTCTGAAAGAACTGCAAGAGAGTATGTATGGCTTAAAAATGAATGAACTGACCGTCAAATGCCTCCTATACGCTGATGATCAGGTGATATTAGCATCATCAGCGGAGGAATTGCAGCTGATGGTTAATAGTTTGAATGAGGCTCTAAAAAGTAGAGGAATGAAAGTTAATGTAAACAAGACGAAAGTTATGGTTTTTGAAAGAGAAGAAAGTATGACGAATTGCTCAATCTTCATTGAAGGGCAAAGAGTGGAACAGGTGAAAGAATTTGTATACTTGGGTTCCAAATTTGTAAGGGATGGAAAGTGTGACCAGGATATTGAGCGAAGAGTTTTGGCAGGAAATCAAGTGAATGGGGCTATGTACACCTTTATGAGCAGTCAAAATGTGTCTGAGAAGGCCAGGTTGGCTGTACATAGGGGAGTGCTCATCCCTACACTTATGTATGGTAGTGAAAGTTGGGTATGGCAGAAGAAGCATGAAAGCAAAATTAATGCAGTGGAAATGAGAAGTCTGCGAAGTATAGCTGGAGTGACTTTAATGGACAAAAAAAGAAATAGCGTGATAAGGGAAAAATGTGGTATAACAGAAGATGTAGTGACTAAGATCGAAAAAGGGATGCTTAGATGGTTTGGACACGTGGAGAGAATGGATGAGAATAGACTGACAAAGCAGATTTATGAGGCGAGAATGAATGGGCAAACTGGTAGGGGTAAACCTCGGCGTACGCATGCCGATCAAATCAGAGACGTTCTGGAAAAAGGCAAGGTCAAGACTACCCTTAACCGGCGAGCGTGTATGAAAACAGTTATGAAAGTAGAAGAAGCGAAAGTTGTATGTCAGGATCGTAGCAAGTGGAAAGCCATAGTCTCTGCTTACCCCGATGGGAGACAAGCGTGATTATATGTATGTATGTATGTATGTCTATATATGATTCTTTAAAGTGACATAACTTTTGTATTTAAAAACTGATTGACATGAAATCTATACATATAATAAAATGATAGAAAAGTGAAATCTGTACATTGGAAATATTAAACAAAAAATGGTCGCTAGGTGTTCAACATAAGATACCGAAGCCAAAAATATACTTAGAAATTTTTTTGTCTGTTTGTCTGTTTGCTTTGCTTTGCCGGAAGGATCTCGAAAAGTACTCAACGGATTTAATTCAAATTTTGCACAAATATAACCTAGGGTTAGGGTCTTCAAATAGGTTATATAGTATCACGCTACCTATTCTAGGGGCTAAGCAGAGAGCAATCAAATTGGCATTAAACGTAATTTTCACGCGTACGAAGTCGCGGGCAACAGCTAGTAAACACTAACCCCCATATTCATAATCGTTTATTAAACCTATTTTAGTTAAAACACATTTTAAGTCTATTGCTGTCTCTAACCATACTCTGCCATTGGTTAGAGACAGCAATAGACTTAAAGTGTGTTTTAACTAAAATAGGTTTAATAAACGATTATGAATAAGGGGGTAAATGTTAAGTGGAGCAAACCTCAACTAGGCCATACAACATCACGCTAAGACGAATAGGAACGGAGCAGCCGTGAATAATGTTTTAAAAAACGGGAAATATTTATTTCCTTTGAGAGCTTCAGTTGCGTACGCAGCGTACCTTAATGGGTAAAGTTACGTAAAACAGCGGGCAGCGGGGCGGCGGCGTCAGCGGGGCAGACTGGGCGGATTTAGACTGAACTTGATCTCAGCGGCCAGATCGCTCGTGTGGCGGTGACGAAGTGTTTGGTTTGGTGGCGATCACATCTTTCGGAACGGATTGCTTTTGTTTCGTATCATTTAATATGGGCAAAAAAAGATTACCTATTCATCCTTACATAAAAAAGAAAACAAAAACGCGATTTCTATACTAATATTACAAAGAGAAAGATTTGATTGTTTGTTTGTTGACATCGAATAAGTCCCGAAACTAGGTAGGTACTGAACAGATTTGAATAATTATTTCACTGTTGGGAAGCTACACTATCCCAATATTCCCAATTAGGTACATACCTATCAACTTGTGATTATGTATTTTTAGGGTTTCGTACCCAAAGGGTAGAAACTGGACACTATTCATAGGACTTCGCCGTCCATTTATTTCTTATCTTTTTTTACATTAGGGAAAATCCTCATGGATGCTATGCCGGCCTCCTACCGACTAAAAAACCTCACGTAACGCCCAACAGCCTACGGTTGGAAGCCCCGGGTAAGCCCTCGGAAGGATGTCCCAGGACTCCCAACAGATCTTTTAGTTAGGTAGGTATGTACCTACACACTAACCGATATCACGCAATTCCACCCGCGTAGTGCCCACGGTTCCAGTAGGGCCTATACACATAGCCCCGTGACCTCGCGAAGTCTGTTCTGTAAACGATCAGTGCAGTAAGCAATTTTTACGATGGCCGGTCCTTGGATGGGTGACGTGACCGCCATCCACGTGAACAATGATGACATTTATTTGTTAGCGTTTGCAAGAAAGATAGAAAGTAAGAAAAAGTCCCAAGTCCCCAAGTCCCCAAGTCCACAAGTCCCCAAGTCCCCAAGTCCCAAGTCCCCAAGTCCCCAAGTCCCCAAGTCCCCAAATCCTCAAGTCCCCAAGTTTCCAAGTCCCGAGGGAGAAAGAGAAAGGTATTATACACTACCCGCTTGTGTTATGCGACTGTCGCGCATGCGCGGTTTTCCACGGATTTTTTCTTACGGTTTTACTATCACATATTTTTCAGTTCGGTCGCGCAGCAAAATCCCTATTCCCTCTAAGTCTGCCGAAAGGAACTTCGTTCCAGAAAAATCCCCCTACCCGACCCACATAAACGCACGAATATCCTGCCAGGAGTGAAACACAGAACCACCTTTGCACAACGCCAATATTATGTATATAACATTCAAACAATCGTCAACATAAAACATCTTTTTAAATTCCAAGTTAAAGCCCAGAATGGCTTATACTTTAGAACTACACTCAAACTGAATCCCTACTTACTTTTATCGCATGACACAAGTTACCATCACATTTGCCCTAACTCAAAACGCACTCACACACACACGTAACAATAACCTAAAATATTATTATTTTTATCCACTCACTGTTTACTATAAGACAGACCTCCCGCCTAGTTTAGGAAACAGGGTTCACAACTGTGAACAGCTGGGCAGAAAAAGACTAGTGCGCTGCAGAGAAATGCTTCGAGATCGATCGAACCTTCAAAAGAACCCGAACCCTCAAAAGAGCGCGAGTCTTAAAAAAGGCTCGAACCTTCAAAAAAGGCTCGAGCCTTCGAAAAAGGCTCGTGCCTTAAAAAAGGCTCGAGCCTTCTAAAGAGCTCGAGCCTAAAAAAAGGCTCGAGCCTTCAAAAAAGGCTCGAGCCTTCAAAAAAGGCTCGAGTCTTCGAAAAGGACTCGAGACTTCAATAAAGCTCGAGCTCTGTAAAGGACTCTCTAGTCGTCGAGCGCCATGCAAACGAGGCGAGTCCTGTAAACGACACCGAGCTCTAGGCAAAGGGACTCGGACGCCTCGAGGCTTGTACATCACTAACCACACTGGCCCGACAAGGCTGGCCAGTGTGGTACAGTAACGTCAATCACCCTCTCAAAATAGCCCAAAAATAGGTGATTAGCGTTTCAATTTTATATGGGTCTGTCATATGCAAATTTTACTAAAGTAAATTCTCTGATGTTTCGACTGGGTTACTTAAGCTGTGCTCACTGGGAGGCTGCTTGGTAACCGCGGCTGTCTTGTTCTAGCTATAAACGTTAATACAACTATGATTATTGACTGAGAATAAGCAAGGGCCTAAGCAAACCTCACCTGCAAGTAAGTGATGGCACCTACTGACTAATGGATGAAGTACTGACGAGAATAAGGAAAACTTGAAACATAACCCTATACTGCAATAACCCATATGGCCACCGTGGTGCCGAAAGATCAATCAGTCTCAATACGGGGTCGGCAGCGCGAGTGTGGCGCCTCTGGTGTTGCAAACGTTCATAGGCTGCGGTGACCACCGGTCCTTCTGGTGGGCCATATGCTTGTCTGCCACCTTATTGGTATAATAAAAATACGAATGGGAGAGACAGATACCCCAGTGGACTAGGCAGAGACGTATTATCGTCACCCCATGGATTCACGGCGCGGATGCCAGGTCCATAGCATGGTACAGAGGGGAACACTGCAACCGTGTCCGGGGTTTGGACTCAATAAGTAGGTACAATACCCTAGTAGGCGCACACTGAGCGACATGTCGCGGCGAGCTGTCGTCCAGTGTGCGCCTAGGGTTAGGGTGTCAAACTTACCTCTGATATACCATAATGTCCAGCATCAATTTCAGCAGTTTCAATTCGTCCATTTGAGAAGCCTAAGGCTCTAAAGATGGTGTGCCAGTTTTTGCCAAGGTTTTTAGATACATAGTCCATGTAGACATGGTCAGGCTGAAAGGAAAGTAATTTTACAATAGAAAATATCGTTTTTAAGATAGCTGTTGTAAACTTAGTTGTTGCTGATCTCTCCCTGCCAATATATAAAATGCAAAAGAAACTCTTACGCATGAACCACTGAACCGAATCTGACAAAATTTGGTTCAGAGGTAGAATAGAGCTTGGGAAAGGCTACTTTTTATTTCAAGAACAAGCTCCTGTGAGAACAGGTATGAAAAATCACCTCTCAACATCATCATCATCAATCACACAGGCAGAACTGCAGTTGTTTGCCCATTTTAGGTATTACATACATTAACATCATTCAGGACACGTATAAAAACTCGGAATAAGAGATTTGTTTAGTCAACATATTGGTACATACAACAGGCTCTCACATTTAGCCTAGGTTCCAAAGAGAATATAGAAAACAAAACCTTGAATTCCTGATTTCACTAGTAATTCACAAACCCTGTTATTTCTTATAATGGTTGTATGTTACATACCTTAATAGTAGCTTCCATGACAAGCGTAATAAGATTGTCCTTCTCAATATGCTCTTCATATTTATTAGAATTAGAACCATCTGTTTTATTTGGTGATGAGAAATAATAGTCATTACCAAATCTTACATCTTTAGAATGTACTATATTATAAACATCACCAGTCGCTGAAATTAAAATAGTTGATAAATTAACATCAAAAACAAAGAATAGATATTTTCCAAAGTAAACATTTTTATACCACTAATGTGGCAGACAAGCACATGGACCACAGAAAGTGATTCACTTGCACTTCCAATCCAAACAGTTGTGTGGATATGTTTGTTCTAGTCTGGCAATTACAATGATGTCTTAGTAAAGTTCGGAGAACCGATTAACATTCTCTTTCTAAAGCATCTCTACATATGGAATGCAAATAAATGGCAGTGTATTTAATTTAACAACTTTTTTTTTTAAATTCAGTGTATTGCTGATATACAGATTCATCAGAATCAGCCCAACCCTGAAAATTACTGGCACATCATAAGATAATAAGTGAGTTTTACATATTATTATGTACCCTATAACAGTTATATTTCAAATAGCATTCCCAGTAAAACAGGGCATAGATTTACCTTATGACCCCAGCATACTCAAAATGGCATTCACAATAACAACAAAGGGCATAGGCATACAGTGCATGGGCAAGGAAAATATTGTGCATTCAAGAACTTCGTAAAGTCTGCAGTTATTACAACTAAAACTCTGTTTTTGAAAAGGTATTAATTACAGCAGTTTAGTTATATCACAGCAGTATTAATTATTTACAAAAAATTTAAAACAGAAGTCTTTCAGCATAATGTACAGAAGTGAGCGTTATTACAAATATCTTTGAATAAATGTATCTTAGCATCAATTGTTATTACAGTTTATATTATCACGACCTACTTGCAGTGTGTAAAAACAAGCATACAAAATTGATGACTGAATTACCTATGTCACCTAATGAGGTTATTTTCTTTTACTTTGAAATTCCTTTTTTCTTATATGAAGGACATTTCCTGAAGGATTAACATACTCCCTAGCCAACTACTTTACTACCGGTACTACTTTATTTTCATAGATTTTAGCAATATTGTAATTGTTTTGCTTCTATTTATGGTCGTAATGGTACAATATCCTTTTAAAATTAACAAATAAGTTAGGTAGGTATATGAGAGTTGTCATTCTGATAAGATCTTTAAAAGGATGTGATACAGTTTGATGTTAATATTTGCTATAATTACTTTGAACAGGATGATCCGTCTCTATATTAATAAAACAGACTGTTCTGAGAACAATATAGACTTACCTTGAACATTCACAGAACTAGAGCTGCTGTTTCGTTTCTTTTTATTTGGCTTAAAAACTTCTTCAGCTTCATCATCACTAGGGGGTTTATGAGATTTTGACTTAAAGAACTTTTTCTTTGGTTTCTTTTTAATGTCATCTTCTGGTTCTATGACTATTTCTTCGACGTCAACATCCTCCACGTCTACGTTGACCCCTGGCTGTTCAGGAACTTCCTCAATATTTGTTGGACGTGGAGGCCTGGGCATTGCATCTGATTTTAAGTTTTTGAACATTTCCAGGATTTTCGACATACTAAAGGTATTTGAACTCATTTTGAATGTTGTTTATGAACTTATGAAATATGAATCACTGGAATGTATGAAAATAGTCTCAAGTTTATAATGCGCGTTTCACTAGGAAGTTCTGTAATTATTTTTTTGCATTCAGATTCCGTAAACTCACATAAAACTCAGTTTGAAAACACAAGAATACCCAAGTTAATAAAAGCTAAATTTCACAGTTATAATTGAACTTTAAAACAAAGCAAACTAGGAAATAGAAAACGAAAGAAAACGAAAAGCAAACAATAAACTATGGAGGGTGACACATTTTGTATAAAAACGTCATAGCAGTGACAGATGACAACTGACAACAGCTGGTTGTCAGAAATCAATATACTTTTCTCTTTCGTTTGATAGATAAAAGAAAAGGGCAACAAATAGAATAATGCTATTTTTAATGATTTATGTAACAAGTGAAACGAAACCGTTTTTCCCTCAAAAGCTGTTGGTTAAATGAATATCGTCACGCACGTCACGTCGATGTTGATGGGGAATCACTTCAAAGGGGTTTTTGGAATCTCCGACTCTTATAAATGTTACGTGATCAATTTGATTGTAAACAGTCAAAGAAACGCAACGCAAATCGGACGGGCACATAACCCGTTATTTCATCTGACACTCCATTGGCGCGGCACCGTCAATTGTTGGGCAAATTTGTTTCATTTGCACACCCGTTGATATGCGGGAATATGAAATGCAATGATATCTCTGTGCAATGCAATGCGTGATCGCATATGCGCAGTGATTCGTTTGCTGAAACCGTTTTTGAATGGGATTCCATCGCAGTCAAGTGTAGTGTAGTTACTTACCTACCTACCTACTATAAAGGGTCTTTCGCGATAGGGCTGCTTACCGTCCTTACAAAAGCAGGCCCTTGACGACAGCGTCACGTAATTCACGTACGCCCCCCCCCACCCCCCCACCCCCCGTCTATGAAGCGGGATAACACCCGACATCCCCCCCAAAGACGCAGGATAGCACCCGACCCCCTCTAGGTGAGGCCGCAGGGGTAGCCGTAAGTCTTTTGGGAGTCCTGGGTGGGGTATCTTTCCGAGTCCTTACCTGGGACTCCAACCGTAGGCTGTTAGGTAGGATACCTACGTGTGGTTTTTAGTCGGTAGGAGTCCGGCATAGCCATAGATTTTCCTGGCGTTAAAAAAAGGGCCTTTCATTAAGCACTTTCTATCTTTAAAATACTTAACATAAAGCAAAGAGTCCCGAAATCCGTACCAAAAAACCCTTTAATCATCATTAGGTATATTAATATTTCTCATTTTAACAGTATCTATCTAATACATCATCTGTGAAAATTTCAGCTCTCTAGCTGACTCGGTTCCTAAAAGTTCCAAGGATGCAAGGTGATCTATGCAAATGGGACGTGTCACGTGTCACTCAGATGAAGAAACAACATGTGATTATCCCTTAGTGAGTTGCCATTAGGAGCCTTCGTCAGCCGTTGCTAGGAAGATGCTGTAGGTAGGTACTTTGTAATGAAATGGCACTAAGATCTTTGCGGTGCTATATAGCTAATCTCGAGGGCGTAACAGACTGATTGAAATTATTAATAATACACCTGTCTCAATATTAGGTGTCTGTTCTGTTAGTATGTATAAGCCACTGATCTGTATTATTACCACACTGGATAGGTGGCTGTCAAACTAAAGTTATGCCTTCTTAATTCTCGCCATTGTGGCGCTGAAATCAGCAGCGCTGGTTCAGAGAACTAAAATTAGTGATGTGCCAAACTTTCTTAAACTGACGCGTATCGATAGATTTAATTTGAAATGAAAACATTTTTAGTAGGTATATATATTTTAAAATTAATTTTGTTTATAATTTGTTTAATAAAAGAATATAACCAACCGAAATTACGAATATTCCCTTTAACTTCTCCAACTAAGCTAAATTGCTGGTGCTAGGAGTGGCCAGGATTCGAATCCGGGTCTTCTCGATCGCAAGACAGTCAGTCTTCTTAACCACTAAGCTATCGACGCTTTAATGAATATTGCTCTTAATAAGGGTGGTTTAAGTTGGTGTCTAGTATACCTACCTAAATGAAATAATATTTACCTGCAATTTGGCATACTCGTGACGTAAAATTGTAGGAAAATATTACTTTTGTTGAAGAGATTGAGAGAGGTATTAAGGCGCATCTCCACTTGAGCAGCCGCGGGGCGAGCTGCCTCAATCTGAGCGTGCCGCGTGCTGGGGAAATTACATGCATCTCCACTTGGGCCAAATTAATCAGCAACTCGGCAGCGTGCCTCAAGCTGAGCAACGAATTTCTATAGTTTCTTACTAGCTACCATGGCCGCATGGGTGACGTATGCCAATTCGCTGCAGCTTTAGTAATACTGAATCCCTACAAAAAGAATAAAAGGCAGACAGACAAAGATCATTGTGCGGTGAACGTGGATCCCATAAGTGTCTGTGGCTTTCATATACTTCAGTTAATTTGATGCATTTATCATTGTCCATTTCACCACGAAGCGAGCGTATATATATATCATGCGCCATAGAAATAGAAAGGGAGTTATGTGTAGAAAAAAATAAAAATAAACGATGACGAATGATTTTATTAATCATTTATTTATTTTACACTTTATTGTAAAACTATGGTACACTAGCGGACAGTATACTATTTATTAACCGGGAAGTTCTTGTGTAATGCTATAATAACATTTAACATCAAAATGATTAGAAGACAGCCGATCACTTGAATTTGGAGTCCAGTTATGGGCTCCCATGTTGCCAAGCCATGCACTTCTGATTTTTGGATCAGTTGGAAATCTGCAATAAAATAAACATACATCAATAGAGTAAAAAACATTATGTAGTAAGTATTACCCACACAAGTCAATGTCAGAAAATAAGTTAAATAAATATTACTATATAATAAGATTTTGTTTGGTTGATACTATTTTTATATATTGAAGCGCTCGTGGCCCCGCGGACTCAGTGTTCTGTAAATAATCACTGCAGTAAGCAACTTTCACTATGGCCAGTCCTTGGATGGGTGACCATTCTGGTGACCACTTTGACACATTTATTTGAGCGTTTCCGTTCTTCGGAAGGCACGTTAATCAGTTGGTCCCGGTTGTCAGTAAAATGGCAGTCGTTAAGCCATGTTGAAGGCCTTTTTGGGCGGCTTCAAAAATTTAAACAGCGGGCAGTCACAACCTGCGCCTGTCCATCTCAACACGGTAATACGGCTCACCAATTGTTAGGTGGGACAAATTCTAAAATGGTGAAATGTGGGCATATAGTATGCCTCTGCCTACCCCTTCGGGGATGAAGGCGTGACCTTAAGTAATGTAAAATGATACCATTATTAGACATATTTCTTATAAGGAAAAGTTTTCGATCACATCAGACCATGATCAAGTTTATCGATACGACAACATGGACATCACTAAACGAAATTAAAATCCTATTTTTGTGCTTAAAAACAATTTAACCTCACCTATATATTATTACATTATTGAAACACACACTTGTACTTACATTCCACAATTTAATTTGATTTAACACCTAACCGGTTTCGCTTTATAGCATTCTCAAAGGTATTATAATGTTCTTCCACTATTAGGTACTTCTAACACAGTCACTGTGTTCTTCCACTATTACTTCTAACACAGTCACTGTGTTAGAAGTAATAGTGGAAGAACATTATAATACCTTTGAGAATGCTATAAAGCGAAACCGGTTAGGTGTTAAATCAAATTAAATTGTGGAATGTAAGTACAAGTGTGTGTTTCAATAATGTATTACAACAAGTTCCATCAAGTGCCGACAATCGAAAGTATAAATACTATATATTATTCTTATACATATTTTGTAAATAATCAAGCATTTTACATGTAGGTCAGGCTGATTTAATGATAAAAATTACAAAAATTCAACTTACCTGTGAAATCTAATGTTGCTCCCTTTTTTGAAGCTAATTTTGCAAAACACACATTTCACCATGTCTATTGCTTTTTTGTAACCACACAAATCCTCACTAAACTGCACAAAAGTCCTTAAATTACAAAATAATTCGTAATTCCCGGCGCGATACGGGAAGTCATTTGCATGATACGTCAGATTTAGTTCCTTGAACCAACTCTAGAGGCATTTCAAATCGGCACAAATAATTCGCTGTCATTTGTATGAGACAGCCAATCCAGTGGTAATAATACAGATCAGTGGTACAAGCATAGTCGGCCAGCAGGTGTCGTTTTCTAACTTGAAAAGTCTATCTGTCCTCTACATACACATAGGCACATCTACGCCTTTCTTGCCCGTGGTACTGAAGATCGATATAAACAATTGAAGGTCGTGAAAAACAAGTAAAGATCGGGGAAAACAAGTTAAATCTTAATTTTTATCACCGATCCTCATTTGTTTTCATCGATTTTAATTTTTTTTACCGATTTTCATTTGTTTTTACCAATCTTCATTTATTTCTTATCCAGTAGTATACGGCTAAAGTTGAATTACCATTGGTAGGTACTACTGGGACCGGTTGGTAGTACATATATTATATAATCTGTGGTAGTACCAACCTACCACGGGTATTTTTTTTTTACTCGTGGTACTACCAGTAGTACCTACCACTGGTAGTACCACGGGCAAGAAAGGCATCTACGCACCACGCCATTACACATATTTATTTTTTCATGACATGTCTCTACGCTTTGCATTCTTTAATAATAATCTGAGTGGTTGAGCTTGCAACCTTGCAATCTTCACAACATTATGGGCGACAATGGCGACAAACGACAGATAAAATGTTTATTCTAATTTCAAAATCCTACTGCGTGATACCATTTGACATATTTTATTGACAACTCTACTTTCACTATTTCTCTACTAAAGTTTATTTCATTATTATTTAGATAAATAAAATGGATCGATCTAAATGTCCTAGGAAGTCTACTATATCGTTGTCTAATCTATTTAAACTAAGTCTTTTTAACACTATCTTTGCTGCTGATGAAGCTGAAACTCCCCGAAGCGCTCCGTGTCCACCTGAGCCAACTTGCCCACCGACTCCCAAAAAAGATTGTGATTGTAAATCCCCCGATCCTGCAAACGCAAAATGCACTGTTGGTGATCGAGGAAAGACCGGAGCTGGAGTGACCGGTTCAAGAGCTGGACGAGTTTGTGAAAAGAAATCAGACGATCTGCCAGCTGGAGCCAACAATCCTGGTCTTTTAAGACACATACATAACGCAGCTCGATACAGGCTGCCTCAATGTTTTGAGGGAGGCTCTGTTTCTCTGAAGCAAAGTGCTAAAAATAATTGGATATTTGGCCATTCCTTGTCTTTTAGTTCTGTGTCACCAGGGGGGTACAAACTGTTTTTATCCTATACGGACAAAAGCAAACATACGGCATTGCCATACTTTGTGATGGAGGCGGCTCCTGGTGGCCAGATGAGCTGCGAGATGCGTGTAGGCCCCACCCAGGCCACCCGGGCGACTGTGGTCGCGCAAGTAGCTGACACGGATATTTACAGTTTTGAAAGCATTTTGGATGTATATTTTCAAGGTTGCACAGCATCTGTAATAGCTGTAAATCGGGAGTTTATTGCAGCGCATTATTTGCAGGTATAATATTTTATGTATAGCATAGAGTCAGCTATTTATGTTATGTTCCCTTGGTGGTCTTGAAAATGGACTATGGAATATGCCTGGAAGAATATGTAAAGTCTGATAGGATAATGCTATCTAGGTATATGTTGACGTCCTTCCGAGGGCTTATAAGGAGCTCCCGGCAGTGGGCAGTGCTAGGATCTCGTTAGTTTTGGTTAGTAATAGTCCGGCATGGCATCCATGAGGGATTTCCACACGTAAAAAAATGCTATCTATGTGGCAAAACCTGATGAAGGCCTCTCATTATAACTGATATCGGTGAGTCAAACAGTGTAACTCTACTGAAATTTGCTCATATTCAGATAGGCCTATTTGTACATAGAAACGCAAAGAACTGTTACTGTGGATCTGCAATAGTTAGCATCAATAGCGGTTGGGAGTCCTGGGACATCCTTCCAAGGGCTTACCCGGGGCTCCCAACCATAGGCTGTTACGTGAGGTTTTTTTTATTCGCTAGGAGTCCGTCATAGCATCCATGATGTATTTTCCCTCACTTTAAAAAAACCATCAATAGCGGAGAAGCAACCCTGAATTATTTCTTTTTCTTCAGGCGTTAACGGAACAATTATCATTAGGAGCTGAAGTTGTAGCTCGAGGACACACTGCCGAGCTCAGTTCGGCATCTGGCGCCGCACGATGGGTCACCAGCGATCACGCTGTGAGCGCCACACTCGGTAACAGGGGCCTTGACCTGTGCTACGCCAGGGTCATCAAACCATATCTGACCGTAGCTGCCATGTTGGAGGTAAGATTTCTAAACCTAAACTTCATTCAGATATTCAAGAGCTGGATAGACAAGAGATATTTTACACTAATTTGCGTTGATCGGAATAGGCTCAAACGCTCATGGCGGGATGATGACGATAATAAAATGATAAGTCAAGGTATAGTAGTAGCTATTTACCTATCATTACCGTGATTAAGTGTTCCTCTCAGCTTTATAAGTCCACTTCAGCAGCTTATCGCCATCCGTTCTTGCGATTTTCGCCATCAGTTCTGCGCCTTTGTCATCCAGTCCTTGCCAACGATCTTTGATCGATTGTCGGTCCGTCTGACTGGGGTTCTGGGGGGCTTCCTACCATATTATTATACTTATTTAAGTAAGCAAGTGAGTGTTTGAGAGCAATAGACCTAGCGAGTACTAACCATAATTTACGATCGCTTTTTTGTTTTTAACTGCTGTGTTAAACTGTAGAGACTGTAGAGTTAAAGCTAAGAAATCAAGTGCCTACATATTTTTTCCTTGTTTGATCACAAGAAGGTATCTAAAACTACGTACGTCGATATTAAAATTTAAACCCTTCCTTCATTATGTAAAGATTATAAATCCTTTTTTCAAGGTTGGATTCGCCATTCGAAGAGCGGTAGCAACTCTAGCATACGAATGGCACGCCGACGACTGGACTGTAAGAGGGTCGATAGATTCCGACGGGCTGGTCGGAGCCACGCTGCAGCGAGCCCTCGGAGGGAAGAATACCAACCTGGCTTGTGCCATCTCAGCGCTCCTCAACCATCCCAACGATAAGTTTAGACTAGGGTTTGGTATTACCGCCTCCATTATATAGATTTTTAAATTGACAGCACAATATCGTGTAAATTATTTTAGACTATTGTATTATGTATTAAATGTTTTAGTAAATAGGTATTATTCAACCTTCAGTGCTAATTTTGATTGTCAATCTTTACCTACATTTAGATATAATTATACCTACGCTTTTTAATAAACTTCATTAAGGGTTTCGTAACGTAATGTGTATTGTAATTATAAATATATTTAATTTGTTCTCCAATAGCTGTTTCAATTCATAGATACATACGTAGTCATTTTAACTTGTCCCTGCACGGTTTAGCTCACAGGAACTAACGGTGTAAGTAATTGGTAACCTCAAGGTTCCTACTTAGACAACCGTTCATGACTGTAGTAGAAAGGGAAAAGGAAAATTAAAGTACCTAGTTGTCTAACATGTAGGAAAAGCAAAATAAAAATACAAACCATGTATGTAGGTATACACTCTGTTAAACGTCACACTACACTATTAAGATGTTGTCCTCACATACGAATGAAGCTCACAAAACACTAGGAAACTGTATTAAATATTCAATACCAATGTAACGATAATGTAGGCGTGTATTATCTGCTGCCGGGAACGTCTGTGCACCGACGGCGCTGTGATGAAGGGCGGGCGCGTGCGCGAACGTAGGGCGGAGTCTGCAACACCGCCCTAACACGACCCACACTCTAAAAGCGATTTTATATCACTAATTTAAGATATAGATTGTAGTAACCATGTATTAAGTGTGAAAGTGTGGGGGCGTACGAGGTGAAACGCTGCAGTGTGTATCTGGTAGAGCGTGGCGCGCGGTGTGACGTATCCGCGGCAGTAATGGTGATGGAGCGGCTGGCGGACTTCGTCAGCAAGTCTCTCGAGGGTGGAGAGGCGCCGGCGCCGCCTCCAGAACCCGGTGACGCTGACGACGGTGATGATGTTGAAGTGGATATTACCGAGCTCGAGGAGAAGGCGCCGCCGCCTAAGAGGCCGCGCAACTGGCTCCTATCCCCTGTGCCGCTGCAACATTGTAAAAGAGAGGGCAACCATGATGATGATGATGACCACAGGCAAGGTGGGTGTGTGTTGTGTGTAGCTTGCTAGACTCAAAAATCCCCATCGTGTCAAAACTACCATTAGAATCTCGTTAGTCGAAGAAATGGAGACTGATTACTGTATCTACCTACTAAAAAAAATATTATTTATAGAAAGGTTACACATATCACCTAGGTACACAAAGGTTCTGAATTTAAGTTCCAAATCATTCACGATCTTATAATAATACTTACTGAAACTCTAAAGCTTTGACTGCGATAAACATACTGTACACCCGCTACACTTCACCACTTACTATTGCCACACACACTCCTATTGCAGTGAACCCTGTAAACCAGGATGTACAGAAAAGTTACTCTCAACTCTTTGAGTGATCATGTAGGTACCTACTTACTAAGCGCCTAGGCTACATTATCACTCAGTGACCTAGTTCGAACTCTACAAGTTCAAAAAGAAGTATTTATTGTTAAAAATTACAGTGAAAGATAATTGTTACATATATATTTACATTATTACTATCTAAACTAAACCTTAATGGGACATATTGTGCCCCCGTGGCATTGTGTCCAAAAGACTAGCAGCATTGCCACTTTTAGTCATATATTACCTATTCGCTGAGAGAGAAAACTGCCAACCCTTGGGTCACCAGTCGACTCTACTACTACTATTCAAATTCTTCGCATTTGGACCCCATGGACCTAGGGTCTCACCAACTACTGGAAGAAAACGATAGGATGAGTCGAGACCCTTATACTTATTAATTTTGATATTTTCAGCTGCTGCGCTGGCTTTTAATTTTGTTTTAGGAGAAGTTAAAAGTACCTTTGGAAAGCACATCACAAGATATATAAATTGATGTAGAAAAGAAGTAACCCCACTTTCCTTTTATGAACCAAATCGAGGCTTCTCCCCTTCTTCCCCCAGAAGTGTATCCAACTGAAATTAATTTATAATGACAAATAACAACACACTGGTTTTCGCATTTGCCTATCTATACCATAGTCATCAGCTATGACTATGTTTGAGATAATTTCTAAAAAATTATAGGACTCTATTGGGCATCTATGAGACGTAAACATTCATGGTCCGTCCCTAGTTTCTTACCTATAAAGAGCTAATAAATAGCTCTACAATTTTCATAAGTAAATAACTGTACATGTTCACCAGGTATGTCTAGCATTCTAGGGTTCCGTAGTATACTTCTAGTTTCAAAAGGCCCTTAAGATCGGAAGGTATAAACGTCGTCAAATAGCTTAATTTTTTTTTACAAAAAAGAATAAAATAAAATGTCAAAAATAAGCATAGCATATTATTATAGTCATAACCCACCCCTAACCGTGCCTGGCGCAAAGGTGCCCATAACGCTAGCTGCATTGCCACGTTGAATGGCTATAGCCAGTCTCTGCACCAGGAACGACTTGGAGCGGGGAGTCACCCGTTTTCTCCCCAATCTTTGCCGCAACTGACTAATAATTTTTGCCTCGGAGTCCCAGCAACCCATAGTCTCCACGGCGATGGGTAGGATTAAATCCTTTATTCGGTTTAAGTCAGATTCTGTTTAAGACAGATTCTGCTTACGACTGATTCTGTTGACGACAGATTCGCTTTAAGTCAGAATTTGTACCTTCGAGTAGGAAATTATTATCTGTTACAAATAAAGATCGACTAAATAAATGAAGATCAAAAACATAAATGGAAGTTCAGTAAAACAAAAGAAGATCGGCGAAACAAAAGATGATCGACTAAATAAATGAAGATCGGCGAAACAAATGAAGATCGACAAAACAAATGTAGAACGGCAAAAGAAATGAACATCGAAAAAACAAATAAAGACCGATAAAACATATGCATATCCATAAAACAAAAGACTATAAGCAAGTTGATAAGGTCAAAAACTACTTGCAGTCATATTTTGTAATCAAGATGCGATTGTCATTCAAATGCAATTCTCGACCTTAATGACACTTCTCTAAAAATATGCTTATAGGCGTTTATAGACATCACTGATCACGAATATGTAAAAATTAAATAAATATTATGCATTTTCATAAGATCGAGAATTGCTTGCACCTATTTTTTTTAATGGTTAAAGCATCTAGATAACAAAAATGGGTGCAAGCAAATTTCGACCTTATGAGCATGCATATTAGCTATTATTTTTTTATATATTCGTGATCAGTGATGTCTATAAACGCCAAAAAGCACATTTTTTTTAGATGTATCATTAAGGTAGAGAATTGCTTGCACCAATTTTTTTGAATGGCAAACACATCTAGATTACAAAATATGGCTGCGAGTAGTTTTTGACCTTATCAACTTGCTTATAGTCTATTGTTTTATTGATCTGCATATGTTTTATCAGTCTTCATTTGTTTTTCGATGTTCATTTGTTTTGCCGATCTTCATTTGATTTGTTGATCTTCATTTGTTTCGCCGATCTTCATTTGATTTGTCGATCTTCATTTATTTTGTCGATCTTCATTTTTAATCCCTTCCTAATTTGATTATCAATTTCATATTTTATTAATACACGTTGTATGATTTTTTTATTCTTTAAATAAATAATACATACATACATATTATCACGCCTGTTTCCCATCGGGGTAGGCAGAGACTATGGCTTTCCACTTGCTACGATCCTGGCATACCACTTTCGCTTCTTCTACTTTAATAAGTGCTTTCATACACGCTCGCCGGTTAAGGGTACTCTTGACCTGGCCTTTTTCCAGCAGGTCATAAATAATTATCTATTATATTTTGTACTTACCTGTAATTCTGTATCTGCCTATTGTATAATATAAAATCATTACTACCACATACATATTATGGACTACTAAAATCATACCTATCCAACAGAACATTTCAGGTGAGGGAGAGTGATTGTACCTCAAAGCTGTACAGGATTGCGGCGGGAGTACCCCAGGGATCGGTCCTTGGGCCAGTCTTATACACCCGGTTTACATCCGACCTACCACAAAGTCAGAACGTCACGGTTGCCACTTTTGCCGATGATACGGCGCTACTTGCATCGAGCCCATGTCCATCTCAAGCCTCTGAGCTTCTACAAAGTGGACTGGATAAACTGGAGCAGTGGTTATCCAAATAGCGAATTATAGCGAGTGTATCAAAATCTCTGCACATGACTTTCACCCTCTGCAAAGAAAATTGTGCTCCCGTTACCCTAAATGGTTCTCAACTTCCCCACCAAAACTGTGTTAGATACTTGGGAATGCACTTGGACCGCAGACTCACTTGGAAAATGCATATACAGGCAAAGAGGGATGAGATTAACTTGAGGTTTAGGGGTCTGTATTGGCTTCTCGCCAGGAATTCAAAACTGTCCATAGATAATAAGTTACTCATCTACAATACTATACTGAAGCCTATCTGGACATATGGCATAGAACTGTGGGGTTCGGCCTGCAACTCCAATGTTATGATGGTACAGAGAACACAAAACTATATCCTGAAACACATCTCGAATGCGCCATGGTTTATAAAAGTTAATGAGATTCATGAAATGCTAAACCTGCCAATGGTAAAGGAAGTAATTGACTGCCACACTGAAAAGTACATGTCTCGACTACAAAGGCATCCAAACCAGCTTGCGGAGCAGCTGACCATTCCGGAATCAATTCGCCGTCTAAAGAAGCGGCGTGACATCTTCGACCACTAATAGTCAACCTGATGGTGACTATACAACTGAAAGGGTTGGCTCCACTGGGAGCGGCACCCTTAAACCCATCCGACTTTAAGACATCTGCTCATAGTCCACGAGACTGATCGCATGATTACAATGGAAAAAAAAAACCTGTATTTCTGTTTTAAAGCGAATCTTTCGTCAACAGAATCAGTCGTAAGCAGAATCTGTCTTAAACAGAATCTGACTTAAACTGAATAAACCGAATTATAAATAACGTGGCTCTAACACAGCGTAGGTACTTCTGCTTTTAGTTTAATTCGAATCATATACCTACACGAAATTTGGTGTTGCTATCTTTAAAAATTAAGAATTTCTCGTATTAACTTCCCCTATTTGTCTTCATATTAGAAAAATTTTGAGAAACCGCGATACATGTCTTCATTGTTTTATCATTAGAGATCATGTACATAATTTCAGGTTCCTAACGGTAAAAATAACACGTAGGTATCAGTAAATTGTAATTAAAAAAAACCGGCTAGTGTGAGTCGTACTTGAGCACAGAGAGTTCCGTACCAAAAAACGGCAAAAACATTGTTGTATGGTAGCCCCCTTAATCCCCACTTTTTTCTCATTTTAGTATTTGCTGTTGTAGTGGCAATAGGAATACCACATCTGTGAAAATTTCAGCTCTCCAGATATCACGGAGATACAGCCTCGTGACGGACAGACAGACAGAAGGACGGCGAAATGAATAGGGTCCCGTTTTTTACCTGTTGGGTACGGAACCCTAAAAAAAATTATTAATAAAATATTCTTGTTTAAAATCCGCACTAACTTAGTTTTCTTGTCGCACGTAATGGAAGGCGCACCTAATGACGTGTTGAAAAGGACAGGCGCTGGTTGTGACGATCCACTGTCGAATTTTTTCAAACCGCCCCTATGGCTTCCAACTTGACTTAACGACAGTCATGTAATTCATGTGTAGGTAATTGCGGACTGTTAAAGAGTGGCCGTGAGATTTCTTGCCAGGTTCTTGCTTAGAGGCTCTACCTATTTAGGTACCTACTACCTTGCGAATCTGGCAGTAAGTAGAATGAAAAATCTTGATGTTCATAGGTGTAACTTTGTGACGTACACTTTGAACCGTTGGCCCTGGTGGTCGTTGAAAAAAAAGATGAAAATATCTTTATTCATGAAGATATTTTCATCTTTTTTTTTCAACGACCAGCAGGGCCAACGGTTCAAAGTGTCTTCCGAAGTACGGAAACGCACGTACCACCGACCAACTATTTTTTTTTTCTGTTCTTGGGGTGTTTATCCGGCAAGCATTTTTGACGTGGCACAGATTTTTTTATGTGTAGAAGAAGTAGTTATCTTTATGAGACCACAAATATTTTTCTAATGAATATTACAATTTATTAGAAAAAAAATATAAAGACCCGATTTTATCATTTCGGTGCTTGTCCATGACACATTTTTCGACAAACTTTCGCTGCTATAGCAAAGCAATATAGCAAAAATAAATTTTGTAGCAATATATACACAGTATAATAATTGACAACCCTTTGAAATCGGTGACTCAAAGTTTGTTATGGATATCTTTGCAACAATAACTATACCTACACTTCTCTTCATGTCATTAAAATATGCTTATTAGTGCTGTCTATTTGCTATTTGTATGAGAACATGCGGCAATTGCCTGCTTATCCTCGAAAACCACATAAGTATATAAGATTTTTGGGTAGGGGACAAAATTATTTTAATTTCCAAGTATATGTTTAACATGTCTTCAAAAGAACTTAGAATTTTTTTAAGTGTTCAAACGTAATAACGCCAATTCTACTAGGTACAACTATGTTGTACTCATAATATCTTATTACAATTGGTTTCTGTATAATTTAAGATGTAGTCCTCAATTTTAATTTCGGTGATTGCTTTTTTTGTCATATCGGTTGAGAAATTGTCAACTGTAATGATAAAAAAACAACATTTCGGTGTATGATTTTCATTTTTGTGTATAGTAACGGCTTATTGTTTCATTTCGGTGTTTCGTTGTTTCATCTCGGTGCATCATTATTTCATCTCGGTGTCTCATTATTTCATTACTGTGGAAATTCATATCGTTCTGGCCACAACTTCTGCTTGAGGCTACGATCATTTATTATTTGTTGTTTATAAGTTGCTTTGATTGTATGAGCCATGTTTATTAGTTGTTCTTGAGAGTACTCACAAACTGTCTTGCCAGAGAACTCGACGAGTTTCAGCCAAAGGAGCAAGCCCAGGTTGAAAAGGCTTCAGTACCGTTGATCACATCCATACTGTTCGGCAGATTGTACAAAAGACAAATGAGTACAATCAGCCGCTGTGTATGGCTTTTGTGGACTACGAGAAGGTCTTCGACTCAGTCAAAACCTGGGCACTCCTGGACGTTCTTTAGCGATGTCGTGTCGACTGGTGATATATCGAGGTGCTGACACACAAGGATACCAGACAAGAAGAACGAGCATAGTGCATTGCTGGATCTCCTGCTGACAACGCGTCCGGACGGATACAGTGTTTCAGTGGATGCTCCGCTCGGATCGTCGGACCACTGTGTCGTTCGGGCGCATGTGCCTCTCGCAAGGCCTGAACCACCTCGGCCCAAGGAGTGGCGACATGTATGGCACTATAAGTCAGCAGACTGGGATGGACTGCGAGAGTTTTTCGCGTCGTACCCATGGAGGCGGCTTTGTTTTGCCTCAGAGGATCTGGATTCTTGCGCTGCAGCAGTCGCTGCGGGGATCTTGGATGGCATGGAATGCTACATTCCTAACCGTTGGATCCCTGTAGGAGCAAAAAAGCGACCGTGGTTCAATCGGTTCTGCAGAGAAACTTTGATGTTGAAAGAATCTGCTTACAGGGCTTGGACCACGGCTCGTGCAAATTCAGATCCAAACATCTCTGAGGTGAAACGCAAATTAAATGCCGCCTCGAGGGCCAGCAAAAGAGCAATTGTCAGGGCTAAGTTCGATTTCGTCGGCAGAATTGGTGAACGACTAGCAGGCTACCCTTCAGGGAGTCGCGAATTCTGGTCGCTTGCCAAAGCTGCCGAGGGAAATTTCTGTCGGTCAGGTTTACCACCTTTACTTAAACCCGACGGTAATTTGGCCCAGAGCGCTAAGGAGAAAGCCGACCTCTGGTGTTGCAAACGTTCATAGGCTGCGGTGACCACCGGTACTTCTGGTGGGCCGCATGCTTGTCTGCCACATTAGTGGTATAAAAAAAAATCACCTAGCACTATAAAATTTTACCTGAAAGCTATAAAAGATACAATTTTTAACTTTATTTAATAAAAGATATGCCCATTTTGAAACTCATTCTTGGAGCCTTCAAGGCAGCATGCTCTCAATAAGATGCTCGGTGTTTTATTCAGTAAACTTCTTCTTAAACACCTTTATAGCAGACTAATTAGCTAGTAGTGGCTGTGCAACATCTTCTTGAGGTGTCCTAATTCGGCAATTTAACTGATCTCAACGACATTATAATGGATTCAAGTCTCGGTTATTGGTCTCGAGGTCGCCCGTCACAAATCCGAGGCTCTGTGCTTCCACGGACCTCGGATGGGGCTACCTGCGGGATCCAGCCAGCCTACGGGTAGGGGGCGTCAGCATCGGCATCGAGCCCTCGATGAAGTATCTGGGGCTCGTAGGTACTCGATGGCCGGTGGAACTTCGGACATTTGGTCCCAAAACGCTCCCTACAGGAGACTGTACCTGGAGATCGTGCGAAGTATGGCCCTATACGGGGTCCCCGTATGGGCGGAGATCCTGACCAGCAATGTGGTTAGACTGCTGAGCCCGCAAAGGGCGATGGCCGTCAGGGTGATAAGGGGATACCGCACGATCTCCGGTGAGGCGGCATGTCTCCTAGCCGGGACCCCTCCATGGGACCTGGAAGCGAGTGCACTGTTTAGATGGCGCAAGGAGGCGCTGGAGCGGGGCCAAAGGCCTGTGTCTCGAGAAATCGAGGCCCAGCGGTCCCTGCTCCACCAGGAAATCGTGGAGACATGGAAGGTGCGACTTGAACAACCAAAGGGGGATTCGCCACAATCGCGGCCGTCAGACCGGTCATGGACGAGTGGCTGGAGAGGAGACACGGTACTCTCTCCTACCGATTGTCACAGATGCTTACCGGGCACGGTAGCTTCGGTATGTATCTGTGGCGAAGACACCGGGAAACCACGGCTGAGTGTCAGCACTGCGAGGACCGCAGCGATGACACAATACTCCACACGCTGGTGGAGTGCATGGCGTGAGGGCGCAACAGCGCCAGGTCCTCGTGGTGGGTCTGGACGTGGACACTCTCTCACTCGAGACGCCATGATCTCCAGCGGGAATAAGTGGAACTGCGCCGCTTCTCGCCACAGTGAGAGGACTTCTCACCGTCCTTACAGAAGCAGGCCCATGAAGGCAGCGTGACGTGAGAAGTTGACGCACGCCCCCCCTTAGAAGCGGGATCACACCCGAAACCCCCCCAAAGACGCAGGATAGCACCCGAAAGCCGCAGTGGTGGCCGTAGGTCTGTTGGGAGTCCTGGGACATCCTTCCGAGGGCTTACCCGGGGCTCCCATCCGTGGGCTGTTGGGCGATACGTGAGGTTTTTTAGTCCGTCATAGCATCCATGATGGACTTTCCCTCACGTTAAAAAAAAGAAAAGAAAAAAAATGTCTCGGTTATTGGCAGACCATGGCAAAACCTACACAATCGCTATACAATACAATTTTCGCTCAAGATGATAATAAAAAGTTTATCTTTGAGGAAATAGATTACTGTGAAGTCTGAGAACTTGTTCGATGTGTCTCTGAGCAATAAGATACCCTCGTATAAAAGTAAGCATAGTTTTGTGTCACAAGCTAATCTTGCCCCAGATCATCAAAATCGAGCCACCAAACCTACCATGTTCTTTTGTTCATACAAGGATTAGAATATAAAATCGTTCTACACTTTATCTTTACGCACTAACACGTCAATCACCACTAAAAATCTTCACCTTGCATTCCTCAGTGACGAGCACCTTACTCCAGTCGTCTATTCTTCCATTAAAGTATTGACGTTCATATTAATTTATCGTCTCGCAAAAAGAGTTTTCTGGTTAGAACAGTTTGCTATGTTCTTTTGAACATTTCTGGTCATCTTTCAATCGATTTAGTACAGTATGGTTACTAGCAAAAGAACCTATGTACCAGTAAAACAGTGAAGATGGTTTTGCGATGAGTTTGCTGTCAAAATTAGTTCACGTCGTGGACAAATACGAATGTATGATTCTTCAGTAGCTACTACAGCACGTCTTTTCCCTGAGCCACGAAGCCAACGACACCTGGACAAACTACCAGTCTCCTGGTACCAAAATTAAAATTTGTGATCCTGGTACCAATTCCATAAGCATTTGGACAGTTTTTCTTGAACGTCCTAATACCTTAAAGATATAGAATGTTACTATTGACCACTCTCAATCAACACAATGACTATAATTGCCGTAGAATTAATCATGTGGTGTCTAGGCATGGCACAAGTTAACAAAAGGGTTTGCAAAATAAATAGTTACACAAAACAAACTGTAGCAAACTGGTCAGGAACAGATTTGAAACGCAATCAATTAATTGATTCGATCTACAAACCTAGCTCCCTACATTTACGAACATAATTTTTTTTTCAGAAAATTGCCTTTTAGTATTTTGACTCCTATCGTTACTTGACGACTAAATATCACAAATATTCTCAAAATGCTCTTTAATAGCAAACCTAAACACTATGCACTCCAAAGTGTAAAATACTTATAATATTACGTGTTACGTATTGCTATTATTATAGTTATTCTGTGCTAATATTACCTACAGATAAATCCGAAAGTTAGTTTTGGTTTATGTGCTACGTTTTCATGCCAATTGACGCTTGACAGTACAGTGATAGATGATGGATGATATTATGTTTACTCTGGGTCTTTGGCGGAAAATAATATCGCTATAAGGAAAAGTTACTTTTTCGTAATATAAAATTTGAAGCGTGAAAATTGAGCCCGGAACTCGGTTTATCTAATTAGACTAGAAAAGGTAAAACCACTAAAAAGTTTTTTTTAAGAAAGTGCAAATAGGTATACATTGCCTGCTTAATCCATTCTGTCCTTAGAAAGTGTTCATTGTGAATATATTGTTATCGAACAAACCTTTGTATAGCTAATTTCAGCTCTCTATAAATCCATTACCAGTAGCCTATCTTACTACCCCTTCCTTTTCCTTCAAGTGATTCTTACAATTTTCTTACTCGCATTCTTCTAGCCTGTGTCTGACTGTTCCTCCCCGTCTGTTACCTACATAAGAAACTATGCTCAATACCGTGTTTCCACTCTAAAGTAATTCAGCAAACGGAAAGAAACTAATTCATTCTTGTCCCGCACACATAATTAATCGAAAAGATATCTTCTAAACGATCATTAATTGTGTTAAAGCAAGGATTATCGCCGAACACTGGTGGAAAGGCGAAAGCGCTTAACATCCCTAAAAGAGTTCTCAATCAAATAAATCAGCGACGCTCGGTGGAGACAAGGGGTATTGCCGAGCGTCGTTGGACAATTAATCAAAGTTCTCAGGTCGTTAGGTGTCTAAGGAGTTCCGGGGCCTTCAAGAAGAAAGGGGAAGGCGGGAGTGGCCCGCAGCGCCGCCCACAGCCGGATAATCCCTCCATTTACATAATTGCCGTATAAAAAGGAGCGCTTCCCAATTTGCTAAATTGCTTCAAACGACAATCTTCGCGTGAAGTCGTGTGCCCTGTAACGTGAGCAATGTTGATGGAAATCGTAGAGGCAAAACACTACCTTTTTAATAATGTAGCCGTTTAGCTAAGCCAGGTTACGGTACATATTAAATGAGCTAATAGATATAGTTTAGTACTTTAGTGATAGAAAATAATTCCTTCTATTTTTCGTCAAGTTTGCTTATTTGTAGGCAGTTTATGGACTAGAGTCCGTTGAAACTGCTTAGACATCGTGACCAACATTTTTCGGGGTTTGATAGAATACTCCCAGATAAATGTTTCTATCACCGCACTGCTCGCCATGGACGCGATTTGCGCGAACATCTGCAGTATGTCGTTCTTTAATAGTAGTCTAGGTCTAGGGTGTTGCAGACATCCACAGTGTAGTACCTACGGTGACGATACACCTGTGTATTCAGTATACTATACAGACAAACATCCTTCTCTATTCCGGCCTTCGTGATAAGAAAAAAAGACTATATTTCCTTTGTACATTCGAATTTCGTAGAAACTACAAAATTTACACGTTCGTTTTGAGAACGTTATTCCACACTCGCGTAGGCTTGCAGTATGGACCCACACTTAAGAGTGACGTGTCCCTTGAGAGCAAGGGGGCCCTGCCTGCTTATATGAAATGTTGATTTAAACTGCACTCTTCTTTTGATTTGTTTTGTGTATCACGTATTATGAATTTGAGTTTATTGGAATTACTTACTTACATAAAGATATGATAAAACGTGCGAGAAGGGTAATGAGCTTCTGTCTGGAACTGGGATATCCTTCCGAGGGCTTGCCCGAGTCTCCCGGCCGTAGGCAGTGGTAGGCCACCGAGTGGTTTTAGTGGTAAGACGGCATTTAGCACGCAAAAAAATAAAGAAGAACTCTATGTAGATTTGTGTTCATAATGGGGTTTTCATCTTTCACAGTTTAAAAATTAAAAGGTAAAATACATTATTGAAATGGTGATAAAATATTGCCTGTAAAGTTATCTCGTGCATTAACCTACCTATGTGGGATTATAGTTAAATAAGTTAAATATTGAGTCTTGTTTGTAAGAATAAAGTTTTCAATTCTATAGTAGAATTCAACAGATTTAAATAATATAGTAAACAAAGAAATTGGATCTCGACTACTCCATAATTACTTACATTTAATTATCAATGCTGATCATAGTCGTTTCAAGGAACTCTAGTTAGATTTATGCGGACATTTCGACACTAATAAACCTTTAGATTATAGAATAATTTCATGAAAAATACTCGGATGGTAAAAATTTAAGACTGTCATTTTTGCTTGTCATTAAATTATTTTTTCTTGGACTTGTTTGTCTTTGCCATAGTGTTGTAAAACTGTTGTACTGGCCATTGATTTTAAAAGGAGGTCATTGTTTAATCAATCTCTCAGTTCGAAAAAATCTACTTACTTATTTTATTAATATAACTTATTGACCTATAGCTTTCACGCGTACCGGCGTGATTTGCCCGGCAACCGCTTGCATTCGCCGCCGGTTACCCGGCACCGGCTACCCGGCAACCGGTACGTGTGAAAAGGCACTTTGAGTTTGGGTCTTCGATTCTACAGTATAGACGATTTTGCTTTCGTCCGTATGTGTGTGTGCATGTCAGTTTCGGTCTAGACTAGAAGACGAATTTGTTAACCAATTTTCTCCAAACTTGGCACACATGTTCTTTGATTTAAAATCATTGATCTACGAAAAGATAAAAATACAACTTTTGTCGAAAGTTTTTTTAATAGGGCGGAAAATAAGGGAGAAAAGGGCCCCCCCTATATATTATGGGATCATAAGGGATATAATTCCTCACAGGTTGTTTTTTCCTGGGCGCTCGCGAGGTCTACTCTTCGCAGAAGTACTTGTATAAAATTGGGACTAACTAAGTATTTGTGCGACCCAGAAATCGTCAGAAGGATCCGGTTAGGCTTAGTACCGTGTGGAGGAGTAAATTTAAAGAGGCTAACGTCCATCAGTGAACTGCCAAAAAGATAATCTATTGTTTCGAACGCCATAAACATTTAAATATGAATAAAAAGAAAAAAAAAAATTCTTTAGGGTAGACTGGGTACGATTGACGGTGGATGGTTAAAATATTTAGTCATTTTTTACACAACGCTATCTGATCCCAAAGTAAGCTAGGAATGACCTGCTTGTGTTATGGGTGTCCGACCACGAATATTAATACGACCTTTGATAATGCTATTATAGCGAAACATGTCAGATGTTTTTAAAATTAAAATAAAAGTGGAATAGTACAAGTGAATTTTCGTAATGCAATGCTATTCTTCATCGAAGTCATGCCAGACTTTTCCCAGTGATTATAAAGTGCGTTGTTTACAGCCTCGCTAACCAAATGCTTAATTTCTAGTCATTTTTTACATGTGTTCCTTTTCGTTTAGGACGTGAGTGACACATTAATCTTTGATTCTAGTCAAACCTATTTTTAGCAGTACTTCTACTTCTGTTATATTTGATGATTTGTTTTTTTTTCTCTTCCTACGTAAGACTTTACCTGTCCCGAAGTAAGTTCAAAGTGATTAAGCGAAGGTGCCGTTATTTTTTTTGGGGCGGCGAGATTGGCAACATACCTATGTATTTTGTTTCGTAACTTTTTTTATCAAATTTTGTGATCTAATGTGCTTTTATTGCGCTTGTTCAAAAAGCTATAATCTTTTACTACTTTGCTTCGAATATACCTGTCACCATGTCATTATAATGGCCTACTTCCCTTTCTTTGGATTTAAAAACCCCACATTAGAAATCTCTCAAGATGTCTTAGTCTGCTTCTGTAAGAACGGCGAGTAGCCAACGAGGCTTCTACACTTTTTATCATCCCTAAACTAATATAATATTATTGTAAATAAATGATTATTCTATTAAATTTTCTAAAAGTTTCTTCTTTTTAAAGATCCTTTAATTAAATTAATATAAAAAAATTATTGCACATAATATATATTGATATACCGAATTTCATGATTTGATGAATTTAGCGATTGATATACCGAAGTAAATGAATGTACGGTGAACTAGATATAACTCAATGATTATTTACATACATAGAATCAGTATAGTTACAACACTATGATCATAGACAACTTCTGTCAAAACATGACATGTTTACATGATTGCTGAGCTGTCCAGAAAAAGACTATACATACCTACTAACTAAATAATTAACTATAATGAAAAATGAAAAATTGCTATATGTACTTTACTTACCTACTTAAAATTTGCCATGAAGGTGTCATCATAAAACGTAGCAATAGCCATAGTCTGTGACTTTGCATTGGTAAAAAAAATCATAATCAGTATCGCAGCCTTACACACCTCACCCTTTTATAATATTAGTAAGTTCAGATATATAATATGAAAGCAGGTAGAACATTATAAAAGTGTCTTCTATTATTTTAGACTTACCGGACAAATCACCGAATGGCGGTGGCAACAACGGCGGTGGTAAGCAGAGGAGATCGCGGACGAACTTCACCCTGGAACAGTTGGGCGAGCTGGAGCGACTGTTCGACGAGACGCATTACCCTGACGCCTTCATGAGGGAGGAACTCAGCCAGAGGCTGGGACTTAGCGAAGCTAGAGTACAGGTATGGAATATTCCCCTAGGTAAGGCCGCAGTGGTAGCCGTAGGTCTTTTGGGAGTCCGGGGGTATCCTTCCGTGGACTCACCCGGGGCTTCCAACTGTAAGCTGTTAGGTGGGATACGTGTGGTTTTTAGTCGGTAGGAGTCCGGCATAACATCTATGTAGGATTTTCCTCACGTTAATAAAAAAAAAAGGTATGGGAATATTTACGCACACTACACTTAATCACAAAAGTAGGCAAAGGCAATCTTCACACCCACTTTAAATCATTTGTTTTAGGGTTCCGTACTTCGAAAGGAAAACATGTAAATGTTACAGGATCACTTTATTGTCCATCCGTCCGTCTGTCTATCAAGACAAGTAAGTTAGCACGTGATTCGATACGTGAACTTCTTTTTCGCGAACACCATTGAATAATTAATTACGTTTAAAGACCATTTCTTCATGATTAAATCACAAATGTATAGTTTTCAGATTTTCTATTATATTTTATTTCCACATTCCCACAGGAACGCTAGTACTATACAAGTACTAGCGGATATCACGCGGTATCACCCGCGTAGCTTCCGTTCCCATGGGAATATGGGTATAAAATATAGCTTATGTTACTCAAGGTGAATGTAGTTTCTCAATGTTGAAACAATTTTTGAAGTCGACACAGTAGTTTTTGAGATTTTTCATTACAAACGTACACACACAAAAATACAAATATTTCCTCTTCATAATCTTTATTTCCTCTTTATATTCATGTAGATATGAGGATATTACTTGCCAAAATTCATAGGGTTACATCGCCTGTATTGTCTTTCAATATTATTTATGTATTTAATTTACGTATCCACACGTCATCACAAATCTTCATCATGAAATAATCACTAGCTATATTAATTAGCTCCCGGCATACCCATACCCTTGTAACTCGCTCAGACTAGAACCTCGACAGACATTCGACCCCTCATTACTAATGCAAGTAATTAGCTGCGAGTGTCCAACAAGTGAGACTTTAGCAGTAATATATTACTATTAGCGTCCGATTGGCGTTAAGTGTCGCGATTGTATGGACCAAACGTAGGGGATATTGCTAAATAAAGTAAAATCCGATAAAAGTCTTGACCCCGCGTCGGTTGTGTATCTTCACTAGTGTCAAACGACCTGCCTGTTTGATTTCATTGATATTAAGGTGGATGTTCTGATTTCTTTTGTTGTACACATTATAGATAGATTCTGAAGAAGGTCCTTTTCGCGTACATCTAACTTTGCTCACCTCTAGTCGTTTCGGCGTCTTTCTTTTGTTGTATCAGTTTCAGTAGTTTTGTATGTAATGACGCTAGATGAAATGACATGTAAAATATAAGAGCGTTCAATGAATGTCTAATAAACAGCAAAATGCTATTGATCTTTACTAATATTATAAAGAGGAAAGATTTGATTGTTTGTTTGCATCAAATAGGATCCGAAACAACTGGACCGATTTGAAAAACTATTTCACTGTTGGGAAGCTACACTCTTCGCGGTGAACATAGGCTATATTTTATTCCCGTATTCCCACGGGAACGGGAACTACGCGGGTGAAACCACGTGACGTCCGCTAGTGTTAGAATAAGTAACATGACAGTAGTTAAGTCAAGTTAAAGGACTTATGGGCGGCTTGAAAAATTTCAACGATGGACGGTCACAATCACAACCTGCGCCTAGTTCGTTTTGTGTAGCTCCTCTAGTGTTGCTGACGTCCATTGAGTAACTAGTGGGCTGCAGCTGAAAATCAGCGCTGTGGTAACCTACAGCATTTATGCTGAGCTGTGGCCTTTTAGGCGCACAAATAATTTTTTTTGTTTTATTTTTAAATTTTAATTTGTTTTTCTTGTCTTGTTTATATAGTTTTATGTGTGCCTAATAAAAATGATTTTCTTTCTTTCTTTCTTTCTTTCTTTCATTGTCAACGATTCACTAACCATCAGGTGGACCGTAAACTAGTCTGCAACCTTAGTATATCAGAAAATACCACTAACAGAATAGCCCGGCGAGTTTCTTGCCAGTTCTTCACAAGCGGGCCGCGTTCCGAATGATGGTACCAACTTTGATTTACTATTCATGGACATTTCGCAAGTGCCTATGTATTAGGTTAAAGCGAAATAAATTCTTTTTTATTTTGATTTTGAAAAGTAGTATTTAAAGAAAACCACTATTCCGAATTCCTGGGTCTGAATTAAATGGGTGCTACGCAGTGCTACGGGGTTCGTAGCACATCACACAGGCGCGGCTATGGAGACAACTATGTTATAACTAGTGACCGACCGAAGTTTCGGTTTCGGTTTCGGTTTCGGCCAGTTTCGGCCAAAAAATCTAGTTTCGGCCGCAGTTTCGGTTTCGGCCAAAATGGGCCGAAACTTTCGGCCGTGCCGAAACTCACGTGTTCATGAATTTTGAGTGCCTGGCTCTGCTTGTGACGTGGTTGGGGTCAGCCCAACCAGTTAATATGTTACTAAACCGAAAATTTACAGATTTACGAAGGACTTCCAATCAATAGTTATAATAATACAATTTTAACGGAATCCTAAAAGGTGATCTAGGACATTACATAACCCAACCCCTTTGTTGTCGTTTTCGTTGAATTTGTTGGTTGGCGGCAGGCTGTAACTCATGCACCGTGAACCGTGATAGTTAGCCAGTTAAAAATTTTGCAGATTTCTGTTGCCGCTATAGCAACAAATTAATAATATTAAAGGGGGCCTCCTATACAACATACGTGATTTTTTGCCGCTTTTCTTTTACGGACCCCTACGTGCGTTAGTCCGACTCACTGTTGTCCAGTTTAAGTTATATACTTCTAGAATGTATCCAAAACCAGCCAAGAGCTAGTAGCAGGGCACCGTGTGGTTTTAGTTGGTAGGAGTTCGCAATAGCATCTATGAGTAGTTGCACACGTAGAAGAAAGAAACTCATCTTTAGGTGGAGAAATTTCTAAAATGAACACTTGAGAAGATTTATATTATACCGTTGATTGATGGCACGTGGTGAAACTTGCTGCACCTATTGAAAAAATAACCGGCCAAGTGCAAGTCAAACTCTCGCACGGAGGGGTTAAAGCGGGACCCTATAAACGAGACATGAGGCTTAGCTGTCCGGAACCGGGTCAGATAGAGGCCTAAAATTATAAATGTACAGTAGTCCTACCGACTAAAAACTACACGTATCCTACCTAACAGCCTACGGTTGGGAGCCCCGAGTATGCCCTCGGAATGATGAATACTGCAGCTGCGTCTTTGGGGGGTTATTCAATTATTACCCGCTTCTTGATGATGTGCATGAATCTCTCACGTCACGCTATCATCTAAGGCCCGCTTATATGGGGCGCCACCGCAGACTGTGAAATTCGGGTGGGAGAGTTCTCTCCCGCTTCCTCCCCGCCGTCTCTTTCACGAGCACGACCTGCTCACAGGAAGAGGCCTATGGCCCCGCTCCAGCGCCTTCTTGCGCCATTTAAACAATAACGCAAGGGCCCTCGCTTTCTCGCTTCCAGGTCCCATAGAGGGGTCCCGGCTAGAAGACATGCCGCCTTAACTGAGATCGTGCGGGATCCCCTTATCACCCTGAAAGCCGTCGCCTTCTGCGGGCTAAGCACTCTAGCCGCATTGCTGGTCATCAGTATCTCCGACCATACGGGGGCCCCGTTAGGCCCCGTATAGGGCCATGCTCCGCATGATCCCAAGGTACAGTCTCCTGCAGGGAGCGTTGGGTCTCCTAATATTGGGCTCCTTCAGGTATAGGACCAAACTTCGGAAGTGGTATCTGAAATTCTACCGGCTATCGAGTACGAGCCCCAGATACGTCATCGAGAGCTCGATGCCGATGCTGACGCCCCCTTTATGTAAGCTGGATCCCGCAGGTGACCTTTAGGGCTGCGTCTCGGTGCGTTGCTCCTCGCGCTGTAATGAGTGTGTCGTCGTAACACGTTACGCCGACACCTCTAGAGCAACGGACCAAGCAGCACCCAATCGTAACCTATGTTCCATAGAAGCGGTCCTAAGACCGATCCCTATGGAACGCCGAACGACACATCTCGACGACCCTGCCCTAGCCAGCTCTGGTAGGATAAGGCCCTCTCGGAAAGATAGGCCCCGACAATTCGACGGAGGTATGGAGGCATGGCATGGTAAATAAGCGCCTCCCAAACGCATCTCCAGGGCAAGGTGTTGAAAGCGTTGGCGATGTCAAGAGACCGAGAGATGCAACCACCACCTCACCCTTTTATATTGCCGCTATAACAAAAAATACCTACTAAAATCAGAAAAAAGCATCCACACAACAAACGGAAATTTTTGCACCCAAGTTTTGTAACAGAACCCTCTCTGCGGGCATCCGACTCGCACTTGGCTGTTTTTTTTTTTTCAATGTTAACACGTGAGTTTCGGTTTCGGTTTCGGTTTCGGCCGAAACTGAGCCTGGGGCCGAAAGTTCGGTTTCGGTTTCGGCCGGAAAACCAGTTTCGGTCGGACACTAGTTATAACACAGGGCGGAAACTCCATACAAATTACTCGTTTTCAATTCTGTCATCCTACAGAGCTTGAATGTGTGCGTGTGACCAATAAGGCTAAGCAAATGTTCCATCACGACACCCGCCAACAAAGAGAGAGTTCACCCATTCCCGTCGCGTTGCGTTTACTACCGTAACGTCGCGTGGATAATATTCAATGAAAAAATAAATGGTTTGTTATGAAAGACTCTTTTAGTTGGTATCAATACAGGTTGTTTTTTTTTTCACATCTCACCGGTTCGAATCCCAGCTCAAGCAGGTGATTTTTCAAAAAGGTTTAAATGCAGTTTTACTAATTTCTAAAAATAAAGGAATGTTTCCTTTCAGCAAAACTTGCCATCGTCAATATAAGGGGTACTTTTCTTACAACTACGGTATTTAATTTCCACCCTGTTTAATGCGGAACCTTCTCAACGAAAATCGAAAATGACAGATTTCCTAACCTTTTTGCTAACGCTATATTTGAAACTAGCTGAGCCCGCAACTTCGTTTACGTCACATAAGGTGTATGAAAGGAAAGGTATTTCGTCATCAGAGTCATCAAGCAGCGTCTGAAACTGCCCTGTTTGCTTAATCATAAAAGAGCTTAATGATTAAGTCTATTTTAAAACAATTCAGTCCACGCCTTCGGCGCGGACTGAATTGTTTAAAAATAGTCTTAATCATTAAGCTCTTTTATGATTAAGCCAACACGCCAGTTTAGGTTCACTCACATACAAAGAAACCCCTACAATTAAAATTTTTAAAATATCTGATTCTTAAAAGTATTATAACTCTTTTATTTCTAAACCGATTTACATAAAACAAACGCTAAATGTTAACTGGAGCAAACCTCAACACAATAAAAAAACTTGAGAGGTGTCAAGGGACACCCGAATGGAACGAAGTTCCTTTCAACTAATTAGTGCAGGAATTGTAATAAAATTTTATTTTAATGTTAAATTTTTATAGTACAAAAACAAAAACAGAAACAGAAACAGAAACAGAGACAGGGACAGGGACAGAGACAGAGACAGAGACAGAGACAGAGACAGAGACAGAGACAGAGACAGAGACAGAGACAGAGACAGAGACAGAGACAGAGACAGAGACAGAGACAGAGACAGAGACAGAGACAGAGACAGAGACAGCGACAGCGACAGAGACAGAGACGAGACAGAGACAGAGACAGAGACGAGACAGAGACAGAGACAGAGACAGAGACAGAGACAGAGACAGAGACAGAGACAGAGACAGAGACAGAGACAGAGACAGAGACAGAGACAGAGACAGAGACAGAGACAGAGACAGATACAGAGACAGAGACAGAGACAGAGACAGAGACAGAGACAGAGACAGAGACAGAGACAGAGACAGAGACAGAGACAGAGACAGAGACAGAGACAGAGACAGAGACAGAGACAGAGACAGAGACAGAGACAGAGACAGAGACAGAGACAGAGACAGAGACAGAGACAGAGACAGAGACAGAGACAGAGACAGAGACAGAGACAGAGACAGAGACAGAGACAGAGACAGAGACAGAGACAGAGACAGAGACAGAGACAGAGACAGAGACAGAGACAGAGACAGAGACAGAGACAGAGACAGAGACAGAGACAGAGACAGAGACAGAGACAGAGACAGAGACAGAGACAGACAGAGACAGAGAGAGACAGAGACAGAGACAGAGACAGAGACAGAGACAGAGACAGAGACAGAGACAGAGACAGAGACAAAAACAAAAACAAAAACAAAAACAAAAACAAAAACAAAAACAAAAACAAAAACAAAAACAAAAACAAAAACAAAAACAAAAACAAAAACAAAAACAAAAACAAAAACAAAAACAAAAACAAAAACAAAAACAAAAACAAAAACAAAAACAAAAACAAAAACAAAAACAAAAACAAAAACAAAAACAAAAACAAAAACAAAAACAAAAACAAAAACAAATACAAAAACAAAACAAAATTAATAATAATATTTTTTTTTTATTATTAACCCCCATTTTATTACCCCCAAAGCTCCCCCCCCCTTCCCCCCTCCCCCTCCACCCTTCCGGCCCTTCCCCCCCTCCCCCCATTTTAAATCCCCCCCCCCATATTACCCCATATTAAAGGAGGGTAGAGGTACCTCTACCCTCCATACTATAGCAAAAACATATAATCGGCTGAATTGAGTACCCTCCTCCTTTTTTGCAGTTGGTTAAAAAAGTGTCGTTACAACTTTTCGTGAGAATTTTTTCCGTCTAGCCCCCTTTCACAACGCGCGATAAGGAACTTCGTTCCAAAAACCGCATTGCAATCGGTTGAGCGGTTACTGAGATTAGCGTGCACAACCGTACAGACAAACAGATATACAGACATACAGACAAACAGACAAAAATTCTAAAAATCATTGTTTTGGGTTTTATTGCGTTCATAAAGCCCCCCTATAATATTTTTTCTTATTTATCTTCCATGTACAGACAGCGACCTGTTACGATTTTATTATATGTATTGATTGATTGATATTGATCTGTCATTTTTCATTTTCTTTGAGAAGATTCCGCATTCTACTCGTTGCGCACGGATTATACCTCTTTAGTATTGTCACAGTTATTGTCAGTTAGTGTGCAACATGCAATCAGCAGGGTTCGTGCCGTCCTCGCTAATGTGGTTACCGATGTTTGCTCGTCCCACTAGCGAGCTACCGGTGTCCAAATATACGGGACTGTAACCAACACTGTATACGCCGAATACGTAATGTGCTCTTACTTGTTAATATTATGGCTGTGACATGTAATTCAATTACATGATTGTAATTGATTAACGTATCAAATCTATGCTTTTTTTTTACGTGAGGGAAAATCCTCAGAGGATGTTATGCCGGACTCTTACCGACTAAAAATCCTCACGTAACGTCCAACAGCCTGTGGTTGGGAGCCCCGGGTAAGCCCTCGAAAGGATGTCCCGGGAATCAAATCTATGCTTATAATGAAACTGTAGAGAGTAGAAAATCTGTATATACATATGATCACGCCTTTTATCCCCGAAGGGGTAGGCTGAGACATATTATTTGGAGGGGATTCTAAAATCTCCTGATGCTGAAAATGTAATTTAAATATTCTTATCTATATCCCAATTTATCCCAAATAATAAAAATCTTGAAGTTTTTGTAACTCGTATATTAGAGACCTTCTCTCACAGAAAACAAATGTATTGTGCTTACTAAACTGGCATGTTGCTTTATCAAAAAAAGTTAGAAAGAGAGGTTAATTTACTCATCAGGCACAAAGGAGTGTGCGAAACTGGTGTTTCTTCTTTAAGCCTAAAGAATAAATTCATCTTTCTCTCCATCTCTCTTATGTGACATAAACAAAGTTGCGAGGGTCAGCTAGTAATGCACTATTACAAGCGACAATATACGTGAGATTACGAATACGATAAACGTGAGATTTAAGCTTTATCAAAATAAATACACCTCTCTCTCAGCTAGGCATATTTCGACGAGCCACCAGTCTGTGGCACCCGATCCCCAACTATGGCTTAATCTTATCAATTACTATAACAGGATTACATGCAAATGTTAAGTATACTTCTGATCGGCTAAGTAGCTCCAGAGGGTCTAAATAGGCAACATTGTAGGTACTTATTTTTCATATTATGAAACATTAAATAATTTGATGGTTTGTACGTTTTGTATTTTAAATTACTTGAAGTGTACGTTTCATATTATCTATACTAATATTATAAAGAGGAAAGATTTGTTTTTTTGTTTGTTTGTTTGTTTGTTTGTAACGAATAGGCTCCGGAACTACTGCACCGATTTGAAAAATTCTTTCACTGTTGGAAAGCTACGTGTGAACGTAAAGTGAACATAGGCTATATTTTATTCCCGTATTCCCACGGGAACGTCGCGTGACGTCCGCTAGTAAAACATACAAAGTTGTCTTATTAAGCCCGCTGAATAAAATTGTATTACCTACTTAACTATATAATTGGATACCCTTGTTTTTGGTTTTACGTAAGGGAAAATCCTCATGGATGTTGCCGGACTCCTACCAACTAAAAAACCCGGGTAAGCCCTCGGAACGATAGATACCCCACGACACCCATTAGAATTGGATATCTTATAAACAGATTTTTTATTTGCAACAAACACTGTTACTGCCGGTTGCATGCTTCTACATTATCACCGAATATAGTAGTCACGCCTATGTCACCGAAGAAATACTGTATGGCCACTTTTGACCATGGATGCTTGGCTACTCTTTATGCATAACGGGAACGGATCTGGCTGAAATTTGGTACTAGGTAGGTTAGATACTCCGAAACAACACATTTATTCCAGGATCAAGTTTCCATGGGTAGCGAGAATGGGAACAAAATTTCACGCGGTCGGAGCCTCGAGCTTCTTTCAATAGATAATAATTTTTGTGATTTGCATTATTATTGTTTAACATGATTATAATGTTGTACAGGTTTGGTTCCAAAACCGAAGAGCGAAGTGCCGTAAACATGAGAGTCAAATGCACAAAGGTAAGATTTTTGCCAGTTTTATAAAATAGTGCAGTTTTTACACATTATTGTAGATTTCGGGTCTTTTTCGCGTATACATCCAACTCGCAACCCTAATGATTGTTGACAAACTTCATGTGGATACCTGTACAATCGCCAGGACGAGATGACGACGTCCGCTGCTTTCCCCAGAAATCGAATATACTACATATCCCAACTTTCTCTCTCTCGACCCAATCACCCAATTCGTTTTTGGACCGCAGTCTGCACGACCATAATATGTTCCTAGAATACCTACCTTTTACTTTCTAAGAGCAAGTTCCACAAAATGCGCATTGTATAAATAAAAATCCTTTTATTATTATTTTAATAACCACCAAATAAAAAAACCGGCCAAGTACGAGTTGGACTCGCCCATGAAGGGTTTCGTAGCAGCTAGTAACATAATAAAAGTTCTTAAAGTTCGTTGTAACTTTGATTGATGTTTAACACGTTTGCAGTGGTGATGTTTCTAACCGAAAATTGCGGTTTATGACGTATTAAAAAAAACTACCAGCTCTATCTCGTTCAAACCAATTTTCGTTGGTAGTTTTTATAGCAATGTACTTCATATATTGTTTTTAGATATATCATTCTCTTAGTTTAGAAGTTAGAGGGGGGGGACACACATTTTTCCACTTTGGAAGTGTCTCTTGCGCAAACTATTCACTTTAGAAAAATATGATGTTAGATACCTCAATAGCATTTTTGAAGACCTATCTATAGATACCCCACACGTATGGGTTTGATGAAAAAAAAAATTTTGAGTTCTGAGTATGGGGACCCCCAAAATTTATTGCTTTTTTTCTAATTTTATATAAGAATCTTAATGCGGTTCACAGAATACATCTAGTTACCAAGTTTGAACAGCATAGGCCTTATAGTTTCGGAGAAAAGTGGCTGTGACACACGGACGGATAGACAGACAGACAGCCAGACAGACATGACGAATCTATAAGGGTTCCGTTTTTGCCATTTGGCTACGAAACCCTAAAAAGAGAAGTCTCTTTTTATGTTATTCAATTATTAAAGAAAAGGGTACAGTAGGCCAAATTTGTTCTGAATCAAGTACTCGTAAACACTACCAAGGATTTTTAACACTGTTTTACATAATATGTAGGTACTAAAATAAAAGGTGATAAAAAGTCCCTATACATTTCTGTTTTTCGTCTCTTAATAGTAACTTCATATTAATCAATTCACGAAAGCAACCAAGTGCAATAATATGCATAAATTCGTATTCCAAACAGTTTCCCGGCTTAATGGACTCGAAAACTACAAATTGCAAATGAATCTGGCAAACTTACTAACTTAGTTGTCGGCGAGTTGGCACCGCTGTATAATCGTAATGAGTTCAGTCGTGCATGGCATGCACCACATCACTATTTAGCGACTGCTGCCAATGAACAACTACCGCCAGAACAACACTAAAATATTATACATTCTCCATGACTTCGTCTAACTCGATTACTGCTCCCGCCGGCGCCGGTCCGACTCTAACAGTTTTTTAATTCGACCATAACTCACACAGATGAATAATTAAAATGGCGGGTCGAAGCGGGATTCCGCGCGAACGCGGTAAAAAAGCCCGGGAAACGGTACACGCGAGGCGATAAATTCAGGGAATTGCACAACGCACTTAGCGATTGACTGACTGACCTCCCTCACTGGTCAAGGAGGAGATAAATAGATAAATAACTTAGGACTAGTTATACGAACACAACTTTCTGCACCACTCGGTTTATGCTACGTTTAATTTTGTTACCTACTATATCAGTCTAAGTAAGCAGGTATGTTCCGTCAATAAAAGAGTTATTGAAATATTTGTTTAAAACAGAATGAAGTTAAAGACATGAAAAAAAATCAGTGTTTTTGGTAAGACACCACTAACCAGATAGACCGACAACATTGAAAAGATCACGCGGAGGAACTATATGACCGACCGTCCAGTTCTTTTCCAACCTTACCAGACCTCACATAGAACAAAACCAGTGTTATGGTGGAAATGTGGGGAAAGCCTACTTCCACCAGCTGACTGCGATAGGCTGATTTGTTTGATTGATTGCTTCAGTTGTTATTCCCGAACCACAAACGGGATCAGTTTTTCCTGGTTTTGGAGCCCGATCCGACTGAGATCAGTTATTAAACTCTTTTGTTTTCACTTTTCTCGGTCTGTATCTCCGATTCGAATAGTATTGTTTGGTACATTATGTTTATCAATTTAAGGAAATCATTTGTATCTACTTTACAGACGTTTCGTACTTTAATATCTTAGTTAAGCTTAGTTAGTTTTATTAAAGTATTTTGTAATAAGAGAAGGTATAAGGATATTATCAGTATGTTGAATTATGCAAATTGTCAATCAGACAGCAATACCTCTGCCCCATATATTACTAGTAAAAACAAGAACATATCAAAACAAAATTACAGTAATTAATTGGACGTGTCCTACATCCCCAGCATCACGATGAATGAACGAAAATATCACTTTGTCTCATATTGTACACGTTCTGCGGTTGAAGCCGTCTCCGCTCATAACGTCATCCGGACAAATGAGACATGACTGCTCTAGTCTTAGCGCAAATCTCTTACAAACACTACGATTGTGAGAGCATTGAGCCACAGATAAACGGAGCGTAAAGCGGAAAAAAGCCGCTCGCCGGAATCGAATAAAATGATTCCCCACGGGAGCCATTCGGACGCAATCCCGCCGTCCCCTGCTAAATGTCTTATTAACTTATGTGCCGTTCCCGCTCACCCCGGCTCACCCCCGGCCGACGCGAGAATAATCATGTAAAGTGAAATGAAACGGTTATTTGTTATGTTATGCCCCTTTAACGGAGCGTTGAGATTCCACAATGTCGTTATTGATTTACGCAATCGTTTGTGGGCTCATATCACTGATTTAAACATTGATTGTTGTCATTTATATTGTCAACGTTTGCGTGTGGGTATTTAAAAGGTATTTTGATCTGTATACGTAACTATTAGAAATCAAAATTGACCTTTAGTCAAGAAAGGAATATACATATTGTCTCTATTACCCCACTTTACTCTGAAGTATGTTTTGACTTAGAGTTTTGTGGTTTACATTTTATACGCGTTTTCTAACACCTTGTTTCAGTTAGTCATCCCGTATCACTGTAGGTATCTGTCGAGTAGTGTCGCGAGTCACTTGTTATGCAATTATGAAAAGTACGTACTTACTTTTAACTGAGGTATAAACATACACGTCATCGCAGATAAATGCCTCATCTCTGTCTTACTACTTTTTAAGGAAAATCCTATTTACCCGCGCACTTATTGCACAAAGAATAAAAGGTGAGCAGTAATTTTCAAAGGCTTGAAACGCCTATTGGTAACATAATTTTGTTCAAAAAGTAATATTTTTACATCACTTCCCATTAAATCATGAACAGTAGAGTCTGAATCTTCATAAAAATTAAGAATTCATATTTAACGAAGACATGAATCTTTTCCACTCGCAGCTCTCGCTATAAAAACAATCAGAGCAGCCGTGAAATTCAAGAATAAAAAGAAAACACCGGCGCTTAATTGTTCCCCTGTTCATAAAATTGTAAAGTTATTCGCGAGTCGCGAGGGTGGCAATGTTTTATTGCGTATAAACCACCGTAAAGATGTTCGAAGCTGTTTAAAATAAGCGAGAACGAGAGAGCACCCCACCGAGCTTGCTAACCTTCTAATTCGATTAAATTAAACAACTCACAGTTAATCAAATAAATGCACGGCGGTCGCCAGGGGGCGCCCGAGAGCCGCGAGTTCTCGGACGCGCACACTCCGGTATTTATGTCGGCACTTCTCGAAAGTAATTCGGTGTCAAATATGGAAATAATTCATACGCGCAGAGAACATCCATTTTGATAATGCCGACGGCGACCGGAGTGGTTCTGATTTACAGCGCGCGTGAGAGACGCCCTCGTACCTCTCACATTTACCCGCTTCGTATGTATATGTTACTTGAATATCTGTAAGTAAACATTTATTTACATCTGAAACATACATTTTATTTATACAAACTAGCTGACCCTCGCAACTTCGTTTACGTCACATAAGGTGTACGAAAGAAGAGGTACTTCTTCATCAGACTCATCAGACAGCATATGAAACGGCCCTGTTTGCTTAATCATAAAAGAGCTTAAAGATTAAGTCTATTCTAAAACAATTTAGTCCACGCCTTGGGCGCGGACTGAATTATTTTATAATAGCCTTAATCATTAAGCTCTTTTATGATTAAGCCAACACGAACGTTTAGATTTACTCTCACATTCAAAGGAACCCTTGAATCCTAGGTTTAGCGAAAGTTGAGACGTCTCTAATTTCTGAACCACAAAACCCTCAATATTGAAACTTGTGTGAAGCAATGCTTAAAGCACTCCCTTTCCAACACTAAAAAAATATATGAAATCCGACCACGCGGTGAGAACTTACAGCTGAAAAAGAACTTTATCTTTCATCCCCTCTCCCGCAGGAACCGCGCATAATATCGGAATCAAAAGTATCCAAGAACCTTCCTCGGACTATAAGCTCGGAATGTACCAAGTATCATTCAAATCGGTTCAGTAGTTTCGGCGTGATACTTATTCGGGATACAGACAGACAGACAGACAGACAGACATGAAAATTTTAAATTACATATTCGGCTTCAGAATCGATTATAGAACGCCCTACAATTGAAATTTTCAAAATATCTTCCATGTACAGACTCTCGACCCTCAACAGTTTTATTATAAGTATAGATAGATAGATATTTCTGCTTCTTTACCTTTTTAACATAAAGTTTTTTAATACAACATACAGATTCTATTAACACAATCTCTAACTATTTTGTTGCGAATCCGGCAGTCAAAATAATAGTAGATGCAACAATATTGACGTTCAAAAGTAAGTGTACATTTAGATATTTTCTTGTTTTATGATATTTTCCTTTCATTTTATACAAACAAAATAAGACTCTAGTCTAGATTACCAATCTTCGGTAGCATGAAATACGATCCATTCTGTTTACTGGGATAAGTGAATCTCTACAAGATTATATTCGTAGACTAGTACGAAAGCGTCATCAAGTTCTGCCTTTCGTAGACCGTAGTCTCGTAGCGTCCTGTTGTTCCTTTGAAATAAAAATAATACTTTAAATTGTTAATATTAGTCGACTTTTTATTAATTCTTTGCTTAGTTTGTGCTCTAGATATGAAACTTTGTTGGATATTGGTTTGTAGGTACAGGGACACATACAGGTAGGTTTGATTTAAACATACAAAACAAGGCAACATTCTTTTTCTCATCGGTCTTCCAAGTCCAGATAGCCAACGTCTCTGTTAGTTGTCTGTCGATGAATTGCTAGTTTGGCTAGCTTAATTTGTTACAAATATTGAGTAAATATTTGCGATATTATACATTTGTGTTGTGTTTGACAATAAAGCTTCAAATGGAACTTTTAGTCAAAACGGTCAATTCGTTAAAAGTAGTTGCATATGAAGGATTAACCTGTAATCGCGAGTTCTTGTGTCAAAAATTTATCGCTGTGCTACTTTATCCCGAAAAATAGTGTAATCCAACATAAAGGTACATTTGTAGAGAAATCAAATTTAACGCGATAGGAGTCACGCTCATCGCATAGTATCTTCTAAACCCCTTTCCCTATGCACAAATGAAATCCACAAAATACTCAGAACAAAATCTCTTTTAATATAATCGAAGTGAGAGCTCTTCTATAACAGTAATTAAATAAATGAATCTTTGAGACAAAACCGTAGCACCTTAAGTCGGGCAGATCCGCGTTAATTTATTAATTGGCCTCTTCACCCGACGGGCGAGCTATAAACAACGGATCTCACTTAATTTACGAGCAAATTATGCTTTACTTAAATATCAATTTAATTAAGTGGAGTTCGGAACAGATCTCGGTGGATTTGTGTAGAGAGAGAAGGCTCATTTGTCTCTGCCAATCTCATGAATCGATGGCAGCTGTCGGCGGCGCCGACGGATTAACTTGTTTCATTATGTATTTCTGCTATTTTTGAAGTAAGTGGAAAATAAATTAATCAATCAATGAAATCGACCTATCATAATCCTAGACAAAGAACCTCTCCCAATTTCATTTTGAGGGCTTTACTGCATTATGCTACCAGACGGGTTGGTATCAGGGTCTTAGTTTCAAGTTTTCCTTTTCGTCTCCGCCATGCCCTCTTCTGTTAGTGAGTTATGGTGAGTATGCTTATGACCCCGAAGGTCTTGATAGGGCCCAATCGCACTCTTCTTAGGCGAAATCTCTCTTCAGATAGACTGACGACTTAGAAAAGGTCCCAGGGAGTGACTGGTAGCAAAACTGTGTGATCAGACTGATATATGCTGAATAATTTTTGGTGTCCTAGGATCATCCTTTCAAGATGCTCCCAACTATAGGCATAAGGTAGGAAACGTGTGGTTTTTAGTCGGTAGGAGTCCGGCATAGCATAAGTAGGATTATCCTCACGTAAAAGAAAAAATGGCTGAATAATTGTTTATTTATTACTATTCTTTACTGCCAATGAAGTTACATATAGATAAACCTTCATTTAAGCGTTATAAATTATGTTGAAACATCATAGAGATTTTAGTATTTTACGCTACTGAGAACCATTCTAAGGGATATAAAGGAACACTATGTGTTTTCCTTTATCCACAGTAAAATGTTTCTAGCTTAGAATTTCAAATTTAACATCATCATTCGAGTGCTTTTCTCAATTGTATGAAGCATTAACTTTGTACTTTGAGGTCAGAGAGTAACTTTACTATTCACTATAGGGAATAGTGCGGGTGCCTGGTACTCTCTGGTCCAAAGCGAATGCTTCCTTCCTTCGTTCTCAGGTCTGCTAGTAAGCGGAGGAGGTACTCCCTTAGAGCCGTGTCGTGTGGCGCCGTACGTGTCAGTACCACGGCTGTCGGCAGTACCGCGGCCACCTACAACAGCACCACCTCTACCGCCATTACGGCACCCTCCCCCTTCAACTGCCTTCGCGCCTTTTGACTCCGCACTTCTGTCTGCTGCAGCTCATCAGGTAAGGTTTTAGTCAATATAATTCTGAACTCTAAAAATGTAGAAAATAATTAGCAAAGTCGTTAGATCTATTTAATGTTTTTAAGCCAATAATGTGGCAAACAAGTATAAGACCCGCCTGCCCTGCTAAAAAGTAGCATTGAGATTTACAACTAATAAACAAATAGTAAAGAAATTGACAAACAGCACCAGACATTTTATTTGCCTTGCCGTTCCGTGTCTATCTAAACCTTTCAGTGTCCTATTGGAAAACCGTTCTTCAAGTGACTTCCCAGTTGCTGCCTGGATTGATTGCCTTTTATTAGCTGCTAAGAGCAGCTATGATTGGTCCTTTTCTGGTTTTTAATTTCAACAGCGACTGCTGTTTGGCATCCCAAACCCTCAACCTCCCAATCTGCACCAAACCCTCGTCCCTTAGTGCACCCACTGGCAGATAAAGGATGTTAACTTGCACCCTAAATATTTCGATGTGGTGCCAATGCACATTTTTATTCACCTACCAGACCATTGTACAGTAGTGATTGCCTAATGACACTTTGAATTAATCTTTAACTGTTCATCACAAACCATGCGAAACGTTGTATTTGTATGTGCAGTATGCCAGTGCAGCAGCTGCAGCGGCAGCCGCAGCCTTATGCCCTCCATACGCTGGTCTGGCAGCGCTTGCAGCGAGATGTCGTTCGTCGTCCATCGCGGACTTGCGGCTGAAGGCGCGACGACATGCAGCGGCACTAGCAGCGGCGCGCGTGTCGCCCCCGCCACACGCTCACATTACCGCGTCCGCGCCCGCTCCCGCTTCCGCACCTGCTGATACATAGCTACCAGTGCATCCGTCTTGAAGTAAGTGTGTTGAAAAATGAACAAGGTGCGATTACTGTACGTAGGTATGTTGATTCGGACTTTCTAAATCTATTAATATCATATTAAGTACTATGTAAATTTATATAAAACTAAGACATGCTCGTGAAATTCGAAACTAAAACTACCTTTAGAAAACTGTTGTATGTTTTCCAAAAATGTATTCTAGATTCCTTACGACTTGAAATAAGAAAAAAAGAAATACACTTTCCTAATTATAATATTAATTTAAAACATAGAGTACAAGATTGAAAAAATCTGTTATGCTATATCAAGGCGATAATAAAGGAGGGGATGGAGAGGAACCCACTTAAACACCCTCGATTCGTCAATTGTAACGTACAAAAGTTAAGTAAAGATAACCACAACTAATTGTAAGGCAGGAATGACGAACCGACCTCTTTAGGAAAGGAATTTTGGAATTTAAATAGAAAAATTACCTGTAGGTACCTACCCTCCAGATTGTTATAATAATGATGGCAGCAAATTTGCTCGAAGATGCCTCCCGTGTAGGCGAAACACGTATCAACTTGTTAGTCACGTTGTTAAGCGGAGTAGTGCTCATTATTAACAATCTGGAGGGTACAGGTAATTTTCCTATCCAACATCCAAAATTCCTTTCCTGAGGAGTTCGGTTCGTCATTCCTCGTTATCCTTAACTGTTGTACGTTAGGATTGACGAAACGAGGGCGTGAGTCGGATTCCTCTCCCTTCGCTCCTTTATTATCGTTCTAGGATGGATTCCCGCCATGTAACGTCTGATTCCATGAGTTATCAAGTCTTAACGTTTATAGCGAAGCTGATTTCACGTAAGTTGTAAGTATGGTGGACAAATTCAGTACCAAGCAGGCTACCGCTTTTTGCTCTTTTTGCATTATTGGCATAATGGTGATCTCAGGCCCTCTTACATTTTTTGATTGGCAATGACCACAGGTTTAAATTTCACCCGTAACCCGTAATATTCTTTTATTTACTGATCTTTAGAATGAAATTAACATTCCAAGATTTTCTTAAATACATATTTACAAGTGAAGCTAATAAAAGCGTGTTAAAATGAATAGCGACGATGTCATCTACCGTCCCTTCCACTTGTTATTTAAGAAAAACATTTTTTTTTTCAAGAAAATATCTAGACGTGTCAAGTCATATTTAGTAGCATGTTTATCACAGTAACATTCATCGAAACGTGTTTACACAAAATGTATACAAATGATTTATTTTAAATTTACATAACTCGGTTCTGTATAATTAAAAGTTCACAGTGTTCCTAACACCTCTAATCATAAATGTGGGCGTTACCTAATTTAATCTAGGAATAAATATAAAAGTTAAATTGTATTTAAACAAAACAGATGTTGTGGATTAAAAAGAATAAAATTCTTAGTAAGTACTACGTAGTAAAAGCGATACTAACTCAATAAAATAGTTGATTTAATTTTGTTAGGTTCTTTTTTTGAAATTTAAAAATAGACTATCTGAGAAGTAGACAAATTAAGAATGAAGGAATGGCAATTCAGGAAAAGGACAACTTAGGAGTGGACAATTTAGGGGTCTTCTCTCGTTTTCCATAAATTCATTTGCACTAATATTGTTTGCCATAATCATCCCCGATCATAATATTTACTTGCACTATTATCATTTATACTAATAAAGTTTGCCTTAACAACTCAAGAGTCATAAAGGACATCATTCATTTTGGACCAAAAACTGAAAGTGCCGGCCAGAAAAAGAAAATGTGATATTCGCATAGAACACACAATTTCTAGCAAAAAATACTACTACATTAACCCTGTGCGTGCTATGGTTTCTTTGTTACATGCTTTTAAAATTCGTGAAAAATGTTATTTCGAAAGTGTCATTCTAATTGATATGAGCAGTTGAATAGTGATTTATTTTATTAATTATGTCTTTCAGCACACATATAAGCACACATACATATAATTATACCTGTTTCTCCGAAGGGTGAGGCAGAGGCATATTTTATGCCCAATTTTGATTTCTCGTTCCTACATAAAGAAGCATGTAAAATAAAGATAAAGAGTATTTTATTTCGACAGAGTCAAAGGCCTTCTCGTACTCCGCAAAAGCCATACACAGCGGCTGATTGTACTCGTTTGTTTTCTGTACAATCTGCCGTACAGTATGGATGTGGGCCACGGTTCTAAAGCCTTTTCGAAATCCGGCTTGCTCCTTTGGCTGAAACTCGTCGAGCCTTCCGGCGAGGCGGTTTGTGACTACTCTCGAGAACAACTTGTAAACATGGCTCAGAAGTGAGATGGGTCTGTAATTCCTCAGCAAGGTCTTATCACCTTTCTTGAAGAACAGAGCCACCGCACTCCCGCTTCACGCTTCAGGTGTTTGTCCCTGTTGGAGGACGGAATTAAACAAACTCATCAGCTCGTTGAGAACCGGAGCCCCCCCCCCCGCCTTCAGTAGTTCAGTTGTAATTCCGTCCTCCCCAGGGGACTTGTTGTTTTTAAGTTGCCCGAGAGCCGCCGTTACCTCGCCCTGATCGATGTCCGGAATGTCCTCGCTATAGTGGCGCGATAGTGGGACTCGGTGGTCACAATCAGTAGGGTCCTACTCGTCGGCTTTTTGTCCGTGATGCATAAAGGTCTCTGTAAAAGCTCTTTATTTCCTCGAGAATCTCGAACCTTGTGGTCACAGTACTGCCATCCGCTGTCTTCGGTTTCATCAGACGGGCTCTTCCAAGCTGTTGGGCAAATACTTTGGTACCCCTGTTCTGCTCGATCGCTGCCTCGACGATGCTGGTGTTATAGCGTCTAAGGTCGCGTCGTATCAGCTTTCGGGACACTTGCTGTAACGTCCTGACCATATAGTCGGCCTTATCGTGAATATTGCCAGTGGTTTCCAGCAGATCAAAACGATTTTGAAGTTCTAACTGGAACCTCTCAGCCCCTGAGGCTAACTGGAGCGCGGTAGGTCCGAGAGTAGGCTTCATCATACGGGCCCTTTCAGCTCGGAAGTCCAAATTCAGAGATTCTCGTACAAGTCTGTGATCACCACCGGTATTAAACCTGTTAACCACAGAGACCTCTCTAAATATACTCATACTTATAGAATTCGGGACTTCACGCGAAACACATTTACTTGCATTTTCACACCGACATTTCGAGCACGTTGCAGCGCCCGTAGTCCGCGACCACGGATGTAAGAAAATGTGTTTCGCGTGAAGTCGCAAAATCTATAAGTATGAGTGTAGAAAACCGCGATAGTTTAAAAATAACTCTCTAAATATAGACTTCCTGTTCATCATGATGAAGTCTATCTTCTTGTGACCTTGTCGGGGCATCGCCAAGTCCATTTTCTGTGGGACTTCTTCTTAAAGAAAGAGTTCATCAAGAAGAGCCCCTGGGACTCAAGAAAACTGAAAAGCATATGGCCCCGGTCATTTCTGCGCCCTACACCAAAGGGGCCGATCTTCGTTTCGCCGCGTTCTTGTACTCCCACTTTGGCATTGAAGTCCCCCATCACAACGCTGTAGTGAGTCTTGGCAGTACCATGTAGTGCTTTTGCTATGTCCTCGTACACGGTCCCAACTGCCTCGACAGTGCTTTTCGAGGTCGGAGCGTACACTTGTATCACCTTCAGGGTGTACCTGTTGGTGAGTCTCAGTATTGAGTACGCTACCCGAGGCGAAACACTGCTGATCTCCACAAAGCTGCTAACGAGGTCCTTTTTCACCATAAAGCCAATCCCGCCCTCGGAAGAATGTCTTTCGTCACCTTCCCGAAAGTAAAACAGGTCGCCTGATGCAAGGGTTAGCGTGTCCTCCCCCTGTCTTCGGACCTCGCACAATACTGGATGTGCCAGATAGTACGACCTAGTTCTACCTCGAGTTCGGTGAGGCGCTCGTCCAGGCGCAGAGTAGTTCCATTAAACGTAGCCAGGGTCAGTTTTGTATGGCAGCCTTCCGTAACCCGGAGATTCTTAGCACCCCTCCCACCGTCACTCCGACCGCTGCCGTAATCGGGAACAGTGGGAGTGCCGTGAACTGGGGGCTGTTGTTTTGTTGTGTGTATCATAGGAGGATATTTGGCCTTACTGTATCACGCTGGCCAGACGGGTTGGTACAGGGTTTAGTTTCGAATTTTCCTTTTCTGTGCGCCATGACCTCGTCCGTTTATCAGCAGGTGCACCACTCGCAGGTGAGGCTGGCTTGGACCCCGGGGTTGGTGGTAGGGCCCCATCACACCCATCGGGCGTCGGGAGGTGGCGGGGTGATTTGCCAGGTACCTGTCGCTTGAGCCTGGGGGGCTGCGCGCGCGGCACCTTTGTCTAAGTTTTTTGAAACAAGTTTGGACTTGTTGTGAATCGTTAGGTACGTTTTGTTTGTGCGTAGGTACGTAGATAATTAGTAAAATGATAATTCGTTCTTATTACAATAGAATAACGTAAAAACAAATCACTATTCAAATGATAAAATGTATCAAAATACATCATCAAAATAACATTTTTCTCGTATTTTAAAAGCATGTAACAACAAAACCATAGCACGCACAGGGTTAACGTAGTAGTATTTTTTGCTAGAAATTGTGTGTTCTATTCGAATATTACATTTTTTTCTTCTGGCCGGCACTTTAAAAATTGGCCCAAAAATGTATGAAACGTGAATGATCTCCTTTTATTTGCCATAAAATGACTTTCTATAACAACATGTATCATAATAATTAGTTTCCATAAGTAACACATCTCATAATCGACTCTTGACATAATCAAAATTTGATATAATTATGAAAATAATACATAATATTGTTAGGTCGAAATTAATTATTCGAAATTTTTTTAAACCACCCAGAAGTAGGAGCCCCGCCGTCGAGCTTATTTAGTAGACGCCATATGAGGTTTAGTTTTAGGTTTAATTGTGAATAAATTATGTCATATAAATTATCTTTATTTATATTATGGTGAATAAAAGTTATTGAAAATGGCATTATTGAAAACGAAAATAATGGCAAATACATTTATGGATTTAAATTATTATGACACTTGATCGATTATGACCAATGGAATTAGTGAAAGTCAATTTATATCATTTCACGATTATGGCAACTGAAGCGTTATGTCTAATGAAATTATGGCAAATACCAGTATGGCATATGAAATTATGGCATTTTAAATTATGGCAAATATTAGTAAACCCAATTTAGGAAGTGGACAAGTTTGGAAGTGGTCAACTTAGGAAACGGACAAAGTCGACCGGAAGGATCTTTCCTTCCTTATCTGCCAGAACAAACAACTAATGATTCTTTCGTAAAATATGAAAACTATATAAATTTGTGCAAGTAGTTAAGTGGTTCATTTCCATTCTGAATTTCTGATCCGTGGGACCCCCACATGAATCGCCTAGGAGTTTCACTGGGAATATTCACCCACATCGTGTATATTTCTTCCAGCTTACTTGCTCGAAAAAAATCAGTTACTAATTGAGGCTACTGCACAAATTATAGACAATTAAAAATGAGTATAGCGATGTCCTTAAAACACCAAATATTAATAAAGTCCATTATTATAAGTTACTCCATTAAGGTTTCAAGAAAATTTGTGTGTTTCGCTTAACAAACAATATTTATTTTACCTTTATAAGGTCAGCAATAAGTATACCTATCCGTCATTATAATTTTTGTAAAAATATCATCTATGCTTGTATCAGAACTGTACATAACTCTAGGTATTTTAGAAAATAATTGACCAAACGAGTAAATCGGACTGTGAAATATTTGTAAATTATAATAAGCTGTGATAAGTGCATGAGTATTGGAACGGTAAGATATTATTATATAAGCTTTATTTATATTTATTTCTTTGTATAATGTTACTATTATAATACCTATTGGAAACATGGCTAGGTACATTTGCGTCTTACAAGTACCATGAGTAACATTCTACTGTTTTTTTTTTTCGTGTGAAAAATCCTACATGAATGTTATGCCGGACTCCTACCGACTATAACTACACTATGCCTTACAACTGTCTACTACACTGTCTATGGCCAGGAGACCCGGGCAAGCCCTTGAATGGACGTCCCAGGGCTCCCGGCAGACTTTGGCGAACACTTCGACCTCACCTAGGGGGTTCGGGTGCTATCGCGCGTAGGTATAGCTCTACCACAGATATCAAAAGACTTTTTTCTGATTTCTGTGGACTCTACCAAGTGACACTTCAACATTTTTATCCGTTTTTAGTCACTTCCTCCTCTAAGCATGGCAAAGATGGATTGGATGCCAAAATGGAAAAAACTTATACATTCGTCAGAAGAAAAAAAACCGGCCAAGTGCGAGTTGGACTCGCCCATGAAGGGTTTCGTAGCAGCAAGTAACATAGTATTAAAGTTCTTATAGTTCGTTGTAACTTTGATTGATGTTTTAACACGTTCGCAGTGGTAGTGATTTTTATAACCGAAAATTGCGGTTAATGACGTATTAAAAAAAAACTACCAGCTCTATCTCGTTCAAACCAATTTTCGTTGGTAGTTTTTATGGCAATGTACATCATATATTCGTTTTAGATTTATCATTCTCTTAGTTTAGAAGTTAGAGGGGGGGGGGGGGGGGGGGACACACATTTTTCCACTTTGGAAGTGTCTCTTGCGCAAACTATTGACTTTAGAAAAAAATGATGTTAGAAACCTCAATAGCATTTTTAAAGACCTATCTATAAATATCCCACACGTATGGGTTTGATGAAAAAAAAATTTTGAGTTTCAGTTCTGAGTATGGGGACCCCCAAAATGTACTGCTTTTTTTCTAGTTTTATATAAGAATCTTAATGCGGTTCACAGAATACATCTAGTTACCAAGTTTCAAGAGCATAGGCCTTATAGTTTCGGAGAAAAGTGGCTGTGACACACGGACGGACAGACAGACAGACAGACATGACGAATCTATAAGGGTTCCGTTTTTGCCATTTGGCGACGAAACCCTAAAAATAGACAACAAGATATTATTATATGCGACGACGACTTTGCCCTTTCTTTTTTAGAGGTGGAATTTAAAAAAAAACCTATTCTTAGTGGATGCTTAGGTATATTATAGGGGTAGCCCTTAAAACTTTCAAGCTTCTACGCCCATTGGTTTTGACGGGGCCTCGATGTGTGAGTGAGTCAGAGACAAATAATTTAGTGTATCGAGGCTAGTTTTAACTCTAGTGTGTGCTTTGGCGTAAATTAGAAGAGGCCTACGTCTAGCAATGGACTACCATAGGGATTTTGATTGATTGGGGCCCCGGGGCCCACACGCCACAGTCTCGTCTGCTCACCAGTAAGGTACTGAAGTGTTCAAATTGGCTTTGCTCCAGAAATTGTTCTAATAACCGTACCTATCTATACTAAGGTAACATTCGCCATCCTCCTTGCGTTCGCAGAGTGCCGGGACTTCATTTTTTTAAAGAGTTACCAAGAGACGGTACGAAATATTGGTAAATAAGATGTAAATGTACCTAATTATTTTATAAATATGATCTCTCCATAAGCTAGTTTATATTATACGATCACAAATTATTGTAAATATTGATAAGTTAGGTAAATGTTCGTTTCATACGCTCTGTTCATAGTTGTGTAAACTCAATAAATACTTTTAGACGACACGCTCGCTGCATACTTTTCATTGACCATTTCTAGTATGACATTTTTTTAACGTATGGAAAATCCTACAGGGATTCTATGCCGGACTCCTACCGACTAAATACCACATGTTTCCTACCTAATGCCTACGGTTGAGAGTCCCGGGTAAGCCCTCGGATCTTGTATGACATGCTGGGCCCACACTGGGTCAACAATAAAGTCTAATGATTTACATTGTGGAATGGCAGAATAAAAATGTGAACCACGGAATAAAATATATTCTAACATAAATGCATAGTCACAGCACATCGTAGCAACCGTAGCAAACGATTTCAACTACTAGGAAAATTAAAACAGCTGAATTTCATTAATTTGCATGTCAATTTAAAATTTTCTTGTACCTTTTTCTTTTTGATTCCTCTGCTCTTGAACAACACTCTTACACACGTGACTTTAAATTTATCGGATTTTTAGAAATATTTTGATACACCTTTATATACACCGTAGAAGATGAAAAGATATCCTCTACCGCGAAGAGTGTGTCAGTAAGTTCTTCCTATATAAAATCTCTTTCTTTTCCAGGTTTGTGGTGTTACTTTCACATTGTAATAAAATTCACCTTTAGAATCCATGAAACCTCGTGTGTTTGAGTGTGCTGATCTGCTGATATCAGCTATGTATGTGTATGTCAATGACTGTTCTAATTACGTAATTACTCTATAAGATTGCATTTGACTATGATCAAAATGAACGGTTATATATTAAAATACCAGAAATCAAAATGCCTTTACTTAAAATGCATTAGAACAAAATACCCGAATTCGAAATACCTTAACATTTAAAATACCTTATTTCAGAACACCTTACCGTAAAATGTCTAAATTTAAAATACAAATAATCATTATATCAGAATTCAAAATACAAATTTTCAAATAACCTTAATTTAAAATACCGAAAATAGAATACAATGTGTCACTGTCATAACTGCGTGGAATGTAACACATATTTATATATTGTCTTTTCTATAATAATTTCATTCACCAAAATTTAAGGAACAATTATACAATCTTGTGCTTGGAATAAAAAAAAACCATAACCTACCTTATTTAACTTATTTACATAACCTAAGTGAAGCCGCAGTTGTAGCGTAGCCGTAGGTCTGTTGGTCCTTGGGTATCCTTCTGAGGGCTTACCCGGGGCTCCCAACTGTAGGCTGTTATGTAGGATACGTGTGGTTTCTAGTCGGTAGGAGTCCGGCATAGTATCCATGTAGGATTTACCTCATGTTAAAACACTTTGATTCAGAGTTACAAAAGTACTACAGTGGGCTAACGAAAAATAAAAAAAAAAAAAACCACGAAGGCTAAGGCGGGAGCTCCGCTTCGCTTCGCTCCCGCCTTAGTCTTCTAACCTAACCCATCCGAGTCGGGATACTCTGAGTCGGGGTGTTAACCATTCACAGATATATAGCATCCATGTAGGATTTAAATCATGTTAAAAAAAAAGGTATTTTGTGTTTGAACATTTTAGGATAAGGTATTTGATAAATTTATTTTTTGGGTTTCGGTTATTCGATCGTAAGGCATTTTAAATTATTTATATTATAAATATTTGCCTTTTGAATATTGATATTTCGATTTCGGGTATTTTGGGCTCGGGCATTTTAAGTAAAGGTATTATGATTTCTGGTATTGTGACGGTATACCAAATGAACACATTACCCTTCATTTGCATCATCTTCATTTGCATTGCAATAGGGTAAAAAGAATTAAATCAAGATGCTGAGGATATTATACGGCTGTTGTATTGGAGAGTAAGAGATAGTAAGTAATTTAAGACATCAAATATAAAGAAAGGTTTTAAAGTAATGATGACTTTGCGAACCGCGAACGCAAACGATGACTTCATAATGATGTATCATCGCACACACAAATCATTATCAACTTATTCCTTTATATCAAATGAACATTTAAATTTAGAATACAACTAAGTTGCTCCCACAATGCAATGATACAAATGATATTGTGATTAGACAGCGTTCATAAATCAGGGGTGAGCGGGGTCGCATCCCCAGCGGCGAGCGGTATTGTTTCTTCGTTTGTGGTTGATTGATGACGGGGCTAAATGTGTCGGCTACCTACCTAAACTGTTACACCGTACAAGATACTCATACGCTTTCTATTCTGTCCCTGTAATACTGATAGAAAAAAGAAGTATTTTGAACGAGACACCTGTCCTCTTAATTGTAGAGCCGTTGTTATTATAGTAGATCAGACTTACCTAGATAAATTACCTAAAGTTAATATCTTAATCATTAGTTACTTTCATTAAGGCCGTTCAATATTAGCCTAATATAATGTTTGTAAGCTCTAAGTCAATAAGGTATTTATGAGTCCAACTGAGTCAAACGCATTCTTACGCCACATTTTTGTGAAGCCACCGTGTGTTCTCCCTCTGAGTATTTCCACATACTTACCTCGCATATTTTCGAAAGATTTGCCATCTCATTTAACACAACTTCAACACCCGTTTATCGAGGCAAGAAATTAAACGCTTAATTTGTTAATCAATCATATCATGTTACTTAATGAAAGTATTTAAGTAAGGACAAAAATCGATTTAGATATTAAACTACCAACATTCATGACAGCAACTGTACCTACCATAGATGCTCTGTTCTAAATTTGAATTACGTAAATTCGAACACAGATAAACAGCCAGGGTTGTCACCAGCGGAGCGGAACCGGCCGAACCAGTGCCAGGGAGTATGTTTGCGCAAGCTGTTAAAAAAGCGCTTGGTGCGCCCGCCCTCGCATCGGGAGCGCCCAATTAGGGCGGCGACGCTGCTGATTGGACGTAATCGCGTTAGTATCGGCGACAAACAGCCTGCCTGCACCCGCTCCGTCTCGACTACACATCACTAGTTCACTATTGTGTTTTGAATCAACATAATTAGGGAATGTTGATGTAAAACGCATCGTGTGTTTGTTGGTATGAGACACGATAAAGACGAGTTCTGTGTCGCCTACGAGTAATTTTTATAAGTGCTTCATATTAATAATACCTATACATTTCATTATTAGGAAAATGGTTCAAACGAACTTTTTTATACCCCTTAGGTAGCAGACAAGCATCAAGCATACGACCCACCAGATGTACCGATGGTCACCGCAGCCTATGAACGTTTGCAACACCAAAAACCATGAATTGGACACAATTCAAGTTAAATGAGAAGAAGCTATTTTAAGGGCTAACTACACAATAGCAAGAAGCCGTGAGACGGTCTCACCCGACTGCCCCTCTAACGTTTATTGTGAAAGTGAAAGATCAATGTTTGAATTGACGTTGTCATTTTTGTTTTATTTCAAACTTTGAACAGATGATCCACGTGATCTAGTGACATAATTTAATGCAATAGAGTCACGGACTACACTCTACAGACACAAGTCTCGCCATAAGCCCCTCTGCAATCTATTTTATAGAGAGGGGCTAAAACGACTAATAATATTGAACTGACACGACATCTTAAAAGGAATTACTTCAAGATGAGTATCTGTTATCAAATATTTCAAGTACATACATACAGTTTGATAGATTGAAGAATATCTAGCTATCGTGTTTGTTTTTTAAGTGTAGTAAAAAATATCTTGAATGGAGGTATACCTATATTCACCTGCAAAAATGTATCGATTGATTCAATTCTTCACAGTTATTATGTGTTTTATACCACACTTTGGAAGCTGTGACGACAAGGCGACATTTTTCTACTTCGGTTACGGCAGCAATTTATTGGCAAAGAGGATACACATACAAAATCCAACAGCAGTGTACTACAGCCCTGCGAAATTGGCGGTTAGTTATACGCAAATATATATATCGACCTGAAATAAGTAAATTCAGACACAAGTTCTGCCCCTTTTGGTCCTGATTATACTGTGTTCACCGACCGACCGGTTATAGTAAAAATATTAATTGTCCTTACTTACAGTTTTTCTATTTCCCTCATTTCAAATTTTTTTTGCGATAAGACCCAAACCAGAACTTCAGGGCCCACGCCAGACTTACCGGCAAGTAGTGCACCTGCTGGGCAACTGACAAGGTCATGATGAAAAAGAGAAAAATTTGAAACAATAACACTGTATCTACCAACCCGTCTTTCCTGCATGTGGTACTTTATATAAGGTCAATTAACCTCCCAATACGGCTCGCCACCTATTACGTGAGACACATATTCTAAAAAAGGTGAAATGTGGGCATATTATATGCCTCTGCCTCTGTGGCGCAGTCGGTAGTGATACCGCCTGCGGCGCTGGAGGTCGTGGGTTCGATTCCCACCGGAGACAAATATTTGTGTGACCCATTAATGTTTGTCTCAAGAGTCTGGGTGTTTCTATGTATGATAAGTATGTATTTAAAATTATATAAGTATTAATATCCGTGGTCTGATACCCATAACACAAGCAGGTTATTCCTAGCTTACTTTGGGATCAGATAGCGTTGTGTGAGATGTCCGTGAATATTTATTTATATTATTATTTATTTATCTGCCTACCGCTTCAGGGATAAAGGCGTGACCATATGTATGTATGTATATGTACCCTCCCAGTATCGAATATTGGAAAGACCTAAGTCCAGGAGTGGACTGCTACAGGCTGATTTGATTGATTGATCGACAATTACAACTCCATTTTAGCATAAGCCCAAATGGGGTTTGGTTTTATAGGTTTGGCATTATTAATAGCATCTGCCGTGTGACAGTCTGATTTTATTTATACTACTAAGGTGGGAGTCAAGCTTACGGACCACCTTATAGTTGGTTACCGTAGCCTATGGACGTTTGAAACACCAGAGGCGCTACATACGCGCTGGTGACGAGGCGCAGGTTGTGACGACCCGCTGTTGAAAAATTTCAAGCCGTGCCATAAGGTCTTCAACTTGTTCGGTGGTTCGGTTGTTAGTAAATTGACAGTCGTTACTGTCAATTTACTAACAACCGGGACCAACGGCTTAACGTGCCTTCTGAAGCACGGAAACGCTAGCAAATGTCACAAAATGAAAAAACCTCTTGTTGTTGTTTAGAATCACAGGCTAGACTTCAATATGTTTTCAATGGCATGGAACGGTGCAGTAGCGACTATCGTCGAGGATGACGTGGCAGAGCTCTGGGGCACTCTGTGGACACTCAATGTCGATCAGATACAAAATCTCGATGAGTGAGTGATAAAATTTAAGTTAGTAAAGTATAAGGTCTGTTATGGGATCTAGAAAATTACTTAAAATCCCTACTTTAATATTATAAATGCGAAAGGAACTCCTTCTGTCTGTCTGTTCGCTTTCACGCCTAAACCGCTGAAGCGATTTAGACGAAATGTCGTATAGAAATAGTTTGAGTCCCTGGGAAGGACATAGGCTACTTTTTTGACCTAAAAAAAGCAAAAGAAAAAAGGTTACTGATTTTACGCGATAACAACTTCTACGTGGACGAAGCCGTGGGGAACAGCTAGAACTTACTATGTTAGTCCAGTCGATTCATCCCGAAACAGGTAGGAAGTTACCATTGTAACACGCATTGAGTTAAAATTTGGCATGAATGTTCAGTAGACTAATTTAAGTAGATCGATCGATGCAAAATAATATTAAATTTTCCCCGAAAATAATATTAAGTACATTGAAATCGTAGAGCATCAGTTATCATTCTTTGTAATTATTATGCACACCTCCCCTAGCACCTGCTGGTTTATTGATGCTAAACAACGAGAATTCACCAACACATATCCTTTTATACTATGTCAACAAAACACTATCGCGATTCAATTCTTCTGACACGCCATCTATAGAACGCTTTGGAACATATTTTTAAAATGCAACTCAAACAGTAGTCCACGTGCTTATACGTTTTCCCAGTAGATCTATTCTAGGAACAATAAAGTTGGTAGGTACACTACCTTTCAGATGTCTTCAGTTTTCTAGTCAGTTGGCCTTAGAACTGAACCCCTGTGCACTTGATGAATCTGATAAATTAACATGCATGCATACTACAACATATAATGCTACTGTCTATGTTTCACAGTCAAGAAGGAGTTGATACAGGAAGATACTTCGCTAAAAACGTGACTGTGACAACGCCAGACGGAAGGGAAATATTGGCTCGCACATACGAGCAAACTGATACGCCTAAAAAAATAAAATTTGGCAAAGATATACCATTAGAGCGACGTCCATCGAGTACTTATTTGGCGGTAAGTTACACCGTGCGTTGGCCCAAGTCAAAATAGAATCTGAACAAAAAAAGATGACTATCAGCTGTGATAGGCACAGCTGATAGCCATCTTTTTTTTTTGTTAAAACATACTTATAATAAATACATAGAAACACCCAGACTCTCGAGATAAATATTTATGGATCACACCATTTTTTGTTTGCGGTAGGCAACGACATTATACTGCAGTCGCACTCTTAACAGCCTCTACACCAACGAGGCAGTCAGAACTACAATCGTAGCTCGAAATTAAGTCAACGCTTCGGTTTGCTACGGTATAGTTAGACAATTTCGTAGCTACTGAGTTACGATATGATTACGATTCTGTTCTGACGCAATTAAAATAGCAAAATTGGGCCTCGGGCAACCAGATATTGTCTACCTCAACAAAGCAATATTAAAAATATTAAGAAATAAATAAGTATAACACATCTGTTGTTGAACTACAGTAACCTGAACAGAAATTACTATTTTCAGGTAATAGCGCTGGGTGCTGTAAGAGTCACGCCTTCCAGCAGATTACATCGGATCTATCTTTACATTTCCCACCAACGGACAACTAGCTACTACGAGCAGGAGACTCGAATTAGGATACCCATTTTGAAAAGAATAGAATATAAGAGTTACCAAAATGTCGTCTACAAGAAATATCGTTGTAAGACAAAATAAACTTTACTGGCTTATATTCTTTCTTTCTTTAGAAACCACAATTGTACCGAACAATCAATTTGAGGTAACTAGGCATCAACTCAAACAGGCAGATAGATAACCTTAAATGTTATCGTCTCGCCTTATAACATAGCTCAACATTTTTGCAAAAAAAAAACGCTAGCCTTAATTATTGCCATCGTCCACAGACTACGAGGATAGCTTTCTATCAAATGGACAGAATGCTTGCCTACCACCTTAGTTGTACAAAAAGCAACCGTACACTATATCGATAAATATAGTTCCTACTCTCACAGCAGGTTGATTTTTGGGTAGTGTTGACTTACCTTAGGGGCTAGATCAGCGTCTGAAAAGTGCCTATACCTAGTTATTTTCTAATACTATCGACAATTGCGTTAGTACAGTCTTTTCCCTGTAGTTCTGGACCTGCTCACCCCAATAAAGGCACCTGTGATGTCGCAGAAAGGTCATGATAGAGCCTCACTCCCATGATATAATGTCTATAACGATACGATTTAATTAAACAGTTAAGCATTAAAGTGATTAAATAGAATGTAGGTAATCTCTTGAAAAAAAATCATCTAAGGATTCGGTTCCTAAAATAAAGGCAGACATTCCGTAGTTGTCCACTTGAAAAGTTAAAAGTCAGAAAAGAGAACTAAATGAGGTAAAATACCTATTACGAAGCCGATTAATATTTCATAAACCTTCACGTAAGATAGAAGTCAGTTAAAATGTGTACAGGATTAAACAAACAAAAAGATTATCTACTGACACGAAAGATGACGACTGATCTGATAAAAAAAATATTTGAAGTACAGTTTATTAGATATAAGAGTACCTAGCTATCGTGTTTTTTTAAGCGCAGTTTTTTGAAATAAATAGTTTTAAGTAGGTATTCGTTACAATTTCCAAGATGTATCGATTTGTGCGTTTCTTTATAATTATTATGTGTGTTAAGGGTCATCGCAGAAGGAAGATAAAATCAAACGGATCACAATATTTCAACAAAATTTATTTAATATTTACTATTTACTATTTACTCCTCAACCGAGATTACAAACAAAGTTTTACTGACCTTAGTGATCTAATCGCGTCCGCCCTCTGACTGGCGTTTCACTCGGAAGCCTGACACATACTCCGTTTCACAATACTTTGACGTTTGACGTGTCAACGTCAAATGTCAACTTGTCACTGTCAAACTTCAAACTAATGGCAGTATCTTATGAAAATAATAAACATGCCAACAATTCTGTAACAGTCGGCCATCCTATGGGAACGAGTCTCTTCGTTCTAATTAACTATAATTTATATTTCCATTATACATTGTTTAACTATATAATAAAATTGAATGTATCACTCGCATCACTTTTATAATTACCTAAATTAAGATTTTTACTGTACGTATATAATTACATACACTTAAACTACTACAGAACCTTCTACTATGGTATAGCTGCGTGGCTTAAAGGTTACTTCCTTCACCAGTAAGTCACACAACTGCGATGTCTCTTACCAATCGTGGGCGGCGAGGTCGTTACGCCAATCTTGCCCGGCTCGAGAACACCCCTCACTACTATGGTATAGCCGGCCGCAAAGGTTACTTCTTTCACCAGAACGACACACAACTGCGATGTCTCTTACCAATCGTGGGCGGCGAGGTCGTTTACGCCAATCTTGCCCGGCTCGAGAACACCCGTCACTACTATGGTATAGCTGCATGCCGCAAAGGTTACTTCTTTCACCAGAACGACACACAACTGCGATGTCTCTTACCAATCGTGGGCGGCGAGGTCGTTTACGCCAATCTTGCCCGGCTCGAGAGCACCCTCACTATAACTATATTTCAATCACTCTAAAATTTTGCGTTCACTCCGTTTTACAATCATTAATGTTTGTCGTCCTAAATCTGTAATTATTCAATCTCATATCATCAAATTACAATTACTCATTGACGCTGTTTACAGTTGAAGAGCAAGTAGCAGTGTCTTCGCCAAAATTAGATGATAAGTACATTACTCAGGCTCAATTCAATTTTATGATTTAAATCCCTCATCAATCACTTATACACACGCATACGTATGTACTCGATAATTTACAATCATTTTTCACATCCTGCCTACATACATCACTATAATTAAATCACTAAAATTATGCATTCACTCCGTTTTACAATCATTAATGTTTGTCGTCCTAAATCTGTAACTATTCAATCTCATATCATTAAATTACAATTACTCATTGACACTGTTTACAGTTGAAGAGCAAGTAGCAGTGTCTTCGCCGAAATTAGATGATAATTAGGTACATTACTCAGGCTCAATTCAATTTTATGATTCAAATCAATCAATCAATCACTTATACACACGCATATGTATGTATTCGATAATTTACAATCATTTTTCACATCCTGCCTATAAACATCACTATACTTAAATCACTAAAATTAATGCATTCACTACGTTTTACAATCATAAATGTTTGCCGTCCTAAATCTGTAATCAATCTCTTATCATTAAAATACAAGTACTCATTAACACTATTTTCAGTTGAGGAGTAAGTAGTGGTGTCTTTGTTAAAATTAGATGATACATTATTTAGACTTAATTAAATTTATTGCAAGGTTTTTTTTCGCAACCCGTAATAATACCGTCACTAGGTACATTATAGGTATATTTCGCTATTAACTCGTTCACGTGTATTTTTATGCCGTATTCGACGCTTTAACTCTCTTATTTTAAATTGACATATTATAACGATCGCAATATCCTGGTATCTTTTTTTTTTGAGCATCTTCAGGCTCCTCTTTTTCTTGAAATTACGCGCCGATTTAAATAAATTACTTTAATTAGTCTTTTGCAAACAGAATGCCCAAAACTATGGATGATCGTAAATTCCCTGATGGAGTTAAACTTTTCAACGCAAAAAGAAAGTCTATTACTTATACAAAATTTACTAATGAAAGGTATCAATTATTTACCATTACATTTGACCCAATGTTAAAGCATCAGCTGGATGTTTTTTTTTTTATGGGTATTTATGTATTCAATGATTTAAACTCTAGTCTTAATGACTTCAAATAGTATTTATTTCTTATTGTAATTGTTGAGATTTTTTTCTTTAAAGAATCTTATTTAATATAACACTAATCTCTGTAGTCTCTAATAAATTAATTATCTAACGACATATGTACTTACTTCTGAAAATGTGACGGTTTATACACAAAATCTTGCATGCTATTTCAATGGCTGAATAGGCAAGGATTATCTTATTCATATGATGTAACACCATTGTGTACCCTATTTATCGCAAATAGAGAATCTGTATTTGAATAAAATAAAATGAAATCAAATTTATTCCCTTTGAAGTTTTTTTTTTTTTTTTTTTTTATTATTTTTTATTATTTAGTGTTTAAATTTTTGTGACTCTACCGGGGGTTCGGAAATACTACAGACTGAGAAGAACACCCCAAGAAACTCAGTCCGGTCCCTATGAAAATTCATCTTAGATATAAAGTAATACAGGTTTATTTTATGTAGAATATAGTAATGACCTGCGCTAATATTTATGGCCACAAAATGTTTATGACCTGTGCTTCATCTTTCCGATGAGTCATGCAAGCATACTTAGTAGGTATCTATTCTTTTCGTCATTTTTTTTTTATTATTCCGTGGTCAGAAGGAAGGAAACAACCTGGTCTACTAACAAAAACTCCCTCCACGTAACCTGACATTTCTTGACGTTGTTCCAAGTGAATGGTGACTTCTCTACAAGAACCTCATAAGTCTCATTCATGACCACACCCGCCTCTTCACAGGGAAGGTTCACTACTTAGAGGGTAAATAATCTAACAAGGCTGTGACAGTGTGTTCAGAGATTCCTTTCACTGCCAATAATTACGCTACCATTTGGAAGGCACTTCTAGAAAATTATTAGGATGCTAGGGTTCAAGTTTCGTACTACATCACTAAATATTAATGACACCAATGCAACCATATGACAGCTTTGCGGACGACACAGAATCTCTTAGATCTTTGTTGGATATTGATTAACTTCGCATACATTTATCGTTTGAGCTATTAACCGCCTACTGTCGCGAATGCAGTTTGAAAATTGTTGAGACGGAGGCGATTCTGTTTTCAAGGCAAAGTCGCTCCCTAGGTGAAATTTCAAATTTGACTGAAGTGGGATCGAATGGAGTCGTTCTGTTTGATGCTTGGGCACTATGCTAGATCATAAGCTCAATTGGAGTGATAACACAATAAGATTAAAATTTGAGGGCACTACAGCATTGAATGTTTTAACTCCCATTCTCAATTGAGGATTCCTGCCTATTAGTGAAACTAAATTGACTTTATATTGCACCATATGACCTGGTTTTACTTACGTTTGCCCAGCCCAGTCTGGAGCAGTACTAGTCATCAACCTTAATAGTCTTCTAGTTGTCCAAAACAAGTTACTTAAGTGCGCACTCAACACTCCCTATCTAACAAATTTAATAGAACTACATATTAAAACAAATTTACCAAAAAATTTATTTCAACAGTAAACCAAGTAGAGCCTGTAGGAAAAGACTTCTGTTTATCCACAACCACAACCAACACAAGTTACCTCACCACTTGTTTCTTGAGTGCGATAAATAGACTCGCATAGTGCCCGCTCAGGACCGTACCCTACGCCTGTCGGAGCCTTGCGCGCGTTGAGCAGTTATACGGACTAGGAATATAGATACATATGATCGGTGGCGCCGCCTTTGCTGTGGCTATTGATAAATGTGTCTGACTGCTAATAAACCAATCTTTTGTTTTTGTTGCATTTTCAATAGAAAACTTTTTTTACTATGTTAATACCTGTATATTTAAAGGGGTATTTTATGCACATCTGTATAACCTTTCTGTAGGCTGGGTAACTCCACTGATCAACCAACTGCATATCAGAAAATTGAATGCTATGTGAAAACCAATTGATTAACTAAACATGTCTAATTCAAAACTTAAGTAGTACACAAAACGAGACAACAAAATAGAAATTGTTTAACATGTAATGCTAACTATACCTTGCTAAACTTAATCATTGACGATGCTCCTTGCAGGACACACCTTCGTTCCATCCTTCAACTCCCACGCCATAAATCAGATTTCTATTCTTACTCTTTTTCAGTTCATGCGGTTAGATTGTGAAATTCCCTGCCACCTGATATCAGAGACGTTAACACAGTTGCGAATTTTAAGAAGAAAGTCCTCGAATACTATCTCTCTACCACTTAACAGATAATGCCTTTTTTATTTATAAAAATGTAATCTCACGTATGCAAGTATTTTTATTTGTTATAAATATGTATATACACACATATACATACATATATATACACATATTAATATTTTTGTATTTGTATAGTATGTATAATTAGTTGATTCTGCCTAGTTATCTCACACACTTCTATAATACCTCTCTGAATTATTCAACATCATGTTCTCCTCTCGCTGGCCTGCTGGAAGAGATTTCTTATAGAAATAAGCAGTGCCATTGTACTCTTTTTTTCCTAACTATGTATCTCTGTAATATATTATGTGTGTACATAAATTGTTAAATAAATAAAATAAATAAATCATTTTCAACGCAGTACCTACCTCATTATAATTATAATTATAATTTTAACGACCTAAATTAAATACATCAATTAATTCTTTAAAAAAAACGTCAAATCATTGTGTACTGTAACCTTATTTAATATGTTATCCTCTAGTATCAAATTATCACTAGAGATTTCACATTTTATGTATGCAATAAGGACTTTGAACGTTCAATAAAATCAGTAGATTTCTTCCCAGAACAGTTCTGTAATACAGGATTTGTCTTACCAAGATTAAAAATTGACAATTGCCAATACACAACATAGGAACGAAATCACTCGCCTTGATCTCACATCGCTCATAATCAATCCACGTACAGCAATGTACCGCGGTATCATTTTCGTCCTCGCATACATCTCTCACAATACTCTCGCCCGCGCAACTATCAAACACTCGCTCGCAACAATCACACACGACGCACGCTCAAAATAAAAACATTCGCTTCTCACAACAAAACTTAATTTTGCTTAACGCAACTAACTCCTTCGCTTGAAACGCTTACGCAACGCTTTTGATAACTCGAAAGTGTCCCTATTAACAAACATTACGAAGTCTGTGACACCTTTTTATTTCAACTCTTACTCGAAATGACATCGATCGCCACTCTGATCACACTGATTCACCTCGGGTCCCACCGCTAACGCCAGTTCCTTACTTTAGAGAAAAAGTTAGAAGCTAACCCCGGCCTACGCTTTAATTATAACAATATAATTCAAAATCATATCGATCAAGGATCACATATTTCGAAAATGGCTCCTAAAGAAGGTCGACGATGAGTCTTCCTCAAAGCGCCCACGATACACCCGTCTGTTGCCATGACATACCTACCTCAAGGAGGTGTATCATATTGATAATGGTTATGGAACCACAAGTCGGAAATCGCTTAACGACACACTTTACAGGTTCAAATTAACGAATCAATGTTCTTTATCTCTTAAATCGATCGATTAAACTCACGCATGTACTCAGTCACCGTGATCGCTGTTATAGAAAAGGTGTATTTTCAATTACAGAAAGCTCGTTCCCGCTCATCACTCTTTTCAACGCATACTTACTACAAATAAGATCGTAGTCTTGAAGAAGTGTAAACCTGGCGACGGGTGCCACTCCAACTTCGTCGCAAATGTACCCGGTGTTCAGGAGAGTTCGTTGCAGAACCTTGGTCGCTCATTCTCTGAAAGCTCGAAAATTAACAAAGTATTAGATTTTATCCCGTATGCGTCACTATAATCTGATAACTGTTCTATCACAAGTTAAGAAAAACCGTATTATGAAATCGAGAAGAAAAAAATAGGGTAGACTAAAAGTGTAAATCCATTTGCATCTTGACTAATTCGAGCAAAAATTATAATTTATTTTTATATTCCTGACTTGTTAAATATGTCAATATTAAAATTATGCATATTTTTCTTATAACTCAACATCACAAAAGTTTTATTTATTAGATTCTACTGAGGTCAAGTAGGTGAATCCGAATAAAATCCTATTCCATCCATCAAACCGCGATAAAAAACTTCACAAGAAATGTGTTTTACTATGTCAATGAGGCTACTTTATATAGAGAACACTGTATTTTTAAATAAAAATAGTTTCTTTCACTTCATTTATCAATGATGGCCACCGTGCTCGTGGGGTGGATTATAACGAAATATTGTTTTACTTCGAGATTATCCCACTTCTGAGATGTTAAGGGTCATCGCAGAAGGAAGATAAAATCAAACGGATCACAATATTTCAACAAAATTTATTTAATATTTACTATTTACTATTTACTCCTCAACCGAGATTACAAACAAAGTTTTACTGACCTTAGTGATCTAATCGCGTCCGCCCTCTGACTGGCGTTTCACTCGGAAGCCTGACACATACTCCGTTTCACAATACTTTGACGTTTGACGTGTCAACGTCAAATGTCAACTTGTCACTGTCAAACTTCAAACTAATGGCAGTATCTTATGAAAATAATAAACATGCCAACAATTCTGTAACATGTGTTTTATACCACACTTTGGAAGTTGTGACGACAAGTCAACATTTTTCTACTTCGGTTACGGCAGCAATTTATTGGCAAAGAGGATACACATACAAAATCCAACAGCGGTGTACTACAGCCCTGCCAAATTGGAGGTTAGTCATATGCAAGTATCCCTTATCAATTGTAAAAACTGTTTCATAATTTTGTTATAATAATAATACTTACTTACTTTTAATACTCACTGGTTTTCATTGGTTCTAACAAAACTTTAGAGTGCCAAGCCTGCAAGTCCTGCACTAACCCTCTCTTAATATTAGAAAAATTAAATAAGGAGAGGCCTAGGTATATAACAGTGCCGGATTAGCCACGTAGCAAAAGTAGCAAATGCTACGGGCCCCGCGAATTTGGGGGCCCCGCACTCCAAAGCCTGTCTGACCGTAATAAAAAATATTAATGTAGATAGGAGCGTAAAATATCTTGCATGACTTAAACGCGAAGCGCTTAGACTATGCTTTACTTCCACTTGAAGATCTAAAACTCGATTTCGTCACGTTAAATCGTAAAAATAAGTACGTATTTTACGAACTTTTAATTTAGCTGAGATTTTACTATTTTAATCGATTTTAATATCGATTTTAAGGATTTCGAGAAAACAGGCGAACTATTTAAATTTTATTAACTCAGTCACGATCAAATCTACTGTACTGTACTGTACTGAAAGCTTCGCTAGTGCTTCGCTGCAGTCGTCTGATCAAGACCGTTTTTTTTACGTGAGGGAAAATCCTCATGAACTTCTACAGACTAAAAAAAACCCCCGTAACGCCCAACAGCCTATGGTTGGGAGCGACGGGTAAGCCCTCGGAGGGATGTCCCAGAACTCCCAACAGACCCACGGCCCTCATTGCGGCCTCGCCCAGGGGGTGATTCGGCTGCTATCCTGCGTCTTTGGGGGGTTTAGGGTGTGATTTCGCTTCTATAGGGGGGGGGGGGGCGTGCTTGAATCCCTCACGTCACGCTGCCGACATGGGCCTGCTTCTGTAAGGACAGTGCAACCCTCTCACCGTCCTCAGGCCCCCGGTCATGGAGGCCGATAGTCCTCGGCGAAGACTCGTCGGTGGCGACCAAGTCGCCGACTGCGAAACTCGGGTGGGAGAGTTCTCTCCCGTTCCCACCCCGCCGTCTCTTTCACGAGCATTACCTGCTCGCAGAAACAGACGGCGCTGTCCTGCTTACTCCCACTGGAGATCATGGCTCGCACCATGGCCTCGAGCCAGAGAGTGTCCACGTCCAGATCCACCACGAGGACCTGGCGCTGTTGCGCCCACGCCGTGCACTCCACTAGCATGTGGAGCGCCGTGTCATCGCTGCGGTCCTCGCAGTGCTGACACTCGGCTGTGGTTTCCTGGTGTCTTCGCCACAGATACCTACCGAAGCTACCGTGCCCGGTAAGTATCTGTGTCAACCGGTAGAAGAGAGCACCGTGTCTCCTCTCCAGCCACTCGTCCACGACTGTCTGACGGCCGTGATTGTGGCGAATCCCCCCTTTGGTTGCTCAAGTCACACCATCCATGTCTCCACGGTTTCCTGGTGAAGCAGGGACCGCTGGGCCTCGATTTCCCGAGACACAGGCCTTTGGCCCCGCTCCAGCGCCTCCTTGCGCCATCTAAACAGTGACGCAAGGGCCCTCGCTTCCAGGTCCCATGGAGGGGTCCCGGCTAGGAGACATTCTAATCAAGACCTTAATACGGGATACGCCCTTTATGAATTATTATATGGCTTCGTCCAAGCAATGCGATCCACATTTTTCAGATATTGAGGCAAGAGCCAAAGATCTGACCAACTGTGAAGAATACCAGCAACAGACATCAAGACGAATCAAGCAAAATACAAAGTACGACCATTTCAGCGGCTCTACTACACTCGACGACTTTGTTGAAAATCAAACACCTGGACAACTTTTCGAAGTTCAGGTGTTTATTGTCATTATTGATAACGTACTGTCTGCTTTAACTAAACGTATGAAGCATATCATAAGATTACTAGTGTTTATGAAGTATTTCGACAGCTAAAATCTCTTACAACAGAAGAGATTTTGGAAAAATCCTCAAGCACTGACCATACAGTGCTTACGAAGATGTTTTGGAGAACAGACTAGGTGGCGAATTAGTGCAGTTCGCAGAGCTGCTGAAAACAGATGTGGCTACTATTATTGACAGCAAGAAACAGGAGCCTCTGGAACAGCAATTTTATAAATTTTTATTAAATAATTCTTTAGAATCGTGTTTCCCAAACCTAGAAATTGCCTTGCGCATTTATTTGTCTCTCATGATCACTAACTGCAGTGGCGATCGTTCTTTTTCAACATTAAAACGTATTAAAATTGAATTAAGGAACACGATGGGCCAAGAACGTCTTAATCATCTCACTTTGTTGAATATAGAGCATGATTTGCATAGAGAAGTCGATATTGAAAGTGTTATCTCTAAATGTGCCCATATTAAATCTAGAAAAGTTTATTTGTAACAGTTTTGTTTTATTTAATACCCTAATCTTGAGAACCTAAAGCAAACCAAGGGCCCCTTGACAGAATTTGCTACAGGCCCCGCACTGGCTTAATCCGGCACTGGTATATATCCAACAGTGAGTTGATATACACACTCTACATTGCTTTTTGGATCATGAGGTTAGCTTTTGAAGGCTGTTAGACGGAACCATGATTAGACTTTTGTCCTTTTCTCTTTTTTGGCTCAGTGTGAATCGAATTTTATAAAACGAAAATGTGTAAGGAATAACAGAAACTATAAATACATCTCACTGCTTCGTTATTTCTTTATCAAATAAAATAACAACATAACTAGAATTAAGTTTTGCTTATCGCGTGATAAACTTAGACTTGATATTTTTTCCTTTTTTTGGGGATCGCATTGTTGAGATCAAACATTCCGTATTTCCTTCACTACGTTAGTAAAATTTGTGTTTTTGTTATTATTCAGAATCACAGGCTAGATTTCAATATATTTTCAATGGCATGGAACGGTGCAGTGGCTACCATCGTCCAGGATGATACGGCAGACCTCTGGGGCACTCTGTGGACACTAGAAGTTGATCAGATACCAAATCTCGACAAGTGAGTTTTTAATTTGTCCTAACTAAACTCCAAAACCTCATAAACTTGGCATCCCGCTTTAGCTAGCTACGTACAGAGTACAAAATATATTGAGACATTTTTACACAATTCATAGGTAAATGTATCTACTACTATGTGATCAAGACCACTAATAAACATTCTTATTATTATAAACCTACTGTTACCAACATAATAAACCTAAATAGAATAACAAATTCTAGCCCCGATATCACTGGAATTGACATCATTTTATTCGCTGTCCCACCGGACATAAAAAAAATGAATCCATAAAAGGTTGTGAAAGATTTGAAAAATGTTTGTTTGTTATTTCAAAACTTCAGCATTGAGAGAGTCAACCTTACAGAGATTGCCAAGAAATGCCAGATACTAATAATTGTCTTATTAATGTCCATTTCATAAAGGCTGACAACAATTCAGCGGGTCTAAAAAGGCAACATTGTGCGTTTCTTACTATAAAACATATAATTCATATAATTGAAAATACAAAAAAATACAAGACCTATAAAAAATATAATGTTTCACAATATGAAACGTACAATGTTGCCTTTTTAGGCCCTCTGCTATGCTCAGTAGAGTAAAGAAGTGTGTTTAAGCTTAATAAATGAGGCCCCAAGACACTACCTTACCTTGCAACACACTGGATCTTTGATCGTTCTACTTTTGCACCGAAATGTAATTTATTATCAGTTTCCATTCGTTTGTGATCAAACAGACTGCATTGATTAAGATCTCCATTTTTGGAAACCCTTTGTTACCCAAGCACCAAGGGAAGACGGCTTTTAATGCCCCCCCCCCCCCCCTCGATAAATCAGAGTAATATACACTACAACAATTAATACTACTGTCTATTTTCTACAGTCAAGAAGGAGTGGACATAGGAGAATACTTCGCTAAAAACGTGACTGTCATAACGCCAGATGGAAGAGAAATATTGGCTCGAACATACGAACAAACTGATACGCCTAAAAAATTGAAATTTGGGGAGGAGATACCTCTGGAGCGACGTCCTTCGAGTACATATTTAGCGGTAAGTAAATGTAAAGATTTACATAGTTATTCAAAAGCAGAGATATTTACATAGTTATAGTCAAAGGAGAGAGTTTAGCAGAAAAAGCAAGTTACTGCAAAGTTGCTTACTGAGCAGATATTATTTTTCGATATGTCTGGTCCAATAATCTTGAAACGGTGATTTCGGATGTGGATTAAGGAAATAGTCCCTGACTTTTAAACTATTGTGTTCCACACTATATATTCATGTAAAGCTATTTTCATGTGGCTTAAAAGACGGATGTACCAATACCTTTTTTTGCCTGACGTTTCGACAAGGTTACAGTGCCGTGTCGTGATCACAGGCTGACCAGCCCAGCTTGCAACTTCCATCGATCTTCACAGATTTTGTTTTTCTTTCTCAGGTAATAGCGCTGGGTGCTGTAGAGTCACGCCTTCCAGCAGATTATATCGGATCTATCTTTACATTTCCCACCAACGGACAACTAGCTTCCCCGAGTAGAAGACTTGCATTAGGATACCCATTTTGAAAAGAGGAGAACATAAGAATTTATAATGTTTCGTCTAAAAGAACCATCACTGTAAAACAAATATACTTCCAACTTCTAAAGCTTATCTGTCCATTTTATTTAAAAAACCCAATTGCACCATTTACACAGAATGATCAATTTGAATTAAATAAGCGTCAACTCAAAAAGGTAGGTAACATAGAATGTAAAATGTACCACTCTTTGAATGCAACGGCATTCGCCATGTGACATGGTAAATATCCCAACAGACGTTATTATACACTCGAGAGCAATGAATCCGGGTCACTTAAAGAATGTTAAAAATCTCGGAAACTAAAAATGATAGGTTAATGCAATAAATTGTATTTAATAGACAATGTAATACTCCTTAAATGAAAGTAAAAAAAATATGAGTCACCATACATTTTATTAACACAAAATTACATAAAGAAAAAACTGCTGATCTCTCCTTAAAACAAAAATAGGAAACATGAAATTTTTGAACTTTATTACGATTTTCTTGAATTTTAATACTTCGTATTGCCTCCTCGTGCTTCCATTACTGCGTTTACGCGGTTTGGCATGCTGTACACCAAGTTCCTTATACGATTTTGGGGAATATTCTCCCATTACTCTGTGAGAGCAATTTTGAGCTCACGAAGCGTGATTGGGGGAGGGTTTCGTTGTTTTACGCATCTGCCTAGCTCGTCCCAAGCATGCTCGATCGGGTTGATATCCGGGCTGCGCGCTGGCCACTCCATACGAGTAATGTTCATCTCTTGAAGGTAGTCATTCACAATCCTACCTGTATGAGGTCGGGCATTGTCATGCATAAATATAGCATCCTCACCTAAATTGACCATAAATGGACCAACGTGATCATTGAGGATTTCTTCCACATATCTTACGCTAGTTAAAGAGCCGTTTTCTATGATCACCAGCTCTGTGCGACTTTCAGAAGAAATTCCGGCCCACACAAGTACAGACCCACCACCGTAGGCTACTTTTTCTTCGATGCATGCTTGCTTGAATCTTTCCCCTGGTCTTCGATACACTCTGTGTCTTCCATCGTGCTTGTAGAGCATAAATTTTGATTCGTCGGAGAACATAACTTTTGACCAATCTTCAATACTCCAATTTACGTGGCTCTGGGCATACCTTAGTCTCGAAATACGATGCCCACGCTCCAGTTTAGGGCCGTTTGCAGGTCTAAGGGGTTTTAAGTTAGATTCAGCAAGCCGACGTCTTACTGTCCATGCACTTGGGTTACTTCCTCCGAGGCGTCGAAACTGATTGGTGAGTTCAGTTCCTGTGAGAAAGCGATTTCGAAGCATGGTGTTCACCAAGTATCGGTCTTCTCGTGCTGTGGTACACCTGGTTCTGCCCGTTTCTGGTCTGCGTAGGTTAGAACCAGTTTCTTCGTAACGTCGGAGAACTCTTTGTACTGTTGACAGCGACACACCGACAGTCCTGGCTGTATCGCGCTGACTCCGGCCGGTTTCCAGCATTGTAAGTATTCTGGTGCATTCTTCAGGCGTAAGCGACATAATTTCAGCTTGATTAATGAATATAGAGCACTATCAACATGGTTTATGTACCCACATAAATGACAGATTACAAACAAAAGCAACACCAAATGCTGTAATTTCGTAGTTCCATCTTCGAAAGTGGCCCTTTTTCAAATTTGATTTTTTTATGATATAACTTTACAATAACTAAGAAGTTTTAATACCTTCATTTAAGGAGTATTACATTGTCTATTAAATACAATTTATTGCATTAACCTAGCATTTTTAGTTTCCGAGATTTTTAGGATTCTTTAAGTGACCCGGATTCATTGCTCTCGAGTGTAGTTGTCTGTAACAGGCATTTATTCTACGAGTATAAACGCAAGGAGTCAGAATCAGAATATTATTTATTTCTCCAGTTTTAACATCACGCACTTAAAAACTCTCCTTTTACAATTTCAAATTTCATTCTGTCCAAAGAAAAGGAGCTTTTGAAATCTATCCTATTCGGTTTCCGCCATTACCTGTGATTATATATTTAAAGTGAGGATAACGAGAAATCAATGTGGATTTGCCCCAGCGGCAAGGTCACTTGAAGGTGGGAACCTTACGCTGTTATTCTTAGAATATCTATCATAAAATATCTTTCGCAAACTACAATTCTGTATTCTATAACTGTCAGTAATAATCGGAGTAAGATGAGTTTGCAGCGTTTATCTTATCTCGTTTGTGTACAGAACCCCAACTTGATACCTTATCCAATATATTATTTTATCTGTACTGAAAATTATACAATTATCAAAAGAACCGAAACAATTTAAGTACATAGTTATTATTTATTTTGTTTACATTGTAACGTTTTAGTCCTATATTATACTAAGTATATTTAGTCCTGTCAAGATTCCTGGAATAAGCAAGTCCCATTCCCAAGGATCTTGATGAGTACCTAGTTTTAAGTTAGATATTAGTTTTTATGTATTTTCGAAATAAATATGCTATTTTAAAGGTATACCGTCACAATACCAGAAATCATAATGCCTTTACTTAAAATGCCCGAGCCCAAAATACCCGAAATCGAAATATCAATATTCAAAAGGCAAATATTTTAAATATAAATAATTTAAAATGCCTTACCGTCGAATAACCGAACCCAAAAAATAAATTTATGAAATACCTTATCCTAAAATGTTCAAACACAAAATACCTTTTTTTAACATGATTTAAATCCTACATGGATGCTATATATCTGTGAATGGTTAACACCCCGACTCAGAGTATTCCGACTCGGATAGGTTAGGTTAGACGCCTTAGCCTTTGTGGTTATTTTTTTTTTGATTTTTCGTTAGCCCACTGTAGTACTTTTGCAACTCTGAATCAAAGTGTTTATATAACAGCCTGCAGTTGGGAGCCCCGGGTAAGACCTCATAAGGATACCCAAGGACCACCAGACCTACGGCTACAACTGCGGCTTCACTTCGGTGGGGGGGGGGGGGGGTGTAAATAAGTTAAAGCCAAATAACAAAACGTGTGAGTGGCAATAAATCTTTATTTCTTAAATCATTCATTTATTGAATGAACTGGTATAGCATAATATATACCTAATAATACCCAGTAGGTTATAGCGATAAAGTGGGTAGGTTATGGTTTTTTTTTTATATTCCAAGCACAAGATTGTATAATTGTTCCTTAAATTTTGGTGACTGAAATTATTATAGAAAAGACAATATATAAATATGTGTTACATTCCACGTAGTTATGACGATGACAGTGACACATTGTATTCTATTTTCGGTATTTTAAATTAAGGATATTTGAAAATTTGTATTTTGAATTCTGATATAATAATTATTTGTATTTTAAATTTAGACATTTTACGGTAAGGTGTACTGAAATAAGGTATTTTGAATGTTAAGGTATTTCGAATTCGGGTATTTTGGTCTAATGCATTTTAAGTAAAGGCATTTTGATTTCTGGTATTTTAATATATAACCATTTTAAATCGTGCGTTATTAACTCCAGGTCAAATCATTCCCTCACCTATAACTACTGACGTGTCAACATATCTACCAAGATAATAAGAGCTAGATTTGTAATACATTTTCTTTAACGCGAGCAAAATCCTACATTGCTATGCTGGACTCTTACCGACTCAAAACCACACGTACCCTACCTAACAGCTTATGGTTGGTAGCCCCGGGTAAACCCTCGGAAGGAAACCTAGATAAAAATCTTCGATAGGCTTGAATTACAAATATTCAGAAAACGGCGTTTCCCGAGCCATGCACTGGTGGGTATTGTGGTTCCAAATGGTAGCCAAGGCCTTGACATCATCCAGAATTACACAGTGATGTGAATTATTCCGAGATACGAACTTTGGTTGATTTGACAGCGAGTATTATCGGACAGCATTAGGAAACACATGTGCATGAAGGGAATGATTGGCCGATCTAAGGTTCTACTCAGGGACTCCCGTAGCGCAATCAAAATATTGTTTGAAAACGAAGACCTAAAGCTGGAATCAGTAGGCACTGCATGAAACCTATGACATCGGCAAACGGCCGGGTATGGATTGCTGCCTTTTGGCACAGATTACTAAATAGTTACTACGTAACAGATACATCACTCCCATATAAAAGCGACAATACCTACGCTATATTAGCCTACAAAATTTTAATAATAATACCTGCTGCTCAGAACGAGAAGAATTTGTACCTTAAACACGCGCTCATAGCGTCGAGACTGTGTTGCCCGCTGTGCGAGTGACGTCATCGTAAGAATGCGCTAGGGTTGAACCTATAATGATTGTTGTAATAAAACAAATGTTACGAATCAACCATGTTTTAATACGCTTTTATTAGGTCGACGTGTATGTAACTAACAATGTAATGGACTGTAAGGAAAAAAATTATGAATGGTTTAAAAAACCCTAGAAAAACACGCTTTTATAAATGCACGTAAAAACCAAAAATAAATTATGAATCACAATAGGTAGGTATAACTATATATTTATATTGTTTATCTTATGCCTACCCATTATATTTATATTGTTTATCTTATGCCCACCCATAACTAAAATATCAAAGAAATCTAAATTTAACTGACATTACCTTTAGCGTAAGTACCGGCTATTCACCTATCTCACCCGGCCATCCTAACTTACTATGTTACACACACATACATATGGTCACGCGTTGATCTCCGAAGGGGAAGGCAGAGGCATATTAGATGCCCACATTTCATTTTTTATACCAAGTACAGGTACACCCTCTGCTGTTTAAATTTTTCAAACCGCCTAAAAAGGCCTTCAACTTGGCTGACTGCTATTTTATTGGCAACCGGGACCAACGGCCTAACGTGCCTTCCGAAGCATGGAAACGCTCAAATAAAGGTCACAAAGTGGTCACATGAATGGTCACCCATCCAAGAACTGGCCATAGTGAAAGTTGCTTCCTACAGTGATCGATTACAGAACACTTAGTCCCCGGGGCCACGAGCGCTTCGACTACCTATAAAACCTATTTACCTACAAATTCTATAAAACATTGAATTGCCTATAAAACAACAATTTTCTAATACCTGACTCAAATAACTCCTTATTTTACGATTTATTTATTTATTTATTTATTATATACTTTATTGTAGACCAAGAACATAATATACAAACTGAGTGAAAATATGTTACAAATAAAGCAATACAATGGGCGGCCTTATTGCTCAAAGCAATTTCTACCAGGCAACCTTTGGATGGAAAAACATGTTATTATGAATGATTCGTAGTTGTTGGCGTTTAAATTTTAATACAAAAGTAGAATTTGCACTACCATACAAATAAAATAGATTTACATACTTATCACCTACCTACTTATGTTTAAACAAATAAATGATGAAAACATTCAAATTGATAAGATTTAAAATATTACTCAGCTTTCTTCGTCTCTCGGCAATTTAAAAAACGACAAATTTTCTTTTGTTATTGTACTATTACACCCATCCACTGCACAATAATTACGTGGTTTCGGTATTTCGAAGCGTAAGCGCGGGAAACGTGCGGTACGATGCGATGCGAGCGCTCAGTCGGGCGTTCGGCAGCCCTCTGCCAGTTGTATCCCCAGGGAGATGCCGAGCGGTAGGTATATAGCGCGCGGTTTTGAGCGAGTGACGGAGGCCTGCTTTTGGGCCGGTACAGATCTAATATTATCATTGGCGGAACACCAAACACGAAAGAGTAGTAAAGTCGTCCAATAACAATGACTAATGAAGATTATGATTGATGGAGGACTATGATTAGATCTTTAGATAATAAATTTTGCTAACGAATTCGTGCACAAAACAAAATAATTGATTAGTGATTAGATAAAGCACAAATAAATAACTAAGTGCCTAAAATTCAATTCAAATTTTGTATTCAGCGAAGTCACTACGTCCACCAAAATGTACCGACTTTTGTGTTTCTTCACAATTGCATACTGCATGCATATTGCCAGCGGTGCTGCAAGTATCCCGGACAACAGGGCTACATTTTATTACTTCGCATACGGAAGCAATTTGTTGACCCAGAGAATACGCATCCAAAACCCAACTGCTAATTTCGTCAGTACTGCAAAATTAGAGGTTAGTCGACAGAAATTTGATTACGTTTTATTATAAGACACCTAGACAGTGCATGCCTCTTCAAGAGCTAGCCACATCAAAACGATATTCAAATCAAAATGTAAAAGTAGACTAATTTAAATAATAATTCCGTAGGTACTACAGTGGCGTCATTAAATAGGTAACATTTGACGTCTGTCAGTTTTATCTTCTTAGTGAGAATGATGAATGAGAAAGTGAATGAATCGCTACGAACTTGAAAGATATGAATTTTAAAAATCATCACGCGAATCCCTGTCCTATTATTATCTTTTCTTGCGTTTTATTTTAAGCAGCAAAATAAGAAAAATACATAATTTGACTGTCAAATGATTGTAAAACTGAATTGTCAAATGTTACCTATTAAAATGACTCCACTTTAACATCATTACATACACAGATTTTCACAGTAATATTAATCAAGTGAAGAAAAACTAATTTTCAGCGCGTATTCGAAACGTGCCCGTGTGGCAACGGGCCTCGTGTGACGACGGCAAAGAGTTACATAATGTCGCCAACCCAATTCATCTCCAGGGTGCCGTAAGAAGCGACTAATTAAAAACCAAACCACCTACTATGTAGGACATAAAACTATAAGGTGAAATGTGGGCGTATACTATTCCTCTGCCTACCTATTCGGGGATAAAGGAGTGACAATATAAATGTGTGTATTCGAATAACCGAGAAAAACTCCGACCTATATTGTCAAAAGGAGCATACCAAACATACAGTCAGATCCGTTCGAATTTTCAACATACAGTCAGTTTCATTCAGAATAACAAACATCTACGAACCTACGCATCTACAAGCACAAACTTTCCATTTGTAATCCCTCCACAGACGTAGCTATAATATGTAAGATTCAATTGTTCCTAAGTAATTGGTGTTCTTGAAGAATCACAGGCTTGACTTCAATTTATTCTCGACCGCGTGGAATGGTGCGGTGGCGACTGTCGTCGATGACAGGGCAGAAGAAGTGTGGGGTGCTGTATGGACCATCGACATTGACCAAATGGACAACCTAGACATGTAAGTTCAAAGTGCTCGCAGTCACATTAACATTAGTTGGTTTTGGTTTAACTAAAATGCTTGCTAGTTCCACAGGCTCTTTTCAGGTTCTCTCTTTCTTATTTTGGGGCTCGTAGGCCCACTTGCTGCCTGAGGACGGTGAGGGGCTGCTCACTGTCCTTAGAGAAGCAGGCCCTAAACAACTGAGGGATTCACGCACACCTCCCCGAATAGCGGGATAACACCAGAACTACCCCCAAAAGACGCGTGATAGCACCCGAACCCCCCTGGGTGAGGCCGCAGTGGTAGCTATAGGTCTGTTGGGAGTCCTGGAGTATCCTTCCGAGGGCTTACCCGGGGTTGTTAGGTAAGATACGTGTGGTTTTTAGTCGGTAGGAGTCCGGCATAACATCCATCCAGTTCTGTTGACGATTACTGAGTAAAGCATCTTAATGCCTGAAACAGATGGGCTGTGTATGAGTGTTTCCGTGCTTCGGAAATCAAATTGAGTGGTTAGTCATAGTTGCCAGTACCGTATCGTGAAGTCAAGCTGAAGGCTTTAGGAGCAAATTAAAAATTTACAACAGCAGTCACCTGCCCCTTTTTATTTCAACTTGGCAATAGCGCATTATGTAGAAAAGAAATACGTGTAACAGGTGAAATATGGGCGGCAAGTATGCCTCTGACTATTGTGTCAATGTGTGTATGAAAGTCTTACAACAGTTTCCAAAATATTCGTTACTAGCCTGCGTTTACTTGCGCGTGATTTTTATTTTTCAAACTATGCCATCCCTTTCTCCTTTAGGATTTGTAATTCAAAGAGTAATGTCACATAAGAAAGATGCTGAGTTTTTATCGCCAGTATTTTAGGCTGGGCATTGATGTATCAATCACTCTGTCGATATCAGTCAGGACAATGATACGACGTATTGATATACAGGGTTACGATTGTTATCAACACAATCCTATAAAACAGTATGGGGTCACTTAGTTACATAAATTCTTTATTCTATTTTACAGCCAGGAAGGAGTACATATAGGTTGGTACTTCCCCAAGAACGTGACCGTGACGACACCAGAAGGAAAGCAGTTCTTGGCTCGAACGTACGAGATCACTGATACTCCAGTTAAGGTGGCGTTAGGCGAAGATTTACCACGTGAAAGACGCCCTTCGAGTACCTATCTAGCGGTAAATATTAAACATATTATAAGGTCTTTTAGGATTCCTTACCTTTGGGACCTTATTCATGATACTTCGCTGTCCGTCTGTCTGTCCATCATGACGCAGTATCTCAGGAACCGTGATAGCTAGAGAGCTGAAATTTTCACAAATGATGTAATTCATCCGCTATGACTCCTGAATGTAGGGGGCTTCCATACAATAAACTTGATTTTCTGCCGTTTTTTTTGGTACAGCCGTTTTTCTGTCCGACTTGCACTTTGCCGGTTTTTTCTTGTTGGTCTCAGTTGCTTTAAGAGATACACTATTGCTTTATCATCTTATATGAGTGACTAGCTGAGGCGCGCGGCTTCGCCCGTGTGAAATTTGGTCACCGTTCCCGCTTCCCGTGGGAACATTTTCCCGGGATAAAAAGTAGCCTATGTTTTATTCCGGACTATACTCTATACCTGTACCAAATTTAAGCCAGATCCATTCAGTCGTTAGAGCGTGATTGCGTAACAAACATCCAAACATCTTCACAAACTTTCACATTTATAATATTAGTAGGAAGTAGGATCTATGTTTCTGACTCAATTGGAGTAACAGACAGATATTACCTCCAATTTCCATAATACAGGGTGAATTTTTGAAAAGGGCTTTTTGGCCAAATTCGAAACTATAAGGAATTGCTAAAAATGCTCTAAGGAGTCACGAGCCCGATTTTGATAAAACTGAGAACCTCATCATTAGATTTTTGAAAAACCAATAATCCTAGCTGCGAATCGAACCCATTGATTTTGAAAAAAAAAACACACTCTTTATTATTACACCATACGCTAGTTTTGCTGATAAGGATCAAATTCTGCTAAGGTATGATATACGGCAAATTTAAGCAGCATTTTTCGCTATTCCTTATAGTTTCGGATTTGGCCATCCAATCCTTTTGAAAAATTCACCTGTATACGAGCGTAAGAGCTAGATCCTTGTAACAGGTGCATTGGACATGTTACGTGAGGGGGCTCAGAGATTTTGGTGCAGTTATCTAGGTAAATTGATCGAAGTCTCGAAATGTGTTACCCTTCGGAGCCAGAGTCTCTTGGTTTTAGAGACAGGAACCCATAATTATATTTGCAACTAGCTGACCCCGCAACTTCGCTTACGTCACATATGGTGTATAAAAGGAGAGGTATTTCTTCATCAGAATCCTCGGCGCGGACTGAATTATTTTACAATAGCCTTAATAATTAAGCCAACAGCCTTAATCATAAAAGAGAACTCGCCTACAATTAAAATTTTCAAAATATTATTTCTTAAAAGTGATATAACTCAAGCAGCAAAGCTCAAGACGACAAAAAAAACCGCATTGCAATCAGGTAAGCGGTTACTGAGATTAGCGTGCACAAACGTACAGACAAACAGATATACATATATACATAAAATCATTGTATTAGGTTCTATTGCGTTCATAAAGCCCTCCTATAATATTTTTTCTTATTTATCTTCTATGTACAGACAGCGAGCTGTTACGATTTTATTATATTATGTATTGATGATTGATAATTGCTCTTTCATTATCGGTACCTACTTATACTATTACCCCGTCACGTTTCGAGTCTGTTCGGTACTGAACTTTTAACTCCACAAATGATAAAAGATCCCATTTAACTATTGACCTTTGGCCGCTTGGATAGCTTCATATTCTTACGCGGTCTTTGTCTATAGTTATTTTTAAACAAGTTACTAGCGGACATCATGCGGTTTCACCCGCGTAGCTCCCGTTCCCGTGGGAATACGGGAACAATATATAGCTTATGTCACCCGAGGATAGTGTAGCTTCTTAACAGTTGAAGAATTTTCAAATCGTCTCAATAGTTTCGGAGACTATTCGATGCAAACAAACAAACAACCAAATCTTTCCTCTTTATAATATTATAAGGTTCTTATAGATTAAGTTTCCTATTGTGTTTATAATTGATACGTAAACAGATTTATTTTAATTAAAATTTCGGCTTGCTCATTTGAAGGTCTTTAACAAGTTTATCTCTATGGTAATATTAATTTCAATTTCATGATTATTATGAGAAGGTACCTACTTAAGTACAATATTTTTTATTAGATGTTGCAATTATTGAGACTTTATCAGTAAATTGTTACTGATTAATGTTACGTCGCTTGAAGCTAGTGTGCGTATGTTATGTCACAAACTTCTAGTGAAATAACACAGAAAAAATCATAATAAACAGAAATTTTGGCACAACAAGAAAGCCTTGAGACGGTCTCACCCGACTGCCCCTCTCTAAAACGTTTATTGTGAAAGTGAAAGTTCAATCCGATTGACGTTGTCATTTTTGTTTTATTTCAAACTTTTAACAGATGATCCACGTGAGCTAGTGACGTAGGCAACAGAGTCACAGACTACAGACACAAGTCTCGCCATAAGCCCCTCTGCATTATATTTTATAGAGAGGGGCTAAAACTCAAACTTCCCAAGAAGAGCTAAGAATTAACTATAGATATTTGTAACTGCTCTTTTTCAGGTAATGGCTCTGGGAGCTATAGAATCAGAGCTTCCAGCAGATTACATCGCAACTATGTTCACATTTCCCACCAACGGCCGAGTAGCTACCCCAGCAAGGAGAGAAGAATTAGGATACCCGTTTTAGAAATATCGCTTTTGAGGCCAAGAAATACATTAAATTCATTATAAATTTATGTTACAGTATAAGCACCTAATTAATGTCTTTTATTTGAATATTCGGTTTTTGACTATGTGAAAATTCACGGATGTGACCGGCGAACTACAATGACGATATTGACGATACTTGGCCACCTGATTAGCCTTGGTCGCAGGGTAGCCTTGGCCATCACAAATAACCTTGGCTGCCAGAAAAGTCCTGGTCGCAGGGTGGCCTTAGCCATCACAAATAACCTTGGCTGCCAGAATAGTCTTGGTTGCAGGCTAGCCTTGGCCATCACAAATAACCTTGGCTGCCAGAATAGAATTGGTCGCAGGCTAGCCTTGGCCACCACAAATTACCTTGGCTGCCAGAATAGTATTGGTCGCAGGTTAGCTTTGGCCGTCACAAATAGCCTTGGCTGCCAGAATAGGCTTGGTCGCAGGGTAGCCTTGGCCATCACAAATAACCTTGGCTGCCAGAATAGTCTCGGTCGCAGGATGGCCTTGGCCATCACAAATAACCTTGGCTGCCAGAATAGTCTTGGTCGCAGGCTAGCCTTGGCCATCACAAATAACCTTGGCTGCCAGAATAGTCTTGGTCGCAGGCTAGCCTTGCCCATCACAAATAACATTGGCTGCCTGGAATAGTCTTGGTCGCAGGGTAGCTTTGCCCATCACAAATAACATTGGCTGCCGGAATAGTCTTGGTCGCAGGGTAGCCTTGGCTATTACAAATAACCTTGGCTGCCAGAATAGTCTTGGTAGCAGGGCATTAGCCATCACAAATAGCCTAGGCTGCCAGAACTTTCTTGGTAGCAGGGCAGCCTTGGCCATCACAAATAACCTTGGCTGTCAGAATATTCTTGGTAGCAGGGCAGCCTTGGCCATCACAAATAGCCTTGGCTGTCAGGATGTTCTTGGTAGCAGGGCAGTCTTGGCCATCACAAATAGCCGTGGTTGTCAGAATATTCTTTGTAGCAGGGCAGCCTTGGCCATCACAAATAGCCTTGGCTGTCAGAATATTCTTGGTAGCAGGGCAGCCTTGGCCATCACAAATAACCTTGGCTGCCAGAATAGTCTCGGTCGCAGGATGGCCTTGGCCATCACAAATAACCTTGGCTGCCAGAATAGTCTTGGTCGCAGGCTAGCCTTGGCCATCACAAATAACCTTGGCTGCCAGAATAGTCTTGGTCGCAGGCTAGCCTTGCCCATCACAAATAACATTGGCTGCCTGGAATAGTCTTGGTCGCAGGGTAGCTTTGCCCATCATAAATAACATTGGCTGCCGGAATAGTCTTGGTCGCAGGGTAGCCTTGGCTATTACAAATAACCTTGGCTGCCAGAATAGTCTTGGTAGCAGGGCATTAGCCATCACAAATAGCCTAGGCTGCCAGAACTTTCTTGGTAGCAGGGCAGCCTTGGCCATCACAAATAACCTTGGCTGTCAGAATATTCTTGGTAGCAGGGCAGCCTTGGCCATCACAAATAGCCTTGGCTGTCAGGATGTTCTTGGTAGCAGGGCAGTCTTGGCCATCACAAATAGCCGTGGTTGTCAGAATATTCTTGGTAGCAGGGCAGCCTTGGCCATCACAAATAGCCTTGGCTGTCAGAATATTCTTGGTAGCAGGGCAGCCTTGGCCATCACAAATAACCTTGACTGTCAGAATAGTCTTGGTGCCAGGGCAGCCTTGGCCATCACAAATAACCTTGGCTTAACTTGGCTGTCAGTATAGTATTGGCCGCAGGCTAGCCTTGACCACTATTAAAAGCATTGGCTGAGGTGATTATATGTATATGAGCATGTATAAATAACCAAAATTCACATAGAAGTGTAATTGTGTATATGTATACAATAATGTAAATGAAAAATAAAGATGGCGATAAAATAATGCTCAATCAATCAAGTCAGCCTATGGTACTCCACTGCTGGACGTTGGCCTCTCCTAATCCACGCTACAACACACAGTCCTGCGCCTTTTGCATCCAGTCCCAGCCTGCGACCAAGTCCAGGTCGTCGGTCCATCTGGCGGGTAGACGTCCTAGCCTACGTTTGCCGAGTTGCGGTCAAGCGGTCTCTACTCTCGAACCCGTTTGCTTCATCGACCGTCGGTTCTTCTGCAGACGTGGCCAGCCCACTGCCACTTTAAGGTGCTTTTTGTGCGAGCTATGTCGATGACTTTAGATCTCTGCCGGATAACCTCATTTCGGGGTCTATCCCTCAGAGAGACTAGGTGATGAGAAAGGTAAGTTTCGCACGAGGTTACCAGATGCAATTAGATTGGAAGTACCTTCCAAGTGCTTGAGTGGATTATATCATGACTTAATTAAGAACAAAGTTGCTGTTTAAATTTCTGGACATAAACATCAAAAATTGTATATGACTGCACTAGATAAATTTAATTGAACTTAAAATGCTAAACTGAATAATATTCTAAATTCCTTGCTTTATTGAATTAACAATGTCACACACCAGAATCACCGACGATAATTTATAAACATTCTAGGTAAGTGATAAAATATACTTATAGGTTTATACTCTTTTACTTATATATTTTAAAAACGAGCGTAAAATACTGACAAAGACCCCAGCTAGAACTACAATAAACGTTTAGACACGATAAAAAACATATACCTATTGAGCGGCTGCTTACATGACTAAGTGCTAAAAGGTTATAAGAGTTACCTACTACATCGTTTCAATTTAAATTGAGAGTTGGGTTGAACAGACGTCGTCTCAACATGAATTGGCTAAGTTATTTCTTCACGTCCCTAACAGTTATATCATCGTATTTGAACACTGGAAGTTGTGCTACTGTTGAAAACAAACCAACGTTTTATTATTTCGGATACGGAAGCAACTTGTTGGCGAAAAGGTTACACATACAGAATCCAACAGCAGTTTATTACAGTACTGCAAAATTGGAGGTTAGTACAGCTGTTTTTATCGTCTATGATGTGGTTTTATAACTGATTCAATGCAAAGTGAAAAATTTGATGACATATGTACCTAAGTACTCAATTGAAATATGTACCTACTTATCTTTTTACAATTTATAAATAAGCATCTACTTTTTGACTTTGTTTTCAACGCGACGATAACATGACAATGAATTCGTGTTCTATTAAAATTAATTTCTTGACGTTTGAATCAATTTGACCTTGATATCTTTATCGTGTCAGAGTTTAGAAAATTGAGAGCGAAACCGTGGTGCTGAATCAATGACGCGCGCGTTATTACAAAGAATGACTTAAAATTGATAGAATCCCTTTTATCATAGAATGTAATAATAAGTAGGATGACTGCAAAGTTTAAACAGGAAAAAACTATGTTAAAAACTATTCGTATAGGATACATCTGTGGTTACGTACAACCGAGTAGTGTCAAAAGAAATTAAGATATTCTTGACTAAGTAAGGCTCACATTATACCAGGATAAATACGTTCACCAAGACTCCCAAAGGATTTATCCCTCGGGGTTTCGGGGTCATGCGTTACTTCTCATGGAGCTAACGTTACACCCTGAGGGTACAGTAGTGGCTTCTTCAATCAGATCCCTAAGATTCAATATCTTAGGGATTAACGAAAAAGCCCACATTAGGAGGCAGGGCATAACGATACTCCGTTCGGTGAGCAGCCCGCTTGGGGCAGTACCTCCGCCATGCAGAAGACCGCGGTAATAGTAACCTGACTCCGTTTGGGTTATGTTCTCCGTCGGTTAGCAGGGATCCAGAGCTCATTGGGGTGACTCTGTGCCGGTGACGGTGAGACCAGAGGCTTAATATGTCTCCATTGGCAGATAGAGGCGCGGAATATTGGTACGGCGGTCAGGGAGACCCGGTGAAACGGTTGACCGCTGACCGCCCGCAGGCTGTACGGAACCCGAACCTGGGGATTACATAATCTCCGCCCCAGGAGGCTTAACCAGCAGCCTGTGTAAAGTCCCTGGTGCGGTGGTCGTGCCGGAGGAGGATACCGGAGTGGACGCGGCCTCTGCATCGGGGGGGGACCGGGGGCCCTTCCGTACGCCATGCCAATCTACCGCACTACCTCTGTCTGCCTTTGGTTAGTTAGAGTCTCGCTTAGTCTCTTGCGCCACCGGCACACAGGCACCTCTTTACTTTTTTTAACCCCCCTTTTTTAAAAAAAACATGGCTAAAGGAAAAAAGACAAGAAAAGTATACACAGCGGCTTCGGCGTCCACGCTTTACATGGACCTATGCAACATTAGAGGTATGCACAAGAACCTCAACGCAGTCCACCACCATCTCGAAACTGCGAAGCCGACCCTTTTTTTCCTGACGGAGACGTAGATTTCATGCCCGGGCGATACATCCTACTTAATGTACCCTGGCTATAAGCTTGAGTACAACTTCAAGCCGAAAGCCGGGGTATGTATGTACGTCCGTGATGATGTCTGCTGTCGCCGTCTTACAAGCCTTGAAGACAGGGACCTGCCTACGTTATGGGCGCGCGTGGATCACGGGGGCCACACTCGGATCTACGCGTGCGTGTACAGGTCTCACAGCGGTAACACGGACACAGTTCGCCTTTTTGACCACCTGCAACAATCGATTGACAAGGTGATTGAGCAGTATCCTTCTGCGGAGATTGTGATTCTGGGGGACTTCAACGGTCATCATGTTGACTGGTTGGGCTCCCGGATGACCAACTTTGCGGGGAAAGCTGCATAAGAATTTGCCCTGACCTATGGGTTCTCCCAACTGGTTAAATCCCATACGAGGATACCAGACAAGAAGAACGAGCATAGTGCATTGCTGGACCTCCTGCTGACAACGCGTCCGGATGGATACAACGTCTCAGTGGATGCTCCGCTCGGATCGTCGGACCACTGTATCATTCGGGCGCATGTGCCTCTCGCAAGGCCTGAACCACCTCGGCCCAAGGAGTGGCGACATGTGTGGCACTATAAGTCAGCAGACTGGGATGGACTGCGGGAGTTCTTCGCGTCGTACCCGTGGAGGCGGCTTTGTTTTGCCTCAGACGATCTGGATTCCTGCGCTGCAGCAGTCGCTGAGGGGATCTTGGAGGGCATGGAGTGCTATATCCCCAACCGCTGGATCCCTGTAGGAGCAAAAAAGCGACCGTGGTTCAATCGACTCTGCAGAGAAGCTTTTATGCTGTAAGAATCTGCCTACAGAGCCTGGACCACGGCTCGTGCAAATTCAGATCCTAACATCTCTAAGGTGAAACGCAAATTAAATGCCGCCTCGAGGGCCAGCAAAAGAGCAATTGTCAGGGCTAAATTCGATTTCGTCCAGCAGTGTGGTCCAGAATTGTGTCCGGTACTTACAAGTCTTTTCACGCTTTCATATTCCATGCGACAAGTCCCGGCGTCGTGGAAGATCGCGTATGTGCATCCTGTGTCCAAGAAGGGTGATAGAACCGACCCGGCCAATTACAGGCCTATAGCCGTCACCTCACTATTGTCTAAGGTGATGGAGCGTGTAATTATTACACAGCTCCTGAGGTACGTTGAGGAAAACGACCTGCTCAGTGACCGGCAGTACGGTTTTCGTCACGGTCGCTCGACGGGCGATCTTCTCGTGTGCCTCACACACCGATGGGCGACGGCTATCGAGAGTAAGGGCGAGGCTCTAGCAGTGAGCCTCGACATTTCTAAAGCCTTTGACCGGGTCTGGCACCGTGGTCTTCTTAAAAAATTGCCCTCCTACGGACTGACCGAGAGATTATGCGGATGGGTGTCCAGCTTTTTGGCCGATAGAAGCATCAGGGCTGTTGTCGACGGCAGCTGTTCTGACTGCATGGCCATAAACGCTGGAGTACCGCAAGGCTCAGTGTTGTCCCCTACCCTGTTTCTGCTGCATATCAATGACATGTTGTCTATTGACGGCATTCATTGTTATGCAGACGACAGTACAGGGGACACTTGTTACACAGGCCGCCCCGGCATCTCTCGGGACGCAGTGTAAGAAAGTCGTGAACAGCTTGTGTCTGAAATCGAGGCTACTCTTACTAGAGTGTCCGATTGGGGTAGACAAAACCTTGTCCAGTTCAATCCCTCCAAGACACAGGCGTGTTTCTTCACCGCTAAGAAAGCGCCAATTACTGTAGCGCCACGATTCCAGGGCACATCTCTTTCCATCTCTAAAAGTATAGGGATCCTTGGTGTTGACATCTCCAGTGACGTTCAGTTCCGCAGTCATTTGGAGGACAAGGCCAGGCTGGCGTCCAAGAAGCTCGATGTGCTCAACAGGGCGCGGCGGTACTTTACTGCGGCGCAAACACTGCTTCTCTATAAGTCGCAAGTGCGGCCACACATGGAGTACTGCTGTCACCTCTGGGCGGGGGCACCTGAATATCAGCTTCGCCCATTTGACTCGGTGCAGAGGCGAGCTGTGAGAGTTGTCAACGATCCTGTACTGACAGGTGGTGTTGAACCTCTTCGCGACAGGAGAGACTTTGCCTCCTTATGCGTGTTCTACCGCCTGTACAATGGTATGTGCTCTGAGGAATTGTTTGACATGACGCCCACGGCTACCTTCTATCATCGCACCGCTCGCCATAGACAGGGATTTCATCCTCACATCCTACGTCCGGAGCGTTCGAGCACGGTTAGATCCGGTAGGGGTTTTCTTCCACGCACGCTTAGGTTGTGGAATGATCTTCCTGCCTCGGTTTTCCCAAACGCCTACAGTATGGGGTTCTTCAAAAGGGGTCTAAGAAGGTTTTTACAGGGTCGGCAGCGCGAGTGTGGCGCCTCTGGTGTTGCAAACGTTCATAGGCTGCGGTGACCACCAGTCCTTCTGGTGGGCCGTATGCTTGTCTGCCACCTTAGTGGTATAAAAAAAAAAAAAAAAGAGGATTAAAGATTTTTCTAAAGGATTGGGAAGAATGAAAGAAAAAAAGTTATTGTCAACCAGCAACGAAGTTGTACCAATCATATGAAGTACGTAGATACTCGTACTGGAAACATTTCCATAATATTTATGATGTAGGTAATAGTCCTATAGAAAATGACTCGTACGTGAGGTCAGCACAAAGCGGTCACAATAAGAGGAAACAATGGTTGCTTGTTCTTATTTTACTTGCATAGAGCTTGATAGAGAGCTAGTGTTATCCATTTTCCTCATACTAGGGTACCTACCTAAGTCGTCGAAACGTACCTACTTTAAATACCTAGTTGATTCAGATACTATTCACACATACTTAGGAACTGTTATGCGAGCTAACAAAATAAGTGTACATTTACACGTTTTCTTAAAAATCGGTGACCAGTAAAATTACGTAAGCTTAGGTAGGCATTATCAATCTCTCTCATAGTGCTCATAGTCATATTGGCACCGACTTCAGTATTCTATTTAATGTTATCTGATAGGTTCATCATCACGCCTTTAACCCCGAAGGGGTAGGCAGAGTTATATTATATACCCACATTTCACCTTTATACAATTTGTCCCACGTAATACGTTGTGAGCCGTATTGCCGTGTTTAAATGGACAGGCGCAGGTTGTGACTGCCTGCTGTTGAAAATAAAGCCTTCAACTTGGCTTAACGACTGCCATTTTACTGGCAACCGGGACCAACGGCTTAACGTGCCTTCCGAAGCACGGAAACGCTCGAAATAAATGTCACAAAGTGATCACATGGATGGTCACCCATCCATGGACCGGCCATAGTGAAAGTTGCTTACTGCAGTGATCGTTTACAGAACACTGAGTCCGCGGGGCCACGAGCGCGGGGCCACGAGCGCCTCTGATAAAGAGAATATACTAACTTTGTGCTAAGTAAATTAATTTTTTCAGTTTTTAGTTTGGTCGGTTTTTTTGTAATTTTTTTTTTATTATTTTTAGTGACGGGTAGACTGGAAATCTATCTATCTAGGTGTAAAGTTCTCGACAATACAAATTAATCAATCCCAAACACAAGGTAACTGCTGTATATCGTTAGGGAATTCTCTCTACTGTCTTTCGTCTCCATCATCAGATCGACTCCAGACCTTCATTAAAAAGTAGGTACTATTTTAATAATAATAATAATAATAATAATAATAATAATATGCTTTATTGTACACCAAAGAAAATTAAACTTAAAACTAGATGTTACAAATATTAAAAAAAATTACTTAAAAAAAGCACTTAAAAAAAATTAAAAACGCCATAGATGCCCCTACAATTTTCAAAAGTTCCCTTCGATTTCTACAGGATGTCATCATCAGATCGTGACTTCCTTGATATGAAACCACCTTGGAAGTATCTATTTTACAACGGAAATAGAATAGAATCCTACTAGCCTACTATAATATTATAAATGTGAAAGTTTGTGAAGATGTTTGGATGTTTGTTACTCAATCACGCTCTATCGGCTGAATAGATCTGGCTGAAATTTGGTACAGGGATAGAGTATAGCCTGGAATAACATATAGGCTACTTTTTATTCCGGGAGAATGTTCACACGGGAAGCGGGAACGGGAACCAAATTTCACGCGGGCGAAGCCGCGCGCATCAGCTAGTAGAATATATTTATTTCAGATAAAGATTGTAGTAAGTACATCAATTTTCATTTTTTGGTACAGTGGTAGGTTCAGGTGTCTACAATTTGTGGGTACAGTTCTGTATTCCTAACTAGGCTACGCAGTAGCCTGTGTGAAGGAGTTACAGCAGGCCTCCGTCACTCACTCAAAACCGCGCGCTATGTACCTACCGCTCGGCATCTCCCTGGGGATACAACTGGCAGAGGGCTGCCGAACGCCCGACCATGGTGTTATCACTTAGAACTGAGCATTGAATTATAATGTAACCAACTTACGTAGGTTCTCAACGTTGCAGTAACATTGAGACTTGTCATGATATTTAATTTCGTTTCATTATAACGTAAGAGTTTCCAGAAACACGTGGTAGTTGGCGCTGTATGCAATATTAAAATATCTATTATTTTAATTAAAAATTCACAACTAGATGGCGCTGTGCCTTTTTTTAAATCGCGGTATGGTTTCGTTACGTAGGTGGTAGTTAATTATTATTTTTTTACGAACTTAAGGGGCGGTTAACCCGCACAAGTAGGCATTTGGCGCTCCCCTCGCCCCGGGCGCAAGACACACCGCGCGCCGGCAGCGGCAGTCAACTCTCATGCCACAGTATACAGTATAGTAGAAAGAAACAGCATGCTAACTTTGTTTGACGTAGTAAATGCATCTAACTTTATTAAGTGTAGTGATTTATTAGTTTCGTAAATAAAAATAAATGAGTTAATCGTAAATAAATTATGTAGTATATTATACTATTATTTTTAAGCTAAAGAGTTTGTTTGTTTGTTTAGTTGTTCTAACTCTAGAGTCTAAGAGACTGCTAGTTGAATTTCAAGAGTTTCTTAACAGAATGTCCATTTTTGAAAAATACCAAAATATATAACATCACGCTAAGGCGAATAAGAGCTTAGCAGCAACGAAACATTTTTCGACAACTAGGATATTTCATTTCTTTTGAGAGTTTCCGTTGCGTACGTTTGCTACAGTTGCGTAAAAAATGTAAATTACATAATAGCTGGTCATAAAAATTTCTAAAGTTTTCTAAAGTTGGTATGCTAAGTATGAATCACGGGATCATTGTGCAATCCAAAATGGCCGCCGCGGTGTAATCACAAAATTTCATGATGGGTGTCGTTTAAAGGGTTTTTTGGTATGCTGAATACGAATCACGTACTAATTTTGCAATCCAATATGGACGCCGCGCCGTAATCACAAAATGTCATGATGGGTATCGTTTAAGGGGTTTCATGGTATGCTGAGTACGAATCACGTGATAATTTTGCAATCCAATATGGGCGCCGCGCCGTAATCACAAAATTTCATGATGGGTATCGTTTAAGGGGTTTCTTGGTATGCTGAGTACGAATCACATGATAATTTTGCAATCCAAAATGGCGGCCGCGGTGTAATCACAAAAATTCATGATGGGTATCGTTTAAAGGGTTTTTTGGTATGCTGAGTACGAATTACGTACTAATTTTGCAATCCAATACGGCCACCGCGCCGTAATCACACAATTTCATGATGGGTATAGTTTAAGGGAATTCTTGGTATGCTAAGTATGAATCACATGATAATTTTGCAATCCAATATGGCCACCGCGGTGTGATCACAAAATTTCATGATGGGTATCGTTTAAGGGGTTTTTTATTTTTTATTTATTTATTTATGTACCTACACACAAGAAATAAAACAAAAAACAATATACAGAGATATAGGTACAATGGTACTGCTTATTTCTATAAGAAATATCTACCAGCAGACCGGCGAAAGGAGAACAAGAAGGAAAAAGAACGTTGAAAAGTGTGTAAATAAAGGAATAGGTTAGAACTAAATTACTATACATACAAATTAATAAAAGAAAAACAATATAAATCTCAATATGTCATTGATAGGTACAAATATATAAATATGTAATAATATAAATACGGTATAGATAACATAATATATACTTACATAAACTAAATAAATACATAAACAGGTTTATAGTGTAGATATATAATATTCACGGACTTTTCCTCTAAAGGTAGTGATAGTTTTACTGTCTCTGATGTTAGGTGGTAGTGAGTTCCACAATCTGACCGCATGCACAGTAAAGGAATAAGAATAGAAATCGGTTTTGTGTCTAGGAAGTTTGAGAAGAAGGCGGAGGTTAGTCCTGCAGGGAGCGTCGGGAGAGCGTGCAAATGAGAACCGCTCCCGCAGATAGGAGGGTGGAGATGGATTGTAAAGGATATTGAAAAGGAGATTGAGAATTCGAGTGTTCCGGCGAAGACGGATAGGGAGCCACTTGAGTTCTTTGCGAAAATGGGAAACGTGATCATACTTTCTGAGATTGAATATGAAGCGTATACATAAATTTTGCAACCTCTCAAGTTTATCTAGAAGCTCCTCGGTGGCGTCTAAATAGCAAGCGTCAGCGTAGTCAATAATAGGTTGTAGGAGAGTTTGAGCAAGATTTATTTTCGTCCTCAGGGGCAAGAGGCTCTGGAGGCATCGCAAAGAGTGAAAGGAGAAATGAACCTTCTTGCTGACATCGTTAATGTGAGTACTCCAAGATAGCGTGGTATCCATAATCACACCCAGGTTCTTCACGGAGTTTGCATATGGAATGTGAACACCAGCCAATAGCACCGGACTCAGTTCCGACACCGGTAGTCTGTCGCATTGGTATCTACTACCAATGACGATAGCTTGGGACTTAGATGGGTTAATGAGTAATCCGACCGACCTGGCCCAGTCACTTAGTCTTTCCAAATCCCGGTTTATCGATGAAATTCCAGAAATTGCGTCATAAGTCGTAAAATGGCGATACAACTGCAAGTCATCAGCATAGAGATGGAAGTTACTGGAAATGTGACTCGTAGCAGAGTTGATGAAGATAGAAAAGAGAAGAGGAGATAGAACGCCACCCTGAGGAACGCCCGCAGATAGTCCGCACCAATCAGAGGATATCTGACCGATACGAACACGCTGAGAGCGACCCCGAAGGTATGAGTCAAACCAGGATATAGCGGTGGAGGACACATTTATAGACCTCAGTATACCAAGCAATATGTCAAAGTCGACAGAATTGAAGGCACTACTGAAGTCAAGAAGAACTAAGAGTGTTAATTCTTTTCGCTCCATAGCCCATCGGATGTCATCTGTCACCTTAATAAGTGCAGTGACGGTGCTATGTCCAGCGCGAAATCCTGACTGAAAGGGGCTGAGGGAGTTAGAAGACGATAAAAAGACTGTGAGCTGCCGATGAACAATATGCTCAAGGACTTTGGAGAGAAACGGAAGTACAGAGATAGGTCGATAATCAGTCAGCAAGCAGGGGTTTGTTCTTTTAGGCAGAGGCACAACGTACGCTGACTTCCACACCTCAGGAAAGGAGCCAGAGAATAACGAAGAATTAAAGATATGAGTAATGACCGGAAGTATGACAGGAAGAATAGGGAGGATCATCCTTGAGCAAATGCTATCGCAGCCCGAAGCTGAAGAAGTAATAGACAGAAGAGATCTCCTAACGTCGGACTCGGAGACAGAGGCAAATTGAAAAGGAGAGGTCCGGGGCGCAGCCTCGCCCATAAGTCTAAGTAAGGTAGCAGTCTTTACATCTGGATCCAAGGAAACCGGTGGTTGTGAGAAGTGCTTATTTAGAGCCGCTATATCGATGTCCTTGGCGTCAGAAACAGGAGATTTGCCTACGCCCACGGACCGAAGAAATCTCCATGTATCAGCAGTGTTCCGACCGTTAAGAGAATCGTAGAAGTGGCGTCTCCTTGCATCCCTACACATCCGACTGCAGCGATTTCGCAGAGACTTAAAAGCTACAAAATTTTCTTCTGAAGGGCTATTTCTAAAACGCTTTTTGGCTCTATCTCTGCGAGCCATTAGGTTCTTTATCGAATCATTTAACCAGGGTGCCGGATAATGTTTGATTCGAACACTTTTAACTGGGGCATGCCGGTCGAATAACCCAATAACCGTAGCATTAAAGATGTTGACCTTATCATTGACGTTATCGGAGTTGAACACCAACGACCAGTCAGCAGAGCCAGCATCTCTTTGCAATGCCTCCAGATTCAAACCCCTGAAATTACGAAGAAAACAGATTTGTGGTTTACGTTTAGGGGGGCGAACGCGATAAGAGAGGAAAAGTAAGTCATGTAAGGAAAACGGAGCAGGCAACTGACCATGTGTGCCCACATCGTCAGGAGAGGAAACTAGGATGAGGTCAAGTAGTGAGGGTTTACAATCGCGGGCATGATGAGTTGTAGAGAGCGGTAGAACATGTAGATTATAGGCAGACAATAGAGATAATAATTTACGAGAGCGGCAGTCATTTTTTACCAAACAAGTATTGAAGTCACCCATTATGACTACGTGACTATAGGATGGGGTAAGGTCATGTAGGAGGTTATCAAAAGAGTTGAAATAGTCTATGTGCATATCAGGGCTATAGAAAACTCCAAGAAGAAGTTTTGTGTGAAGTAACGAAATTTCCAGAAACAGGTGTTCAGCTGATTCAGTGTAGGCATTAGGAGATGCGCTAATAATCTTATGTGGAATGTTAGCACGTAAATAGATTCCTACACCGCCACAGCGCACACCCGTTCTATTGTTTCGTATTAAAACATAACCTGGAAGCGATACCAGTGTAGATGGAATGGATGGCTTAAGGAAAGTTTCAGAAATAAGGATAGCATCAAGAGAGGAGTTACTAAAAGACGCCAGAAGATCGGAATAATGGCCTTTAACACTCTGCGCATTAATATGCGCTAGATTAAGGTTCTTAGGATAGTTTGAAGATAAAGAGGAAAGATGATCATGCAGGGTCAGAGAAGCAGAGGGATCAACATCCACACTGTGAAAACTATCAGAGGCAGAAGAGCATGAGAAAAAGCTACTATTTAGGTCGCAGAGGTCATCCGTATTATCCATTATTCAGAAATAAAATAAATATTAATAAATATATATTAAATAATACTAAACAATATGTATATACCGTTGAAGAATAAAAAACAATGTCTTGCTCACTCACTCGCTGATATAGTGGCAGAAATTTTCACAAGACATCGTCACAGGTAAAGAGAATTCATAAAAAAAAAAAAAAAAACTCCATAACACAGCAAAGGAGGCATAAAAAGAGCTGAGTGTAAAAAAAAACAAAAAAAAATAAGCATATAATTATATCCCTCACGCATCCTGACTACAAAGAGTTGACATGGCACCTACCTAATTAAAAGTACGACGAAAGCTTTTTTCTTTTTTTGGTATGCTGAGTACGAATCACATGATAAATTTGCAATCCAATATGGGCGCCGCGCCGTAATCACAATCCAATATGCCCGCCGGCCATATTGTATTGCAAAACTATCACGTAATTCGTACTCAGCATACCAAAAAACCCCTTAAACGATACCCATCATAAAATTTTGTGATTACGGCGCGGCGGCCATCTTGTATTGCAAAATTAGTACGCGATTCATACTCAGCATACCAAAAAACCCCTTAAACGATACCCATCATAAAATTTTGTGATTACGGCGTGGCGGCCATCTTATATTGCAAAATTAGTACGCGGTTCGTACTCAGCATACCAAAAAACCCCTTAAACGATACCCATCATGAAATTTTGTGATTACGGCGCGGCGGCTATATTCGATTGCAAAATTATCACGTGATTCGTACTCAGCATACCAAAAAACCCCTTAAACGATACCCATCATGAAATTTTGTGATTATGGCACGGCGGCCATATTGGATTGCAAAATTATCACGTGATTCGTACTCAGCATGCCAAAAAACCCCTTAAACGATACCCATCATGAAATTTTGTGATTACGGCGCGGCGGCCATCTTGTATTGCAAAATTAGTACGCGATTCGTACTCAGCATACCAAAAAACCCCTTAAACGATACCCATCATGAAATTTTGTGATTACGGCGCGGCGGCTATATTCGATTGCAAAATTATCACGTGATTCGTACTCAGCATACCAAAAAACCCCTTAAACGATACCCATCATGAAATTTTGTGATTACGGCGCGGCGGCCATATTGGATCGCAAAATTATCACGTACTTCGTACTCAGCATACCAAAAAACCCCTTAAACGATACCCATCATGAAATTTTGTGATTACGGCGTGGCGGCCATCTTGTATTGCAAAATTAGTACGCGATTCGTACTCAGCATACCAAAAAACCCCTTAAACGATACCCATCATGAAATTTTGTGATTATGGCACGGCGGCCATATTGGATTGCAAAATTATCACGTGATTCGTACTCAGCATGCCAAAAAACCCCTTAAACGATACCCATCATGAAATTTTGTGATTACGGCGCGGCGGCCATCTTGTATTGCAAAATTAGTACGCGATTCGTACTCAGCATACCAAAAAACCCCTTAAACGATACCCATCATGAAATTTTGTGATTACGGCGCGGCGGCCATATTGGATCGCAAAATTATCACGTACTTCGTACTCAGCATACCAAAAAACCCCTTAAACGATACCCATCATGAAATTTTGTGATTACGGCGTGGCCGCCATGTTGGATTGCGAAATTATCATGTAATTCGTAGACATTTTAATGCATGGAGTCACGGGACATCCTTCCTGAGGGCTTACCCGGGGCTCTCAACCATAGGCTGTTAGGCGTGGCGTGAGGTTTTTTAGTCGGTAAGAGTCCGGCATAACATCCTATGAGGATTTTCCCTCACGTTAAACAAAAAAAAAAAAGACATTTTAATGCATTATGCATTAGGTAGCTGGTTACCATGTCGTGAAAACACTTAAAAAGTAAAAGATCACCACATTTTTACCATGAGTCGCGTATGTATTTGTAACGGTTAATCTAATTACATTTTGCCCATTACTGATATTTTTATACTGTGGCACGATTTCAACGTAATTTGGCATAATAATTACGAAATAGTTGCGAAAAAAACTGACACAGGTCCTGCCTCCACAAGCGCCAGGGCGAGACTGATCGGCCGTCAGCGGCGCAATTCTATTGCGTTTGGTAGATATTCGTACATGATAACTATGTAAATAGTTGTTTATAGAAAAACGCTCGGAAAATGTGTATAAAAACTTAATACCTTTAATTGAGTGCAAAAAAAATATATAAAATGTTAATAGTTTAGCCACAGTATTGAAAAAACTTTTCTGAGAGAGTCAACTTTGGGATTTTTTTCTATCTAGTGAAATTTATTGGATCGTGTAACGGGCTCGGAATATGTTTAGCTTATATCCTTAACTATTATATATATATTTTTCAGATTTAAAAACTAGTGACCGACCGAAGTTTCGGTTTCGGTTTCGGTTTCGGCCAGTTTCGGCCAAAAAATCGAGTTTCGGCCGCAGTTTCGGTTTCGGCCAAAACGGGCCGAAACTTTCGGCCGGGCCGAAACTCACGTGTTCATGAATTTTGAGTGCCTGGCTCTACTGGCGACGTGGTTGGGGTCAGCCCAATTAGTTAATATGTTACTAACCAAAGATTTACAGAGTTACAAAGGACTTGCAATCAATAGTTATAATAATACCATTTTTACGAAATCCTAAAAAGGTGATCCAGGACATTACATAACCCTACCACTTTGTTGTCGGTTTCAGTGACTTCGTTGGTCGTCTGCCTGTCTGTCTGCAGGCTGTAACTCATGCACCGTGATAGTTAGACAGTTATTTTTCTTACAGATTATGTATTTCTGTTGCCGCTTTAGCAATAAATAATAGAAATAGACAAATTAACAATATTAAAGGGGGCCTCCCATACAACATCGTGATTTTTTGCCGCTTTTCTTGTACTACTGTTTGTGCGCTAGTCCGACTCACTGTTGTCCAGTTTTAGTTATATTGGGTGTAACAAATTTGACTCTCCAAATTTCGTCACGTGACGTGGCATCTTAGACCATATAAAACGGGACTAGCCTTTGCGAACCACCGCATACAAAAATATTCTGCCAGTTTTCATACAAGTGAAGGGGGAAACACAAAGACATATAAAATTTCATTGCATTTAAAAATGTATTAATCGACAAACGCGTAATGGCTGTTGTGTGTTAATTGTTATTGTACAGTCAACTACAATGTAATGTACTAGTTTAATCATATAAAATGATGTATAGGCTTTTCATAAAGCCAAAAGACCAAATGGTCATGTGCAATGGCAGAAAACAATGCTTAAGTAAGGCGCATCCTGTGGTTAGATGATCTAAGCGTGGCATCAGTCAAGAAACATTACAAAAATTAGGAAAAAAAATCACATGAATACTTTAACCGTAAATCCGTTTTAAAGGTCCTATAAATTTTAATTTTCACACTTTCTATCGCTACTGAGCGGCAGTAGAAAGAGACAACGACAGCCAGACGGGTGCTCCGTGTTTGTTTTGCCACGGCGACCTTGTTACCTCGAATTGCCGCGGTAAAAAACGAATTCTTAATGTGCGCCAAAAAAAAAATGAAAAAATTAAGCCCCCTTTTTTATTAAATATTTGTATTTGATTTCCGATGCCAAGTCATCTCATGAAATTTTGAGAGGTAATTTTGTTACACCCAGTATACTTCTAGAATGTAACCTAAACCAGCCAAGAGCTAGTAGCAGGGCACCGTGTGATTTTAGTCGATAGTTCGCAATAGCATCAATGAGTAATTCCACACATAAAGAAAAAAACTCATCTCTAAGTGAAGATATTTCTAAAATGAACACTGGAAAAGATTTTTACCGTTGATTTGAACTTGCTTTGTTGGTGGATAATGGAGTGGTTGGTTATTATTTTTCCAATAGGTGCACTATTGGCAAAATAACCGGCTAAGTGCCAGTCGAACTCTCGCACGGAGGGGTTAAAGTGGAACCCTATAAACGAGACATGAGGCCTAGCCGTCCGTCTGTCTGTTAGTCACGAGGTTGTATCGCTGGAACTGTACCAGATAGAGGCCTAAAATTTTCACTGTACAGTAGTCCTACTGACTAAAAACCACGCGTCCTACCTACCATCCTATGGTTGGGAGCTCCGAGTATGCTCTCGAAATGATGCATACTGCGGCCGCATCTTTGGGGGGCTGTTCTGTTGTTATCCCGCTTCTTAAGGGGGGCGTGCATGAATCTCTCACGTCACGCTATCGTCTAAGGCCTGCTTCTGTAAGGACGGTGAGCAGCCCCGTCACCGTCCTCAGGCCCCCGGTCATGGAGGCTGATAGTATGGGGCGCCACCGCAGACTGTGGAACTTGGGTGGGAGAGTTCTCTCTCGCTTCCTCCCCACCGCCTCTTTCGCGAGCAAGGGCCCTCGCTTTCTCGGTCCCATAGAGGGATCCCGGCTAGAAGACATGCCGCCTCAACTGAGATCGTGCGGTATCCCCTTATTACCCTGACAGCCGTCGCCTTCTGCGGGCTAAGCAATCTAGCCGCATTGCTGGCTATCAGGATCTACGTCCTTACGGGGGCCTCGTATGGAGACATGCTCCGCACGATCCCAAGGTACAGTCTCCTGCAGGGAGCGTTGCCTCAGCAGGGCCTCCTGATATTGGGCAACAACCGCGAGATTGCGGCTGATTCCCTTCCTCAGCTATGGGACCAAACTTCGGAATTGTTATCCGAAGTTCCACCGGCTATCGAGTACGGGCCCTAGATACGTCATCGAGAGCTCGATGCCGATGCTGACGCCCCCTATATGTAAGCTGGATCCCGCAGGTTGCCTTTAAGGCTGCGTCTCGGCTTGCTCCTTGCGCTGTAATGAGGGTGTCGTCGTAACACGTTACGCCGACACATCTGAGCAACGGACCACGCAGCACCCAATCGTAACCGATGTTCCACAGAAGCGGTCCTAAGACCAATCCCTATGGAACACCGAACGACTAATCTCACCGACCCTGCCCTAGCCAGCTCGGGTAAGTTATGGCCCTCGCGGAAAGATAGGCATTCCATGGTAAATAAGCGCCTCCCAAACGCAGCTCCAAGGAAGGTTTTGAAAGCGTTGGTGATGTCAAGAGACACCGCCACCACCACCTCACCCTGTTCTGTTGCCGCTATAACAAAAAAAATACCAACTAAAATCAGAAAAAAGCATCCACACAACAAACGTAATTGTTGTACCCTATTTTTGTAACGGCACCCTCTGTGCGGGAATCCGACTCGCACTTGGCTGTTTTTTTTTTTCAGTATGAACACGTGAGTTTCGGTTTCGGTTTCGGTTTCGGCCGAAACTGACCCTGTGGCCGAAAGTTCGGTTTCGGTTTCGGTTTCGGCTGGAAAACCAGTTTCGGTCGGACACTATTAAAAACCCTTTACTTTATGACTAGGATTGTTTCAAAAAACTCAAAATCTGACCCACGCGGCCTTAAAACTATTTTTTCTACAAGATTCAAGTTAACTTAAATATATTTGTTTCACTCGATTTTTATTTCATAGCCACTCAGTCAGAATGTTTCCTGTAACAACTGCTAGGCGCCGCTGGTGTCGTCACTTAGTCGAGTGACGTCTCTATCTCATAATATACAAATGTACTCTGTGCGCCCGACTGAGCGCTCGCCACAGAGTACATTTGTATATTATGAGATAGAGACGTCACTCGACTAAGTGTCGACACCAGCGGTGCCAAGCAGCTATTACAAGAAACTTTCTGACTGCGTGGCCATGAAATAAAAATCGAGTGTAACAAATATATTTTTCAACACCCTTGCTCATAAAGTGGTTTTTATCACATGGCTTTTACACTCATAAACCATGGTATTAAACACTTGTGCTTTTTTTTCTTTATCGCACTAGTGTTTTATTTTATATTCTATCAAATTAAGTTGGTACCTCGCTGAAAGATATTATTTATGCATTCTATTTGCTCTTAATTTAACTGGGTTATAAGTTTTATTTTTAAATCTCGGAAAAAGTATTGACTTAGATACGTTTCGTTTCAACATTATGACTAAAAATAACACAATTTTTGTAAAAAATAAGAAGTGTACCACCTAGAATATGATAAATTTACAACAACGTATTTACTTTAATTAATAATTCAACGTAAAACTAATTTATTAACACATAAAAATTAATTTTGAACATTTAGCGCTTTGGCTGTTTAGCTCCAACAGCTAACATCCCAGAAAAAAAAATATCAGCGCAGAGCGCGCTTTTTGACAAACTTTCCGTCAGTGATGCCAACTTGGGGGTTTTCCCCCCAAATTTAGGGGGAAAAAAGTTGCCTAGGGGCTTTTTTAGGGGGTAAATTTATTTAGGGGGATTTTTAGGGGGTATATTTTCACAATGGGAGTACCAATTCTTGAACATTTTCCATAAAAAATAGGAAAAAATAGTAAATAAGTTTTGATTTTGCTGTACCCATATCTACTTCATTTTTAAATTTATATTAATTTTTCACAAAGCTGTACCTATTTTTCATTCTATTATTGTTATTAGGTACTACTATCCTGACATGTACATAAGTGAATAACAAAATAAATGTGTTCTGTTCTGTTCCACGTTAATTAAAGAATGCAACATTCATTTTACACAATCAGCGTTAAGTTAAATACGAACAGTTTCAATGGGATATTTTTCAATTTAAGAAATTTTATGGCTTTTGTAATGAAACTATATAATTTAAATATTGCAATTATTCTAACATAAACAACTTTATCTACCTACACAGAATTACCGACGCTTTTGTTGAGCCATAGCTTTGGTCGTGGCACAGTCACGAGTCACGCGACCAAAGCTAGGGACCTTGGGATTTTTGTGTGTCAATGCCTTAATTTAAAAAAAATTGAAAAAAAAAAAGAAAGTTTAGGCGTTTTTCAGATTTTTAGTCAAAATTTAGTGGTATTTTGACTCGGTTCTAGGGGGACCATTCTGTAGGAGTTGGCATCACTGCTTTCCGTCTGTGACCAGTGATGCCAGATTGGGGGGATTCCCCCCAAATTTGGGGGTTTTTTATAGTTGTGGGGGGAAATTTGGGGGGGCAATATTTTTGGGGGGATATTCGGAGGGAAAATAATGGGTTTGGAGGGAATTGGGTGCAAGCCAGTGATTTGAAATCCGTGATTTTTATTTCATTCTTTTAAAATTAAACAATGAACACTATACTAAATATAGAATTAAACGCGCGTGTGAATCACAAATGTTTGTTCTGGAGTTTAAGTGTTTTCTATGTAAAATAAGTATGTATTTAGAAATAATTATGTAAGTATGTCTATCAGTCATCTGGACCCCATAGCACAAGCTTAAATTAGATTAATTTGGGCTAGATGATGTTGTGTGTGAATGTCCACAAATATTTATTTAATTACGTGTCTTCACTTTGCAAGAGACGAACACGCACGTTTTCTATGGGACTAGGTGCTCTGGAAACCCTGTAAAATATATATTTTTCTTGTAATCCTAATTGTAATAAATATGAAAGTTTGTAAAGATGTTTGAATGATTGTGGCTCTATGCCACATTAAAAATTGAACCGATCTGGTTGAAAATTTGTTGGTAGATAGACCAGTGTTTAGAATTCTAGATTAAAACATAGAATATTTTCTATCCTATGGAAATCTAGAGCAATAAAACTATGTGACGCGGGTGCCGCCGCAGGTATCCTCTTGTTAATATCTTAATAATTATTGTTCTGTAAATTTTGGGGTGTTTTTTTTGAGAAAATCATAAATTTTGGGGGTTTTCGGAATATTTTTGGGGAGAATTCTAAACAGTCATCTGGCAACACTGTAAATTAGTTTGCGTATTCTGCCCGTGAGACTGCTGATATGACTCTTAAAGTTGAGATTCTTATCAAGGGTCACTCCCAAATATTTCACATGCTCCACGTAGGTTAGCTGAGCACAATTGAAGGGTTGAAAGTCTAAACGGTCTATGTGCCAAAAAATCAAAATTCGATATTTTAACTGGAACACAATCTAAGAGCCACGCCTATCAATATTCAAATGGAACTAAGTGCCTATATTTATTATATTTTCACACACACATAGATAACTAAGACATGCGGTCTAAGTGCCGGTGCACTTGTACTTCAAAATGCCAAATGCGTGTGTGCGTGCGGGCTGCGGGCACTTGTGGCAGTGACTCCTGCGCACCCTTTCATAGACCTAGTTCAGTTGCATTTAATTACACGCTATTAAGATGTATGCTACCACGTCACAGTGTGAAAACATCGGTAGTAAACGTAAGAAGGAAAATAAAAAAATAAATCAGAAGAAATGTCGATTAAGTGGCGAAGAGTACGTAACGTATAAAAATGTCACCATCGCTAGGCAGTTGAGACCATGTACGAGGACATAGCAAAACCACTACATGGTACTGCCAAGACTCACTACAACGTTGTGATGGGGGACTTCAATGCCAAAGTGGGAGTACAACGCGGCAAAACGAAAATCGGCCCCTTTTGGTGTGGGGCGCAGAAATGACCGGAGGCATATGCTAGTCAATTTTCTTAAGTCTTAGGGGCTCTTCTTGATGAACTCTTTTTTTAAGAAGAAGCCCCACATAAAATGGACTTAGCGAAGCCCCGACAAGGTCACAAGGAACGAGATAGACTTCATCATGACAGACAGGAAGTGTATATTTAGAGATGTCTCTGTGGTTAACAGGTTCAATACCGGTGGTGATCACCGACTTGTACGAGCATCTTTGAATCTGGACTTCCGAGCCGAATGGGCCCGTATGATGAAGCCTACTCTCCCACCTACCACGCTCCAGTTTGCCTCGGGGGCTGAGAGGTTCCAGTTAGAACTTAAAAATCGTTTCGATCTGCTGGAAACCACTGGCAATATTCACGATAAGGCCAAAAATGTGGTCAAGACGCTTCAGCAAGTGTCCCGAAGGTTTTTGTCCGGAAAAAACAATAACAGGTGCTCTAAGCTCTCGCTCGAGACTCTCGAACTTATGAAAATAAGACGCACTCGTCTTCGTCAGACCAGCGGGATCTAAATCTGAGAATCCGAAAACTGATACGACGCGACCTTAGACACTATAACACCAGCATCGTCGAGGCAGCGATCGAGCAGAACAGGGGTACCAAAGTATTTGCCCAACAGCTTGGAAGACCCCGTCTGACGAAACTGAGTTGAGTTTTCAATTCGCCTATACCGCAATGTCTGAAGACAAAAGTCTACAACCAGTGCGTTCTACCGGTTATGACATACGGTGCCGAGACGTGGACACTTACAGTGAGGTTGGTCAATGCTCTAAAGGTTACGCAGCGGGCTATGGAAAGGGCTATGCTTGGGGTGTCTCTGAGGGATAGACTCCGAAATGAGACTATCCGGCAGAGAACTAAAGTGGTCGACATAGCTCGCAGAATAAGCACATTGAAGTGGCAGTGGGCCGGCCATATCTGCAGAAGAACCGACGGCCGATGGAGCAAACGAGTTCTAGAGTGGAGACCGCGTCTCGGCTAACTTGGGGTAGGACGTCCACCCGCTAGATGGACCGACGACCTGGTAAAGGTCGCAGGCTGGGACTGGATGCGGAAGGAGCAGGACCGTGTATTGTGGCGTAAATTGGGAGAGGCCTACGTCCAGTAGTGGACTGCGATAGGCTGTTTTGATTGATTGATGTAGATTTAATGGAATCTCATAATGATTCGATACCATGGGATATAGTATTATTATTTTTAAAAAAGGTAAATCACCGGACCATTTAAAAGATTATACTCTAACTACGTCGCTACTTAAGAATAATATATCGAAGGAGAAACTGACTGACTTATAGAATATGTTACCATATTTACCCATTGAAAATAAACCATTCTATGAGGATTTGACCAATCTCACAGAGGCCTAATTGAGACCTTTTTCATAATTCGCTTTAATGGCACTTAGACCCTTTTAGATGTATCTTATTATTGCAGTTACGACATTTCAAGATTGTGAGTCTTTAACCTGTGCTATCTCCGTTGATTATAATGTTAACAGATTATTTACGTTTAATTGAAGTTTTACGGCATTTGTTTTATTGATTGAGCATAAATAAAGAATACTTTTTATCGAAACAGATGTTTTATTCAGTTTTTTCGTTATATCTGCGAATAATAAAATTGGCACTTAGATCCTTTAGACTTTCAACCCTTCAATTGCAAAGGGGCTTAGTTTCAGGACGACAAGTTCAAGACAGACAAAAAATGATACCTCATAGTGAACATTTTTATGTCAAATCAACTACCCACTATTTTCGAATAATCAATTAATGTTTTATGTACAGTCAAAGGCAAAAATATGTATACACTCCACAGCCTCATAAAACGTCACCGTCAATACGATTATAAATATGGATTCATCTAAGAGTTCATAAATATGGAACCTCATAATGTTAATATTTATGTATCCATAGTTATCAATAATATGTAAACACTAGACAATTCAGATTTTAGAGAGCATCTATATTTCCGCCACTCAATACTAAAGAGTACTTACTTAAAGAATATAATGAATGATTGATATTTTTTTTGTGAGTGACTGGCTGTTTCATTTCCTTTTTATTTTTCATATTTATTTGTTTGACTTAACGGTGTAAATTTTTCGCTTAAATCAAATCAACATAATAAGGTCTATGAGGAATATACTAGAAGATGTTATTGTTGCTGGCGGTGGTTATACTCAGTATTGTTTTTATGTATCGTGTGATATCGATTCTTGCAAAGACTTTTATTTATTTTTGTTATTCTGAAGAATTGTTTAAGTTACAAATATTTTAATTGCATGCTATTATGTTTTATTAAATTCTTATAGTAAACCATATTAAATATAATTGCTTATTAAAAACTGTTCTCAATTACTTTTATTATTTCAGACGTGATATAACGCCTCTTAGAAGTACGCACGTTGTCTAATTCATGGGCGACAAATTTTCCAAATGCACTATTGGCTAACTTGTTGTCTTCAGATGCTTGACATGTTTGCGTATTGGAAGCGATTATATTTTCTGTTTGATTTGCTCGTTCGGTTCGCTTAAATTCATTTTGAGAAATATTTACATGCATTGAACTGTAGTTCCATCGTTGACTATTTGCCTTATTGATTAATCGTTAAACAGCACGAAAATAAAGTATTCCGTGGGGGTCACAAGGCCCTTGCCTGTGACGCTCCGCCACGCTGTTAGAAATGCGTGGCAGAAGGCAAGGGAGGCCGACCACCGGGCGGGCAGCAAAGCCTGCGCTGCCTCAAGGCCGAGGCCCCGTCCGTCCGCACGGGGGGTTGAGGCTGTGGGTGCAAGTTCGCGGCAGGTTGCGGAAATGGACGTCCATTAATGGACACCCATATCCGCATCCTGCAGGTGAATCTGAACCACTGCACTGGTGCTCAGGACCTTCTGTACCAGAGCATCAGGCAGTGGTCCATTAACATCGTCGTCGTCGCCGAGCCGTACTGGGTTCACCCGGGAAGCCCGGTGGATCTGGACGGCGTGGCGACCATTTTTGGAGACACCGGCGCGGACGACTCGCGCCTGGCGGTCATCGCTAGAGGCCCGGGTTGTGTCACGGCGGAATACGAGGGTGTGGCTGTCGTGACCGTTTACATCTCGCCGAGCCTCGACCAGCATCAGTTTCGAGCTATGGCTTCCTGAGCTGGACGTCGTTCTCGCTGCATGCCGGCCTCGCCCTGTCCTGGTTTTGGGAGACTTCAATGCCTGGTCACAGGCTTGGGGCTCCCGGGAAACCAGAGACAGGGGGAGGATACTGGAGGACTGGGTCACTACACGTGGCCTAGTCATCCTGAACCGGGGGAATGTCGCAACCTGGACGCGGCGGGGTCTCAGCTCGGTCATAGACGCTTCGTTTGCGACCCCTGAGATCACCCGCCGTGTCCAGGGATGGCGCGTAGTGGAGAAGAAGGAGACGTCGTCAGATCACCGATATATTCGGTTCGACGTCTCCCCTCCACCTAACTTGCCGCCAGCAATCGCGAATCCCCCGAAACCGCGTTGGGCACTCCATCGCCTTGATCGGGAGGCTCTCCTGGAGGCGGCCATCGTGCAGGCCTGGATTCCGACAGCGGACAGGCCTGCTGATGTTGATACCGAGGTGGAGTGGTTCGGGAGAGCCATGTCGCCATCTGCGATGCGGCGATGCCCAGGGCTAGGCACAGACCGGCGAGGAAACAGGTGTACTGGTGGACGCCGGAAATCGCGCAGTTGCGCGCGGATTGCGTTACCGCGCGCCGCCGGTACACCAGGTTTCGCCGGAGGCGTCGCCGCCCAGTCGATGGTAGCCCGAGAAACGGAGCTCTACGATGGGTACAGGGAGGCCAAGAGACAGACAGCCATCAAGCGGTCCAAAAAATTGGGCCGCGAAGAGCTGATGGAGACTCTGGAGCGGAACCCGTGGGGGCGCCCGTACCTCATGGTAAGAGGCAAATTACGCCCTAAGGCGCCCCCACTGACCCAGAGTCTCCAGCCGGAGCGGCTGGAGGGGGTCCTGGACTCCTTGTTCCCGTCGAGAGCGGAGGAACACATTCCTCCGCGCATGGCTTCGTCTCAGGCGCCCAACGCGGAAGGCAGCGAGAACGACGTGCCCGTAGTCACCGAGGGTGAGTTAGGGGCGGCTGTCCTGCGGCTTAAATCCCGCAAAAACACCGCCCCTGGAACCGACGGCATTCCAGGCCGAGCGTGGGTCCTGGCTCTCGAGGAGCTTGGGCCTCGACTAATTGGGCTCTTTAGCGCATGCCTCGAGAAAGGCCAGTTTCCCAAGGTCTGAAAGACCGGGAAACTGGTCTTGATTCGAAAGCCGGGGCGGCCGGCAAATTCCCCATCAGGGTACAAGCTCTTTGAGCGTGTTATTGCAAAACGCCTCGTCGGGCACCTCACACGCGTGGGACCTAATCTGGCGGATAGCCAGTTTGGCTTCCGTCAGGGACGCTCAACCGTGGACGCGATCATGCGCATTAGAGGCCTGACAGAGGAAGCAGTCTCACGGGGTGAGGTGGTGGTGGCGGTGTCTCTCGACATCGCCAACGCATTCAACACCTTGCCCTGGAGCTGCGTCAGGGAGGCGCTTATCTATCATGGAGTGCCTCCCTACCTCCGTCGAATTGTCGGGGCTTATCACTCCGAGAGAGCCATAACTTACCCGAGCTAGGGCTAGTTATGGCTCTCTCGGAGAGATAAGCCCCGACAGGGCCGGGTCGGCGAGATGTGTCGTGCGGTGTTCCACAGGGATCGGTTTTAGGGCCCTAAGTCACCCTCGGTGACTACGGGCACGTCGTTCTCGCTGCCTTCCGCGTTGGGCGCCTGAGACGAAGCCATGCGCGGAGGAATGTGTTCCTCCGCTCTCGACGGGAACGGAACAGATGTTCCACATAGTCTAACATCGGTTACGACTGGGTGCTGCGTGGTCCGTTGCTCAGAGGGGTCGGCGTAACGTGTTACGCCGACGACACCCTCGTTACGGCGCGGGGAGCAACGCACCGTGACGCAGCACTAAAGGCCACGGCAGGGGTTGCTCAAAAGAGGTTGCTCGGATTCGGCGGCTGGGTCTCGAGGTCACCCTTCACAAATCCGAGGCTCTGTGCTTCCACGGACCTCGGATGGGGCCACCTGCGGGATCCAGCCTACAGGTAGGGGGCGTCAGCATCGGCATCGAGCCCTCGATGAAGTGTCTGGGGCTCGTACTCGATGGCCGGTGGAACTTCGGACATCACTTCCGAAGTTTGGTCCCAAAACTGAGGGCAGCATCAGCCGCACTGGCGTGGCTGATGCCCAACATCAGGGGACCCAACGCTCCCTACAGGAGACTGTACCTGGGGATCGTGCGAAGCATGGCTCTATACGGAGCTCCTGTATGGGCGAAAACCCAGACGACCAGCAATGTTGCTAGATTGCTGAGCCCGCAGAGAGCGATGGCCATCAGGGTGATAAGGGGATATCGCACGATCTCCGGTGAGGCGGCATGTCTCCTAGCCGGGACCCCTCCATGGGACCTGGAAGCGAGAGCCCTTGCGTCACTGTTCAGATGGCGCAAGGAGGCGCTGGAGCGGGACCAAAGGCCCGCTTATCGAGAAATCGAGGCCCAGTAGTCCCTACTCCACCAGGAAACCGTGGAGATATGGAAGATACGATTTGAGGAACCAAACGGGGGATTCGCCACAATCGCGGCCGTCAGACCGGTCATGGACGAGTGGCTGGAGAGGAGACACGGTGCTCTGGACTGGACTGGACTATGGTGCGAGCCATGCTCTCCAGCGGGAGTAAGTGGGACTGCGCCGCCTCTTTCTGCGAGCAGCTCATGCTCGTGAAAGAGACGGCGGGGCGGGAACGGGGGAGAACTCTCCCACCCGAGTTCCGCACTCAGCGGCTTGGGCTCCGCCGACGTGTCTTCGCCGAGGACTATCGGCCTCCATGACCGGGGGTCTGAGGACGGTGAGAGGGCGAATCACCGTCCTTACAGAAGCAGGCCCATGACGGCAGCGTGACGTGAGGAACTCACGCACGCCCCCCCCCCCCCCCCCCTTAGAAGCGGGATCACACCCGAACCCCCCACCCCAAGACGCGGGATAGCACCCGAACCACTCCATGGGCGAGGCCGCAGCGGCGGCCGTAGGTCTGTTGGGAGTCCTGGGAGATCCTTCCGAGGGCTTACCCGGGGCTTCCAACCATAGGCTGTTGGGCGTTACGTGAGGTTTTTTAGTCGGTAGGAGTCCGGCATAACATCCATGAGGATTTTCCCTCACGTTAAACAAAAAAAAAATAACGCCTCAACATTGATTTTCATCAGAAATAATGTTTGCTGCAGCGCCCCCTGGTGAGTTTTCATCGTAACATCTATCTAAAAACTTGCACCAATCAAAGCTCAACCCATAATGAAACTGCATTAAAATCCGACCAGTAGCTTTGGAGAAAAATGGCAATATGTATTTGCACAAACAAACAAACAAACAAACATACTCACCACCCAAACGCAAATACCGTCTCCCTTACGTCGTGGGTAAAAAACTTGTCAATAAACTATGATTTCGTAGTTTTAATCTTCGTATGCACAAAAAGTATGTCTATTCTTGTATACATATTTATGTGTTCAATAGTGTGTATATAGTTTATAGCGTAATGTCGTGTACAAGTTAGTTATGCTTTGGAAGGATATATCGCACACCTAGATCTAAAGAGAGCATAACTCAAAAAAGCACTTTTTTGGGAAAATGCAAAAAACTGATTGCTCGACCCCTATGCACTGTAGAAGTGTTCTGTATAGAATTATGTTTTCTGTGCGCAGCAAGATTGAATAAAATTGTACGATTCTTTCATTTTAATCATGTTTTGGGGCTGAAAATTGGAATTTTCGAGTAATTGCCATATTGCTTGACAAGGTAGGTGTGTTTTGTCATATTATTTTGAGTTGAGTCTATATAGGTCAATTTAATTTGTACTTAACTCTCTTTTGACGAAACACTATAAACTCAAAACGTAATAGCATTATGTGTTATTTTTAATTAGTCCAATTTAATAGAGTGATCTGAGGTTAGCAATAGGAGTATATTGGATGATCAATGAGGAAGAAAAGATTAGTTAACTTTAGTAAGTGTAAATATATTATTGATAGTGGTTAAAACAACTAATGAAAGTCACTTTTGTACCTTTTAATTATAAAATATATAGCAACAAACATATTTTTCTTATAAATAAAAAAAAATAATAAACTTCCTTTTTGTGGAAAACAATTTTATATGCACATCAAAAATCATTTACATTTAAGAACAAACTGTAAGTAGATATCTAAAATATGTACTAAAAATCATCAATCAAGCAGCCTATAGTAGTCCACTGCTGGACATAGGCCTCTCCCAGTTCACGCCACAGTACCTGGTCTTGAGCCTTTCGCATCCAGTCACAGCCTGCAATCTTTACCAGGTCATTAGTCCATCTAGCGGGTGGACGTCCTACCCTATATTTACCGAGTCGCGGTCTTCACACTAGAACCCGTTTGCTCCATTCGGTCGTTGGTTCTTCTACAGATGTGGCCAGCCCAATGCCACTTTAATGTGCTTATTCTGCGAGCTATTTCGACCACTCCGGCTCTCCGCCGAAAAACCTTCGGAGTTTATCCCTCAGAGATATTTCAAGTATGGCTCGTTCCATAGCTCGCTGTGCAACTTTAAGGGCATAAACTAGCCCCACCGTAAGTGTCCACGTCTTGGCATCGTATGTCATAGCTGGTAGGACGCACTGGTTGTTTGTAGACTTTCGTCTTCACGCACTGTGCTATAGGCGCATTGAAAAAACGCTGCTCAACCCAAACGGATCTTTCTAGCGATTTTCTTGTCCAGATTGCACTTGTCTAACGTGATAACGTGCCCAAGATATGTATACTCCTGGACAACCTCAAGCCTCGATCCTTCGACGTAGATTGGTCCCGGCGCGGCGTGACGTGCTCATTAAACATGGCCTTGGTTTTCTCCAAGTTCATGCCGAGACCAACACGTCGAGACGCAACGTTTAGGCTGGGCAACATTCCACTAAACTGTTCCAGCGTCTCCGCCACTATGACGATGTCGCCGGCAAATCGAAGGTGCGAGATGCCCATGCTTTCCAGTCCAGCGTCTTAAAGACGTCCTCCAGCGCATTGGTGAAGAGTTTTCTTTATCTCTTTCCTCTATCATATTGACTAAAAACTGACCACGTTTCGTTGTTAACCTGTAAAAAAATGTTTTCATTACTTATTAATAGGGTCTTGTGCATCAAATCGCATTAAAAGAGTCAACAAAAGAACATTTTCGATGTTATTAGCGATATTGCGAAATTATTTTGGCAAAATCCAATTAAAGAGACGTAACTAAAAAAAATGCAGTTATTGAGTAAAATGCTATAGAAATTCTAGTATGAAATTATAATAAGATTACAAGATTTTAACCGCCAATAGCAAAAATGTTTCAAATAAATGGCTTTTTAAAGAAATATAACGCTTTAAAATATGACTCAACTAAACGGACACAACTACAAATCCAAAAATGTAGCAACAGTATGGAAAGAACTCTAAATAAATTTAAAACTTTTACTTACCCTGCCAGCTATACGGGTTTAACTCAAGATGCGTAGTTACTTACTGAGCAACTAAACGTCTAAAAGTCGTCTAAAAGTCGGCAACTCAAAATAAATAGTGCTTGAAATTTCAACGGTACAGATAGAACTCAAAATAATTCCCTTTTGTTTACGATGGACCCGTGTAATTCGCTTGTAGTTTAGGCCGCAACTAGCGATGTCTCTGTTTTGGCGGAAGGGAGCGGGGCTCCCTCGTGTAACTAAAGGGACACTTGGTGCTATCTAGCAGCGAGTAGTGGACTTATTTTTAAGTCTGTTTTATTGGTGGATAGGTATTCGGATAAAGAATGCGGTGGTGTGCTTATCTCTTTAGATATGGATGTGCGATATATTTTTATTAGCATTACATGTATACATGTTTTTGCATTTGGTTGATACATGTTTTTGCCCATGACCAAGTAGACATATTTATAAATGGTTGGATGTATCCAAATTATTGCCTGTGTAGATGAATACCAAATTATGTAAACTGTACGTGTATCCATGTTTTTGCCCTTGACTGTACAGGCTAATCATTCTACTATGAGGCGGTGTTGACATCACAAAATAACTTATTACTACTTAAAACTGAATGGTTTTAGAAAAATCACAACATTCGGCCATCAGACAGCGTGCTATCTCCGGAGCACGCAGTAATCACAACATTCGGACCTGTATATTAAACTAATCTCATATTTTTATACATAACGTACATAACAATAATACCTTTATGCGGCTTTTCATAATATGCTAAATCAAAATCTTAAAGTTTAATTAAACCTAAACCTTCTCTATATCTTCTATCTACTCTGTCTATAGTCTATAGGCTTATAATATTAACTCAATCATTATTTATTTTGTAAAACTATAAGTGAGAACTTGAGTCTGGCGAAACGTCAAGAATACAAAACAAAGGCAACAAGTAACCAGTTCACAGAGCAGACCGCCTGCTGAAACTATTTACAAATGTACAATCTAAAAAGTGATCTCTTTTTTAAAACCCAGCAGAGTCTGCAGATCACTTCCAGGTTTCCTTTTCCAGCAAAAGAAATCATTACAAGTGTCAGCAATTAGTGTAAAATATATTTAATAGTGGAATACAACTAGTACAAGCGAGTGATTCTTCATAAAAAAATCATTAGGTATCTAATACTACCATCATAATAATATTTGTAAATTAAATTGTTAGTCTCATTTTAAGCGAACTATTGTTCTTATGTGAAATAAAGTTCTTTTAACCTTAATAATCGTCGTTTCAGGCAACGTGATGAAGCCACAATATACCTTATACCTTAACCCTAAGGACACATAAATATAGTATTTAAGGTAGCTCTTGTGGCATTCTCGAAGTTACCTTTTTTTTATATCAACATCTATCCTTACAGGTTTCCCTAATTCGATAGTGTTACAATGTGTTTATTATTGCCGACAATTTTAATCAATAAATTGTAACTTAGGTCATAAATACATCAATAGATTAAATTCCGATACTGTAAACTAACTTTCATAAATTTCATGCAAATAATAATGACTTTAGATAATCATTTTAAATATTAATAAAAATCTCAGATGATAATAACAAAAATATTGGTGTCTTATAATGTAATAATAGTTTCATTCATGTAATAATGTCAATAATTAATAATTTCATATCATACTATAATAAATTGTGCCAAACGTTTGCAAACATAAATCTGAAGTAGGTACGAATTATGTCAAATAATAATAATAATTTAAAATAATCATGGTATGCGCATAAAATGTGTCAATGCAAAATGTATAAGTATTCTTAAGTCAATCACTGAGATACTCTGATTAATCTAACCATACCAATACCTTCAAATTCGGTTGGTAGCCTGTCGCAAGAGCGTATACCTACCACTGTTTAACTGGGTAACTACCCATAAAGTGTCATTGACCTTATGCAGTCTACTATGATAACCAGAAAGACTTTCTTTTATGGTTGATGTACATGTTATAAATTCGCAAGATTTATTGGGAACTTTTTGGTAAGTAAAACCATCCTATTTCACAAATACAGGATAAAAAACTAGACATATAATTATTAGACTACTACTTACTTAGAAATAGTATGGTATTACTTTAGAAATTGTATTTGAATAAAAGAAACTGCAAGGTACGATACCTATATTTCTTGTGAGGGGCAGCCACAAGATTCTGATGAATTTTTTTATTCTCATAATGTTATGTACCTACTCTTTTTGCAGAGAGACTCTTGGGCGTAATCTAAATTATAGAATATCGCTATTATGGACATTTTGTAAGATACAAGATTACTCCGCAGAAGGATACAGGTTAAATTTGAATACACTGTTAAAGTAACTCAAATTTACAATTCCATTTACATCTGTTAATGCCTCATCTTTTGCACAGCAAAAGCTGGTGAACTTAACCTTTAGCTAGTTTTAAATTGAATCAAATTATCTAAAATAAACTACTAGGAGCGGCTAACCCCACAAGTTCCAACTCTCGACCATTTAGTTAAGCATTGGTTTCTATGTGTTACAATAGTCACGGTTAATTTAAGACTAGAAGGTTTTGCTTTTTAATTTTTATCAGAATAAGAATATTAACGATATTTGTTAAAAATTATGAAAAAGAAAACTCCTAGTCGAGTCGACTGGCAGACTGCAATCATCTCTCTAAACCAATGGATATAACTATTTAAAGGGAAAATGCTGCCAGTCTTTGGGTACAATGTCATTATTTAGATTTAGGTTAGTTTAGATAGTTATAATGTAAATAGATAATGTTACATTGGAATTATTTTGGTAAATATGTAGCAAGTCTCATTCTGTCAGATGCTACAATACTTTCTAGGCAGCAGTCCCACGATACGATAAGATTCTACAAGGAACTCTGATAACGTAAGCTGTTCAGGGTTCTTTTTTTTTCATTTTGCGAACCAGTCAACTTTTGTTAGAATATAGGATATACATTTAATTCTAGCCTTTACCTCTAACGAAATGGCCCTAAGTGGTCTAAGTGCATATAAACTGTTAAAAGGCAGTTTTACCTTCTCTTCAGTCTTAGTGGAATTATAAATATTGCATAAGTAAACCAGTAAGACTGAATCTGTACTAGCGTAACCAAAATGACCATAATAAGCATCAGAATTATACTTAGTTTATTTGGTCCTAAATTATCCCTATAGGGCATTATGTCTTAGTATACTCATTTGACTGGACACTAGTCCATCTTGAAGCGGGATTAAAAGAAATCAACAACCTGACGCTATTTGTGGTACTAAATCCCTCTTTGTCATAGTGGTACTACAGTATTAAGACTGCTGGTACGAAGTATGTTACAGCCGGTGTACAGCGTAAAATTAAGGCCTAATAGACACCTACGTACCTACCCTTTTAAGCTATTGCATAGCTTCTATCGCGGGCCTTGCGTGGAGACCGAATCCAGAAATTGTGTCACGAAAACGAGTCACACTCTCGGCTACCTTCGGCCACGTTCGTGTATCTAGTCTAGCAATTCATACTTTTTTTTTGTTTACGTCAATTATGAACTCTGCAGTCGTTATATATTATTATTATTATGTCAAATAATCCAAAAATTGATGCTTGTACCCAGAATCGATCTTGCGCCTTCTGCGTACCGATCCGCGTCTTAACCACTCGACCAAAGTTGAATTAAGAGTGTTGGTCGAATTTAGAGTTCTTAATGTGAAATGACAATTTCGATGCTGTCAATTACATTAGTTGCTGTCAATTTACTTCGTCTAAATAAAAATTCGACTATAGGTGTATAGGTATTCATCATCTATGTACAACAGTGAACTGTACTCGTATAATTTGTGTAAAAAGTGTTTTAAATATAAATAAACAAAGTGCATTTATTAATGTAGAAAGTCACGAAAAATAGTGAAAGAAAATGAGTGAGTACTCTATATACATACATTTTATTATTATTATCACCAATGCAGTATCATTTTTGTTTTGTTAATTTATATATAATACTGCTATAAAGATAACCAAACCCGGGAGTACGTTCCCATGGGAAGCGGGAAGAAAATTTCACGCTGACGTAGCCGCGAGCGCCATCTATCCCATACCTATGTACTTTAAACGTGTCATAAAAGTCACAACAATACCATACATGCATATTTCAAAGAATGTCTATTATTACCATAAAATTTGTAAAAATAGTTTTTAAGTAGAAAGAAGAAACCTATTGTTTTATCTTTTAACTAGCTGACCCTCGCAACTTTGTTTACGTCACACAAGGTCTATGAAATTAGAGGTATTTATTAATCATACTCATCAAGTAGCGTGTAAATCTGCCCTGTATGCTATATCAAAATAGAGCTTAATGGTTAAAACTATTCCTCAGTATAGAATTTTCCTCAGTATAAACAATTTACATACAAACACCGGCGTGTTAGAATTTTATTACATGTATCAATATAGTAGACGTAACGTGTATAAAATGACATCAATCAAATGTCATCAATATTCTGAAAAAGAAATTAAAAATAGAGTTCACAAACTCTTTTGAAAATACATACTGTACCTACCTTAGAGGATCGTTATGAAGATAACAGGATAGTTAACAACCATCCATAGAAAATAGATGGTATAATGCTGAATACCGCAAAGAACAATCGGCGCGGCATAGAATGGGGCCTATAGTGATATCCTGGAGGATATTAATGATGCCGATGTCCTGTGCCTGCTGAGGCACACACACGCCGTCATGCATGTCTGCAGGACAACGTGCAGGACAACGAGCAGGATGAGGCAGCGAATGGCTGGACTGAAATTAAAATCGACAGACGCAAGAGATGTGGTGGAGGCACTAATTCACGTACCTCGGGAGTGTCGTGTCAGAAACTGATGGAATAGAAGAGTACCCTACATCATTTCGAGTCTCGCCAAGGCCAGAATAACCTTTACACAGCTGCGCCCCGTAGGCAGTTGCGAAAATAGACACGAAGAGTGAAACTCAAAACAAAGTAAACGTTAAAACTGTACTGCTAACTGCTATACGGATGCGAGACATGGAAGGTCACTAAAGTAAAGACATTTCGCACCAGCTACCAGCTATAAGTCTTCGTCAAACGCTGCCTCCAATGGATCCTCGGTACATATGGGCCCGAGAACATCACGAACGTAAGACTATTGGAACGCTGCAGTGAGACCCCAACAGATCAAACGTCGGAAGTGTAGCTGCTGCGCTGGATTGGACACACGCTGCAAAGGGACCATGAATCACATCATACCAAGGCAAGCCTTACTGAAACTACTGGTAGGCTTTCAAAAACTGTTCGATAGTAAGTAGGTACATTTATTGATAGTGGCTATAGGCTACATAACATAATGCGAAGATTAATAGGAGTGGTGCAGCAATGAGGAATGTTTCGAAAACGGAAAACATTTAATCGTTATAAGAGTATCCGTTGCGACTCTGCGTAAATGGTTGAAGTTACATAAAAATAATTTATTACAAAATAATTGTTCTTCTTAAAAAGTTCTAAAACAAAATTCCAAAAGCCCAAATGTCCACAGTCAAGTAGGCACTTGGTACTTTACTTTGTTGAACATAGGCCTTAAAATCTTACTTCTTACTAATATTATAAATGCGAAAGTTTGTGAGTGTGGATGTTTGTTACTCTTTCACGCTCAAACCGCTGAACGGATCGGGCTGAAATTTGGTACGGAGATACATTATAGTCTGGAATAACACATAGGCTACCTTTTATCCCGGGAATAACTTCCCGCGGTAACAAATTTTACGCAGGCGAAGCTGCGGGCATCAGCTAGTATTCTTATAAAGAAATAATTATACTAGCATAGTTGGTAAAAAATGCTATGTAATAGCTTTACCGCGGCAGTCCCCGAGTGCCACACGTCTTTTTTTTTTTTTGCTAACAGTTTACAGGGCGTTCTTGTAGTGTAGTTTGTCGACTGAAATACGCAACTTGAATAATCTGATAAACTAAACTGCAACCGTATGCACTTCGGTCAGGCTTCTGAAACTCGCCTACACCTACAGCAATAATTATCGCCCGAACGGAGACTTCTAAACCGCGTATGGCGGCACGCAAAACATTGGGTCGACTGACCGTTTCGGAGCCAGTTTCTAAATGTTTCGATCTTAACTTAAATTTCTCTGTATATAGATATTTTTTTGCGATTTGTAGGTATGTTTAGAAATACCTATAAGATAGCACAAAATAGTTATTACTCTCTAGCACTGGCTTTAATCAAGATCAAGGAAGTAAAACTTGTGTACGTACTACTAAAAGTTATTCCGTGCCTCAGTGTTTCAATCAGGATTATATATATTAATATTATAAGAAGGAAAGATTCGATTGCCTGTATGGTTGTTTCCTTGCGTTGAATAGTCTCCAAAACCACTGAATCAATTTGAAAAACTCTTCCACTACTGCAAAGGCACACCCTCCCCGAGTAACGTTCCCGTATCTCCAGGGGAATGGACTACGCAGGGAAAACCATGCGGCAACCGCTAGTATTGTCTTCGACCAGTAGAGGTCGTTCAACTAGGTCTTTTTACGAGGATCCAAGTGCAATATTTAGCTTAACTCGTACAGTCCACTGCCGTTGTATAGCTCTTTCAATTAAAAAAAAGGTCTTTATAATAGATATTGCTAGCTGTCTCACAAAATCTTTCCACAAAACGTCGAAATTAGATAAGAAATCCTAAAATTGTCTACCCATGTACATTGCACGGTATCTACCGAGATATTTTGAATACCTGATATGATATGATACGATTTGGTACAATTGGTCAAAAAGGTCACCGTCTATTACAATTAGAAATTATATTATATTCCCCAATAATACGAGTCCATGCCTAAAATGGTCGCCAGGGATTTTTAATGTGCGCGACACACTAAAAACACGACGCGACTATGTGTTGATAGAATGTACTGCGTATGGTGGCGCATTGGATGTTGATAGTGTGACTCTGGTCATAGAAAACAACACAAATTGATTCTACTCAACACGCGTTGCGTCGCGTTTTAACAATGTGTTTCCGCCTCAAACTTCCGACATGTATTTGACACGGATAACTCTTGAGGAAACCCACACTATAACACATATAGATTGTTATGAAGCCAAAAAGTTCAACAAATCCTCAGGCATTTCACATTTTTAAAACGTGATATATAATTATAATTCCATAAATAATGCACTAGGAGTTCTTATCAACAAGGTACAACTAAAATAAGTTATAAAAGACCACAATTCCTTGTCTGGAGGACTCGTGTCGCGGTTGCTCAAGGTCGTTAGCAATTATCCGAATAAAAGTCTTAATTTCACCTGTCGCTCGGCCCGATCCTCACCGTTGCCGTCAGTATCGCCGCCACTGGTTAGATTCCGCCTTCTGGCGGTCACACCGCGCCGCACTGTATTCCGACACGACAGTTCACCCGTCTTTCTGCTTGGGCGTGAATCTTTCACTTCAGTCACCTGGAATTGTCATTTTAAACGCAGTTACTGCTCTTTCAAGCTAACGATTTCCCATCTATCATCTCATCTAAGGCGTTTATTCCGTCCAAGGCGCTTATATCTCGCCTGCTTGGCGTCCCCCAAAAAAAATCTCTATGCCTTACTATGCATACGGCTAGTTATGAAAAGGGGTTTGTGCCGTAATCTTTTTTGAACGATTCCGTGATTGGGAAAGTTCACTAAGCCGCTGGTATGGAATCTAAATAACACTATAGGCATAAACAAGGCTGGAGGCGTTAAGTAAATCGAAAAATATCAACACTGTTTCACATACGCTTCATTTACTATTGGGCAACAAAATTTGTTATGCATTCATGTGTGTGTAATCTAAACGCTCCACACATACCAATCCAAGTAAGTCTAATGTCAGCCTAAATCATTGAAAAAACTTCTATATTGTTATGATCGCCACCATAATAGCAGCACAACAATATGACTGCATAAAGCACAGATGATAATGTGAAGCATTCTCACTATACTCGCCTGGTTGAAATTGACAGCACACCTATACGGTTGCATACTGGCTGCACACTAACACGGCTGCATGTAGCATCGCTTCATGACTAAACAGATCAATCTCAACATACTTACATGGTTGTGCACTGGCAGTCTACTTACATAGCTTATAGAAATCATTTGCCGCACCTACATGATTGCACTTCAGCAGCACACCTATATGGCTATGAAACTAACTCTCAACATACCTGCATGGTTGCGCTTTTACAGCTCACCTACATGACTGCAGACAGCACACCTGCACGGCTATGGAAATAACTCACATCATACCTGCATGGTTGCACTTCTACAGCGCACCTACATGACTGTAGACAGCACACCTGCACGGCTATGGAAATAACTCACATCATACCTGCATGGTTGCGCTTCTACAGCACACCTACACGACTGTAGACAGCACACCTGCACGGCTATGGAAATAACTCACATCATACCTGCATGGTTGCGCTTCTACAGCACACCTACACGACTGTAGACAGCACACCTGCACGGCTATGGAAATAACTCACATCATACCTGCATGGTTGCGCTTCTACAGCACACCTACACGACTGTAGACAGCACACCTGCACGGCTATGGAAATAACTCACATCATACCTGCATGGTTGTACAATCACTTGCAACGCTCAGGGTTGCACAGCAGCATTCATACTTAAATTAATAAAATAATGTCTAAATTTGTCATAGTACGTCTCGTTGATTGGAGATCCACGCACTAAATACAGTCTTTGCCCTTGAGAAGTCGTTAAGTATCTTAACCACATACTTTTAAAAATAAATAGCAAAGACTGCTAGTCTAGTCGGTCTTAACACAGAATATAATACATATAATTGATCTATGTAACTGCAATAAGAACGGTGCGTACCTATCGTATTTGGTCACATTTATTTATCCTATCTAAAGATAAATTTATTTACCATACCGGTAGAGGGTATTCACAAAATAAATTAAAATAACTAATTGTAGTTATGTCCAACATTTCTAATAGGACGTCTTATTAACTGAGGATCCACGAATTAAAATGAAGTCCTAGCCCTTGAGAAGTGGCTTTGTAACTTAAATATGTACCTACTTTTGTTTCAAGGTAACTAATAGGTACATATGGGCATAATAGTGGGTATTACCACAATAAAAATATAGCTCTATGCAACTACAATAAAACGATAAGGACCTTCGTCACATTTCTGTGTTCAATCTAAAACAAATGTATTCACCGTTCCGGTAGAGAATATTTCCTATAACCCTTACCGGAGATAAAAAAAAACGTTGTTAAATGGACACCGCAGTCAATAGAGTTATGTAACCCCAGTTTGCAGCAATTCGTTAAAAGTCAAATACCTTCTTGACGCTAATAGGAATAATCACGAACCATGATTAGAATTCGAATAAACTTTTACTTACAGTATTAAATTGTCACGGCTCGGCTCGCAGGTTACCACTTCTGACTTGATGAGGAATGATACTCCAATATCCTTTACATAGCTATTTATTCTTCTGTTCTTCGTATAATAATAGATACTACTCCTGCATTCCACTTAATGGTATTACGAAATAATAATCCTATGATTGTAGATTCCTTACATTTTTATTTTCACAATCTAACTAATACTTGCACAACTAAGTACTAACTATTAATTAATACAAATATTCTACTTTAACTAATTAGCACTTTACTGAACTCGATCAGGAAACAGAATGTGTTCTTTTTCCAGAATATTCACTTTTTATCGCCTCTCAACAACTCCCACCTCATAGTGAACATTTTTATGTCAAATCAACTACCCACTATTTTCGAATAATCAATTAATGTTTTATGTACAGGCTAATCATTCTACTATGAGGCGGTGTTGACATCACAAAATAACTTATTACTACTTAAAACTGAATGGTTTTAGAAAAATCACAACAATACATACATACTTAACATCACGCCTGTCTCCCAACGGGGTAGGCAGAGACTATGACTTTCCACTTGCTACGATTCTGGCAAACAACTTTCGCTTCTTCAACTTTCATAAGTGTCTTCATACATGCTTTTCGGTTAAGGGTACTCTTGACCTGGCCTTTTCTCAGAAGATTATCGAAATGATTCAAATCGGTCCATAAACGACGGAGTTCTGCGCGAACAAACATAAAAAAAATATAAACGGTGGAATTAAGTAACCTCCTCCTTTTTTGGAGTCGGTAAAAAGAAATTCAAGGTGAGGAGGTTTACAAGCTACGATGAAAATTTTTGCATTTATATGATCTTATTATTTACAATTTATACGTTGTACAATGAACAGTAGGGTAAGATAAGAAACACAAACTATTAACTAAACTATAACCATTCCATAAAGAGCGCTTATCGTACCGTCTATTTCTAGAAGAGAAAGCCTAGGTATACAAAATTGTAAATATAATCTCCAGGACACTGCTCTCCAAACACCTGCTAGAAATTTGAAAATTGTGAAACAAATCGGGGCAAAGATTAAAATTATTCCGTGGGTAGGGTGCTAGTAACCGAAATCTTCATTATGTTATCATCGTATTTGAACACTGGAAGTTGTGCTACTGTTGAAAACAAACCAACGTTTTATTATTTCGGATACGGCAGCAACTTGTTGGCGAAAAGGTTACACATACAGAATCCAACAGCAGTTTATTACAGTACTGCAAAATTGGAGGTTAGTACAGCTAGGTACTGGAGGTTAGTAACTCTAAGATATTAAGTCTCAAAATGTACAAAGCTTACACTTTGGCCTGAATTTCCGCACGAAAGTCTTTAAACAAACTTTCGTCTTCAGGCATTAGGTACAGACAAAAAACCCCGAGGTAGTTCGCTGAACATTGCACAGCCCAAACGGATTCTTCTAGCGATGATTTAGACCCTTGGACCTAAGTTGGATAAGTGTATAGGTCTAGCTCTTATGGCCCGCTGTTGTAAAACAAAAATTGTATTTATATCTGCAGCTTTGCAGTAGAATACCGAAGACAATATGCTGTGGAAGTACTAATCATATGAAGTACGTAGATATTCGTACTGGAAACAAGTCCAAATAATGGATGTATGTAATAGACCTATAGAAAATGACTCGTGCGTGAGGTCAGCACAAAGCGGTCACAATAAGAGGAAACAATGGTTGCCTGTTCTTATTTTACTTAGGTACTTGATAGAGCAAGTGTTATCCATTTTCCTTATACTAGCTAGGGTACCTACCAAAGTCGTCGAACGTACTTTAAATACGTAGTTGATTCAGATACTATTCACACACATACTTTTTACAGTTATGCAAGCAAACAAAATAAGGTTGCTTAGTTTTTACCCGTTTTCTTTAAAAAATTCAAGGTGAGGAAGTTTACTAGTTTCGATGAAATTTTTTGCATTTATATATTCTTATTATTTACAATTTATACGTTGTACAATGAACAGTAGGGTAAGATAAGAAACAAAAATATCGTACCGTCTGTTTCTCGAAGAGAAAACCTATCCAAAATTGTTAGTATAACCTCCCGGACACTGCTCTCGCAACACCTGCTAGAAATTCCATGAAATTTGAGAATTGGGTACCTAACAAATCGGGGCAATGCTTTCACGTGCGTAGGGTGCTAGTTATCGCCGAAGACTATCGGCCTCCATGACCGGGGGCCTGAGGACGGTGAGAGGGTTGGTTGCACACCGTCCTTACAGAAGCAGGCCCATGACGGCAGGGTGCCGTGAGGGATTCACACCCCCCCCTTAGAAGCGGGATCACACTCGAAACCCCCCAAAGACGCGGGATAGCACCCGAACCACCGCCTAGGCGAAGCCACAGTGGCGGCCGTGGGTCTGTTGGGAGTCCTGGGACATCCATGAGGATTTTCCCTCACGTTAAAAAAAAGAGTGTGCTAGTACTGAAATCTTCAAATGTTGACATGATTGCATCGTCAGAACTATGTATTGCACGTAGAAATGTATTCATGTAAAACCGAGATGACCAATAACTTCACTCAACGAAGTCGTAAACGATGACTAGGTATAAAGTATTATGAATCTCGTCATACCCATGATTCAATGGGTTTTCCTTTAAGATAGAATGTTTCAAAAACACTTTCTTATCGTCATTACATCACGTCACATTACCTCATTCAGGAATTACCTAGTAGGGCCTTTAGGGCTTTGAACTATATGTTTATAAATCAGGCGGTCACGGTTGATCATTGTTATGAGATGGTACTGAGCAATTTAAATCAACCGACATTATATAAATTACGTATTTTATAATAACATAACGTTTTTCAATTTGTACAAAAGCTCACACCTTAGCCTGAAGTTCGGCACGAAAGTCTACAAACAGACTTTCGTCTTCATTATATCTGCAGCCTTGCAGTAGAATACCGAAGATAATATATACTGTGGAAGTACTAAAATAAACTATTCTAGCCGTGTGCATCAGTCAAGTACCTTATCTTTTGTATAGCAAATGCTGCTGAATTTATTCTACTAGCTCGTTTTAGGGCTCCGTACCCAAAGGGTAAGAACGGGACCCTATTCATGAGAGTTCGCCGTCCGTCCGTCCGTCTGTCTGTCTGTCTGTATCTCGAGAATCATGATAGCTAAAATTAAGAGGGGGCTCCCATACAACAAACGTTTTTGTTCTGCCGTTTTTTGGAACGGAACCCTCTGTGCCCGAGTCCAACTCGCACTCGGCCGGTTTTTTCAATATAGGTACCGTAATCTAGTATCGACCGTTAACCATAAGAACCTCATGGATCCCACAAGTTCGAACTCTCGACCGTTGAGTTTCAAATTTGTTTCTGTGTTACATGAGACTAGGTAAATTGAATACATTTAGTTCTGTTATCATTCAGTCCAATATTATTAGTGTTAAACTAAACCAATGAACTGCTTTCAAGGTTGCATTGTTGACATCGTCATAGTTATCTAGTTGTCTTTTAACTCTGAAAATCTGGACAACCTCAAGCCTCGACCCTTTGACATAGCAGAAGAATCTCTCTTTAATGTGACGTAGGCATAACATTGCTCCGCTTGTGGCTTAGCTTAGTAGGTACTTCCCCTAATGGACCTACTCACCTACATGTATTGTTACAGAATCACAGGCTTGATTTCAATTTATTCTCCAATTCGTGGAATGGTGCAGTGGCGACTATCGTGGATGACGCAGGGGAAGATGTCTGGGGCACTCTATGGACCATTGACCTGGACCAGATGGACAATTTAGATGAGTGAGTATGGAATTCTTTATTTAAAATTAGCTGCCAACTAGGTAGGTTTATTTCGTTCGCTTTAAGTTTGCCGCTGGCGTAGAGGCTGGTGTAGAGGCGTAGCCCGCGTAGCATGGGAGGCGAACAGCAAACTTAGAGCGAACAAGTAGTACCTACCTACCTACACCGAATTGGGTATAGTGCCGTGATGCACAGGACCATATTATATTTATTACCAGCAATAAAAAGTATCTAAGATACGTGTTCTATTATAGTCACTGAGATAAGCATTTTTACGCTATGGTCAGGTCCTGAGCTGGAGATAAGCTGTCCTAGTATTTCGTACATTTGCGTGTCGATTATGGCCGCCAGTAGATAACTTAACGTGTTAGGCAGTCGTCGATAGTAAGTCAGGTTGGGGGCCTTGTGGCACAGTAGGTATATAGGTACTTGAGGGCTTCTTGATATAGGTATTTAAACTTTCATGGTCACTAACACTATTATTAGAGTTAACGGGATATTTACCATGTACTATTGAGTATTTCCGATATTTCGGCGCTGTTGCAAGCACCATGGTCACGGAGGAACTGAAGTATAGGCGGTTGAAAGCGAAAGTCTCAGCACATATATCGATCTACCCTCCTTCGCAGTCGTTTATTACGCGTTACACCACTACCACTGGTCTCACTTTCGTTTTCACTAACTCGATGTTCACGACATATAACGCTCCATACTAAATAAACAGTTCCATACTAAACCGCGAGTAGACACGGTGAGCGTTGTATGTCGTGAACGTAAAATATCGGAAATACTCAATAGTACATGGTAAATATCCCGTTAACTCTAATAATAGGGCTTCTTGATAAATTTCAAATGCACGTAGTGACAACCTGCTTCTGTCTGTTTGGACACTGCAATATTCTCACCGCCTATTAGTGAGACAAAATGTAACTGCTGAAATATTAGTATCTATGACTCTCCTCTGTCTACACGAATAAGGCAAGACTGTTCACTTATGTTTAAATGTAAAATGTAAAAGTATAAATTATCTTTTAAAGTTTTACCCTGTGAGGTTATGTAGGTAGGTATATAATTTTCGAAAAGCTGTATCAAAATAATGTTATTATTCATACCTTACAGTCAAGAAGGAGTAAATATAGGTTGGTACTTCGCTAAGAACGTGACAGTTACGACGCCGGAAGGGAAACAGATATTGGCTCGGACGTACGAGATAATTGATACTCCTAGAAAAATACCAAAAGGCCAGGACTTGCCCGTGGAAAGACGACCATCGAGTACCTACTTGGCGGTAAATATAATTCTAAACCTTTTCAACGTTGCCTCTTTTAAGTATCAATTGAAAGGGTAGTTTTTTTAACTTAAGTAAGTAGACTCCTTTCAGGTCCCTTTCTAAGAAAATTGGGGAAATGGAAAATTTGACACAATTCTGGTAATATGGATCAGAAGTTCAAAAAGCTATATGTATTTTAAATTGATATAAGTAGGTACTGTGTTCAATGTAGACCTCTAAGTAGATTTAATTGCTGAGCTCCCAACGTACCTACGTATCTTTCAAAGATGTTGAATATGTCCTCCAATGATTGCCTTGACCTACCTATTATATTGTGAAGGGAAAATAGAGGGAGTAAAATAACGGATATTTTAGCTCTGTATGCCTTTTTCAGGTTATTGCCCTCGGTGCTGTAGAATCACACCTGCCAGCGGATTACATTGGATCAATCTTTGCATTTCCTACCAACGGATTACTAGGTTCTCCGCAAAGAAGAAAAGAACTAGGATATCCATTTTAAAGATGGGAAGGAATGAAAGGTACCTACCTATCTGAAAATCCAAGTGTGTTTATTTCCAAGTCTCAAATACATTATACCTAGGTACTTAATTTAAAATAAACGTTTAAAAACCTTGTACTTTTTATTAATTACTAGCTGACCCGCGCAACTTCGTTTGCGTCACATGAGAGTGAAGTATGGTATTAATATTTCGAGTATTATAATGTTTCCCGTTGCATTAACCCCCGTCACGCTTATTATCGTCGCGTCGCGTCGCTTGTATTCATTATGGCGCATCACATGAGAGTGAGAAGGATGTGACTCTAACACCTCTTGTTAAAGTGATATAATGTTTCCCGTCGCTTTTACTTCCACCCATCCGTTTTTCGGTATGGAACTCATCGTGTGCGAGTCCGACTCGCACTTGGCCGGTTTTTATCGTTCAGTTGACTGGCTGCCACTGCAGCCCAAGTTTACCTACTTCCGTCACGTCGCTCATACTTTAAAACTTAATAAGAGGGTTATTTTAAGTGAACCTTAAAAGATAGGCATATGCTATCAAGGACTTTTTTTTATAACTTTTTAAGAGAAACAATTTTGTAATACACAATTTTTACGTAACTTTAACTATTTATGCAGCGTCAGCAATGGAAGCTCTCGAAACAAAGAAATAATCCTCGTTCTCGAAACATTATTCATGGCTGCTCCGCTCCTATTCGTCTTAGCGTGATGTTATATCACCATTAGCCAGCCTAAATAAATGGACTATTAAACTGTAAAGTAATTTTTGAAATGCAACCAGTAGTTTCTGAGATCCTAGCACAAACAAACTCTTCAGTTTCATTATATCGTGAGCGAACCTTAAGAGATAGACAAATTAGGTTATTGTGAGCGAACCTTATAAGATAGATATATGCTGTCGCGGACTTTTTTTTATAACTTTTTAAGAGAAACAATTTTGTAATACATAATTTTTACCTAACTGTAACCATTTACGCAGCGTACGCCTCGGAAGCTCTCAGACGGTAAAAAATATTCCCCGTTTTCAAAACATTCTTGATTGCTGCTCCGCTCCTACTCGTTTTAGCGTGATGTTATATAGCCTATAGCCATCCTCGATAAATGGACTATCAAACTGTAAAATAATTTTTGAAATCCAACCAGTAGTTCCTAAGATCCTAGCGTTCAAACAAACAAACAAACAAACAAACAAACAAACAAACAAACTCTTCAGCTTTATAATATTAGTATGGATTCCATTGACCTACCTAGGTATTCTATTCTAACTCTTTATGGAGTTGCGTCTGCATACTACCTATAGGTGTGTTTATTAACCTCATAATGTAACCCCTTGATGAGTGACATGACATATTAATGGCAGCTTATCCTGAAAATTCCAAGATTCTACGTTTAAGGATTTCGGCTAGGCGTTGATAGATGAGTGAGTCCCATAATATTTTTAATATAGATACCACTGCCCTGCCCTTGGATATTGAACTAAGTATGTAAAGAGATTTCCTAGTACCTATGTTCTACGTATTTAAACTTTCATGGTCACTGACATTAGTATTAAAGTTAGCGGGATATTTACCATGTATTGTTGTGAGTTTACGATATTTCGGCGCTGTTACAAGCACCATGATCACGGAGGAACTGAAGTACTGGCGGTTGAAAACGAAAGTCTCAGCACATATATCGATCTACCCTCCTTCGCAGTCGTTTATTACGCGTTACACCACTACCACTGGTCTCACTTTCGATTTCACTAACTCGACTACGTTCACGACACACAATGCTCACAGTATCTACTCGTGGTTTTGTTTGGAACTGTTTTTGGTTATTTATACACAAACGGACCACTGGATGCCAGACGCTCGGCAACTGAAACCCATCCTCACGATTGAAATTCTTGAACTTTTTAATTTCAATAGCTTCTCTAACCATTCTCGGTATATAGTGACGTTCTGTTGAGAGCATCTTAGGGTTATGTAACTCAATCCAGTGGTCTGTGCCGGACTCCAACAGGTGTTCAGCGACTGCAGACTTGTGTGGTTCGTTGTTTTTGACTGCCCTAATATGTTCTTTGATTCGGCACGTAACAGTTCGCTTTGTTTGGCCTATATACGAACTGCCACAACTACAGTCAATCTTGTACACTCCCGGCTTGTCTAGAGGAAAACTGTCCTTAGGTGTACGTAGGCACTGCGACAGCCTCTTAAAAGGAGTGAAGATAGTTTTTACTGAAACCTTTTTTAGGATGTTTGCGACCTTATCTGTCACTCCTTTGATGTAAGGTAAAAAGGCTGGATGTCTTTCCACTTTATAGTCCACAGGCTTATTCGAGCGTCTCGGTGGTCTGATCCGTCCACTGTACCCATTTTTATGTAGAACGCCGCTTAAATGATTTAGCTCCGCTTCCAAATGCTCCTCGTCACATAAATTATATGCGCGGTCAGTAAGCGACGTCACTACCGAGTTCAACTGGCGTGGGTGATGATGCGAGTCGGCATTTAGGTATCGGTCAAATATCGGAAACTCACAACAATACATGGTAAATATCCCGCTAACTTTAATACTAATACCTATGTTCTGGTTATTATAACATCTTTTTAATTTAGTTTGTAAGTGGTTCTGTTTCTGTTCTGACCTTAGACCATATATCACGGGACTAGCCTTTGCGAACCACCGCATACAAAAATATTCTGCCAGTTTTCATACAAGTGAAGGGGGAAACACAAAGACATATAAAATTTCATTGCATTTAAAAATGTATTAATCGACAAACGCGTAATGGCTGTTGTGTGTTAATTGTTATTGTACAGTCAACTACAATGTAATGTACTAGTTTAATCATATAAAATGATGTACTGATGTGCAGGCTTTTCATAAAGCCAAAAGACCAAATGGTCATGTGCAATGGCAGAAAACAATGCTTAAGTAAGGCGCATCCTGTGGTTAGATGATCTAAGGTTCTGACTGACAGACGAGATTCTGACCCAGGCGCACGTTAAAAGATCAGAACACTGACAAAAGGACAGTTGTTTTTAGGGTTCTGTACCCTAAGATCACAAACGGGACCCTATTATTGAGACTTTGCTGCTCGATCTGTCTGTCTGTCACCAAGCTGTATCTCAGAAACCGTGATAGCTAGAGGGCTGAAATATTCACAGATGGTGTATTTCTGTTGCCGCTGTAACAACAAATAGCCAATAGGTACCTACTAATAACATCATATTTAAAGTGAGCATTCCCATACAACAAACGTGATTTATTGCCGTTATTAGTACGGAATCCTCTGTGCGCGAGTCCGACGCGCACTTGTTCGGTTTTGTTTTTACCTCAAAACTTATTTTTATTATTCCTGTCAACAGCGCCCAAAAAAAGAAAAATAGTCCAAAAAAACCCAACTAGAATTTTCAAGTTTTGGCAGTAATTTTAATTTGTAAGTGGTCACTGGTAACGTGCTGGCTGTCATTAGACTGACACTACTGACAGTGAAAATGAACACTCTACTTCTGTCAATTCTGTCAAATCCGTCAATCAATACCTAACAGAACAGTCAAATTCAGATAGTCAAACTTTTGTGTTTTCTTTGGCGTTCATGAGTTATTTTTTCAATGCAAGTTATCACGATTTTTCTCACTGAAAACTTATTAATTTTCCCTGATGAGTAGAATAAACATCAATGTCACATGTAAGAAACTTAAAAAGTGTAAACGCCGGTATTCGGTATGAAAGAATGGTGCTTAAAATCATTGACCACAAATTTTATATTATCAATAATTGACCAAACACAGGCAACTGAATTAAATGTGTGGACCAATTATTAAAGCTCGCTATCAGATGCAAGGGTAAGAGAATTTATCTGAGCCAAAAATATAATTATCCAAGAAATATTGGTTTCATGATATTGATACAAAACTACAGAATCTGTATTTCAGATACAGTACTTGCCTACCAAAAGTTTGGAAAAGATGTCTATGAATTGTGTATTCGCTTTTTCGTTATTTTTATTGTTGCTAGTTGCTCTCAACATATTTTTTTTTTACACCCTAAGCACTGAGCGTAAACCGACTAGTTTTACTTACAACCTTCCTTCAATAAAGTCTGACCCCGTTCCACCACACATCAGAGAAATAAATGAATATTTAAATCAGTTACCTAGTCAGTACTACAGAAAAAATTCTAAATTCAAACATGTACAGAAAGTTTTAATCAGTTGGTTTCAATTTAATGAAACAAGTTTAGAAAAAGTTTGGCACAGTATTGAAAGTGTAAGTATCAAAAGCTGAATCTGAGATACCCCTATACATCTCCAACATTAAAAGGATTACAATATCCTCAGAGGTTTTATGTAAAAAAATTAAAAGTAGTGAATTTACATGATAACATTAAAAATAATTTCAGTGGGCTAATGAGGAATCTTTATTTCCATATAAGAATGGCTCCTCAGGACAAATACTGCATGCTTTGCGAACAGCACAGATAGCATTAGTTGACAATGCGCCAAAAGGAACACAATTAAAGTTGCTCCTTGTTTTAGAGGTAAGTATGTATATTTTTCTATGAAAAACTTAGTGTCAGACAGTAGGAGCTCATAAAAACAAAATAAGTAATAGGCTCCCTGCAACCGATAAAGCAGACCCAAGCTTCAAATTCAGGTAGGTTTTGGAACTAACTAACTGCCTCTGTGGCGGAGTCGGTAGTGATACCGCCTGCGGCACTGGAGGTAGTGGGTTCGATTCCCACTGGAGACAAATATTTTGTGACCCATAAATGTTTGTCTCAAGAGTCTGGGTGTTTCTATGTATAATATGTATGTATGTAAAAAGTATATAAGTATTAATATCCGTGGTCTGATACCCATAACACAAGCAGGTTATTCCTAGCTTACTTTGGGATCAGATAGCGTTGTCTGAAATGTCCATGAATAGTTATTTATTTATATTTATAACTAACTAGGATTTCTCATTAAAATATGAATGTGTACTTTGTTGCTGTTGTGACCGTCCATCCTATAGACCAGAGTCGAATGCAAGAGCATGAAAAAGGATTCCAAGTTTAAAGAGTAATGGCTCCCAGCATATTAAAATTAATGTAAATTTTGAATGCTACTAGAACTTAATGCATCAACATAGCTAAAAATATTGTTTTAAAATTTCAGGGGCAGCAAAAACTTTATTTTAAACCAAAGAGGTATGATATAAATCATGTGATAAGGGGCAATATTTATGCCGGATATGATCGTCATAATTCAGAAGTATTGACATATTACCTGGCAATGGTGTTGAACTATAAATGGATTGCACCTTCACTTATAAGGCGGATACATCTCAATAAGGATATTTTGGCACATGCCACTAATGGATTGAAACAGACCATGATAAAGAATGGTAATAGTTGTCAAATGTTTTATCATCTTAATAGATACTAGCCGACGTCAGGCGGTTTCACCCGCGTAGTTCCTGTTCCCGTGGGAATACGGTAATAAAATATAGCCTATGTTCACCGCAAAGAGTGTAGCTTTCCAACAGTGAAAGAATTTTTCCAATCGGTCCAGTAGTTCCAGAGCCTATTCGTTACAAACAAAAAAGCAAAAAACAAATCTTTCCTCTTTATAATATTAGTATAGATTTTAAAAATTTAAGTAACAGGCTATTGCAAACCTTTACCGACTCTCATCTAAATGGTAGAATCAAGACCTACACAAAACAACACATAATGCTTCTTCTGTGGAACTGGTGAATTAGATATACTGTAGAAAGAAAGTCCCTGAGATCTATGCCAAACTTGTCTGTCAACACTTATCTTACTAAACCATTTCTATCGCACCCACATCTAAGTATTTAACTCAACTCAACATTTTGTGGCTGGACAAAGATAAACACACATGATGACCTTCACTGGTGCCTTCTTCATCCAGACCCCCTCTGTGATATTCTGAGACCCTCCATACATCTGTCTGGGGCGTCCTATCTTTAATCACAGTGTGTAAACTCCATACAAATAATTTGTTTACAATTCTGTCACCTACACTAAAAAACACGATATGATTGTACAGAGCTTGAATATGTGTTGACAACTAAGGTTATGCAAATGTTCCCTCAAAATACCCTACAACTATATCATAACTTTGGCAGGGGTGGGGAAGCTTGCTCAGTGGGGGGCAGGGAGTTGCATATCTGTATGTAATCCTACCAATATTATAATTGTGAAAGTTTGTGAAGATGTTTGGATGTTTGTTACTCAATCACGCTCTAACGGCTGAACGGATTGGGCTGAAATTTGGTACAGAGATAGCTTATAGTCTGGAATAACACATAGGCTTTCATCCCGGGAAAATGTTGCCACGGGAAGCGGGAATGGGTGCCGAATTTCACGAGGGCGAAGCCGCGAGCATCATCTTGTACTACAATATTATCTTTGCTTTAATTACAGTCTAGTCCCACTGTGTGAGTAGAAAAGAAAACTATTGGGAGTGAAAGAGAAAAAAAAAATGTAAAAGGAATGAACCCCAAGTCTCACTTCACCTATACCTTTTTGATTTGCAGAAAACATTGTAACATTAGAAATTATGTTTTAGAAAAAGGATCAATGTGTATTTATGGGAAATGTTATTATTGTAAAGTAAATGAAACTGTATGTCCAGACGATAAGAATGAAATTGAAGGTGCTGCTATATTGTACTTAGATAAACAGTTTAAGATACACAAGTCTCCATGGAGGCGGTCTTACAGTAGAAAGAAAATGGATTGGGAAACTGATAATGACTTTTGTAAGTAAGTAATTTGATATTTTTCTATAGGTTTGGAGCAGCGAAATAAATGAACTTCTAGAGTCTAGATCTAGAACTCTAGACTATCTCCAGGGTCCTAGTTCACTTACATTTACACCAATGATGATAATGAACTGGATAGATAGTTAGTCACAATCTTCTCAATTATTCTCAATTCGGACCACAAGGAACCTTATGCTTCAATAGGCGTTGCCGCCTTCAACTGAATAACCAACCAACGTACAGATGGGAGATAGTCTGCACGTGGGGGCAAATCCGCCACGCAAACACAGAGGCGCCGTCTGCAGCCCTCTGGTTTGGAATAGAAGTAGATTTAGAACAGCTCTAACTTCCAATCACTGTTTCACTGTGAAAAAACGGACTCCCAACTCCACTTAAGTTGGAGTTGTGTGGACTATCTACATTCAAATCATAAGGCACTTTTAAAAACACAAACATGACTCATTTATGTTTGATTTTATTAATACCTTAACAATAGTTCTATTTAGTATATCTATGCATCTAATCTCTCTGTGCACCACATAGCATCTACATACGCTATGCACCACATGGCGTATGTAAATGTTATAAGTCTAATGTACCAGAATGTAAATTGGTAACATTTGAACTGTTGACTTTGTGTGACTTGTTAGAACAATAGACCATGACATAAAATTCAAGGTTAATTACTAGTGTCCGACCGAAACTGGTTTTCCGGCCGAAACCGAAACCGAAACCGAACTTTCGGCCCCAGAGTCAGTTTCGGCCGAAACCGAAACCGAAACCGAAACTCACGTGTTCATATTGAAAAAAAAAACCAGCCAAGTGCGAGTCGGATTCCACACAGAGGGCACCGTTACAAAAATTGGGCACAAAAATTACGTTTGTTGTGTTGATGTTTTTTTCTGATTTTAGTAGGTATTTTTTGTTATCGGCATCAGAACAGGGTGAGGTGGTGGTGGCAGTGTCTCTTGCCCTGGAGCTGCGTTTGGGAGGCGCTAATTTACCATGGAATGCCTCCATACCTCCGTCGAATTGTCGGGGCCTATCTTTCCGAGAGGGCCATAACTTACCCGAGCTGGCTAGGGCTGGATCCGCGAGATGTGTCGTTCGGTGTTCCATAGGGGTCAGCCTTAGGATGTGGAACATCGGTTACGATTGGGTGCTGCGTGGTCTGTTGCTCAGAGGTGTCGGCGTAACGTGTTCCGTGCGTAACGTGTTCCGTGCGTAACGTGTTCCGTGCGTAACGTGTTACGACGACACCCTCATTACACCGCGAGGAGCAACGCACCGAGACGCAGCCTTGAGGCCACCTGCGGGATCCAGCTTACATATAGGGGGCGTCAGCATCGGCATCGAGCTCTCGATGACGTATCAGGGGCTCGTACTCGATAGCCGGTGGAACTTCGGATACCACTTCCGAAGCTTGGTTCCATAGCTGAGGGAGGGGGCATCAGTCGCACTCTCGCGGTTGTTGCCCAATATCAGGAGACCCAACGCTCCCTGCAGGAGACTGTATCTTGGGATCGTGCGGAGCATGGCCCTATACGGGCCCCCGTATGGGCGGAGATCCTGATGGCCAGCGATGCGGCTAGATTGCTTAGCTCGCAGAATGCGACAGCTGTCAGGGTGATAAGGAGATACCGCACGATCTCAGTTGAGGCGGCATGTCTTCTAGCCGGGACCCCTCTATGGGACCTTGAAGCAAGGGCCCTTGCATCATTGTTTAAAATGGCGCAAGGAGGCGCTGGAGCGGGGCCATAGGCCTCTTCCTGTGAGCAGGTCATGCTCGTAAAAGAGACGGCGGGGAGGAATCATACCGAGGGCATACTCGGGGCTCCCAACCGTAGGCTGTTAGGTATGATACGCGTGGTTTTTAGTCGGTAGGACTACTGTACAGTGAAAATTTTAGGCCTATATCTGGCACGGTTCAAGCGATTCAACCTCGTGACTACTAGACAGACGGACGGCTAGGCCTCATGTCTCGTTAATAGGATTTAACCCGTCCGTGTGTGAGTTAGACTCGCACTTGGCCGGTTATTTTTTCAATAGGTGCAGCAAGTTCCACCAAGTGCCATCAATCAACGGTATAAATAAATCTTCTCAAGTGTTCATTTTAGAAATATCTCCACCTGAACATGAGTTCCTTTCTTTAACGTGTGAAATTACTCATAGATGCTATTGCGAACTCCTACCGACTAAAACCACACGGTGCCCTGCTACTAGCTCTTGGCTGGTTTTGGTTACATTCTAGAAGTAAGTATATAACTAAAACTGGACAACAGTGAGCCGGACTAGCGCGCGTAGGGTTCCCTATAAGAAAATCAGCAAAAAAATTTGTTGTTTGTCTATTTTTATTATTTGTAGCTATAGCGGCAACAGAAATACATCATCTGTAAAATTTTAAACTGGCTAACTATCACGGTGCATGAGTCTGCTGACAGACAGACAGACGACCAACGAAGTCAACGGAACCGACAACAAAGGGGTAGGGTTATGTAATGTCCTAGATCACCTTTTTAGGATTCCGAAAAATTGTATTATTATAACTATTGATTGGAAGTCCTTTGTAAATCTTCGGTTAGTAACATATTGACTGCTTGGGCTGACCCTAACCACGTCACAAGCAGAGCTAGGCGTTCAAAATTCATGAACACGTGAGTTTCGGCCAGGCCGAAAGTTTCGGCCCATTTTGGCCGAAACTGGCCGAAACCGAAACCGAAACCGAAACTTCGGTCGGTCACTATTAATTACAGTGCTGTAGTGACACCATAGATTAGCTGTAGATTTTATCGTCGCGACGCATATTGATCTCGGCATCGCGTAGCCCTTGATATTGGCGTTGTGGCGCCATTGATCTTAGTGTCCCGACGCGGTTGATATAATCGTTGCTATGCCATAGATATTAGCGTCACGGCGCCGTTGATCTCAGTGACGCGACGCCGTAGATATTAGCACCGTGACGCCGTAAATATTAGCGTCGCGATGGCGTAGATATTAGCATAGCCGCGCCACTGATTTTAGCGTCGCGGCGTCGTAGATCTCATTGCCGCGTCGCCACAAATATTAGCGTCGTGGCGCCATTGAACTCAGACGCAGAGCCGTACATAGCGTAGCGACATCATAGATATTACCGTCGCGACGCTGTTGGTATTAGTGTCGCGGTGCCATTGATCTTAGTGTCGCAACGCTGTTGATATTCGATATATTACCGACGCCATGGATATTAACATCCCGACAACTTTGAATATAGCGTCAATAATGACAAAGGAGATTGGGGCTCCAAATTCAGGTATGGTTGAAAGGCAACAGAAATACCCGAATATTAAGCATCTGAACGCTTACGAAAGCAGTATCTTTCTAACCCAATACAAATTTCTGAGGCCCCAGCCGAACTCACCTGCAAGATCATTAGTTGATCGACAACCTAGAAATCCATCTAATCGGCTTATACATTTTAACTCTAAAAAGGTCCATAATAACTTGTGTATTTACAGAAAAGTAGCCCTCACGCTGAGTACGAAAAGGATACTCAATTTGATAGATATTGCTGTAATAGATTTCTTGATACAAAACGGTGATCGACACCGTTACGAAGTGTACAAGGATCGAGTCCTCCTGTTGGACAATGGCAAAGGACTTGGGAATCCAATGGTTGATGAGATGGATATATTAGCACCACTATATCAATGCTGCATGTAAGTATGGATAAGTTTTAAGAAAAGTTCAATAAAGTACCCATTTCTCATTTTCGGCCATCGAAAGTCCCGTGAAAAGCAGTTCTACTGACGCAATTCCTATGGTGGACAAAACTGAAATACCAAATTTTGCCTTGCGTTTCGTTGATTAGTTGTCTCGTAAACTCTCGGACTCATATGCATACAATCAGATGCAACTCTCTTTCTTCTTGCGTCTCCTAATACGATCATTCATGTAGGCTTTAATTTAACTTTATTAAATACAAAATATTGTCTTTTACAGATTGTCTCGCTCAACGTGGGAAACATTAGAATTGATATCTGGCGGCAGTCTAACGGAAACAATAAAGTTATTGTCGTCTTTCCATGGAGAAGTGCTTGCAACTGAAGACCATTTCAGAGCCATTGAACGTCGACTGCTGAAAGTATACGCTACGGTACAATACTGTATCGGGAAACATGGCAGTGCCAAAGTTTTTAAGAATACAATTTAATTTGGAAAATTGAATTTGTTGTTCTTTATCAGGTCTCCTAAGACCCATGCCAACCTTAATTTAAAAGCATAGATTAAAATGTATGATGGAAATGATGGAATATTCATATTTATTTTTTCCACATTCTGAGTCCTAATGAGATTATGAGCCAACAGTTTTCCCAGTGGTCTTATTACTGGTACAATATCCTGGGGCCACGAGCAAGCAGCGACACTTTGTAGCTTAGTTTAAAAATCCTAATTTCTAATCGCTTAAGTCTTTATTGTTTTGACACAGTAGCCAATGGTTCGACGATCGACGCTGCTTTTAACAGTCATTCTAGTCTACTAACTAATTAGGAATACGACTGCAAGATCACAGTCAAGACTACTAAAGAGACCCGTCTATTCTATTTCGTTCATAAACTACCATTGGCGCCTTTATAAATATGTAAGCTAATTAGCATACAATAATAAAACGTTTATTAAGGTGTGTACGTTACCCCAGCAAAAAAGTAGCTCCTAAACTGATTTGAGTGGAACCTATATTTAGAGCGTATTATGCCATATATGTGCGCCGAAAAAAAAATTTGTGCGTATTGACGTTGTGGAAAAAAAAGGAAAAAACGATTTCTGCTGGAGTAACGCCGTTCCAGCAGGAAAATTCTAAACGAATAATCTTAGAGAGAAATATTTTGCATGCACCGAGGGCTCATACTTTTACAAATATGTGCCCTTAAAATAAAATTTGTGCGTCTTAAGGTTTTTGTTATATTGAGTTTTTTGCTGGGGTAACGTTTTGTGAAATGCTGTATCTCGGAAACCACTACATGTGCGCCTCTAGAGTAAACTTACACGAGTAGCTGTTAATTTGTGCGAATTTGTGTCATAATCAGATTCAGGAAAATGTGTATAGTTTTCAAGTAATCACGCTTTGTTGAAAATCTGAAAAAAAGTTGCACCACCTAAACGAGAACACCTACGAACTCGCTAAAAACTGTATTCGATCCTGCTCGACACTTACAGTGATCGTAAAAAGTTTCATAGGTGCACATGCATGCGTTAACGAATAATATTACTAAAACTCAAAAAAAACGGCGTCAAAACTTTGACATCAAAATACAAAGACTGGCTCAACGCAAGATAAGGAAGTATAAATAAAAATTTTGTGCGTATAATTAAATAATATATGGTGAAAATTCAGCGTGAAATATTTCGTATTTAAGAAGAAATAAACAAAAAACAAAACATACTAACAACGGATGGTTACCCGACTAAATTCGAATGACTACAAAAAAGCGACTGTTTAATACATATCGATGACCTTCTTAACTGAACGGATTATACCTAAAGTGTTGACCGAACAGTCGCGTTCAAAAGTTTGTAACCTAATTTTAGAGTTTAATTATGACCATATCAAATGATAGACCTTGTTGATATGTAATTATTTTTTTATTATTGACTCTTAAACTAATTATTGCATCAAATCACAGATCAAATTTCCTACCTATAAATATCAAAACAAAAATAAAATTATATTATTTATATACTATGTGTAGTCCTTATTTATTTAAATCACAGATCAGGTTTTCATTTAAGTATGAATTTACAAATAGCGAAGTCGCATAATCACAGAAAATCACAGTTTGGTATTAAATCTATCTACAGGGTAATTTTACCTGACTGCGCCAGAAGTAGGGTAATCTTTGTCGAGTGTGTGTACATATGGTTGGCGTTTTCTACAGCTTACATTGCTTGACGGATTTTAATAATCGAGGTGTCGTTAGATTCGTCTCAATTGAGATAGGTACCTACTGCATTAAGATACATAATGTTAAAAAATTACCCCCGCAGTTGAGTTTTTGTTTCATTATAATTTACTTGTTAAATCGTCAACCACCTCTCGCTGGCAGGTTCTATACATAATTCCCATCAATATTGGCATCTAAAATTAAAATGATATAAATATGTACCATGTGTAGTCCTTATTAATTTAAATCACAGATCAGGTTTTCATTTCAGTTTTAAAATACAAATAGCGGAGTCGCATAATCACAGAAAATCACAATTTGGTAATTAAATCTATCTACAGGGCTATTTTACCCGACTGCGACAGAAGAAGGGTAAAGGTTTTGTTGACTTTAGGTAAATTTACACCAAGCACAGCTCTCAAAACTGTACCTAACCTATATATGTTTACCATGGCTAGAACACTGTTATTATGAATGAATAAATAAATTAAGCAATACTTAAGTGTACAAAGTTTCTATATCATTTTTATATCTCTAATTTCATCTTTACCGTCAATGTATCTAAACAATCCTTTCACATCGAAGCCTCAGGTCTACAGGAATGACAGCAGATTAGCAGATGTACTAGTTGACAGGTGAGTTTGGGTTGGACAGTTTGGCTTGGACAGGTTGGCTTGTGCTTTTAACACTGTTGGAAATGCATTCTGGACCCATAGGATAACCCGGGGGTGCCATGTTAACTTATGAGAAGGATTGTGCCACATCCAGGAATAATACATTCCGGACTCATGGTACCCTCCAAAAGATATCCCTGGGGGTGTCATATAATCTTTGGAGGAGGGTCCATGGTACCCCTAGGATTCCGAACCCATGCCACAACCCCATGAGGTACCATTGTGGGTGCCATGTAAATATTGGAGAAAGATTTGTGGCTCCCTTAGGATTGGTCAATCCGGAATAATGGCAAATAAGATATCTCTGTCTCGATATGTAGGTCTTCTTTGCTAGCCCAAAAGGGGCTTATCAATCCAACAATTAATGCATTCCGGACCCATAGCACATCCCATAAGCTACCACTGCGGATGCCATGTGAACTTAGAAGGACCCGTGGCACTCCCCGAAACATTGTGACACGTAGGTAGCCCAAAAAGGTTATTTATACTGTTGATTGATAACACTTGGTGGAACCTGCTGCTCATATTGAATAACACCACTCATACTGTTCTACAACATTTATTTACTTTACAACTGACTGGTTTCGCCTTTCAGCATTCTCAAAGGTAAGGTTGTTATAACTTGATGACCACTATATCATGTTAAAAGGCTAAGGTGTCATTATAAGTATTTAGAGTATTTATTAGGTTTAGGTATATAATTATATACCTAATGTCACCTTAGCCTTTTGATTTCACAACTTTTATCATAATTTTAATAATACCTAACCGGTTTCGCTATTATAGCATGCTCAAAGGTCTCAAAGGACCTTTGAGAATGCTATAATAGCGAAACCGGTTAGGTATTATTAAAATTATAATAAAAGTTGTGGAATAGTACAAGTGAGTGAGTTTTCATAATGTATAACAAGTTCCATCAAGTGCCAACAATCAAAATTATAAAGGTTACACTGTTCATTAATGAAAATACGAGTTTATCTGGACGTGTACGCTTTAAAAAGTTTCTATAGAGTTCCAAGTCTGCAATTTTGTCCAAAAGAACTTAAAAACACACTAATGACAATAAAAATGCTAAATTTAAACGTGAAATCGTAGTCCCCCCCTTACCAATCTAATAATTCACCAATTTGAACATAGAATTTCACATTATTAATAAATAATTATTCATGGATGTGGCCATTTTACGAATTTCCATACAAAACTGTCAATTCAGATGATTTACAATGAGATTCATTATGAGATTCTTCAAGACAATTTAGTGAATGACAATTTAGTGAAGAGAAACACTATAAGATCCATAAAAGAAACGTACAATGTGGCCTTTTTAGGCCCACTGTTGTTATCGATAAACGCATCTACACATACAACGCGCATCTCTGTGTATGTGTGACGTCATCCATAAACATTGCAAGTGTGACAGAGAGCATGATGTGCGCTTTTTCTTTTGCATGTTTTATTACCTCCGCCTGCCACGAGCTGTTCTTTTGACTTTTTTTATAATGATGAATATGAATATGATATATTGATAGTATCGAACCTAGTGTTAATTACCTTTTTATTTATTAACTTACTTTTATTTAGTGTCTGCCTCTGTGGCGCAGTCGGTAGTAATATCGCCTGCGGCGCTGGAGGTCGTGGGTTCAATTCCCATCGGAGACAAATATTTGTGTGGCCCATAAATGTTTGTCTCAAGAGTCTGGGTGTTTCTATGTATATAATATGTATGTATTTAAAAGTATAATTATACCTAAGTATTAATATCCGTGGTCTGATACCCATAACACAAGCAGGTTATTCCTATTACTTTAGGATCAGATAGCGTTGTGTAAAATGTCCGTGAATATTTAAAAAAAAACTGTGTCTGTGACACAAGTATGTCACGTTTTTGCTTTTTTCTACCTACTCTTTTATAAGTAGTAGGTAGTATAAACTAATTTTAATGCAAATATAATATGGATGTACTTAATCATGTGCAATTTCGCGGAAACCGCTGGTAAGAATATAATCCAAGAGCAAGTTTATTTAATTTAATAGTACTTTTCTACTTCACTGTACTCAGACACAATACGTTTCAAATTGTTCGAGAGTAAAATTAAGAAGGTCATCGATATGTATTAAACAGTCGCTTTTTTGTAGTCATTCGAATTTAGTCGGATAACCATCCGTTGTTAGTATGTTTTGTTTTTTGTTTATTTCTTCTTAAATACGAAATATTTTACGCTGAATTTTCACCATATATTATTTAATTATACGCACAAAATTTTTATTTATACTCCCTTATCTTGCGTTGAGCCAGTCTTTGTATTTTGATGTCAAAGTTTTGACGCCGTTTTTTTGAGTTTTAGTAATATTATTCGTTAACGCATGCATGTGCACTTATGAAACTTTTTACGATCACTGTAAGTGTCGAGCAGGATCGAATACAGTTTTTAGCGAGTTCGTAGGTGTTCTCGTTTAGGTGGTGCAACTTTTTTTCAGATTTTCAACAAAGCGTGATTACTTGAAAACTATACACATTTTCCTGAATCTGATTATGACACAAATTCGCACAAATTAACAGCTACTCGTGTAAGTTTATTCTAGAGGCGCACATGTAGTGGTTTCCGAGATACAGCATTTCACAAAACGTTACCCCAGCAAAAAACTCAATATAACGAAAACCTTAAGACGCACAAATTTTATTATAAGGGCACATATTTGTAAAAGTATGAGCCCTCGGTGCATGCAAAATATTTCTCTCTAAGATTATTCGTTTAGAATTTTCCTGCTGGAACGGCGTTACTCCAGCAGAAATGGTTTTTTCCTTTTTTTTCCACAACGTCAATACGCACAAATTTTTTTTTCGGCGCACATATATGGCATAATACGCTCTAAATATAGGTTCCACTCAAATCAGTCTAGGAGCTACTTTTTTGCTGGGGTAACGTAGGTACACTATTAAGGTGGGTATAGACTTATAGACCGACCGGCGATGTGTATCTATAAGAATACCTACCTTTTTAGGGTTCCGTAGCCGAATGGCAAAAAACGGAACCCTTATAGATTCGTCATGTCTGTCTGTCTGTCCGTCCGTATGTCACAGCCATTTTTTTCCGAAACTATAAAACCTATGCCATTGAAACTTGGTAAGTGGATGTATTCTGTGATTCCGCAATAAGATTTTTACATAAAACTAGAAAAAAAGCATTAAATTTTGTGGGTCCCCCCCCCCCCCCCCCCATATTAGAATTCAGTTCTATACAAGCTGTTGATTTGGTCGTGCACAAGCCTCCTTCAGTGCGTAGTGTACTATAGGTATTATCGATTGCAAGCAACACAAACATACGTAGATAACAAAACCCCAAAAATCCTGTTTTTAGTGAAATATGATTTACGAAGAAAAAATCTTCACCCGTGTATTTAATGTTTACGTCGCCGAGCCAACGCTAAAGCGCAAGTCACACTGCCAGCGGGCGGGTGAGCGAGCTAGGCACACTGCGAGCTGCCGAATAACCTACGTGGCTGATGCGAGCGAAGCTACTCGTTTTCGTCGTTAGGCGCGCCCGCTTCGCTAGCTTAACTACCGTCCTCCCCGTTTCGGGTACTCAGACTAGTCGTCGCTTGTCATTCGAATAGCAGTGTACACGTGTCTAGTCTCATCTGCACTACCCGGTTCGCCCTTCCGTATGTAGTTTTTGGTGTAAACCCCATAGTTTAGCTCGGCAATGTCGCGTAGTTTGCATAACTTCAATATCTCACTTCACCCGCCCGCCTAGCTCGCTCGCCCGCCCGCTGGCGGTGTGGCCTGGGCTTAAAGCTAGACAATAGTAGGTACCTAGATAATGCGGCTACGTATCGCATCTCATGGCTCCTCTACACTGCCCGCGAAGTTGAACGAAGTTAAATGAATACGATAGTGTAAAGAGGCACTTCGGCTTACCTCGTCAAAAACTATACCTCCCCTCAGGCGACTTTATTTGCTGTCGATTTTTGCTCCTCAGTCAATGGGCCCAAAGATGCGGGAAGTGCGTTCACGAAGTACCTCTCTACACTACTTGGCCGACATCGTGTGTGCCGGTGCTTTGCCGGCGCGTGATTTAAGCTATAATTAGTGCTTTGGTGTATGTGATCCAATTATCAGCGTCAAACAGTGGTCAGGAGCAAATTATGTTGTTCCTGGAAACTCTGCCACACAAATTTCTTTGTTCATTACAAACGGCGGCAATGTGCGTGCGCAGGCTACTGACACCACTGAGTGTGTAGTGACGCACTTTTTTCGAACTTAGACAAAGTTTCTAGAGTACTTCGCCTATGAACTTTGCGGGCAGTGTAGAGGAGCCATTAGTTATTAGGTTTCATGAGTTTTTAGTTCCAGCTGACAAGTTCGGTGACCTTTATATACTTTTTTGATTTGATATTAATGATTTGATGATGAGTTTATGTTGATTTAAAAGATTCCTTCCTACTTCAAGGGCTTAGGACCGGCAGAAACACGCTATTTATCATGCAATTGCAAACAAAAACATTAAGTACTGTTAGTAAACATTAGGTATGAGAAAAGTATTCTGAAATGAAGCATTTCTGGCGTAGTTAAAAATTTTAAATCAACTTATTTACAGAATTAATTGAGAATCAAAGCTTAAATACCTATTTACAAAATCATGTAACACGCAATAATTGTTCAAAATGCTCACCCCCAGTGTCTATGCACAGATTGGCGCGGCGCACTAAGTTGCGTTTTAAGCTGCGAAGCACTAGCACATTTGTTTTTATTTGTTCAAATGCCAAAACAGTTCTTTCACGTAATTGTGTAACACTCACAATGTCTTCATTGTTATAGTATCTAGCAATATAGAAAATGCAACTATGCAGCGACCCCGTTGCCCTTCTTAGTAACAAGCCTTACACGCGGAGACAGAATTGCTGACGCGAGATGACGCAATGCAGCCGTACTTACACGTGGAGGCAAAACTGCTGACTTGATGAGGCGATGTTCGTCACATGCAACCGGATGCCAGTTTTACCCGATACTCGTGGAATAGCCGTAGATCATTCTGATTCTAACATCGGTCGGAACCACTTACTTTTAATTGTAATTTCTTTGTAATTTTTGTATTAATTAAATTTAGTTCAAAATCATTTTGGTTTTTTTTGGGTCCTCCGGCAGCGACTTCCTTATTTGGCGCAGTCGGTAGGATGCTCGAGGCGTCTCGAAATAGCTAATTAGGGTGGTTCTCGCATCGAATATCGTACCCTTACCGCTAAATCGCTACCGCCGTCGCGAGCGATCGCGTTCGCCGAGTATCCTGAAAGAAGAACCTGACGTCGTGCCCGGAGGAGAAATCCAGACATCGATCCCAGAGGTGCTGAAATGCAGTTGATGTAAGTACACTAAAAATTGTTTTTGTGTGTTGCTCTCAACTTCCCTTTTCCTATAGTTAGTATTAGTAATTAGCAATCATTTTTCACCCTAAGCAAACTACTCCCAGAGGGCCTGTGCGCTCTAGAGAAGCACGTAGGTTAGACTTAGACTCAAATAGAGATATTAGCGGAGATTCTAATAGCATGCATTAGTAATAGTTTAAATAGCAGCGTTAGGTCTGTAAGTTCCGAATTTAACACTATGGCAGACGCAGATATAATTTATAAAACCCTACGTTTAGTGCCAAATTTTGATGGGAACCCGCACATTTTGCCAAGATTTATTCAGCTTTGCGACCAAATTGTTTCTGAGTATATAGATGCTAATCCTGGTAACGAATTAGCGCGGCTGTGCCTTATTAACGGTATATTAAATAAAATAACCGGCCCAGCCGCTCAGATTATTAACGCGAATGGTATACCTACCTGAAGATTGGGCCAATATCAAAAAGGCTTTGATTAACAACTTCGCAGACCAACGGGATGAGACCACACTTTATAACGATCTTATGCTAGCTACCCAAGGAAATGTTTCTCCCCAGGAGTTTTATGACCGTTGTGTTTCATTATTCTGCACTATCATGACATATGTCACCCTACACGAGACGATACCTACCACCGTAGAAGCCAAGCGCGTACTATACAAAAAATTAACTATGCAAGCATTTGTTCGCGGCTTAAAAGAACCTTTAGGATCTCGTGTACGATGTATGCGTCCTGATAGCGTTGAGAAAGCCCTTGAATTCGTACAAGAGGAATTGAACGTGATGTATCTAATAAATCGAAACGACAACGAAAGGAAATCTGGTAACATACCTAGATCTTTGCCTTTTTCACCCATGAATAATTCTAGTAGTTTACAACAGAAACAGTTCAATTCAGCTGTACGAACCGGGCCTGTTACCAATTTTCAGCCACCGCAGCAGCTATGGAAACCAAATACTTTTCAAGGCAATGTGCAACCTTTTAACAGTTTTAATAGGCCTGCCACTCTCGGTAACGGTGTAGGTATGCCCACGCGCACGCAACAAATGTTCCGAGGGCCACCACCAGGGTATAATCGCTTCAACAACAATTTCCAACCGCAACCTAGAACATTCCAGCAGCCGTATACGGGCCCTAAGCCCATGAGCGGTGTTAGTCACTTTGTACCGAAAGAAAAACCCTCCTTCGGTCAAATAGCAGGTCATGACTGGCGTAAAAACGGTAACCCGCCCCCTAACAACTATTTTAAGTCAAAGGAAATGAATATGAACGAGTGTGGTTACCACAGTGAACAACACTATTACCCTGATTATTTTGACGAACCCAATTGTAACTTGTACGGTGATGGCACGGAATATTACAATGTAGAGCCAACCCCTTATACTTATTATGAGAATCCTAATTATGGTTACCCGGAACATAGCCAGCCTTGCGAAAGTCCTATTCCTGGACCTAGTTCTGAACCAGAGCAGGATTTTCAGGAGCGCGGGATATTAAGCAAATTAAAATAGAAGTAAATCTCCAAACACAAAGGCAGCTCCCATATCTGCAAATTTCACAGCCGCCCCTAAAACTATTACTTGACACAGGGGCAAATCAATCATTTATTAGCCCAGAAGCTGTGAATCAATTTTATAATAATTTTCCCCTTAACTACGAACCTTTTGAAGTTACAAACATCCATGGGTCTGCGCGAAGCGATCATACCATAGATATCCCGACTTTCAGCGAATTTCAAGAGCTCGATTCCATGAAACTATACGTTTTTAAATGTCACTATTATTTTGATGGAATTATAGGATTAGATTTGCTAGAGAAATGGGAATCTAAAATTGACCTTAAAGATAGAGTGTTGATAACGCGTAATTCTATTAACGAAATCAAGATGCATAATTCACGTAATGCTAATCTTTACGAGGATATTATACCAGCCAATTCATCGAAATTACTTAGAGTACCCATTAACTTTCACGATGGAGAGGCATTAATACCCGAACAGAGAATTTCTAACTGTACCATCAGAGATTGCCTTACCACTGTAAAGAATAACCGCGGATTTTTAGAAATTTCTAACCCAACGTCTAATGATGTAATATTTTCAATGGACCGAGCCGTACAAGCAGAGGTTTATAATACTCAGTGTGATGCAAAATACTCTCACAGAAGTCCGCATACGTACATAGATCAGTTTCCCGAACGTGCCAAATTTGTCATCTCTCAGTTACGTACCGAACACCTTAATGTGGAGGAACGGGCTAATTTAGAGACTCTATGCAGTAAATACGCCGATATATTCTACATAGAGGGAGAAGCCCTGACTTTCACAAATAAAATTAAACATAAAATTCGTACCTCGGATGAAATACCAGTACACGGTAAAAGCTATCGTTACCCGTATATCCATAGGGACGAAGTTAGGAGTCAGATAAACAAAATGCTGGAACAGGGTATAATTAGACCCTCCGAGTCCGCCTGGAGTTCACCTATCTGGGTAGTGCCAAAGAAGGGTGACGCGTCAGGCAAGACTAAGTGGCGTCTAGTCGTAGATTTTCGTAAGCTAAACGAGAAAACCTACGACGATAAGTATCCTATCCCGAACATAAACGATGTGTTGGACAAACTGGGAAACTGCCAGTACTTTACCACCTTGGACTTGGCTAGCGGATTCTACCAAGTTGAAATGGACCCGGCGGACATCCCTAAGACCGCTTTTAATGTCGAAAATGGGCACTATGAGTTCCTGAGAATGGCAATGGGCCTCAAGAACGCTCCATCATCATTTCAGCGCGTCATGGATAACGTCCTGAAAGAACTGCAGAATACCGTTTGCTTGGTATACTTGGACGATATTGTAGTCTTCAGTACTTCGCTCCAAGAACACATGACCAATTTGGAGAAAGTATTTATGAAGCTACGCGAATCTAATTTCAAAGTCCAGCTAAATAAGTCCGAGTTCCTCAAACTAGAAACCTCTTTCCTAGGCCATGTAATAACCAGAGAAGGCATTAAGCCACAACCCGACAAGATAATAGCCATCCAAAAATACCCAATCCCGACTACACCCAAAGAAATCAAGCAATTCTTAGGTTTAGTCGGCTACTATAGAAAGTTTATACCTGATTTTGCCCGTATTACCAAACCTCTCACTCAGTGTCTAAAGAAAGGCAGAAGAGTAGTAATGACTCCTGAGTACACTGAAAGTTTCGAAATGTGCAAGACGCTCATTACCAACGATCCGATTTTGCAGTACCCTGATTTCTCAAAAGATTTCATCCTGACAACAGATGCTTCTAACGTCGCTCTCGGCGCTATCCTATCACAGGGTACTATAGGCTCTGATAAACCCGTGTGCTACGCTTCTCGCACTCTAAATGAGAGCGAAATCAACTACAGTACGATTGAGAAAGAGCTTCTCGCTATAGTCTGGGCAGTCAAATATTTCAGACCCTACCTATACGGTAGAAAATTCAAAATAGTAACAGATCACAAACCACTCCAGTGGGTTATGAACCTGAAAGAGCCCAATTCTCGACTGACTAGATGGAAGCTTAAGCTATCTGAATATGACTTCACTGTCATTTATAAAAAAGGTTCTAGCAATACCAATGCTGATGCTCTCTCCCGCATCCAAATCCATAATGAAGAAACGAGCTCTATGGCAGTGAATGCATCCGAACGTCCACCCTCAGAAGGCGACTCATCAACCTTAACTGCACATACCAGTCAGGAAAACCCTATACTTGAAATTCCTATTGTTGACGAGCCACTAAATAAATTCCATAGGCAGATCTTCATCACTGTTGTTGGCGACCTCAAAAAGCGCCCAACAGCATCGAAGCCATTCGATACTCATACTAGAACTTCTGTACAAGTATCTCAAACTAATTTAGAAGATGATATCGTAAATGTCATCAAGGAATATGTCAATCCTAAAGTGAAAACAGCCCTGTTAATCAGTCCTGCCTTATCCATGTATGACATCATTCCTATCATTCAAGAAAAGTTTAGAAGTTCTTCCATGAATTTAGTTTTGGCCAAAAGAGAGGTAGAGAATATTAAGGAATATCTACAACAGCAGGACATTATCAAACATTACCATGATGGGAAAACTAACCATCGTGGCATCAATGAGTGCTACTTAGCCCTATCTCATAAGTATTACTGGCCAAAAATGAAGGAGGACATAACTAAATTTATTAACAACTGTACCGTTTGTGGGCAAGCTAAATACGATCGCCACCCAATTAAACCACAGTTCAACCTAGTACCACCTGCTACTAAACCATTCGAAACCGTTCACATAGACCTTTTGAGTATCCAATCGGAGAAATACTTAACAATAGTGGACGCGTTCTCGAAGTATGCACAAGCATACCACATAAGAGATGGTACAGCTGTTACCATACTGCAGGCTTTACTAAAGTTTGCAACTCATCATGGCTTACCACTAACCGTAATATCGGACAACGGTACGGAATTCACCAACCAATTGTTTAGCGAATTTGTAAAGTTACACGGAATTAATCATCACCGCACCTTAGCACATTCCCCAAACGATAATGGCATCGTGGAGAAGTTTCATTCAACTTTGTTAGAACATTTACGCATTTTAAAGCTAACGCATAAAGGTGAGGATGTAACTACTCTCGTACCATACGCCATCTTAGCCTATAATAGCGCGATCCATAGTTTTACCAAATGCCGTCCATTTGATATAATAACCGGGCATTTCGATCCGCGAAATCCCCTCAACATAGACTTATCGAAACATCTCATGCAACAGTACACTCAAAATCATAGGGAGCAAATGAAAACAATTTACGAAGCCATAAATACGGATTCTTTGTCCAATCGCAGCAGAATAATAGAAAACCGTAACAAAAACCGCGATCCCGAAATCGAATATCAACCCCAGCAACGCATCTATATTAGCAACCCATTAGCGAACCGCCAAAAGACAGCCCCTAGGTATACCCAAGACACCGTCTTGGCTGATTTGCCAATACACATATACACTTCTAAAAAACGCGGCCCCATTGCTAAAAACCGTTTGAAAAGGGTACCTAAAAGCGCTCAATTGTTACAGGGTGCTACTGGTCCTGACTGCTCGTTTGATAGCAGCCCAGGAAACGAACCCGGAAATAACATTCGAGAACCTAGATGATGGCCCGGGACTGCTACCTTTTCGCCTTGGTGGGACTAAGCTAATCACGCACTACCATACCTTCCTGCAATTTATTAAGCTAGATGATATTGACAGTAAAATTGCTCTATTAGGGGACCAATTAAATAATTTTAAGAAGTATTTAGTTGATGGTATACATGTGCTTCACGAAATCCAAATAGATTATCTTTCTAATAAATTAAGTAAAATTATAAGCTACATACAAACGTTAAAACCGAATCGTGTAAAGCGAGGTCTCATTGATGGTCTGGGTTCTATAATAAAAGGTATAACAGGTAATCTAGACTACTCTGATGCAAAAAAAACCGACACGGCTCTCAAAATCTTGTAGAAAATCAATCCAAATTGAATGAGACTGTAATAGCTCTACTAGATAAAGACCTTAATAGAGAATATAATCTTATAACATTTGCAAAATTTAGCCAATGCTTAACATTAATAAGTGAGAACTTAGATGAGATACTTAATGAGTTAATTAGAATAGAAAACATTCTAGCATTCATACATAGTTCAAGCCCGCATCATTCCATGATTAATATAGAAAGTCTAGGACATATGGTTAAAAAGTTAGTTAAGGTTTATGGTAAAGACTAGCTGACCCGCGCAACTTCGTTTGCGTCACATGAGAGTGAAGTATGGTATTAATATTTCGAGTATTATAATGTTTCCCGTTGCATTAACCCCCGTCACGCTTATTATCGTCGCGTCGCGTCGCTTGTATTCATTATGGCGCATCACATGAGAGTGAGAAGGATGTGACTCTAACACCTCTTGTTAAAGTGATATAATGTTTCCCGTCGCTTTTACTTCCACCCATCCGTTTTTCGGTATGGAACTCATCGTGTGCGAGTCCGACTCGCACTTGGCCGGTTTTTATCGTTCAGTTGACTGGCTGCCACTGCAGCCCAAGTTTACCTACTTCCGTCACGTCGCTCATACTTTAAAACTTAATAAGAGGGTTATTTTAAGTGAACCTTAAAAGATAGGCATATGCTATCAAGGACTTTTTTTTATAACTTTTTAAGAGAAACAATTTTGTAATACACAATTTTTACGTAACTTTAACTATTTATGCAGCGTCAGCAATGGAAGCTCTCGAAACAAAGAAATAATCCTCGTTCTCGAAACATTATTCATGGCTGCTCCGCTCCTATTCGTCTTAGCGTGATGTTATATCACCATTAGCCAGCCTAAATAAATGGACTATTAAACTGTAAAGTAATTTTTGAAATGCAACCAGTAGTTTCTGAGATCCTAGCACAAACAAACTCTTCAGTTTCATTATATCGTGAGCGAACCTTAAGAGATAGACAAATTAGGTTATTGTGAGCGAACCTTATAAGATAGATATATGCTGTCGCGGACTTTTTTTTATAACTTTTTAAGAGAAACAATTTTGTAATACATAATTTTTACCTAACTGTAACCATTTACGCAGCGTACGCCTCGGAAGCTCTCAGACGGTAAAAAATATTCCCCGTTTTCAAAACATTCTTGATTGCTGCTCCGCTCCTACTCGTTTTAGCGTGATGTTATATAGCCTATAGCCATCCTCGATAAATGGACTATCAAACTGTAAAAGAATTTTTGAAATCCAACCAGTAGTTCCTAAGATCCTAGCGTTCAAACAAACAAACAAACAAACAAACAAACAAACAAACAAACAAACAAACTCTTCAGCTTTATAATATTAGTATGGATAAGGTATTAGATTTAGAACTTAGAGAATATTACGAAATAATTAAACCTGGCTACTACTATTCGGGTAATCAAATAGTTATCTCATTTAAATTTCCTATTTTCGCTGTAGATAATTACGACCTGTACAAGTTATCCCTAGTCCCTAATAAGTTCAAGCATGTACTTATCCCTCCTTACCCGTTGATTGCAACAAACAGGAATGGTTATGTGTACATAGAGGCTGAATGCCCGAAGTATAACAATTGGTACCTCTGCGAAGACAAGATGGACCACCAACTACGACGGGATCCAGACTGTATCCAGAACCTCATCATCAACCAAGTCCTACATAAATCTTGCGAAGTTAGGACCGTACTCCTGTCAAAAATATCCATGGAAGAACTGAACGAAAAACACTACATCTTATCGTTCCCCTACGAGACAAAAATTCACACCATATGCGGCCGGGAAGATTACAGCACTCTAAATGGCAGTTATCTAGCTACTATACCGACAGGATGCTACCTGTACACTCCAGAGTTCACCATCACTAATCTCAATGATCACGTAGAAGGACAACCTATAAAGATCACGAAGATACAATACACTGAAGTTAACCAGCCGAATGCTACTCGGATCAATCTTAGATCCAGCGATCTTAGGAAGCTGCATAACGCCCAATTCAACATTATGTCGCAGCCTCCGTTACAACTGCAGCCGGTATCTCAAGAATACTTGTACCACACCACCATCCCGTTCTACATCATATTCGCCTGTATTCTCATAGCCGGGATACTGGTACTTCTGAAACGATACAAATTATTGAAATGCAAAGGCAAGAAACTGGAAATCCTGGATAGCACATACGCACAACCTGAAGAATCAGAAGCGCCAAAGGGACACTCAGCAATATTTTCTCAGTTCAAACTTCAAAAATAATTGCTGAACTGTCGGTGGAGGTGTTATAGTATCTAGCAATATAGAAAATGCAACTATGCAGCGACCCCGTTGCCCTTCTTAGTAACAAGCCTTACACGCGGAGACAGAATTGCTGACGCGAGATGACGCAATGCAGCCGTACTTACACGTGGAGGCAAAACTGCTGACTTGATGAGGCGATGTTCGTCACATGCAACCGGATGCCAGTTTTACCCGATACTCGTGGAATAGCCGTAGATCATTCTGATTCTAACATCGGTCGGAACCACTTACTTTTAATTGTAATTTCTTTGTAATTTTTGTATTAATTAAATTTAGTTCAAAATCATTTTGGTTTTTTTTGGGTCCTCCGGCAGCGACTTCCTTATTTTCATTGTAAACAAGTCTTTTAATATCTCCCCACAAATAAAAGTCTAAGGGCGTTAGGTCGGGTGAACGCGGCGGCCAGGCTACCGGTCCACCACGGCCTATCCACTGCGTACCAAACACTTCACTTAAATATTCGCGCACTTGGCGTCCATAGTGAGGTGGCGCACCGTCCTGTTGGAAGTACAAGTCCCTATGAAATGCGAGTGGAATGTCATCGAGCATCTAATTAACCACATGTCGGAGTAGCACCAAGTATGTAGCACTGTTCAAACGACCGTCAATAAAATATGGGCCAAGTAGATGATCACCGATGATACCAGCCCACACATTCAGACTAAACCGGACCTGGAACGAGTCCCGCGTAGTAACATGTGGGTTGTGTTGTCGGTGAGCCCACCAATGTTCATTGTGGACGTTATAAACGCCCACGCGCGTAAACAATGATTCGTCGGACCACAAAATGTTCACGTCCTGATGTTCAAGGAGCCAGTGACAAAAAACTGTCCGAGCGTTATTGTCCTGCGGATGCAACTCTTGAACACGTCGGAAATGGAACGGATGCATTAGTTCGCGATTCAGCAGCTTCCACACTGTGGTATGATGAACACCGAAACGGCGACCGGCTTCACGCGTACTGGCTCGAGGTTCTTCCTCAAAATAATTGAGAATCTGCTCTTGCCGATCAGCTGATAGGCCTTGTGTACCACGACCTTGTGCATGTCGAGGAACCTCGCACACTGTCGGTGATCCCTTAAGCGCTGTGTGGTGGCAAGCATCATGCGACGAGATGGTATTGGTCGGTCTGGAAACATTTCCCTGAACATGCGAATTGCATCAACAACGTTATTATTAGAAATAGCGTAAAGGCGCACCATTTCCACCAACTCAACGTTACTGTAACGCTCTGACATCGTTACCGGTGTTGTTACGGACGTTACGTAGATATCGGCGCGTGCGGTTATACTCACGCTGAACGCGGGCGAGCGACTAATTAATTCAAAATTTCAAATTCACCGATCAAAGGCGCCGCCTGAGCCGCTCGCTCCTGCGCGGGGGTTGGAGGGGTAACTTACACGCGCCGCGCCGCCACCGCAGGCCTCCTTTGCCTATGCCTACACATTTGTATGTGCCTACTAAACTGTAGGCAAAGAAGAAACGGTTTTGAATGAACGGTGAAAATGTACCTATGTAGGTAATAGTATTATTAGAATATTTAGAACCGATTCATACGAGTTGCTTTTTAAATTTATTTTATTTAATAATTATTAAGAACTTAATTTTACTGCCCCATTTTTTCACTTAATATTGGTTTAGTATAAGCAGTAGAGTTCCCGTAGCAAATAGAAAAGAATTTAAGCAGAAAATAAAAAGTGTAAAAAAAGGTGTCTCGTTTTATCCCGAAATATCAACGAGTGTAGGCAGTACAGTCATGTGTGCAAGTAATGCACAAATGCAGATCAACATCCTGTATATGGGGACCCCCAAAACTCATTTTTTTTTTTCAAATTTATACCTTATACTTATACCTTATACTACTTATACCTCTTATACCTATCTATAGATAGGTCTTCAAAAATGCTATTGAGGTTTCTAGCATCATTTTTCTCTAAACTGAATAGTTTGCGTAGGAGACACTTCCAAAGTGGACAAATGTGTGTCCCTCCTGCCCCCTCTAACTTCTAAACTAACAGGATAATAAATCTAAAATGGGTTTGACGCATATCGTCCCATTCGCATTTCGTCACGAATTCAAAAATGATATTTTTATGGCCATTCAACACCAACATCAATTTCGATAGTGTGACTCCGATTTAATGATAGTGTGTTTCCTTAATAATTGTGTCATTGATTCAGTCAAGTCACCATCGAAATTGATGTTGCTGTTGAATGGTCATAAAAAAAAATAACCACGAAGGCTAATGCTGGAGCAGAGCTCCCGCATTGGCCTTCTAACCTAACCTATCCATCATCGTTATTGTCATCGACACATTGAAAATGCGCATGGGACATAACTGATATGGAGCATAAGGATATCAATTTTGATAAAAAATACAAAAATCTTTTAACAAAACTAAATTGTAATTCAATAACTCTGCAAGAATTTATGAAAAAAATTACGTAAAGTTGAAAAAATAGTACCTACACAATAGGTATTTATCCTATGTATTATTTTATCTGAGTGTGACCATTTTGCGAATGGGACCGAATGCGAATGGGACCGAATGCGAATGGGACCGAATGCGAATGGGACTGAATCCGAATGGGACCGAATGCGAATGGGACCATGGGACGAAATGCGAATGGGACGGAATGCGTCAAACCCATCTAAAATATGTGAGCAGCCCACTCACCTTCCTCAGGCCCCCGGTCATGGAGGCCGATAGTCTTCGACGAAGACACGTCTGCGTCGCCTATAAAAGCGGACCGAGAATAGATCCTTGAGAAACACCCCAAATACAAACAACAAAATCTTTTGATAACTTAGTATATTATTATACGGTATATTAGTGTAGTAAAAATCTGCGAGTTACATGTACAAACTAGCGGCAAAAACGATATCTCTCTTGAGGAGTTTGATCGCTTCGCTGAACTTATTCTCAAGGTCTGTGTTACCGATGTTCTTGGCTGCCTGGCACAGTTGGCGAAGCACCTCTTCTAGGCGACGCATGGTTCTGATTATTGAACCTGTAAGATAAACGCTTGGGTTATACACAAGAAGTTATGGGGTTCATAGTAGGGCTTGAACTCCGGAATTCCGGAATTGATATAATTCCGGAATTCCGATAAATTCTAATATCGTTTTCAATTCCGGAATTGGCGAGATCAATACCGGTATTTCGATATTGAAAAAAAAAAATTTTCGCTTCTATAATTTCATTACAAACAAAAATGTAGATTATAGCTTCTTATGCAATTTAATTACCTTTAATTACTACAATATTGATAATTTAGGATTTCTCTATTAACAAATTAATTCGATTATTTACTTAGGTATTAATCATTTTATTTGATGATATTTATAAAACCTACTAAGAAATTAATAAATAATAAATAAATATTCACGGACATCTCACACAACGAAAACTAAGAAATTAAATCCATAAAATTAATGGTATTTGATAGAAAACATACTATTTAAATAATAATAATATTATTGACTAGCTGACCCGCGCAACTTCGTTTGCGGCACATGAGAGTTAGAAAAAGAGAGGTATGGTATTAATATTTTGAGTTTGATGTTTCCCGTCGCATTTACTCTCGTCGCGCCTAGTCCCGTCGCGATACATTAGAGCTGACCCGCACAACTTCATTTGCGTCACATGAGCGAGAAAGAGAGAGGTGTAGTATTAATATTTAAGGTGATATAATGTTTCCCTTCGCATTTACTCCCGTAGCGTCGCTTATATTCATTAGAGCTGACCCGCACAACTTCATTTGCATCACATGAGATTGAGAAGAAGAGAGGTGTGGTATTAATGTAAAGTTATATAATGTTTCCCGTTGCATTTACTTCCACCCGTCCTTTTTTGGTACGGAACTCATGTGTGTCCGACTCGCACTTGGCCGGTTTTTATCGTTCAGTTGATTGGCTACCACTGCAGACCACGTTTACCTACTCCCGTCGCGTCGCTCATTCTTATTAAAAGGGGTTATTGTAAGTGAACCTTAAGTGAAGATAGGCATATACTGTTGACGACATTTTTTTGTAACTTTTAAACGGGTACATTTTTGTGCCACAAAATTTTCACGTAACTTTAACAATTTACGCAACGTACGCAGTGGAAGCTCTTAAAAGAAAGAAATTTTCCCCGTTCTCGAAACATTATTTATGGCTGCTCCGCTGCTATTCGCATTAGCGTGATTTTATATCGCCATTAGCCATCCTCAATAAATGAACTATTAAACAGTAAAATAATTTTCGAAATGCAACCAGCAGTTTCTGAGATCTTAGGACAAACAAACTCTTCAGTTTTATAATATTGTTAGCGAACCTTATGAAACAGACAAATTAGGTTATTGTGAGCGAACCTTAAGAGATAGACATATGCCGCCGCGGACTTTTTTTTAGAACTTTTAAGAGAAACAATATTGTAATATACAATTTTTACGTATCTTAAACTATTTACGCAGCGTACGCCTCGGAAGCTCTCAGACGGTAAAAAATATTCCCCGTTTTCGAAACATTATTGATTGCTGCTTCACCCCTATTCGTTTTAGCGTGATGTTATATAGCCCATAGCCATCCTCAATAAATTGACTATCAAACTGTAAAAGAATTTTATAAATCCAACCAGTAGTTCCTGAGATCCTAGCGTTCAACCATACAAACAAACAAACAAACAAACAAACAAACTCTTCAGCTTTATAATATTAGTATAGATGTTTTTGTATTTTTTTTTACATTTAGACTTCAATTTATAGTGCAAACTTAGACTTAGCTCTGACTTATGCTACGAGTTAAATTTAACTTTGATAGAAACGCTGTAAGAATTTGACAGAGGTCTCGCTCAGCATAGTTCTAGTAGTTCTGACGGAACTCATGGGGCCCGTACCTTATTATTAGGGGCAAACTTTGCCCCCAAGGCGCTCCACTGACCCAGAGTGAGGAGGGTCCTGGGTTCCCTGTTCTCATCAAGGCGGAGGAACATATTCCTTAGCACATGGCTCCATCTCAGGCGCCCGATGCTGATTACAGCGAGAACGACGTGCCCGAAGTCACTGAAGGTGAGTTAGGGGCGACTGTACTGCGGCTTAGATTCCGCAGGGACCGTGTCCCTGGACCCTACAGCATTCCAGGCCGAGCGTGGGTCCTGGCTCTTGAGGATCTCGGGCCTCGAGTGATGGGGCTCTTTAGTGCATGCCTCGAAAAAGGCCCGATTCCCAAGGTCTGGAAGATAGGGAAACTGGTTCTGATCCGAAAGGCAAGGTAGTCGGCAGTTTACCCATTCGGAGATCGGCCGATCGTGTTGCTCCGTTGAGCGACTCCGGCCGATCCCCGATCGGTCGATCCCCAACAATGATAAGCTCAAGGAGCTTGCATACCTCGTTAGGTATGCAAGCTCCTTGAACGTATCATTGCACAGCGCACAGTCGGGCACCTCACACGCGTGGGGCCAGATCTGGCGGATAACAAGTTTGGTTTCCGTCAAGGGCGCTCCACCGTGGATGTGATCATGTGCATTAGAAGACTGACGGAGAAAGTAACATCGCAGGGTGAGGTTGTGTTGAAATCGATGGCGATGTCAAGAGACACCGGCATCGCCTTCAACACCTTGCCCTGGAGCTGCGTTAGGGAGGCGCTTATTTATCATGGAGTGCCTCCTTACTCCCGTCAAATTGTCGGGGCCTATCTTTCCGAGAGGGCCATAACTTACCCAAGCTGGCTAGAGCCCAGCCGGGTCAGCGAGATACGTCGTGCGCTGTTCCGCAGAGATCAGTCTTAAGACCGCTTCTGTGGAACATCGGTTACGATTGGGTGCTGCATAGTCCGTTGCTCAGAGGCGGCATGTCTCGAGGACCTGGCAGCGAGGCAACTTGCGTCCTTGTTTAAATAAATAAATTATATTTCTAATTTATTCTTTTCTGGTGCAAGGAGGCGCTGGAGCGGGGTCATAGGTCTACCAGAAATCTAGGTTCGGCAGTTCCAGCTCCACAAGGAAACCGTGGAGACCTGGACTTGAGCAACAAAGCGAATCGCCACATCACATCACACAAGGAAGGAATCGCCGAATCGCCACAATCAAGGCGGTCAAACCAGTCATGGGCGAGTGACTAGAGTGCAGCAACGGTGCGGTTGCTCTATCCTACCGGTTGTCACAGATGCTTACCGGTCACGGGAGTTTCAGTAAGTATCTGTGACGAATACACCGGGAAACCAAACCTGAGTGCCAGCACTGCGAGGAACGCAGTGGGGACACAGTACTTCACACAGTAGTGGAGTGCACAGCGTGGGCTTAACAGCGCCCGGTCCTCGTGGTAGGTCTGGACGTGGACATTCTCTCACTGGAGACCATTGCGCGAGCTATGATCTCCAGTGGGAGTAAGTGGGACGCCACTGCGTCTTTCTGTGATCAGTTAATGCGGCGAAAAGTGATCGAGAGAGAACGCTCCCACCCGAATTCCGCATGTCTTTGCCCAAGACTATCGGCCTCCATAATCGGGGGCCTGAGGACGGTGATAGGGCTAATCGCCGTCCTTACAAAAGCACTACCAAGACGAAAACGTGACGTGAAAGTTTCACGCACGCCACACACCCTGAGATGCGGGGTAACACCTGAACAAGCCCCAAATACGCGGGATAGCACCCGAACCTCCTAGGTGAGGCCGCAGTGATAGTCAAGGTCTGTGGGGAGTCCTGGGGTCATCCTTCTGAGGGCTTACCCGGGCCAACCGTAGGCAATAGTTAGGAAACGTGTGGTTTTTAGTTGGTTACGCTAAAATAAGTAATTTTACTGGGAATCAAAGTAGTTTATCACTAATCACGTAGGACTGCCAGCTCCCGTTTCTGTTTTTACATATCACTATTTTACTAGTTCCGGAATTCCGGAATTCCGGAATTCAAATACTGAATATCGAAACTCAATTCCGGAACTGAAAAAGTGTCCGATATTCAAGCCCTAGTTCATAGTTTTTAAGGGCAAAAGTGCAATTATTATATTTTTGGAAATTCTTACAAAAAGTTATCTAAACCAATTCAAGTTAATATAATCCCATCAAAAACAATACTTGTAAAAAAAAACAAGTCTCGCAACTCGTTTCTTCTACCGTAAAAGGTAGTGAGATTCATGTAATTACCTACCAAGTCGGTTATTTTACTCAGTCCCTACATAAGGGACCTTCTGTCTTAAATTTTACGTAATTAGCTAACTCAACATCTTATTGTGTCCATATTCAACAACAATAATTAAAGTTTTAAATAAATAGATTGACTTGGCACTCTGTCATACAGAGAATGATATAAGCATGAACCATCGCCTGGTCTAGAGACCATCCCGTGTAGACAAGACCTTTTAGGTTTGAACTTTACAAACATTTATTGACTGCAGATGTAACTTTGTAATTCTCAGAATTTATATAGGATTATAAAGTTATTTATGTAGTTGGTGAAACTCGAAAACTGGACCGAAATTCCGGAATTTTTCCTTGGTTTCTACACTAAACACTACATTGTATTCTAAATTTGAAGGTTCTATGTTTACTAAAAGTACCTTAGAATTTTGATGATCGGTCAGTCAGTGAGTGACTACGAATTTGTAAGCAACTTAGTATAGTTATAATTTTTAAACTTCTGCTTCAAACTAACGAAATTTGAAATATACGGTACTTAAGTGGAGCTCACTTTGTAACTGAAAATTCAAATTCCAGCTTTATCCACACCGAAGTTAAAGGGGTCGAAAATCCCATAGCACAAGCTTATATTAGCTTAATTTGGGCTATATGATGTTGTGTGAGATTATCCACAAATATTTATTTATTGTACGGAAATACTGGGTGTTTCTTTTAGGGTGTCAAGCCGCCACTAGCTGGTAGCAGGGTTCCATACCTATCGATTTAACCCCCATGTATGTTCTTCGATTTTTTGTAGTTTTCGAGATATAATTTTTTTTCGTTATTTTTCCACGTGGCTTTAAATAATTACAACTTCTTTTTGGTTCGACTTTTCTTGGATATTTTATTATTATTATAATGCCTATTGATTGCAGTATTATGGACAAAATAATCTCCTTCCTAACTTTGATACAAGATGTAATAAATTTAATCGATAATAAAAAAATAGGGAATTATGCAGAACATTATATCTCGAAAACTACAAAAAATCGTAGAACATACATGGGGGTTAAATCGATAGGTATGGAACCCTGCTACCAGCTAGTGGCGGCTTGACACCCTAAAAGAAACACCGTGTATATTTCATCAACATACCTTCGAAAACGTCGGTCATCTTACAAATCTGTAAGAAGGAGGCGCCTTTGGACCACGCGAGCACCACATCCATCAACGTGTATTTGAACTTGCCTACGTAGTCGTCCTCATCCAGGTCCATTTTAGCGTCTATAGATACTTTGGCTATCCGCCGTGCGTATTCCTGTCAAAAATAAAATCGAGTTAAAAAATCTAGAGGTAAGTGTTTTTTTTTTCTAGTTTTTTTTTGGAATAGTAGAATAAAACAACAGTCAGTTACAGAAAGATTTATAGTTGTGTAAGCCCCGCACGTTGATATTGCGCTTGGCGGCCATCTTGGTGACGTACGTCCGTCGAGCCGTCAGTACTAAAAAAATACAGTACGCAGCTTCGCGAGGCCAGTCCGCGCTGTTGAATATAGACCTCTACCAATTTTGTATCAGATGTATTCCTATGAATGTGGTGCTCGCGTTGTCTAAAGGCGCGGTGACCACCAGTCCTTCTGGTGGGCTGTATGCTTGTCTGCCACCTTAGTGGTATAAAAAAATCCGCATAATGTAGTAACACAACAATGCACTATCGCAGGCTGCTTAGATTGTATCTCACCTGTAATTGCCTAAGCACTTGTCTAAGCTCCTCGCCCGTAGAAGATGTTTGAGAGGAGTTCTCATCGCAAACGAAGCAGCTCACTAACGCCGCGCATTGCTCCGAACTGAGAGCGTTGAACACTCCGTTGAATATCAACTCGGTTAGGAGTAACTCGTCGGCACTGTGCAGAAAAATAACATACATTTAATAAATAAATAATAATATTCACGGACATCTCACACAACGCTATCTGATCCCAAAGTAAGCTAGGAATAACCTGCTTGTGTTATGGGTATCAGACCACGGATATTAATACTTATATACTTTTAAATACATACATACCTATTATACATAAAAACACCCAGACTCTTGAGACAAACGTTTATGGGTCACACAAATATTTGTCTCCGGTGGGAATCGAACCCACGACCCCACGACTGCGCCACAGAGGCAACCAATAAATACCTATTTTAATTCGTGAAGCGAAAGCTTTGTACCTCTTGCTAAGAAAATTGCGGCAATGGATAAACGTGAAATTTGACACAGTCAAAGTTTAGCCGGAGACCCAGGTTAGCCCTCAGAAGGAAGTACCAGAATTCACGACAGACCTTGGCTACGACTTCGGCCTCACCCAGGGAGAACAAAACTACTTGGAATAAGACTACTAACCTGCTCAGTTCACAAGCTATGCGACCTTTCAGTTCAATAACATCAGCAGCGGTACAATAGCCAAGCCGCCTCAGCACTCGTTTCCTTTTCTTCAACTCGTCCATTTGGAGTATACTCTTGGCTTTCTTCAGCTCTGCTCTCGCAAGGTTCAGTTCTTCGGACAATTCTTGTTTCTTTTCGTAAGCGGCTGTGAGGGCGCCGCGACTTTTGTCTTTGTGTAGGGGATGGGCGTACAACCTGGGAAGCAATGAACTATCTATAGTAAATTATTTAGAGAGTTTGTTTGATAGAACGTTATAACCTCAGGAGGTACTAGCTCATTTGTCCTTATAACACAAGAGCTGAAATTACCAACGATTTCAGTTTACCGAACGTAGTCGTTGGCAAGTCCGATTTCGTCTGAAAAATCCGAAATGCCGAAAAAAATTGTTAGAAAGCTGTCAGATTTGACAGCAGTGGGGAGAGGGAACAGCGGAAGTGCCGGGAACTGGGGGCCGTTAGTATAGATTCTTTTATTTACGATAAATGGGTGGTACATTCAATCTATACATCTATACATCTATACATAAATAATAAAACTGTAGAGGGTCGAGAATCTGTACATGGAAGATATTTTGAAAATTTTAATTGTAGGGCGTTCTCTAATCGATACTGAAGCCGAAAATGTAATTTAAATTTTTCATGTCTCTCTGTCTGTCTGTATCCCGAATAAGTATCACGCCGAAACTACTGAATCGATTTGAATGAAACTTGGTACAGTCTGAGCTTATGGTTCGAGGAAGGTTCTAGGATACTTTTGATCCTGATATTTTGCGCGGTTCCTTTGGGAGAGGGGATGAAAGATAAAATCGTTTTTTAGTTGCAACTTCTAAATGCGTGGTCCGATTTCAAAAATGTTTTCAGTGTCTTAAAGGGAGTACTTTAAGGATTCTTTCACATAAGTTTTAGTGTTGAGAGTTTTGTAGTTCAGGAATTAGAGACACCTCAACTATCGCAAAACCTAGAATTCAACGGTTCCTTCGAATTTGAGAGTAAATCTAAACTGGCGTGTTGGCATAATCATAAAAGAGCTTAATGATTAAGGGTATTATAAAATGATTCAGTCCACGCCGGAGGCGTGGGCTGAATTGTTTTAGAATAGACTAACCCCCTTATTCATAATCGTTTATTAAACCTATTTTAGTTAAAACACACTTTAAGTCTATTGCTGTCTCTAACCAATGACAGAGTAAGGTTAGAGACAGCAATAGCCTTAAAGTGTGTTTTAACTAAAATAGGTTTAATAAACGATTATGAATAAGGGGGTTAATCTTTAAGCTCTTTTATGATTAAGCAAACAGGGCAGTTTCATACGCTGCTTGATGAGTCTTATGAAAAAATACACCTCCTTCCATACACCATGTGTGACGTAAACGAAGTTGCGAGGGTCAGCTAGTATAATATAATATTAAACACGGTCGACCTATATAATATTAAACTGGGGGCCGTTCTTTATTGTGTGTATCATGGGCGGATATTTTCTGGATGCGGAAGGCGCAAGACCGTGTATTGTGGCGTAAATTACAATTTACAATTATTACAATTGATTGATTGGGGAGAGGGAAAAAGGAACAGGCCCAGGCTACGAAACGAAAGCTTCGGGCGTAAATGGACTACTGCTAATGATGATAAGACCCAGCCACTACCAATCGGTGGAGTATCTTCATATCAAAAGTATATATTCATGAACCAATATCTCACCTTTCTTCCAACAGTTTGATCTTATCCACACATTCCTTGAACACAGAATCCTGAATCTTCATATCCTTGACAGGATTCAGTAACGGTGGCCCATCGGGGAACCGTTTCTTTACTTCGCCGATAGTTTTAAGCACGGACTTGCGATTGTCGGCCGGCCTCAGATCTTTAGGGTAGTATACGCGGAGGGAACTGATTTGATATAGTAAAGTATGTAGTACTGGTACTACTTCTACGTCTCCTGCCTGAAACATTATTGCAATTTAATTTATATATCTGAACCGAATCAGTCCATAGTCACTTAGATGTTTTCTTCTCTTAGTCCTGAAAGTTGAAGCTTGAAGGGTTGCCATTTCATCTTATCTTGTGAAGGAAGTCACAAGTTTACGCAATTTTATTACAGGAATTAGATGTATTGTCGTGCACTGGAGTAACAATTTACAAAGATGTCAATAATATTTTGCATGCTTAGTTCTCATCCAAGGGAACACTTTCGCAAAATAATTCACGGCGTAGAGAAGTAAAACTCGAAATGAAACCCGGTTGTCAGTTAAATGACAATCATTAATCCAAGTTGAAGGCTTTATTTATGGTCGACTTCAAAACTTTCAACTGCGGGTCGTCACGACCTGTGCCTGTCCATTTCAACACGGCAATAGGCTCACCACCTATTACGTGGGACATAAAACTATGAGGTGAAATGTGAGCGTATGCTATGCCTCTGTCTACCGCGTGACTGTGTATGTTCTCATCTAATAGAGTAAACCAAATCCTAAAAGGTTAGTTTAAATCGCTTACCTCTCCGGGCGGACAAGGTACATTGCTATCAGGATCCTCTCCAGAGGCCTTCTTCACATGCAGCAGTATATCAACAATGAGTGTCGCCTCAGCAGTCAGAGGATTCTCTTCCTTGCGACCTTTGCCGCTCTTGTGTCTAAAGTTCACTATTATACCCCAGTCGTATTCGAATTTCTCAGTTTTGACCTATTGAGCAAACATGAAGTGTTAGTACACTTTCCTAAACTATGGTAATATTGAGTGGGCATTGAAATGTAGGACGATATATTATAATGACTGAAACAAACTGAGTCAAAATTGGTAGGGTATCTGGCTTGATGGTCAAGATGTGGGTCTCAATATTCGAAATTTTTGTAAGATGAAGAGCCCAGTGAAGTTTCGGAACCACTGCTTTACAGCGTAAATGACAGAAAATGTCGCTTACTTGAGAGTTTATTGGTATTACGACAAATTCTCAAAGAAAAACGCATTTTTGAGGTGTGGCAGTGACTTGCGCTTACATAAAATAACAGAATTGAGGCCCTGGTATGATTTTGTAACAAAAGTCTGAACGTAATCCTCACATTATCCATTATCTGTCCTAGGGACATCCTTCCGAGAGTTTACCCAGGGCTCCCAACCGTAAGCTGTTAGGTAGGAAACGTGTGGTTTTAGTCGGTAGGAGTCCGGCATAGCATAAGTAGGATTTTCCTAACAATAAAACAAAAAGACGTATGGCACTCGGGGACTGCCGCGGTAAAGCTATTGCATAGCATTTTTAGGGTTCCGTAGCCGAATGGCAAAAAACGGAACCCTTAAAGATTTGTGTCGTTATTTTACATAAACATTACCGTGTCCGTTGTGAAAAATTGTGAATTAAAAGTTAGTGGGTGATTTGCAAAGTGCTGTCAATATTCTTATCTATGACGCATTTCAATCGGAGCATCGAAATTGTTTTCACATTAAGAACTCTAAATTCGACCAGTATTCTTAATTCAACTTTGGTCGAGTGGTTAAGACGCGGATCGGTACGCAGAAGGTGTAAGATCGATTCTGGGTACAAGCGTCACGTTTTTGATTATTTGACTTATAATATATAACGACTGCAGAGTGCGTAATTGAAGTAAATAAAAAAAAATGATGTACGAGCGTGACTGAGCGTGGCCGAGAATAGCCGAGTGTCAGGGTTTTTTCGTGACGGAATTTCTGGATTCGGTCTCCACGCTCAAGGCCCGCGACGATACCTTTTGGAACATGCCATCCGTTTCCCAATACACCCGTTCCCAAAACATCCGTTCCCATAATGACATTTTCCTAAATTACCCGTTTCTTAAAATATGCGTTTCCTAAATTACCCGTTTCTCAAAATATACGTTTCCAAAATTACCCGTTTCTCAAAATATACGTTTCCCAAAAGATCCGTTTTTTCAGATCAGTCTCCCAAAAACACGGTTCCCACGTGGTGTTGTGCTAGTCTGCCTAAATAGAGCTTAGAAACCAATCATCATCATCATCATCATTTCAGCCGTTAGACGTCCATTGCTGGACATAGGCCTCCCCCAAGCGTCTCCACCTAGACCCCACTTAGCTACCATCATCCATCGGTTTCCAATTAGATTAATTATTTAACTATTACCTGTGACATGTATACGTGCATAAATCCTCTTTGTCCTATCATTATCTATTATATAAAAATAAGTCGGGTTTTCCTTCCTGACGCTATCCAGAACGCACGAACCGATTTCCACGGTTTTGCATTCGTTGGATAGGTCTCGGGCTCCGTGAGGTTTATAGCAAAGAAAATTCAGCAAAATTTCACATACAGCGCCATCGCGGGCGAAGCTGCGGGCATCAGCTAGTCACTTCTAAAAATAACACATACTGGCCACTTATGAAAATCTGTTATAATATTATTATTCCTATGTCAAATATCCTGTTATATCGTTGTACGTTGGAAATAAAATTCAATATGGATATTAAATTTATTAAAACGCAAAAGGGTAAAGATTCCTTACTTATTGGTATATACCGCTATAATCATCACACCACAAATAAAAGTGGTTCATCATATTGGCGTTGTATAAAAGAAGATTGTGCCGCATCTGTCACTTTGGATAAGAGCAAAACCAAAATCTTAAGAGCACCAAAACTACACGTGTGTAGCCCGGATGCTAACGAAAATAAGGTTAGTGTAATAATAGACAAATGTAAGGTATATGTGTGCGATAATTTAAAGCCAATTGAACAAATTTTCGACAAAAATTTTGAAGACATGCAAGGGTCCGTACCTTTATTTGATTCGCACAGAAGCTCTCTTTATAGAGCTAGAAAGATATTTTTGGAATGTGATAAATTACAATATAATACCCTAGAAGAGGTTCATGTACCAAAAGTGTTGGCTGATAACTTTGTGCTGTGCGAAGATGGCGAATCTGAAAAAATTATAATTTTTGCAACTAAATATGCTAAAAAGCTTATTAGAAACAAAACCAAGAAATATATGGGTGATGGTACTTTTAGGTCTGTACCTAAACCCTTCTACCAATTGTATACGCTGCATCTCGATATCAATTCAAATGAAAAAACAACAAATTTAAAGCCAGTGGTCTATGGGCTTCTGCCCAATAAAAGCGAGGAAACATATAAAAGATTCTTCTCCATATTAAAAGAACAACTAAACATAAATATCGATAACTTTAAAGCAGACTTTGAAAAAGCTCCGATGAATGCAGTTAAAGTTATATTCCCGAATGCAACAACCAAAGGATGTTACCACCATTACACCGAAGCTGTGTGGAAATACGCGAGAAAATTTAAACTTGACGAAACTTCAACCGGTAGAAAAGTTACAAGGCTCTGTGCTGGGTTACCTTTACTTCCTGAAAGTAACATATCAGAAGCATGGCAATTAATCAAGGAATTATTTCCAGAAAGCGAGATAATGAATACATTTAAAACTTATATGGAGTGTCAATGGTTTCCGAAATTATCTGCTAATACGTTGAGCGTCGCATTTGAGAGACATCGAACCACAAATTGTGTCGAGGGATGGCATAGACGCCTGAACAGCAGGATCCCTCGTAAACCAAATTTTCTCTTGTTTGTCAACAGACTCCGAAAAGAGGCCAAATGTATGGATACAAAATTAAAAAATAGCCTCTTCATGGCTTTAAAAAAAACAGGAGGAAGAGTGACATCGTATTCGATTTAGAGTACAACAAACTGTTACTTCAGTTACAATGTGGGGCGATATTGATTCGTTGTCGTTTCTATCTAAAGTAACACGTCTCAGAAAGCATTATACACTAATCAGGAATGATAATAATGTATAAAAATGGTTAATTTTCCACTTTTTTTTGTTCCTTTTTGTCTTGAGAAGTTTTTTAAGCGTTTAAGTATAGACGTAGTAAGGTACAGCAGTGAGGTACAAAATATAATGGTTGTTTCTAAAATGTTTATTATTTTTTTCCTTATAAAAAATGGGTGCAAGCAATTTTCGACCTTATGGACAAAACTTAAAAACCATTTTTTCGGGTAATATGGATGACGCTGATCACGAATATGTGAAAAAATCAGGAAACTGTGCAAAATCGATTAGGTCGAAAATTGCTTGCAATTATCATATCACTTTCTTTCGTTTTTTCAACATTCATTTGTTTTATCGACGTTCATTTGTTTCGCGATGTTCATTTGTTTTTTAACGTTGCTAACTGGATATATCTCGAAGTGAATTCGGATGTTCTGGGAAACGTTTTTCTTGGCATATGGGTATTTTAAGAAACGGTTATTTTAGCATACGGATGTTCTGGGAAACGTTTTTCTTGGTATAAGCATACTATGAGAATCGTCTCTAATAGAACGGATGTTTTGGGAACGGGTGTATTGGGAAACGGATGGCATGTTCCGAAAGGCCGCGATAGAAGCTATGCAATAGCTTAAAAATGCTAAGAGTCTATAGTCGCCTCGCTGTAACAAGGTGCGTATGACAGTTGGCAGTATGACGTTGATATCTATCAGTACCACATTACTAGGGATGTGTCGATATGCAATTCATGTTTAGAATTCTACGATAAACGAGATAAATCACGTTCTGTTTATTATTGTTATGAAAATTTTTGCTATATTTATTTTTGAATTAACTAAACAGCTTAAAAAACCGGCCAAGTGAGCAGAGGTCTCCGTACCGAAAAACGACAAAAAATACGTTTGTTGTATGGGAGCCCCCTTAAATATTATATTTTTTTTTTTAGTATTTGTTATTATAGCGGTAACAAAAACACATAATCTGTGAAAATTTCATCTCTCTAGCTATCACCGTTCATAAGGTACAGCCTATCAAAAGACCGGGTAACTTCGCAAGAAAAAAAAGAAGGTAACCGAGAAGAGGAAAAATATTAATAATAATAACTCAATAATATACTTTTTACAATAAAAGTTGGAACTACGGACAATATACGTTTTGTTTTATCAAAATATCGACTATCCATTGTAGATGTCATTTGTAGAATCCCATCACTAAAGACATCTTTGGTGTTACGTTATACTCAACAATTTGTTCATATTTTATTCCAAATTCATTTTATTTGTGGACTAGAATATTCTGGTTGAGTTTAATTTTATATACAACAGTGATTAACGATTTAATATATTATGAATGGGATGTAGCTGAAATACTAAGTTCATAATTGTAATTCAAGGCATCTTTCAAGAGTGAAATGAAACGCGATCGACAACTGTCATACGCACCATGCTACACCGAGATGACTATAGAAGAATTTACATACCTTGACTAATCTCCCAGGCTGCAGAAAAGGCTTGAGATATTCCGGCTTAGTGATAAAGGAACGGAACTGTGAGCCTAGCAAGTCAAGTTGCGATCTGATGCTGCAGTAGGAAGCTATCGAGTGCTCCTCCTCAATGCCCAGACAGTTGAACTCTTTTTGCTTCGCTTTCACCTCTGTTGGAAGGGCAGATAGCTTTTATGTAGCAATCTATTAAAGATTATAAATCTAAAGGCAGATGGCGCTCACCGAAAAAGTGAGGTCATAAAAGCAAAAGTGAGTACTGCTCTCTAGCTTGCCGCGTTATTCCTGGGGTATTTTTCCGAGAGCTTACCCGGGGCTCGCAACTGTAGGCATTAGGTAGGGAACGTGTGGTGTAGGAGTCCGTCGTAGCATCCATGTAGAATTTAGCGCACGTTATAAAAAAAAGCTTTCATTTTTTATATCGGTATTTGCTTACTTGGCAGTATTTGTTTTCTAGTTCGCAGTTCTTTTCAGAGATGCATAGACTTAAATTGTAGCTATACAAAGTAGCACATTGAACGTCAAGTTATAGCTTCCACATTTACCGTTGAATTTGCAAGGCAGAGTCCGTAGGAATAAAAAATAGACAAAGAAAACTCACGGCTACTTCTTTGTAATAGTCAGTAGTTTAAGTGTACATTTGACACAAAATCTTAAAATAATGAGTTAGCTCGAGTGAGAAGCAAGCAACCCAAAATCAAATTATCATTAACTAGCGGACGTCACGCGGTTACACCCGCGTAGCTCCGTTCCCGTGGGAATAGGTTAATAAAATATGGCCTATGTTAATCGGGGATAGTGTAGCTTTCCAACAGTGAAAGAATTTTTCAAATCATTTCAGTAGTTTCGGAGCCCCTTTGATGTAAACAAACAAACAATGAAATCTTTGCTGTTTATAAACAGGAAAGATTTCATTGTTTGTTTGTTCCCTTTTAGTATTGAGGTATAGATGGTGGCCATATTTAAAATACGTGTGTTAAATCTCTAGTGTGGTCTTGGTACTCGTTACGACGTATGTGAAATTTCTGTAACTCCATGTCGAACGTTATTGAAATTTACATTGCCTGATAGTTTGTTTACTTTGTAAATTTACTAACGGTATAGACACACTTGTAAATATCTTCATCCACGCATATTCAAAAGAGCTCTCACTTGAGTTGCGCAAGGTGACGAATCAAGTAACAACAGTCGTCTTGCTTAAAACTAGGCACATACATGAAATAACAGTGTAGACGTAGACATACAATAAAGGCTTAACACTTACTGTCAACAAGATCTGGAATTGCTGCCTGGTTTTGGAACTGGAAGAAACTCCTTTCTAACATATATTCTGGGTTTATTTCTTCCACTCTTAACAAATTTAATACCTGAAATGATACTTATGAAATTAATAACACTTAAAATAAAATAGTACCCATGAAAACTTATATCGGAGATAAAAAGTTGCCTAAATGGCCATATACATTTCAATCAGTTCCGTTAAGCCGTTAAAGCGGATTAACAAACATCCATGTCCACAAACTTTCGCATTTATAATACTAGATGATGCTCGCGGCTTCGTCCTTGTCGATTTGGCTTCCCATTCCCGCTTCCCATGAAAACATATTTCCGGGATAAAAAGTAGCCAAAAGTTATCCCAAATTAAAATCATCAAATTTCAATCAAATCCATTCAGTCGTAGAGCGTGAAAGAGTAATAAGGATCCACTTATCCATACACAGTAACTTTCGCATTAAATATAATTAGTAAGTAAGGATTGTAAACTTTATATTTACCATATTGTAAGTAAGATGGAAGGCAGAGTTGATAGGGTCTGCTTTCCCTTGCACCATGCCTTTAACCACTGTGGGGGTGACCTTCTCGTCAATCATGAGGATCACAATGCCTTTGTCGTCGAGACCGCGACGACCCGCTCGACCTGACATCTGGATGTATTCGCCTGACGATATCTACATAGTTTTAAAAAGAAATTTGTGTTATTTCAATCTTGACATACAAATATTTTTAGTTTCAGACTGTGTTCGTTTTATCTATTTCGATAAGGGACCCTGTCTGTCTGTGGCACTGTAGCAGCCCAAAGGGTAGACCTCTATTAGGGTTCAGTACCCAAAGGAAAAAACAGTACCCTATTTTTAAGGCTACGCCGTTCGTCTGTCCGTCTGTACGCTAGGAAACCAGGTTGTATCTCAAGAATAGATAGCTAGAAAATGTATATGTTTACATATTTCTGTTGCCGCTATAACAACAAATAAATACTTCAAACAAAATAAGAATAATATTCAAAAGGTGCTTAGTTGTTTGGTACGGAACCCTCCGTACACGTCTTTATTACACAATGGTTTACTTACAAATCTGAAATCCTTTCCATCAAATTTTTGGCAGCTCGTGAACACTACAGTTCTGGCAGGCATGTTGAGACCCATGGCAAATGTTTCCGTCGCAAACAGCGCCTGTAGAAAATATTAATAATATTTTAAAAAATTATGTTCTCTCGAATACCCAATCTATGAACTTGTTTTTGCAATACAATCTGTAAAATATAGCTTGATATCTTGATGACAGTAGTATTAATGTAAACAACATTGATGTTTTTATAGGTATAGATAATTATGTACGTTAGGTCTGGAGCAGGACTCAATCGAAGAGAAAACGTCTCCTGACCCGGAAACCCAGAAGACGCCGTCTTCTGGCTTTCCGGGTCAGAAGACGTTTTCACATTAATTTGTGATTACATTTTTTAGTCTGAACCTCTATGTTCAAATTCCCTGCAAATCAACCACAAAAGCTTTAAGCCTTTGAAATAAAGTCTACTTTTGTTTAACAAAACACAACTTACTGTCACTTGAATAAAGCTATATTTTTCAGAACAAAGTACAAATGTCACGACTTACCTTGATGAGTCCCAAACCGAACAATATCTCAATAGTTTCCTTCAATATAGGCAGTAATCCTCCATGATGTATGCCGATACCTCGCCTCAACAAAGGAATGACGTTCTCAACTTGAGGCAGCTTGCGATCCTCTTCAGTTAACACGTCCATCGCGTTGTTGAATACTTCGTCTACTAGTTTCTTTTCTTCAACTACAAATCAGAGAACATGAAAATATGAAAGCCAGTTTTTAATGCAGCTAGTCATTTATAAATTGTTGCTCGAGTAGTCTAATTTAGCAAACTCATTGCAAGGCGTCCATTCTATTATGTGTGGAGTTCCCTCTTGGATGCTAAGCAGGACTCCTACCGACTAAAACCACGCGTGCCCTACCACTACCACGGCCGGGGTACCTGGGTAAGCCCTCAGAAGATGTTTCTGATCTGCAAATAGTTCTTAAGAACTATTTGCAGATCAGAAACATCTTCTGCCGATCTGATCAGAAAAAAACTGCCGAAAATACTGTTACGACGTTAACGTCGTAACAGTATTTTAGACGTCAACGTCGTAACAGTATTTTCGGCAGTTTTTTTATTAAAAAAAAATTGCGTGTACTTAGTGTACACACGTAAGAAGTGAAACTTCTTCATAAACTTAATTTTCACCTCACCTTAAATTAAGTCAAAAAGTACAAAAGTACAAAAGTCCAAAAGTCCAAAAGTCCAAAAGTCCAAAAGTCCAAAAGTCCAAAAGTCCAAAAGTCCAAAGACCAAAGACCAAAGACCAAAGTCCAAAAGTCCAAAAGTCCAAAAGTCCCGAAGTCCCAAAGTCCCAAAGTCCCAAGGTCTCAAGGACCCAAGGTCCCAAAGTCCCAAAGTCCCAAAGTCCCAAAGTCCCAAAGTCCCAAAGTCCCAAAGTCCCAAAGTCCCAAAGGCCAAAAGTCCAAAAGTCCCAAAGTCCCAAAGTTCCAAAGACCCAAAGTACCAAGGTCCCATCTAAAAGTCCAAAAGTCCCAAAGGCCAAAAGTCCAAAAGTCCCAAAGTACCAAGGTCCCATCCAAAAGTCCAAAAGTCCAAAAGTCCAAAAGTCCAAAAGTCCCAAAGTCCCAAAGTTCCAAAGTCCCAATGACCCAAAGTACCAAGGTCCCATCCAAAAGTCCAAAAGTCCAAAAGTTCAAAAGTTCAAAAGTCCCAAAGTCTCAAAGTTCCAAAGTCCCAAAGACCCAAAGTACCAATGTCCCATCCAAAAGTCCAAAAGCCCAAAAGTCCAAAAACCCTTAAATGACATGCTATCCCTGGATAAAGTACTCTTAGTTCGAATCCACCGTGGTGGGGAACAGAACAAAGATGGCGCGTAACCAAAAATCGTGACGTGACGTGACGCAAATTTTTTTCCAACGCCGATAAAGAAGTTTCACTTCAATAACCTATTGGTCAATTTCTAATGTCACAGAGGCAGTTTGGGAGCTACGCGAGTAACAAAAAATAAACGACGTACGAAATTCGAGAATGCAGAGAATGGGGGCCATAAAACATCTGCTTACTAGTATTAAAATCCAGTTTAGCCATCTGCATAGCGTACGACTCGCAATCCTTTTTACTGAAACTGAAAATGATGACAGGAGCAAAGTTTCTCTCCATAATCATCTTTACGATATTGAATATGTTTGTCTGGTTGCCGCCGCGGGGGCCGCCTCTCCTCCCCCTCTGGTCACCTTTGGCTGCGTCACCGGCGCTGTTCAGTACTGCCATTGCTGTGTTGAAGTTGTCTTCTTTGAATATACTCTGTGAAGTTTTAGTTATTTAATGTTAACATAAAGCACAACAACGCAAAGGCACACACACTGCACAGGTCCTAACTATAAATACTCAAATTTTTGTTTACGTTAATAAAACTGTCGACGAAGCTACATTTTACAGACTTTTGAGTCTCTTATTACAAGTATACTTAACTAAATGATGTAGTATGAAATCATATAATATAGTATAATCTTATTTTTCTCTGTAATTTTTAACAATAAATATTGATACCTTTTATAAATATGAAAGTCTGTGAAGATGTTTGTTACTCAATCGCCGCTCTTAACGGCTGAATGGATGTGGCTGAAATTTAGTACATGGAGAGATTATAGTCCGGAATGAAACATAATTATGCTTTATATAATAACTAAATAATGGGAAGCGGAAACGGAAACAGCATTTCACGCATCAGCTAGTGTTACCAAATACCTATGAACAAAAAATTAAGCACTAAAATATCACCTTTTCATCAACCACAAGATGTATGCCATCCCCACCAGCGGGGAAGATATAATGTTGTAGCGGGGTAGGTCGGAATTCCGTGTACACCACGTGGCATGGCTGGGAGTGTAGGCGGCACACCCACTCGGCGAATTGGCGGGCGTTCGGAATGGTGGCCGATAGGAACACGTAGTGGACGTTGTCGGGGAGGAGAATTAACGTTTCTGTACAAATGAAAAACTGGAGTAATAATTTTGAAACCAATTAGTATGCTAAATCAATTATAAATTTAAGCTGAAGTAAGTTTAGTAGGTAGTTGTTGAAACTATGGTTTAATATGAAATCCAATATAAAACCAAACAGCTTCATTTTTCTATCAAAACAGTGTCTATGAATGACGAACTTCTTACGAGTTTCTTTACCAATGTTAATACAACGATGATAAAATAGGCAGCAGTAAGAGAACCGACGAGTACCTAGTACCTACCATTAACTTTCTATTTGTGAATTCTAGTGCTAATATTGACAGTGGAGGGTGTGTGTGGCTGGTTCTAGTAGATCCATTTCCCCCCTCCCATGCTTTATTATAGTTCGACGGCGGACTTGCGCAATCAATAATTTATTATAAGCTCTCTTTTTTTTTATTTTTTTATACCACTAAGGTGGCAGACAAGCATACGGCCCACCAGAAGGACTGGTGGTCACTGCAGCTTATGAACGTTTACAACACCAGAGGAAATCTCATTCTAAAATAGTCACACAAACACTTGTATGTCTTCACGCTTTTGTGTTGAAGTTGAATATGAATAGCAAAGGAGAATGGTAGGCTAGACAAAATGTTGGCTAGTGGTGCCTGTGATGAGCAGCAGAGAGGAAGAGGCCTTCACAATGTGGTGTCGAGATAGAAATCATAATGAATTGAAATTTTTCTACACTTATAAAAACATACCTTCCCAAACTACACCTCTCTCCTTGTCCCTCATGTAATGAATCTCATCAAAAACAACCCAGCCCACTTCTCGCATGATTTCAGAACCCCTGTAAAGCATGTTCCTCAAAATCTGAAATATTAAAAATTATGTACTATAAAATTAACAACATGACTCAGCTCTAAAGGCGATAAAGACACTTAAACACATGAATAATCGCCTAGCATAGAGTATTGGGCTCAAGTCAATCTTAGTGTTGCCCATGCAGAGCAATGTATAAAGTCCTAGCGTAAATGTTCTAGGTGGAGGGTGTTGAAACGTCAAACAGTAGTCTCTCACAACAATTTCAAATAGAAAAATCTGAATCATAGCTGCATCTAGCATTCACTTTGGCAAAACTTATGTAAATTTAATTTTTTTTAAATCTTTTAGTCATACCTCAGTGGTCATGATCAGACAGGATGCCGATGGATTGATAGTGACATCACCAGTGATGAGACCCACATCATGGAACTCCTCAGAGAATTCTCTGTACTTCTGATTGGACAGAGCCTTTATGGGAGTGGTGTATATGACTCTTTGTTTGTTCTTCAAAGATAATGCAATGGCATACCTGTTGACAATATCGAGCAATACATTAATACATGTTGGGTTAACTGATTAATATATTAAAACAAAGAAGTTATACTCATTTAGTGGATTGTGTTGTAATTTGGAAGACGCCTACATCGAGCAGACCCAGCAGTGGGCTGCCACAGGCTGCATTGATTGATTAGTTTGATAGTTTACTTTGCCTTTCATTCTCACACACACAAATAGTACTTTACTGCAAAATGATAGTAAATACTCTGGAAACATTCTTTTTTGTGTAGAAATTCCTGTACTAAAACCATATAAAGTCTTTTCCAAGTGCTAGTCAGTCGCAGGATCCCAGGTGACCCCTTGGAAGTTTTTTTGGTTAAAACGCTTCAGGTTAGTGTTCACCTTACAAATCTATGTTCAAGTGGTCATGAGTTTTGAAAAAAGAATCTGTGGTTCAGTACATAGACTTGAATAAGAGACTGACAGACCCTAATTTACATACAAGTTAACAAATGGTACTTACTCAGCCACCACAGTTTTACCAGCAGATGTGTGTGCAGACACCAAGACAGATTGTAAATTATCAATGCACAATATAGCTTCTTTTTGAAATGGATCCAATATGAAACTGTACTGCTTCGCTGGTTCCGCTGCAAGAGGCATGAGTGGGGCATATTCATGGTTGGGTGGAATTGCCACTTCGTGTGTACAGCCCTCATGTGTTTCCAAGGTGTGGATAACTATGCGAGAGGCAAGAAGATCAATACTGAAAAGAAATTAATAAAATTAAGAAACTGTATGGAAAATCGCATAAAAAAAATAAGGTAGAATATTATTAGAATTTTTGTAGCTTAGGCAGAAAGGCAGCAACTTTAGGGCACCAGCAGCAGGTTACAAGCATTAAAAAATGTTGCCACTGTCTGCCTAATAATAACAGGCAATTGCTACAATGATGATAGGCTATAACAGAAAGGCAAGTAGTAAGTTCAGTCTAATCAGCACTGTGTAAATGGACATCAATAAGTCAGTGATGTATATATTCTGATATTATGTATCAGAATTAAATATTATATTATCAAATGTGGAATTATGCAATAGCAGCGTAATTGTGTAGTGTGAATGATCTTTTAAACATCACAAAACTCAGATCTCTCTCCATTGCCAACTACAGACATCACAGGCAGTAAAGATAGCGAATCAAGCTTTAAGGGACCACTTTTTGGGTCTACTTACATTAAAAAATGTCTAATCTATTAAGTACTTACTAAAATGTCCATTACTGTTCAATTCGATAAGTTATAAGCAATTTTATTATTTAACAATCTAATCGCTTACTTTATATCGTTCATAGGATCCGAATCGTCTTCTTCATTCTTCGGTCTTTTGACGATTTGAGAATCGGCATCTTCAACTTCGTCAAGATTTCGTTTATTACTGACCGCATCTCCAGACTCCGCAGTAGACTCTCTGTAATTTAAATAAATATGATCTCTACATTTTATCTATATCTAATATTAACAGTAACATTTGAGCTAGGTACAATTTTTCATCACAAGATACGGAGCGTTTAGGTTACATACACATTATCATCACTTTTCTTCTGTAAATTAGGGAACTGAACAGAAGCTTCATTAACAGGCGATTCTTCAAAACAGTCAAATAAATTATTTATATCAGCCATTTCACTTTTTTGTACATATCTGACTATTGTGAACACAATAAAACTTTTAAGTTAACCTAACTCCGCGTCGCACACAAGGCGGACAACGGACAAGCACAACAAGAAGCATAGACTATAGACTAAGTAGACTTGACAAGTTTGAAGTTTGTTTTGTGTTTTTCTATGGCCAGGTTCCAGACCCATAGAGTAAAATAGAAAGTAGTGTATCATAGAGTAAAATAATATTGTTTCATGTCCGAAAAGCAACATTATTTATGACTCAACGGTCACGTGACCACCCAAGCTTGGGTTTATTGCAGTTTGATTGGCTGTCGACTCTGTCGAGTAAATTGTTTGGCAGGTTTGGCTTTGGTTTGGTCGCGCGCGCTTTGCTTTTCGTGCGCCGCCAACTTTATCTGTGCACCGTGCACTCGGTTGTTGGTTGTGTAAAATAAAAATTATAACCTTGTGCTATAACTGTTTACTGTGACAGAAAGGATTAACAACAATGTCGTCTAAAACCAAAAAGACTGTAACATCTTCGTCTAATATTAGTGTGGTGTCATCCGTGCAAAGCCCACAGCAGTCCAGCACTCCTGTGGGAAGCCGCCCTTCAAGTTCTGCCGGCCGGCCGAATAGTCCATTGAGTCCTACTCGACATACACGACTACAGGAAAAGGATGCCCTGCAGAATCTAAACGATCGTTTAGCTGCCTATATTGATAAAGTGCGACAATTGGAGAGTGAGAACTCTGGTCTGCGCCGTGAGATTCAAACTACACAGGAGGTGGTCACACGCGAGGTTTCTAACATAAAAGGCATCTATGAGCACGAACTCCAGGACGCTCGCAAACTTTTAGATGATACTTCACGTGAAAAAGCCAAGTTAGAGATCGACCTAAAGAGGTTATATGAGGAGAATGATGACCTTAAGAAACGGTAAGTAAAATTGTACTTATTTATTATATTGTCATCCTATAAACCCAGTTCGATTTAATCTGTACATGTGCTCGTAATTCTTGTGGTTAACCTTAGCCGGTTTACGTCATCATCGGAGTTTCGAGGTAGCAATGACGAGCGCTGGTGACCTCGCTTTTACGACATAGTGACATCATAGCCCGATATAGGTAATCAAATTCCTAACTATAGTGACATATAGATACTCCGTTGTAAGTACACCATGTAGCATTGTTTATAAACATTAATTATGTAACTATTGATTCAAAAGTTCATAAAAATTCTAAATTATTATACCTGTTTATTTATAGCTCAATGTTAGGATAGTATGAAATTGAGGTCACCAAAGCTGCAACTAGGGTGAAAATAAAGAGAATGTCCTAACATGCAGGTGCAGTCTGGTTATTGATTTGATGATGTCATTATGTATACCATGTTATTTAACAACATTAAAATAATATTATACATAGGAATGAGATAGAATGTATAAAAACAGAAAGCCCCATAGTAAACATCCTGCTTTACAAGTTATCTGTTAACCTGAGGTGTCTCACAGCTTCCCTTATCTTTTATTGAAGGCTTTATTTCAACAGCTGGCAGTCACATCCTGCGCCTGTCCAATAAATTACTACCTATGATAAAATCAAAAGTATTATTTACTTTTTAAGATTGTACCTAAAAGGAGGATCTTTATGTTTTCAATAGTTCTCTTTACTCTGCTAATTTATTCTAATATTATCAATTCTATAAATCATTGACCTCCAAGATATTATTACACAAAAATGAAGAACAACAAAAACTGTCCTTCACATATGCGTCTAGCAATGTCAACCACTTTTTGTGTGTGTTTATGACATACAAATGTTTTATTCTGAGTTAGATATGTGAAGGCTGAAAACCAGAAACAAGCTACCCAATATTACTATCTTAGAATATTATTTTGGCAGGGACCTTTAAAAGATCATAGTAGCTTGTGTCTTTTCAGAGTATTTATATAAGTTAGTGTTAAATAGGTACGCTTTCAGAAATAAAATAAAATTTAAAATTACAACTTTACATTTATTTGAGCAGCGTTACCACCTATCTATGCGTTCAGAATAAAGAGAGCTCCCAATATGATTACCCACCATTTTATACATTTACCCCCAGAAGCTGCTAATTAGACAATACCATTTAATTACACAATATTATACAAAACTAACTTAGCAATTATGGATAATTACCTACCTATAATTAATAATTTTAGTACTCGATGCAACACAAAACACATAGTTAACATGTAAATAATTATACAACTAAATAGTGATGTTGAGTTGACCATGTTGGAGTAAGCGCAATCTATCATGGGTTGTATTTGTAACATTACTTAAATATCCGTAATGTAAACAAAATGTGTTACCTTTGGACTTGGCTAGAGTATGATTCATCTCCTAAACCTAAGCTTTTGATCGTAGAACAGAAATTATATTGAATTGGGAGCACCCATCAGAGCAGTTAAAATCTAACATAGCTGACCTAGGGCCTATGTAAACTTGGTGGTGCTTCCATTTTAGGGTTCCACACCCAAAGGATAAAAACAGAACCCTAATCATGAGACTTTGCTGTCTTCTATCACAAGGTTTTATCTCAGGAACCATGATAGCTAGATAGCTGAATTTTTTACAGATGGTGTATTTTTCAAAATCAGAGAAATAATAATTAAGCTCCCATACAAAAAATGGGAATTTTGATGGGACTCTGACTTGCACTTTGCAAGTTTAGTTTTTTTTTCTAATAATGTTTGGTTTTGTACTTTTCTCCTGCTTTCATAAAGGGAAATTAATGTCACAATTTTGGATCGGTACCTCCCAATAGTTTAATTTTGATGCTGCTTGCATTACCTTGATATGACACATGTTATCTATAACTTCAGCAATAGAAGAAAGGAAAGAGGTAGAATGTAGACAGAAATAATTGCCTGTAAACAATAAATGCTCCTGAATATATTAACCTCCAAAAAACAGATATAATATCACCTTTAAAATGGAATTGTGTGATCTGCTATTAAATTGAATATCCTTAACTTTACCTTGAGTCTGTTAACCATTTTAGGTTGCTGTCTGTAGATGCCAATGAAGGTTAACTACCTTGAATAAACTAAGCACAGATAACTATATTAGATGTCGTTTTTTTTTCTTTTTAAGCAATTAAGCTATCTTCGGGCTTACATAATATAATAACTTTCAAGGGGTTAAACAAACTGCACTGAAATCTATTACAATGCTGATATTTGACCTTTTTATGTCAGCATTTTTTAGGTGTTTAGCTAATCATCAGCAAACAGCTCATTAATAATCGTAAATATGACTTTACATTGGAATAAGGCTATGGTGAAGCTCTGTGCTCATGCTTGGGCTTGCCATAGCCTCATTCTAAGTGTGTGCTACCTAGTCACCCATAAATGTTTTGAAATAAAGTCCTTGAATATTTGCTTGTACTAACCATAAAGAAAATTTATAGCCAAACATTTTATATTTGTGAGAATTTTTCTAATATGCATTTCTGAAAACTACCTCTGACATGAATACAATTAAAAGAACAAACATACTTTTTTTGTTGTCATTGTCGTATGACATTGTCGATTGTACATTTTGACATGGTCGTATTGTGTCATATGATCGTTCAGGACGCGATAACATTATGACCACACTATATTGTACATTTTGACGAATGTAAGTTTTGACCTAAGTACAAATATAATTCTCCTCGTTGATGTTCCGGAGCCGCTGAAATATACTTATATATTCCTTTTTCTGAAACATCCCGAGAAATCGCTTGATTGACATCATTTTTTGATATGAGATATGTTACACTGTACTTAAGTATATCATGATAAAAAATTTGATTCCCCCTAAAACAAGTTTCTGAGATAACTAAATTTCACACGATGGAGACGTAAGCATCTTCTATCTAACGAATATCCTACTTCCTAATACATCCTACTAATTCTACTAATGTTATAAATGTGAATAGTTTGTGAAGATATTTGGATGTTTGTTACACAATCACGCTCTAACGGCTGAACGGATCTGGCTGAAATTTAGCACAGGGATAAAGTATAGTCTGGAATAACACATAGGCTACTTTTTATCACGGGAAAATGTTCCCACGGGAAGCGGGAACGGAAACCAACTTTCACGCGGGCGAAGCTGCGCGCATCAGCTAGTCCTACCAATATTATAAATGTGAAAGTTTGTGAAGATGTATGGATGCTTGTTACTCAATCATGCTCTAACTTCTTAAAGTCTGGAATAAATAACACATAGTGTACTTTTTATCCCGGGAATATGTGCCCACGGGAAGCGGGAACGGGTACCGAATTCCGCGGGATCATTATCTAGTAGTCGTAGTGTATTATATTTCGTACTTTTTATTTCCGAAATACGTAAGTTCGCACGATGACGCCGGAACGTAAAAAAATTTCGACGCTGGTGGAACCGCGGGTGCTATCCAGACAATATAATGGTAAAGAGATCGCTCCGTATTACAGTATTGTTGATGGTCCTAATCCACGACCTTGCGACACGCCAAATTTGCAACTAGGTCAAGGCAGTCACCTCATTCTTTTCTGAAGTCAAACATTTCACTGGCTCGTGTTTGATACTTTTGTTTGTATGTATACAAAAATACATTTCACTATCTTATCTGCACGGCTTATAAATTAATATTGTTTTAAAGATTAAACTTGTCAAACCCGACATTCAAAAATTATTTCAATGTTATGTTATCAACTGCTAGGACTAGGAGGTTAGATTTCTGTCGAAAACAGAGAGATTCTCTGTTTTCGACAGAAATATAGGACAAAACACACTGAAAAAATCTCCTTCCACCGTGTTTTGGGGTGTTTAAAAGAATATTGGAAAAACAATTATCCTGGTACGACAATGTAGAATTCAGCCTACAGGGCCAGCTTAACAAGCCAGACTATAGATGTCTACTCCTCTAACGTTCATTCCCCGTGACACCACCAAAAACGCGAAAGTACCCTTTATTTCACGCCTGTATCACTGAACTGGCGAAATTTGGTTGAAATAGAACAGAGCTAGAAAGAGAAAGGTCTACGCCAACAAAAGAACAAGTTCCTGTAAGAATCGGGTACAGGAAAATCTCACTATGCATGCATGCAGGCAGAGCAGCAGGCATTGGCTAGTAATCTGTAATCTCTTTAATACCATAATTCTATACATTTAATCCTCATCGGACAAATATTTTAAGTACCAACTAGATTATGTATATTGTTTCGGTATTGTCTTCCATTTTCCGAGTATCGATTATTGTTCAGGAAAATCGTGTATCGGTAGTTTATTTTCGAGGAATTTTCATTTCTTGTTATTATTAGTTCGTGAACAGTTGTTCTACAGTTGCTCATCCTTAGCTCTCATAATTATTATTATACTTTCTATAAATGCCGCAGTTCGTTCTCTGCGAGACCTTCAACGGGCGCTTCCAAAGTATGAAATGCTAACCAGACAACCACAGTGCTGCACATTCTTGCTGGTAATGTCATCTCCGAAATGTACCGTATTTATTGATCGCGATTTTGTCGATGATATTGGCACGCGATTCTAAGAATTTACTCCTTTATAATACCTGTCATAGGTACCTGCCTGACTAGCGCATATATCGTTTACAACTATAATAATAACGCCCACTTCCTTCCTCCTTCCCTACATAACCATTAGTAGACACACATGGACATATTTAGACCAAGAAAAAAAAAGGTAAACAAACCTTTTTTGTATCTAACCCTATTTTGGGTTCATATAAATACATTATTAACTATGTCCATGTGTTCTTTCATTTTAGCTTTTGACTGCTAGCTTTATGCCCGATCCTAAGTCTCGCGAGGCGCCTCCTGAAGGCACTCGCCATGAGTCTTGGCGAGTGGATTCGGCAGGAATGCTGCAATCCACACTATCGCGTGGCGCCTCTTGGAGGCTAGAGCCTCCTCGAGAATCTTGATGGGCTATTAAATGAATGTTCTAAGCTGGCTAGCTAACGGTTTGGGCATGATAAGTAAGTTGTCAAGTGTTAGCAAGGTATTAGCTCTGAAGCCATGACGTAACTGTTATATTTACAAATGACATCAATGCAGCCTTCTACTACACAGAATTTTATAAAATGCCTTTGCCTTCGGCGAACGAGTATTTAACAATGACGTTTTCTTGAAAATATGCGATCAGAATAATATATTTCAAGAACTCGCTTATGATGACACACCTACTTATGCATAATTTTGTCCGTGACAACAATGTGTTAGAAACCAGCTATAAATGGAATAGGACTGTTGCGAAACGTGCGTGCATCTCCCACGTCGCAAACCATAGCAAAATTCTATTATACACAGTATCTCTACATACATTTGTGGTGGTATTCGTGTCTACGACTGTGTCGACTGTCCCCATGATACATACTCGCAAAAGTAGGTCAACAAAAAAATATCTTTCAAAATAGACGCTGTTTAGGCGTTGCTTGCTTGACAACGAGCTTATGGCCGATGTAACACAAAATAGATTTTAACGTTCCGATACTAATTATGAATTAAAGATCAAGTAAATTACCATACTTCTACACTAATATTACTTAGAAGAAAAAAAATGTATTTTTGTGTGTATGTTTGTCTATACTTAATATTATAAAGAGGAAAGATTTGATTGTTAGTTTGTTTGCATCGAATAGGCTCCGGAACTACTGGACCGATTTGAAAAATTCTTTCACTGTTGGGAAGCTACACTCTTTGCGGTGAACATAGGCTATATATTATTCCCATATTCCCACGACGACGGGAACAACGCGGGTGAAACTACGTGACATCCGCTTGTCATATCATACAAAATTTTGTGTTCCAGTTAAAGTACCTATGTAAGTAAGTAATCGCTATTTTCATAGCTGACCTTGGGTATCTGTAAATATCAATAGTAGGTGTTATATCGCACACCTAGATCTAAAGAGAGCATAACTCAAAAAAGCACTTTTTTGGGAAAATGCAAAAAACTGATTGCTCGACCCCTATGCACTGTAGAAGTGTTCTGTATAGAATTATGTTTTCTGTACACAATAAAATTGTACGATTCTTTCATTTTAATCATGTTTTGGGGCTGAAAATTGGAAATTTCGAGTAATTGCCCTATTGCTTGACAAGGTAGGCGTGTTTTGTCATATTATTTTGAGTTGACCCTATATTGGTGACTTGAATTTGTACTTAACTCTCTTTTGATGAAACACTATAAACTCAAAACGTAATAGCATTATGTGTTATTTTTAATTAGTCCAATTTAATAGAGTGTTCTGAGGCCAGCAATAGGAGTATATTGGATGATCAATGAGGAATAAAAGATTAGTTAACTTTATTAAGTGTAAATATATTATTAATAGTGGTTAAAAACAACTAATGACAGTCACTTTTGTACTTTTTAATTATAAAATATATAGTATCAAACATATTTTTCTTATAAATAAAAAAAATTGAATTCCTTTTTGTGGAAAACAATTTAATGTGCACATCAAAAATCATATAATATCTAATATCTATCATTTACATTTAAGAATAAACTGTAAGTAGATATCTCAAATATGTACTAAAAATCATCAATCAAGCAGCCTATAGCAGTCCACTGCTGGACATAGGCCTCTCTCAGTTCACGCCACAGTACCCGGTCTTGAGCCTTTCGCATCCAGTCCCAGCCTGCAGTCTTTACCAGGTCCGACGTCCTACCCTACGTTTACCGAGTCGCGGTCTTCACACTAGAACCCGTTTGCTCCATTCGGTCGTTGGTTCTTCTACTGATGTGGCCAGCCCAATGCCACTTTAATGTGCTTATTCTGCGAGCTATTTCGACCATTCCGGCTCTCCTCCGAAAAACCTTCGGAGTTTATCCCTCAGAGATATTTCAAGTATGGCTCGTTCCATAACTCGCTGTGCAACTTTAAGGGCATGAACTAGCCCCACCGTAAGTGTCCACGTCTTGGCATCGTATGCCATAACTGGTAGGACGCACTGGTTGTTTGTAGACTTTCGTCTTCACGCACTGTGCTATAGGCGCATTGAAAGAACGCTGCTCAACCCAAATGGATCTTTCTAGCGATTTTCTTGTCCAGATTGCCCTTGTCTAACGTGATAACGTGCCCAAGATATGTATACTCCTGGACAACCTCAAGCCTCGATCCTTCGACGTAGATTGGTCCCGGCGGCAGCGTGACGTGCTCATTAAACATGGCCTTGGTTTTCTCCAAGTTCATGCCGAGACCAACACGTCGAGACGCAACGTTTTGGCTGGGCAACATTCCACTAAACTGTTCCAGCGTCTCCGCCACTATGACGATGTCGCCGGCAAATCGAAGGTACGAGATGCTCATGCTTTCCAGTTCAGCGTATTGAAGACGTCCTCCAGCGCATTGGTGAAGAGTTTTCTTTATCTCTTTCCTCTATCATATTGACTAAAATCCGACCACGTTTCGTCGTTAACCTGTAAAAAATGTTTTTATTACTTATTGATAGGGTCTTGTGCATCAACTCGCATTAAAAGAGTCAACAAAAGAACATTTTCGATGTTATTAGCGATATTGCGAATTTTTTTTTTGGCAAAATTCAACTAAAGAGACGTAACTAAAAAAAATGCAGTAATTGAGTAAAATGCTATAGAAATTCTAGTTATAAAAATGAAATTATAATAAGATTACAAGATTTTAACCGTCAATAGCAAAAATGTTTCAATTAAATGGCTTTTTAAAGAAATATAACGCTTTAAAATATGACTCAACTAAACGGACACAACTACAAATTCAAAAATGTAGCAACAGTATGGAAAGAACTCTAAATAAACTTAAAACTTTTACTTACCCTGCCAGCTATACGGGTTTAACTCAAGATGCGTAGTTACTTACTGAGCAACTAAACGTCTAAAAGTCGTCTAAAAGTCAGCAACTCAAAATAAATAGTGCTTAAAATTTCAACGGTACAGATATAACTCAAAATAATTCCCTTTTGTTTACGATGTACCCGTGTAATTCGCTTGTAGTTTAGACCGCAACTAGCAATGTCTCTGTTTTGGCGGAAGGGAGCGGAGCTGGCTCGTGTAACTAAAGGGACACTTTGTGCTATCGAGCAGCGAGTAGTGGACTTATTTTTAAGTCTGTTTTATTGGTGGATAGGTATTCGGATATAGAATTCGGTGGTGTGCTTATCTCAAAAAATGCGATTTTTGAGTTGCAGCTCTTTAGATATGGATGTGCGATATCAGAGGTACGAAATGTCTATATTACCTATTATAAGACAACAAACATCCTGACGTCATTCAAACAGAATTTATGCATCACGTCACGTCGCCGTTCGTCGGAATAAAAATATTGGGAAACAGAAACGTTTTACCTACTCGTATTAATAAAATTTAGATTTCTCGTGTGTTCTTTGATAGATTGAAAATTTAAGTTATCATCATTGTAGGTATTTCATATATCTATGTCCAGGTCCTTTGTACCAGGATTTTATCAAGCTCTATGAAGGTTCTTTGTAAATAAAATAACACGCCGTATAAATACAGAAGAGTATCGCTGAAGATGTTTGGACGCTAATTACTCAATCACGCTGGCTGTAACACCTATACCTTTTTGATAACCTAATACATAGGTACCTAGTACTTTTTAAACAAGTACCTACTTACCTGAGGGAGATGACTGATGGGTACGGGGAAAATTTCACCTCACGAGTAGAACTGGGTATATCCTTGATCTTCCGACTTGAAAGTGTAGCTGTAAACGAAAGTTCAATGTCTTTTGTTTCACCTGTTTCCGATTCAAAATAAAGTCAAATGACGTGTTACCAGTCAACTTTCGTCTACTCTATCAAGTCGCCTTATCACGAGAATCTCCCCCCTGCGGGTATTATCTAGTATTCTTAGAAAAATTGTCATGTCTTGTGTTAACCTTATCAACTAAGTATCTGTTATCGTCATATCACTGTGTGCTCAAATATTCAATTCCGGATGTTTATTATCATTAATGTTTCTCAGTAAATTCTTTATATCTACCAACACGTACGACTTACATTCAAGCTAATATCTCTCCACAAATGCGCGGGAAATAAGAGAGTCGAATGACCTCTACTAGCGTACGCATAATAATTATCACGTCACGCCCAAGCCGGTTGTGCCGCCCACTCTCAACCATACGACTTGAAAGCAATTCCAATTTCTCCACTATACGACTTAAAAGCGCAAAGAAAGAAAATAACTTTTGTTTAGTCGTCCCTAAATACGTACATGAATCAGAAAATTGTTTAAAACTGAATAACGGATGACATATTACAGTATCACACAAAGTATCGGATAAGGAAGCACAAGTAAAAATAAGCTGCGCAAATCTACTCAGGTTGACTGTACTAATACCTATATAATGATGAATTTTTAGATGACATTAAATTTGCATGAACATGAGAAGCTACTGATATTTAATGTAGCTTGTAATAGATAGCATTAATTGTAACTCTAAATTGTAACTTTGCATGCTATAGTATGTAGCTAATTGGGCCTGTGCTATGTAAAAAAAATGTATACCATCTTTTATGTCCTACCTACCCCATTTAAAGCAAATAAATGATATGATATAGGTAATAATTATATTTTAAAGTTTGCATGAATGTGCGCCAATTTTAAAATTAATTAAAATTGGGCAATATTAGCATTACTTACCCACCTGTTGTGATCACTACAAAAGATTAATCACTAGAAATTTAGTATTCGTATGATGTTTCCATAATAGATAAAGATGCTAATATTGTGAGAATTGAACCTACTTGGTTGTTTACTAATATTCTCACGTCTGTATTTTATGGTTTTTAAAAAGCAAAAATTTCTAACTATTATAACGAAATCGTCTTTATTATTTCAAGTAAATGATGGTGACAGCCCTAAATGCTGTAGAGAAGTGTTTGGGAACCGGATAGTTAACGTATTAACAAAGACGTTTCGCGTGGGTTACTCAACACTGGGGCACATGGAAACGCCATTTTAATAAAGTAGTACCTATTACCTCATTACGGCTAGGTATATCTCAACATTGTACTTAAAAATTCGTCGTTACTGTGAACAGAATGTTAAATTATTTACATAATTTGGATTTGGCATTGAAAAACTAATTATGTACGGTTTGTTAGTTACTCATAATCATAAATCTGTATACGCACATCCCAGACTACGAAAGCTAAATTGAAATATAGGTTTATGTCGTAATGAAGCAATGTAATCAAAAGTATTTTCGTTTATTATTCTTTCCAATAAATAGGTCAAATAGGTGAAGGAGGTTAGAAAAAGCATCTTTTTTTTATATTAGGTACATTTTGTACCTCACTTACAGAAAGAACAGTGAATATCCAAAAAGTTTCTATCAAAGACAGACAGTTCTGTTCTAAAGTTAAACAGGCCAAATTAAGCATTTAGTACTTAAAGGTAGCACTTACTACTAGAGGCATTCTCCACCACTTATACGGGTGATCCTCAAACAAATTAAAACAGAGGCATTGAACTAACGTAACGTGTCTTACATTTATAACTCAACTAGCTGACCCGCGCAACTTCGTTTGCGCCACATAAGAGAGAGTATAACCTGTTCCCGTCGCATTTATTCCCGTCACGTTGCGTTTACTCCCGTAGCGTCTCCTCGTTAATATTCAATACTTAACTATAAATATTTACGCAGCACACGCAACGAAGCTCTCAAAAGGAATAACTTTTCCCCCGTTTTTGTAACATTTACTATTACTGCTCCGCTCCTATTCGTTATAGCGTGATGCTGTATAGCCTATGACACTCCACAATAACGTAGCTTTCTATTGGTGCAAGAATTTTTATAATCGGTTCAGTAGATCCCGAGATTACCCCTTACAATTTAACAAACACACAAACTTTACTTCTTTATAATATTAGTATAGATGAGCAGAGGTGGTTTTCAGAAATCGACAAATACGCGCGATACTAAATGTCTTCATGTTCAAATAGCTAACTATGTACCTATAGTTTTAAGTGAATTAGTTTTACGTAAATGCACAGTTTGTTGCGAGATTAGAATAACAGAATGTATATAAATCTCTTTTTTTCTTTCAGCTTAGATAAGAAGACCAAGGACTGTCAACAAGCAGAGAATTTGGCCCGTCACTATGAGACACGATTCACTGAAGAAAGCAACAAATACAACAGCGCTCTCGCTGATAAGAAGAAAGCTCAAGATGAGGCCAGGGTTTGTACTTTTATTCCTTACGCTATCTGGAGTTACATACAGGGAGTATGTCTCTGTCTCCAACACCACAGCAACACTCTTATAGGATAAATTGGTTGAGAACCTTTCTCATACAAAAACACAGTTTAAGAATGTTCATTATAGTTACTGGTGAGTCGCAATGTAATTTAGAGTGTAAAACTGCTCGTCTTTTCATACAGTAATAGCGAGCACAGTTTTGCTCTGGCACATGTGACGTCAAAATGTTCAATTCCAACACATTTTCAAATTCAAATTATTCTAGAGATTTGACGAAAGGTTAACTTATTGCTACAGATTACGTGTTATAATGCCGAGTTCACTTGAAACTCAATCAAACTTTTCACCTAAACTTTCATATTTATTTACCTCAATCAAACTTATAGGAACTTGGCAAAGAGTTGGAGAAACTGCGCAAAGTGTACGCAGACACCCGCAAGACTTTGGAGGAGGAGATGTTATGCCGCATCGACATGGAGAACACCGTCCAGAGCTTGCGTGAGGAACTCTCTTTCAAGGACCAAGTGTTTCAGCAAGAACTGCAGGAAACACGTACCAGGCGCCAAGTGGAAATCTCTGAAATTGGTAAGAATAATCAAATTTTATCCGTTATTTTTGGTGTGATAGCAATAAAATAGAATCAACTTAGTCTATGTAAGGTGACAAGTTCTAGATTGTGTACGGTAATACGGTTGCAGCACCGCTTTAGAATTAAACATTTTATTTTGTAAAAAAAATAGTACTTACTATAAGTTGCCGTGGGGGACCGAAAGTTAAAATTATTTTTTAATACAGTTGCTCAAAAAGTGGCGTATTACAGGGACGTATAGCGTTCGGGATGTGGGCTATTACACACTCGTGCTTTTTTCTTTACCATTCCCGCACTCGTGCGTTTTCTTTAATAATGTCTGTGATTCATGCAAATATTTCAAAAAAAAGATACAAACTTGTTTCAATATCAGATTAAAAGTAATTTTAATAAAAATTTAAGCATAAATTAACATAAGTATCGGCCAAATTAAATTTATAAATATAAAAAAAGTTGGCTGTATGAAGTGCACTGCCATAGTCTCTGCTTAGGAAGGTATATATTCTTTTACGGTTGGCGCCATTTTGGATATTCAGGTTTATTGTGTTTTTATTATTTTATAAAAGTGCTTATTTTTTTCGCAACTGTATTAAAAATAGTTGTTCAATACAACGTGTGGGACTGTTATCTAAACTCGTTCCGCCTGTCTACCCTCGCCTTCGGCTCGGGTCAACACCTGTCGTAACTCGTTGTAATAACAGAAATCCCACACTTGTATCGAAAACTACTATTTTAATACAGTTGCTCAAAAAGTGGCGTATTACAGGGACGTTTAGCGTTCGGGATGTGGGCTATTACACACTCGTGCTTTTTCTTTACCTTTCCCGCACTAGTGCGCGTTTCCTTTCCCAACTGTCAAAATATAGTAGTTTTCGATTATAAATTAAATTTATAAATATAAAAAAAGTTGGCTGTATGAAGTGCACTGCCATAGTCTCTGCTTAGGTAGGTATATATTCTTTTACGGTTGCCGCCATTTTGGACAATTCAGGTTTATTGTGTTTTTATTATTTTATTAAATTGCTTAATTTTTTCGCAACTGTATTAAAAATAGTTGTTCAATACAACGTGTGGGATTGTTATTTCAACTCGTTCCGACTGTCCACCCTCGCCTTCGGCTCGGGTCAACATCTGTCGAAACTCGTCGTAATAACAGAAATCCCACACTTGTATCGAAAACTACTATTTTAATACAGTTGCTCAAAAAGTGGCGTATTACAGGGACGTATAGCGTTCGGGATGTGGGCTATTACACACTCGTGCTTTTTTCTTTGCCATTCCCGCACTCGTGCGTTTTCTTTAGTAATGTCTGTGATTCGTGCAAATATTTCTAAAAAAAAGATACTAACTTGTTTCAATATCAGATTAAAAGTAGGTAATTTTAATTAAAATTTAAGCATAAATTAACATAAGTATCGGCCAAATTAAATTTATAAATATAAAAAAGTTGGCTGTATGAAGTGCACTGCCATAGTCTCTGCTTAGGAAGGTATATATTCTTTTACGGTTGGCGCCATTTTGGATATTCAGGTTTATTGTGTTTTTATCTTACTTCTTACTTAATATTATAAATGTGAAAGTTTGTGAGTGTGGATGTTTGTTACTCTTTCACACTCTAACGGCTGAACAGATCTTTCTGAAATTTGGTACAGGGATAGATTATAGTCTGGAATAACACATAGGCTACTTTTTATCCCGGGAATAAGTTCCCACGGGAAGTCCAAGTTTGTCGCGGGCGAAGCTGCGGTCTTCAGCTAGTTATTTTATAAAATTGCTTAATTTTTTCGCAACTGTATTAAAAATAGTTGTTCAATGCAACGTGTGGGACTGTTATTTAAACTCGTTCCGACTGTCTACCCTCGCCTTCGGCTCGGGTCAACACCTGTCGTAACTCGTTGTAATAACAGAAATCCCACACTTGTATCGAAAACTACTATTTTACACATTTTTTTAAGCTTAATTGACAGTGCCACTTAAGTAGTGAATATCAGACAACTACAGTTAAATTTGTCAATTTGGAGTAAGTCAAGAAGAATTCTAAACTTTAAAAAAGTTCCAAAGTAAGTTTCAAGGTAGTCAAGATCGCGACGTAGAAATAAATACAACTTTATTTAATCACTGTGACCATGATGATAACATATCTTGAGTTTTAAAAAATTAAAAACTTTCATCGCAGGCTTTTTAAAAAGTTGCTTAACAAATAATTTTTAAAATTACCTATATATTATGTTATACAATTAATGATAATATAATTAGTAATGTATGTAGAATTTAATTTATACATGTGACTCACTGCAATTACGAACCGTGACTGTTGATATGTCTGCAATACATCCTTTTTAGTGTTATCAGTATCTTCGTCGTACATAATTACTCTTATATAAATAAGAATACTGTCAAGGTTTTAACTGAAGGAGGATACTAGGATAGAATACGTAATTATGACATTTATGGGCCTAGACTAAGTCAAGGGGCATAGCTGAAACTAGACTTTGAAGCGACAAAATCTGGATTAAAATACCGAGACTGGTCAATGACGTAGGACACTCCCAATTTGATTTTTAATCATTGTTTAAAAACTAGTAATGGAGAAGGGTCTGAAGATGTCAGCAGAATCCTGTTACGCTCTGAGAATGCACAGATGTACACAGAGAAATATAGTCGTCATCATTCCCGCTGCTCTTAAGGCCGCGTGGGTCAGATTTTGAGTTTTTTGAAACAATCCTATTCAAAAAGTAAAGGGTTTTTAAATCTGAAAAATATATATATAATAGTTAAGGATATAAGCTAAACATATTCCGAGCCCGTTACACGATCCAATAAATTTCACTAGATAGAAAAAAATCCCAAAGTTGACTCTCTCAGGAAAGTTTTTTCAATACTGTGGCTAAACTATTAACATTTTATATATTTTTTTTGCACTCAATTAAAGGTATTAAGTTTTTATACACATTTTCCGAGCGTTTTTCTATAAACAACTATTTACATAGTTATCATGTACGAATATCTACCAAACGCAATAGAATTGCGCCGCTGACGGCCGATCAGTCTCGCCCTGGCGCTTGTGGAGGCAGGACCTGTGTCAGTTTTTTTCGCAACTATTTCGTAATTATTTTTTTTTTTTTTTTTTTTTTTATACCACTAGAGTGGCAGACAAGCATACGGCCCCACCAGATGTACCGGTGGTCACCGCAGCCTATGGACGTTTGCAACACCAGAGGCGCCACAATCGCGCTGCCGACTCTTTAAAAACCTTCTAAGTCCCCTTTTGAAGAACCCCATACTGTAGGCGTTTGGGAAAACCGAAGCAGGGAGATCATTCCACAACCTAAGCGTACGCCAAATTACGTTGAAATCGCGCCACAGTATAAAAATATCAGTAATGGGCAAAATGTAATTAGATTAACCGTTACAAATACATACGCGACTCATGGTAAAAATGTGGTGATCTTTTACCTTTTAAGTGTTTTCACGACATGGTAACCAGCTACCTAATGCATTAAAATGTCTACGAATTACATGATAATTTCGCAATCCAACATGGCGGCCACGCCGTAATCACAAAATTTCATGATGGGTATCGTTTAAGGGGTTTTTTGGTATGCTGAGAACGAAGTACGTGATAATTTTGCAATCCAATATGGCCGCCGCGCCGTAATCACAAAATTTCATGATGGGTATCGTTTAAGGGGTTTTTTGGTATGCTGAGTACGAATCACGTGATAATTTTGCAATCGAATATAGCCGCCGCGCCGTAATCACAAAATTTCATGATGGGTATCGTTTAAGGGGTTTTTTGGTATGCTGAGTACGAATCGCATACTAATTTTGCAATACAAGATGGCCGCCGCGCCGTAATCACAAAATTTCATGATGGGTATCGTTTAAGGGGTTTTTTGGTATGCTGAGTACGAATCACGTGATAATTTTGCAATCCAATATGGCCGCCGTGCCATAATCACAAAATTTCATGATGGGTATCGTTTAAGGGGTTTCTTGGTATGCTGAGTACGAAGTACGTGATAATTTTGCAATCCAATATGGCCGCCGCGCCGTAATCACAAAATTTAATGATGGGTATCGTTTAAGGGGTTTTTTTGGTATGCTGAGTACGAATCACGTGATAATTTTGCAATCGAATATAGCCGCCGCGCCGTAATCACAAAATTTCATGATGGGTATCGTTTAAGGGGTTTTTTGGTATGCTGAGTACGAATCGCGTACTAATTTTGCAATACAAGATGGCCGCCGCACCGTAATCATAAAATTTCATGATGGGTATCGTTTAAGGGGTTTTTTGGTATGCTGAGTACGAATCACGTGATAATTTTGCAATCCAATATGGCCGCCGTGCCATAATCACAAAATTTCATGATGTGTATCGTTTAAGGGGTTTTTTGGTATGCAGAGTACGAATCACGTGATAATTTTGCAATCCAATATGCCCGCCGCACCGTAATCACAAAATTTTATGATTGGTATCGTAAATGGTAGTATCGTAAGTATGGTAGTATCGTAAATCATACGTAGCAGACTGTAGTGTAAAAGAGATAGAGACACATGTTCCATTCTTCGTTCTAACATTTGTGTGTGGTTGGATTGCATGGAACGACACAGACTAAAAAAACTTGTTCGGTTTACTGTGAGTTAGTTAACCGCGTGCCAATTTGCAACTGTGCAAGACGTGGTCAGAGTTAAGAAGTTATTTATTTAACTCAGAGCTTACTAACTCTATATTTATATATTTAACTCGACTCTCCGCGCAAGTGGGCCTAAATAGCTTAGGCGGCCAAATTGAATTCCAAAATGATCATGTTATTCGTACTCAGCATTCGAAAAAACCCATTAAACGATATTCATTACGAAATTATGTGATTACGGCGCGGTGGCCATTTTGGAATGCAAAATTATCATGTGATTCGTCCTCAGCATACCAAAAACCCCTTAAACGATAACCATCATGAAATTTTGTGATTACGGCGCGGTGGCCATATTGGATTGCAAAATTAGTACGTAATTCGTACTCAGCATACCAAAAAACCCTTTAAACGATACCCATCATGAATTTTTGTGATTACAACGCGGCCGCCATTTTGGATTGCAAAATTATCACGTGATTCGTACTCAGCATACCAAGAAACCCCTTAAACGACACCCATCATGAAATTTTGTGATTACGGCGCGGCGCCCATATTGGATTGCAAAATTATCACGTGATTCGTACTCAGCATACCAAGAAACCCCTTAAACGATACCCATCATGACATTTTGTGATTACGGCGCGGCTTCCATATTGGATTGCAAAATTAGTACGTGAATCGTACTCAGCATACCAAAAAACCCTTTAAACGACACCCATCATGAAACTTTGTGATTACACCGCGGCGGCCATTTTGGATTGCACAATGATCCCGTGATTCATACTTAGCATACTAACTTCAGAAAACTTTAGAAATTTTTATGACCAGCTATTATGTAATTTACATTTTTTACGCAACTGTAACAAACGTACGCAACGGAAACTCTCAAAAGAAATGAAATATCCTAGTTGTCGAAAAATGTTTCGTTGCTGCTAAGCTCTTATTCGCCTTAGCGTGATGTTATATATTTTGGTATTTTTCAAAAATGGACATTCTGTTAAGAAACTCTTGAAATTCAACTAGCAGTCTCTTAGACTCTAGAGTTAGAACAACTAAACAAACAAACAAACTCTTTAGCTTAAAAATAATAGTATAATATACATAATTTATTTACGATTAACTCATTTATTTTTATTTACGAAACTAATAAATCACTACACTTAACAAAGTTAGATGCATTTACTACGTCAAACAAAGTTAGCATGCTGTTTCTTTCTACTATACTGTATACTGTGGCATGAGAGTGGACTGCCGCTGCCGGCGCGCGGTGTGGCTTGCGCCCGGGGCGAGGGGAGCGCCAAATGCCTACTTGTGCGGGTTAACCGCCCCTTAACCAAATTAAGGAGCATTTCCACAAAGTGATCAACAAATATTTTATAATTCCGGTTTGGACAGCTTTTCCATAGCCGATTACTATGTTAATTTCAAATTTTTTCTTATATTTTTATCACTTCAAAAAATTCACAAGTGCCGTAGTATCATAGTAAGCAGCTATTAAAAAGGGGTCCGTTTCACGACAAAAACTCTGCCTCAAATATATGTTGGTATCACTTTGTATAATTCCTCAATTCAGTCTACGCGACGATCCGAATTCTATTAGCGCTGAAAACTATATTTTGACTACAAGTGTTATCTCTTAGGTCTCTTAAATATTGACCCTGTTTTTAAGCTTAGTCGATTGTTGTAGATGGTCGCCTTGCACAGCAGTACGAAGCTAAGTTGCAGCAGAGTCTACAAGAGTTGCGCGAACAGCAAGAAGCTAACATCAAGGCCAACCGCGATGAAATTGAAGCTCTCTATGAGAACAAGGTATGCAATATAAGGCGTATAGAACTGAAATTATCGATCCTTTTAGTGGTTTTGATGATGATAATAAAATAGAGCTTGATTTCAGTGATAGTGTAACCCATGTTAAATTGTATTTCAAAGACATAAAAACTTATTTAGATTGAACCTCTGTGTTATCTGCCACTGCATTTCATTCATTCACTAAAGATTTATGTCATTGCAATAAGGTCTACGCTAATGCAACTGTCATTTAAATCAAGCTTTATGTTACAAACTATAATTTGAATGAAAGGGAAATTTGACGATCACTCCTGGAAATAATAATCAAAATAAAGCACTTCCAGCTTTCACTCAAAGATTATTCAACGCAAAGGAGACTCGTCACTTTATTTATTTGGAAATACTAATAATTCTATATATTTCCAGTTGAAGAACCTGCAGAATGCGTCTCACCGAAACAGCACAGCGGCGACCGTTGCCGTGGAGGAGTTACGGACCATGCGCACGCGCATAGACAGTCTCAACTCCACGCTCAATGAGTTAGAAAACAAGAACGCCGCACTCAGCGTGAGTATGCCTTTGTACTTTTACTTTTTAACAACTCGGGTGTTGCAGAAATCCAGCTACGGTCCATCGGGTGGTCGTGTAAGTTTGTCTGTCTACTTAGTGGTAAAAAAAAGCCTTAGTCGGTCAACATGTCAGGTTGTTGAGGTTTATGATTACTGCTTCACTCTCTTGGGCTGTAGCGTGATGACACTAACCAAGTAATATGCCTTTCTAATGGTAAAATAATTTTACTTAATTGGTTCAGTAGATCCAGAAATAACCCCTATAACATCACTAACTTTACCTCTTTATACTGTAATAGCTGACGCAACGCGGTATCACTCGCGTTGTTCCAGTTCTGGTGGGAATACAAGAATAAAGCCTGTCACCCGGGGATAGTGTACTTAAATGGCTTCTAAACAGTGCAACCAAACCAAGCAAACGAACAATTTCTATAGATAGATGAATTAACCTTCAAATTGTTCACAGAACCGTTGCCGCGAATTGGAACGCCAACTGGAATCTGAACGTGCCCGTCACGCCGAAGACCTGGCGTCTCTTGAACAAGAGTTGTCACGACTTAGAGACGAGATGGCATCACAACTGCGAGAGTACGCCACACTCATGGACATTAAGATCTCGCTTGACCATGAGATCGCTACCTATCGGGCACTTCTGGAAGGCGAGGAAGACAGGTAATTCATTTTATTACATTCCAGACCTATGGAACCCTTGAAAAAGAACACTGGAGGTGTCAGTCTGTCAGATTTTCCCCTAGAGCAAGAGTTGTTATGTCTTAGAGGCGAAATGAGAGCACAACTACGCGAGTACGCCACACTCATGGACATTAAGATCTCGTGTGACCATGATATAGCCACCACACAAAATATACCTTGGTTCAAATGGCAGTTGTAAACAAACATTCTAGAAGACCATTTCAATACCAACACCATTTTTTTACGTGCTGAAATCCTACATAGTTCTATGCCGAACTCCTGCCGACTTCAACCACACAATGTTCTATCTACAGCCAGGAGACCCGGGTACAAACCTCTGAAGGATGAGTCAGAGTTCCCAGTTGCTTTATGCCTTTGAAATAAAGTTTATCTTTGTACTATCACAGAGATCAAATTATATCAGTGATATTTTTCATCCAGGCTGAACCTCACATCCCAATCCCCCGGCCGCGAGTCTCGCGCATCTACCAGCGCGTCAATGGGCGCTAGTCTGGGAGGCCGCGGCACTCCCTCCCGTCGGGCCACGCCTCTCCGCGCCGCTCGCAAGCGGACCTTGCTCGACGAGAGCGAGGAACGGAGCCTCAACGACTTCAGCGTCACTTCGAGCGCTAAGGGAGATTTGGAGGTAGCTGAGGCTTGCCCGGATGGTGGTTTCGTTCGTATCAGGAATAAGGGCAAGAAGGTTAGTTGTTTAACGTGTTTTGATGTATATAATTTGAACCTGTGTACCCCTTCAAAAGGAAGTGATTGTGTGCATTTGTAACTAATTAAGTACAATAATCATCTATCTTGCCTCCAATCACCGTCATGAAAATAAAATTATGTTTCAAGAAATATTTGTTGTTGGCATAGCATTGCATTCTTTAATCAACGTACATAAATAACATAATTTTCTTTTAGCTCTTTAAGTGCATTTTTATTTTTACTGAACTCCTCTTTCCATAATCACATATCAGAGAAAGAAAGAAAAGAAAGCAAATGCTTAACAGAGTTCTTTTCAGCCCGTTTCTGAATATTCTGAATTATTTCCAATGGTTCTCATTACCCATTGGGATCCAATGGGAATCCAAAATAATTTCTGTCTCATCAGACCACATACAAATTGCATCTTATCAAATCTTAATATTTGTTCTGTCACCCACAGGAAGCGAGTCTCGGCGGCTACCAGATCGTCCGCAAGGCCGGTGACCAGGAGACCCTGTTCAAGTTCCACCGCACGGTGAAGTTGGAGCCGGGCGCGGTGGCCACGGTGTGGTCGGCCGACGTGGGCGCCGAGCACGACCCGCCCCGGGACATCGTCATGAAGGGCCAGAAGTGGTTCGTGGCGGACTCCTTCACCACCGCGCTCATCAACAGCGACCAGGAGGTATGTACTGGCTGTGCCCCTTCCTCCTACTTGTGTACTAGCTGCACGGTGTGAGTGCCCGGGACATCGTCATGAAGGGCCAGAAGTGGTTCGTGGCGGACTCCTTCACCACCGCGCTCATCAACAGCGACCAGGAGGTATGTACTGGCTGTGCCCCTCCCTCCTACTTGTGTGCTAGCTGCACGGTGTGAGTGCCCGGGACATCGTCATGAAGGGCCAGAAGTGGTTCGTGGCGGACTCCTTCACCACCGCGCTCATCAACAGCGACCAGGAGGTATGTACTGGCTGTGCCCCTCCCTCCTACTTGTGTGCTAGCTGCACGGTGTGAGTGCCCGGGACATCGTCATGAAGGGCCAGAAGTGGTTCGTGGCGGACTCCTTCACCACCGCGCTCATCAACAGCGACCAGGAGGTATGTACTGGCTGTGCCCCTCCCTCCTACTTGTGTGCTAGCTGCACGGCGTGAGTGCCCGGGACATCGTCATGAAGGGCCAGAAGTGGTTCGTGGCGGACTCCTTCACCACCGCGCTCATCAACAGCGACCAGGAGGTATGTACTGGCTGTGCCCCTTCCTCCTACTTGTGTACTAGCTGCACGGTGTGAGTGCCCGGGACATCGTCATGAAGGGCCAGAAGTGGTTCGTGGCGGACTCCTTCACCACCGCGCTCATCAACAGCGACCAGGAGGTATGTACTGGCTGTGCCCCTCCCTCCTACTTGTGTGCTAGCTGCACGGTGTGAGTGCCCGGGACATCGTCATGAAGGGCCAGAAGTGGTTCGTGGCGGACTCCTTCACCACCGCGCTCATCAACAGCGACCAGGAGGTATGTACTGGCTGTGCCCCTCCCTCCTACTTGTGTGCTAGCTGCACGGTGTGAGTGCCCGGGACATCGTCATGAAGGGCCAGAAGTGGTTCGTGGCGGACTCCTTCACCACCGCGCTCATCAACAGCGACCAGGAGGTATGTACTGGCTGTGCCCCTCCCTCCTACTTGTGTGCTAGCTGCACGGTGTGAGTGCCCGGGACATCGTCATGAAGGGCCAGAAGTGGTTCGTGGCGGACTCCTTCACCACCGCGCTCATCAACAGCGACCAGGAGGTATGTACTGGCTGTGCCCCTCCCTCCTACTTGTGTACTAGCTGCACGGTGTGAGTGCCCGGGACATCGTCATGAAGGGCAAGAAGTGGTTCGTGGCGGACTCCTTCACCACCGCGCTCATCAACAGCGACCAGGAGGTATGTACTGGCTGTGCCCCTCCCTCCTACTTGTGTACTAGCTGCACGGTGTGAGTGCCCGGGACATCGTCATGAAGGGCCAGAAGTGGTTCGTGGCGGACTCCTTCACCACCGCGCTCATCAACAGCGACCAGGAGGTATGTACTGGCTGTGCCCCTCCCTCCTACTTGTGTACTAGCTGCACGGTGTGAGTGCCCGGGACATCGTCATGAAGGGCCAGAAGTGGTTCGTGGCGGACTCCTTCACCACCGCGCTCATCAACAGCGACCAGGAGGTATGTACTGGCTGTGCCCCTCCCTCCTACTTGTGTGCTAGCTGCACGGTGTGAGTGCCCGGGACATCGTCATGAAGGGCCAGAAGTGGTTCGTGGCGGACTCCTTCACCACCGCGCTCATCAACAGCGACCAGGAGGTATGTACTGGCTGTGCCCCTCCCTCCTACTTGTGTACTAGCTGCACGGTGTGAGTGCCCGGGACATCGTCATGAAGGGCAAGAAGTGGTTCGTGGCGGACTCCTTCACCACCGCGCTCATCAACAGCGACCAGGAGGTATGTACTGGCTGTGCCCCTCCCTCCTACTTGTGTACTAGCTGCACGGTGTGAGTGCCCGGGACATCGTCATGAAGGGCCAGAAGTGGTTCGTGGCGGACTCCTTCACCACCGCGCTCATCAACAGCGACCAGGAGGTATGTACTGGCTGTGCCCCTTCCTCCTACTTGTATACCAGCTGCACGGTGAAGCTGAAGCCGGACGCAGTGGCCACGGTGTGGTCCGCGCAAGAAGCCTCATTAAAATCTCCAGACCCTAACCAACATCTCTTGCCGACTGAGTTTGGGACTTCAATCGTTTCCAAAAACGCTGAACAAATCAGTCTGCCCCTGTGAGATAAGCGGAAAAATCTTATGAAATGGGATCATTTTTCATTCCTCCAGTGAGAACTCCTCCACAGAAATATTTAAATCAGTGACTCCTGAAGTTAACCGATCTCTGAACTGTCGAACACTCACCTCTCAACTGTTAAGAGAAGAATTTTTTAGTGGCAAGTTGTGGAGCAGCTGAACTAATGAGCTCTTCTTCTCGCATGACGTATAACTCGGACTGCAAGGGACCAACAAATATATCATTGTACAGTTCAGAACCCACTCCATATTAAGTCGCTACCCATTGGTGGCAATAGTTTGGAAAATACTGGTTTAAATTATATCTTTTAAGAGATGATGATGTAATATAGGTTATGCGTTGTTGCAGGAGGTAGCAGTGTCGGAGAGACAGCGACGCCAAGTGAGCACAAGCGCACAGCGACACCGCGAGTTGGCGCACAAGTATCCTCGTCGTGAACAGGTAACGAACTTCACTCTTACTAAATTACAGATTTTAATGTGAAAAAAAAATCCGGTCCCGAACAGGACTCGATCCTACGCCTTCTGGCTTGCCTTCCCAGACTTCTTAACCGTTGGACCACTCATACACTACTCACAACCGACTATTTTTTTTACCTTATACATCTTAAGGCGTCGTAATTTGTGATTTAGTTACCATACTAATTGCTTTTCAAAATTATACTCTTATTTAATTCCCAAAATCATCGAGCATGAGTTAAACAGAGCTTTCTAATGCATTCGAAATTTATAGCTAAGAGCTATCTCACTCACATCGGCTTTCCAACAAAACAATCCACATCAAAATCTGTCCATTTGTTTGGTAGCTATGATGCCACTGACACACAGGTTAAATTTAAAACATCCCTCGCATTTCCGTCGGGGATACGAGTTGTGTTTGTAATTTAAGACAATTTTGTTAAACACATCATTTTCTATTACAGCTGGGAGAAATCCGCGAAGGCGAAGAAAACTGTCGTATCATGTAATGCGGCGCCCAGTGCCTCACTGATCTACCGGAGCTCTGTCCTATGGACAATCCACACCTCACCTACCTAGCAACTGCACTGTCTCCATCTACTCACTAATCGCAAACACTACATCTATATACGAGACACGCTGTGATGGCCGGTCTTCATACATGAATATGTCACAAACGATTTAAAATTAAAGATAATGTTTTTGTAAGTTATTTCGCGGAATATAAGGCAAACCAGCTTCAATACTTATAGAATTCGGAACTTCACGCGAAATATTTTTTACTTACAATGCATCTATATGTGAGTGTTAAACCGCGATAGTTTAAAAATAACCAAGCTTAAATTATTGGATTGATTAATTTATATAAGAAAGTGTTTATCAAATCAGTGTTTGGCCGTCCAATACTGGACGTAGGCCTCTCCTAATTCACGCCACAATACAGCCTGCGTCTTCAGACCCTAACGGCGACCTTATCCAGGTGAGAATGTTATACAATTCAAATGAAAAGCATCTGTTTCATTTTAAATGATATTAATATATGACTGTTAAACGGCCATCACAGTGTGCCGATGTTGTAGTTATAAGATTGTCTTATTTTAGTAATAAGTAATGTTAATAAAGGTTGCAATAGGGTAGATGACTGTCGAGTCAGTTCAGAGTAGACGAATCCATTTGCGGAATGTATACGTAAAACACCTGTACTATTCACGTAAAATGCGTGTCTAATATAATTTGTAAGAAACGCGTGTGTTTTGGCCGTTAATATGAACACGGGAAGTCCTATTAAAAAGAAGTATGAAATACGAACGTATGATGCTTTCCTGTCTGAATTAACTATTTTTTTTGTTAGGATTGATTAAAAATTAATAAGAATAAAGATGATATATTTTTTACAGAATTATGAATAATTTCTGTTGTTTGACACATAAGGCCCAATTTATTTTAGTTGCAGGAATCTACCCTATAACCCCTAACGGTGCAGTATTGTAACGACAGCAAGTATCGTCTAAAAGGCATGTAGCCCAAATACGAAAACATTGCCTTCACTTAAAGAAATAATAAGATTTTCAAGACTGGTAACACAAGTTGTTTTAATTCATATACTTCAGTATCCACGATAGCTATGTGCCTTTTAGATATTACATAAATACGATAATACATTATTATTAGGGTTTCTGTTTCTTTTCATGTTTCCTCGAATTTTGACATATGTTTTAAGAATTTTGTTGTTTATTATAATATTTACGGTTAGAATGTAAATCATTTCGTATCTACTATAATATACTTAGACACTTTGCTTTATTTTTCGTATTTTTTAAATATGTATGTTATTTGTCTATACTTGATCTTTGAAAGTATATTATAGAACGGAAACCCCAATACTTATGTATTACATACATTAATTTTCATAAATGTGTCTGTTTTGTTTCTGTTAACTATTAAAGATAGTATACAGCGCTATTGGTAATATATTAATAAACCCTTACAGATCACTTCAATTCATCACCTTGAAGAACTTTTTCAACAGTATTTTATATATTTCACAGAAAAATATAAACAGTGATATTATTTGCTGTAAATCATAGGATTCAAGAGTAAAAACGTACCTATAAAAATGTAATTTGATTGATAGATTTGAAAAATTCTAAGAAATTATATAAAACGGGTATTAACGCGATCATACCTTATAATTGAATTCGTTTTGTATAATTTCTTAATATCATGCGACGCGAAAGTTTAAAAGTTAATATTGAAGGATTCTATCCTAAAGCAAGGCCAAAGACAAAGCCATAAAAGAAAAAAGTAATGGACAGAAAGTGATCTGTAAGAGGATATTAGTGAGTTACAAAGAACCCTGTAGAGTGAACAAAGTACAAATGATGCGTTCACATTGTCGAAGCGATTGTAATCCTTCAAAAGCAAGTCATAGAATACTATAGTATTTGATGGTCAATCAGTCATACAGTTTAATTTATGAATACATAGTTTTTTCAATTTATAATGGGTAAGTATAGAACTAAATACATGTTTTTATTTCCCACCCATTTTTGAGCTAGTTATTAAGAAAGTTTATATTCGTAAAATTAATTTAATAACACATTTGGTAAGAGTTCAACATGTAGATTAAATCTACTAATATTAGAATAATCATTATTTTAAAAACATTATCTTAGAATTTTTGGACTAGATAAATCACTGTATTAGAATAAGTTTCATTTGACTATCACAAAAGCTGTTTTGTTTTAGAGCAACCATACATTGGCACACTTTAGTAGATTTAGAATTACATTACAATTTTACTGTTGACGCAAATCTTTGATTTGACTACTTGTAAATTGTATGTTTTTTTTTGATTTATCAAAATCATCCTAATGATCAAGTAACTATTATTATATTCGCCCATTTCATGTGCCTGATTAAAATAATAGTATGGCTCCCAGAGTTCATATAAAAGTGATTAAACAGCATTTAAAATTGTAGCTGTGTATTAAATTCTAATGACAAATGCAGTAACGAGAGTTTCTTTAAAATGGAATTAGTATTGATGGGCAATTTTTATTTTAATCATTGAGGATAGAATCTGATTCAGTCATTCTACGTTTTATGAGTAATCATGAGACTTTATTTAGATTCAACCAGTTTATATCTTCCGTATGTAATAAAAATTAATAAAATAAAAGTATATTTAAGTTTCATTGTGTTTTACTGAAGCGCTCGTGGCCCCGCGGACTCAGTGTTCTGCAAACGATCACTGCAGTAAGCAACTTTCACTATGGCCGGTCCATGGATGGGTGACCATCCATGTGATCACTTTGTGACATTTATTTGAGCGTTTCCGTGCTTCGGAAGGCACGTTAAGCCGTTGGTCCCGGTTGCCAGTAAAATGGCAGTCGTTTAGCTAAGTTGAAGGCTTTATTTCAACAGCAGGCAGTCACAACCTGCGCCTGTCCATTTAAACACGGCAATACGGCTCACCACCTATTACGTGGGACAAATTATACAAAGGTGAAATGTGGGCATATAATATGCCTCTGCCTACCCCTTCGGGGATAAAGGCGTGACCATATGTATGTATGTATGTATGTGTTTTACTGTATGCTCGAACTGCAGAGATAACATTTGTGGATGGGTAGAATTTTTTTTAATGCTAAGCTCGCCAAATTCACCCGGCCCGCGTGATGGAAGGAAATGGTGACATCTGGCAATCAAGGGCCACTCCCCTAGTCGTACTCCTTCTGACAGTGGTCCTCCAGTTGGCGACTCTGTGATACGCCACTTCACGCTCTCTTAAAGAACCCGGAGTTGTAAGAGTAGAAAACTCCCTTTCTTGCCCGTGCATGGGTAAAAAAATTACCCGTGTTTCCACCAAGTGGTCCCAGTAGTACCACGGTTATTCAATTTACCCGTGGTACTACTGAAAGATTTTTGAAAACATAAAGATCGGTAAACACAAATGAAGACCGGTGAAAACAAATGAAGTTCAGAAAAAATAAATGATCTGTAAAAACAAATGAAGGATGGTGAAAAGAAATAAGAGCGGTAAAAACAAATGAAAATCGGTAAAAACAATTGAACATCAACGATCGTCTTTTATTTTTACCGAACTTCATTTGTTTTCACCTATCTTCATTTGTTTTCGCCGATCTTCATTTGTTTCCACCGATCTTCATTTGTTTCCACTGATATTCATTTGTTTTTACCGATCTTCATATATATTTTACCGTTACTTCCGTCAGAAAAAATATCTAAGTTACTCCCTAGTTGCGCCTAATGAAGTTTTACTTCAAAAAAAATGTATGATAGAAATTTTATAAATGGTTTTCTTTCAGGTGTGAGTTGGGCGGAGGGTTCCGTAGAAAAAAATAACGTTTACTGTATGGGACCCTTCTACGTTAATTATTTTTTAGTATTTACTGTTCTAGCGGCAAGGCAACAGGAATAAATTAATCATCTGCGAAAATTTCAACTGTCTTCTTTGTGGCTATTTTATTATATACTAGCTGAGCCCGCAACTTCGTTTACGTCACATAAGGTGTATGAAAGGAAAGGTATTTCTTCACCAAAGTCATCAAGCAGCGTCTGAAACTGCCCTGTTTGCTTAATCATAAAAGAGCTTAATGATTAAGTCCATTTTAAAACAATTCAGTCCACGCCTTCGGCGCGGACTGAATTGTTTAAAAATAGTCTTAATCATTAAGCTCTTTTATGATTAAGCCAACACGCCAGTTTAGGTTCACTCACATTCAAAGAAACCCCTACAATTAAAATTTTCAAAATATCTGATTCTTAAAAGTGATACAACTCTTTTATTTCTAAACCGATTTACATAAAACAAACGCTAAATGTTAACTGGAGCAAACCTCAACACAATAAAAAAACCGCATTGCAATCGGTTGAGCGGTTACTGAGATCAGCGTGCACAACCGTACAGACAAACAGATATACAGACAAACAGACAAAAATTCTAAAAATCATTGTTTTGGGTTCTATTGCGTTCATAAAGCCCCCCTATAATATTTTTTCTTATTCATCTTCCATGTACAGACAGCGACCTGTTACGATTTTATTATATGTATTGATGTTTAATACCACGGAATAATAAAAACAAGTTTAATAAAAATAATAACATGTTTTTTTCTTTTCTGTGGCTATTACGGTTCATAATATGCTTGGTACAGTCAGCATCAGATAGATATGTGCTTCCAAAGTAGTCAAAATTTTATGTAAAGAATATAAATTCAATTTTATGTTCGCAGACATAGCATTCAAATAGTTGTAAGCATCCAGAGTGTTCAAAACATCTTCGATGTAAGTTGTCAATATTATGTTAGCTGTTACAGTGTTCATATTAATGTTGTCAAATAGGTCGTTTAATGGTATCTATGCATTCATACTAGTCAAAAATATCTTCACAATTAGGAAAGTCATCTTTAATATCCGTAGCTAGAGTGTATATTGGAATAAAATGTTAGTAATAAATATTTTGTTTCCCTTTTTCCTTGATTATCCATCCTGCTCATTTCGTGCATGACGTAATTGATATGTCTTTTGTTTATTAGAAATTTTGATTATTAGAAAGGAAACATAGTTTAGATATGTTCTAACATCCCTAAATAGAATGGAATTTTCTTTGAAAAGGAAACTCTTTTAAGGAAAATGTCATAAATAACAAACTTTAATAAAATTATATTAATGTCACTGAATAATATGTCATGTTGTCTATGAGACCGTATTCTTAGCATTCCATGGATTCTCTGTGCGGGCGCCGGGTCCATAGCGTGGCACAGGGGGGAACACCCCGACGGCGTCTGGGACTTGCGACCCATTCGAGTAGGTTTAGGGTGGCCACCTTACTATGCGCATAAACGATCACCTTCCACCGTCAACAATGTTCCCCCCCCTGCCCAACCAGATTTGATAAGATCCTATCATTGCCGCTTTGGATACGCGTTTTAGTAAAGAGCTTACTGAAGCTCTTGGCAATCCAAGGTCCTTAAATAAATTATACAGGGATTTAGCTGGAATTCCCCTTCCTCCTACTTCTACGGCATAGAGTTTAACCACATAGCCATTTTTGGTTAACTCATTGGTCAAGTCAAAGTATTTATTTGTCTTCATGGCGTGGTCCTTCGGTATGTTGGTCTCCCGCGGCACCGTCAGCTCCACGAGCACCTCACGCCTGTGTATCCTCGAAAACAGGAATATGTCGGGTCTGGATGACGAGGCACATACATCCTCCGGGATTTTGTAGTGTTTTTCATACGTGTCTGAGAGTATAGTCCAATCGGCGGCAGCCATCAAAATTGAGTATGGCTTTTGAGGTACTTTCTTTGAACAGCCTTCCTTTACAAACGCAATGTCATTTCTTTTGTTTGTGGTTAATCCCTTTTTCGCTCTCGCTACCGCCAAACTGACAGCCTCACGTATGATTTCCAATACCCTATCGTGTCGGCGTGAGTAATGACCCCGGTCTAGTAACGTCCTACAACCTACCAGCAGGTGCCTAGCAGTTCCAATCGCTTCTCCACATGCATTACATGTTTTATCTGTGGCTTTCCCCCACCTGACCAGATTACTTTGGTCGGGGAGGGTCAATTGAAACGCGTTCAGGTAGAACTTAAGCAAAGCCGGCGACCAGTCGTACAATAAGGTACGCCACTGCAAGGCCATGGGAATACAAAACTCGCCCAGAGTAAGCCATTCATTCTGCATCTCCAGGTTCATCGCGTGCACCTTATAGGCATCGCTCTCATCCTGCTCCAGAAAAGATTTTGTAATGTCTTTATCTGTTTGTCTCCGGATACTACCCAACCCCGCTCGACCAGTCTGCGAACCCACCATGAATCTCTTGTGGAATTGGAGGCGGGACTCAAGTTCTGCTATATTTTTATCCTTTGGAAGAGTTTGAACGATTTTTCTCTTGATTTTGCCAAGACGTGCATTTTAGTAACTCTTAGATGTTTATAGAGTTCCGACGGCTTTTTAAACGTCATTCCGAAGTTATTAGAGGCTCTGTATAATGCCGACGGGTCGGCCGATTGAGCTAGCCCTAGCCACGACTTCAACGTCTTAGTAACATTCGCATCCAATTTTCTGAGAAGGTTTTGGCTCATATCGTACACAAGAAACGGCCAGTTTAGACGTGATGTTAAATAGTTGTCGTATATCCATGCTTTCTTGACGTTACCTATTGGTTGTTGGTCTACCTTTTTTATGTCAACAATGAAACTTTCAATTATGTCATCCAAAGCTGGAGTACAACCTCTGTTATCTATCTTTCTGCCAAGAAATTTGAAAGGCACGGTTTCCGATATAATAGAAACTTTTTCCCCGCCTATAGCAAGCCCGGGGTCATACGACGTAAACTTAGTACCCCGCCTACCCAGACATAGACAGTAGCATTTGCTAGGTTTTGTCCTCATTCCATCTGTCCATGTACAGAATTCATTCAATTTACGCAGTAGGTCTTGGCACTGCTTTGGGCTGCGAGTCAGGATTGCGAGGTCGTCTGCAAACGCCAGGATGGACTCTGTATATTTACCATTTAATTTAAACCGATATCCCCACTTCTTCTCATGAGTAATAATATGTATAAATAAAATTTAAATGAAATAGTTGTATTATTTTATTAAATTAGCATGCCTCCATATCATTTAGATGAGCAAACCAAGCATCGTATAATAAATTTACATCGGGAAAATGTTTCTGTTACTGACATAGCCGATGAACTTGGCATAAGCGTGAGTATTTTTTTATTACCAGGATTATTAACATTCTCCTTTTAATTTATATTGCATACAATGTCCGACTAACGATTTTTATAATCTTTTAGAGAAACACTGTATCTCTCTGGATATCGCGCTGGCGTGAAACAGGAGGGATTTCACGCCATGTTACAACAGGTCGTCCGCGTATTAGTAACATCCAACAAGACCGTGCACTGATACAAAATGTGCTAGTGGACCGTTTTGTTAACACTTCCCAATTGGCGACTACTCATAGCATGTCCCAAAGTACAATACGTCGAAGGCTTAAGGAATCGGGCCTCCATAATCGTGTGCCGGCAAAAAAACCTCATTTAACACCCAGGCATAAATCTTTAAGACTCCAATTCGCACTAAGCTATTTAGATTACGATTTTAGTAAGGTTGTTTTTGTTGATGAAAAAGTGTTTTATAACTCTACGCATGGTCGCCTCTCTCTGTGGAGATACAATAATACAAGATATAATGAAGAAAATATCTTGCCCAATAACAGAAGTGGACGCATATCGCTTGGTTTTTGGGGATGGATTTCGGAAGTTGGACCCGGTGAGTTAATCGAAGTTGGTAAAATATAAGTTCTTTTTTACAACTCTTTGTTTTGATTTATTTTATTTAGATTATTTTTTTTTTATTATACAGTATTATATTTATACAGTCAGTGCAATAAATATGCCCCGAAATATTACTAGAAATGGGTAACGCAGCGATTTTTTGCGTTAATATAATAACGTAGACGTAGTTTATGTGAGTTCTTACTAGACTAGCTGTTGCACTAGTTTTAAGCCATCAGATTTTAAATATTCATTTAACACACCTGGTGAGCGAACTAACAATGCACTATGTGTGGCAGGCCTTAGTTTTGAGGAACATGACTCAAAAGGGGATTGTAGCCGGCCTTTTAATTACTTTTGGCTCTACGGTGCATAGATACCATTAAACGACCTATTTGACAACATTAATATGAACACTGTAACAGCTAACATAATATTGAGAACTTACAGCGAAGATGTTTTGAACACTCTGGATGCTTACAACTATTTGAATGCTATGTCTGCGAACATAAAATTGAATTTATATTCTTTACATAATTTTGACTACTTTGGAAGCACATATCTATCTGATGCTGACTGTACCTGGTGACAGCCAGCGGAGTCTCTGTTCTGTATGCCATCTAAGTGGTATAAAAAAAGGGTGCCGTGTTTACCCTTATAACGTTGCTAAGCAACGAATAAAAAAAAATCATATTAATTCGTTTTATTATTCTAATTTTAATCAAGTATTAGGAAACTTTATTGACAAAGATTAAGTAGGGATGTTGTTGAAAGCGCCATCTGCCGATAAAGCGTCGCATTAAGAGAACAGCGGGTTCGTGAGCTGGGTAAATATCGCACATAGGAATTAGTGACAATGCTGCGCCACTAGAGGCGCTGTTCATGAGTATAAAAACCGCTGCACTGTGCGGACGGCACCCGCATTACAGAGTTTCAAAAACCGATGAAAGAAATCATCGTCGCGTCAAGCCTTTTTATTAGATACTTTATTCGTTTCAAAGTATTGTAGAGAAAATAAAATTAAAGAGTGCAGGGAGTGAAGCTCTCCCTAAGTTGATATTTAATTAAGTGCAACTACGACCCCATCTTTGGGTAAGTTTAATTGAATATAACGTGATCTAACTTTTAAACTGTGAAAATTAACGGTTGTTGGTCCACCCTGTTATAAGCAATGATATAAAAACTATAGATACGTTATAGACACTTGAAAATGGCAACACGTAAAGAAGGTAATTACCTGAAAATCTGTGACGCGGCTGTAGGGTTAGCGAAAGTTCTATTAGCACTGTTTTAAATTCTGTTAGTAAAGAAAACTGGAAAAAAACATGCCTTCATGTATCTTCAGATGATGCACAAGCTACACAGCAACTGTTCAATATAAAAACGTGTCATTTCATGCGTAAGTACAATAGAAATAATAATATTATTTCATTTTCTCGGATCGATAAAATGGCGGCAAGCCGCGACCCATAAGGGGATGTCGGGGAGATTTTGTACTAATGTTTTATTTTGCTATTTGAATATTTTTTTTAATTAGGTAATTATATTTTTTTTTAAAAATAATGATGCATAAAAATAATAAAATAATATTAAGATTATTAAAATGATTTAAATTACAAATATTTGGATTACTTACTAGGTACTAAATTATTACTTATTAAATAAATGCTTCTGTATGATATTGTTATATTTTTATTTTATGACTTAAATTACGTTAATAATTACTAATCCGATAACTGCTGGAAAAAGGCCAGGTCAAGAGCACCCTTAACCGGCGAGCGTGTATGAAAGTAGAAGAAGCGAAAGTGGTATGCCAGGATCGTAGCAAGTGGAAAGCCATAGTCTCTGCCTACCCCGATGGGAAACAGGCGTGATGATATGTATGTATGTATGTATGTAATCCGATAAACTACATTAACATTTTATAAATTTAAATATTACGTACTTTACTCGTAAATACATCAACTATATTATGTTTCAGTTATGTAGTGAAATTCAAGTTTCCCTTTTTCCCCACATTCCTCTGATATTGACTTTATGCATGCTACCACAGATAATTTATAGAATTCTTTTTTCAAATTTATAAAAGTTTAGCTGTTTTTGAAAGCCGCAATGTTCGTGTATAACGTGTCTATATATGATACGTCTTTGGTTATAAGGGGGTAGTTAAAGGGGTGTGAAAAATCATCTTGTAAAAATTAGTTCTGTAAGCAGACAATGTGAAACCTCACGACTCCCGCAATGGTTAGAGGGGGCCGTCTGATTTCTTGGGGGAAATAAGGGGAAAAAGGTTGTCAAACTAACGCCTAGTATGGAACATTCCAGGGTTCACCCTCCGGGTTACGGGAATTCACCCTACGGGTTGCAAACGTCCACCCTCCGGGTTGATAGTAATCCACCCTACAAGTAACGACACCGTGCAGTTCGACGAGGGGACGGCACGGAGACGTCGCTGACTGCTGCAGACTTCAAGAAGGCCGAATCCCAAAGATAAGTCGGGAACCCTGCGAAGACCATCGGGAATCGCCTAAACCACTTGCTACTTGACCACAACCACGACCCCGAGTTCTATTCCAATAAATTTCCATTTGTATTTTAATCCTCTTATTATTTCCCTCTTCTCTTCTTTTTCCTGAAAGCAATCAGCTTTTCACCCTTTGGGTACGGAAATCTGAAAAGAAAGCATCTCAAGCCAATGATAGAATTACAGTAAAAGATTTAAAAAATATTATGTCAATGTCATGTCAGTCATTAACTGTTGTTGTCTGTGGGTTGGCGCGGGAAACTTATCTAATTACTAACTATTTTAGGTACAAAATCTTTATGAAATACACAATCTACGAATAAAAACTCTAACCTAGTCATGATTTTGTTAAGTTTTGAAAGTAAAAAACACCAAACACAAATGTAATTACACGCAACCAATGATATATAAAAAACTATAGATACGTTACCAACACTTAAAAATGGCAATAAAAAAGTCAGGCAATTGCCTTATTTTTCATACATGCTACCATAGATAATTTCATAGAAATTCTTTTTTTGAATATAAAAAATATTTGCCATTTTTGAAAGCCGTGATGTTCGTACATGACGTGTCTATATTATAATACGTCGTTGCACGCAACACAGTACCGGTCGTCGTCACTTAGCCGCGCGGAATGGTGCGCGATGGAGGGCACTTTTTAAACGAGAATCATGAGGTGCAGCTGTGACAGACAGACATACAATGTACTACATACTTGTCCCGTTTCTGTCTAAGAACACTCCATAAAAATTTGAGCAGGATCGGGATAGTACAGCCTGAGCTAGAAGAGCCCGAACTGTTTGAAGGAAAAGTGTTCAAATATTGAACATCAACAGATGCGGGGTTTTGGAAAATGTCGCTTATTTTGAAATCAACACTTGAAAGGTTGGGGTAAGTATTTAATATTTTAGTTTATTCTGCTTTTATTTATGTTTTTATTTAATATATTGTATGATATATTATTTTATAATATATACTTATTTATTTCAGTGTATATTTATTAATTGTTTTTTTTTATTGGCCAATGAAAATACGCAAAAAATGTATAACTTTAATACTTTTATTTTATTTGTAGGCGATTCCACACTTATGTTAGGTTAGGATCGGCCAAAGCTTGCCACGTGGGTATTTGGACGAGTAACGGACAAAGCAATCACCAGATAACCATTATGAACATGTCACGGTACACTTACTTAATTAAACACTACTAAACCTACCGCGTGGCACAAGGAGGAACATTGCAACAGTGTCTGGGGCTTGCAACCCATACAAGCAGGTTTGAGGCGGCCGCCTTTACTATGATCATAAATGCTCACCATTCCACCGATAACAATATTCTCCATTGCCCGTATACTTTCACGTTTCTATCTACTGACGTCTAGCTTAAGACTGAGCTTCACAAAATGGCGTTGCCGGTATTTATAATCATTCCCCACTCGTTCATTATTCAACTACCTTCATTGCAATTACAAACGAAACCTTACAAATGGCAGGTGTCACTCTCGTTCCACTGTCAACGCGCCGTCATATTAATATTTTTGTTTATTTTGCTTCAATTATTCTTGTTTTGCATTTAAAAGTATCCTGATAATATGTTGTTTAACAGCTCAAATCGAAGTAAAATTAATTATAATAGCATGTGAAGATGACATTTTTTGGCAATGAAAATACGCTAAAAATTTATAAATTTATTTTCGGAGATTTTGTATCTACAAATTCTTTTTTTTTTTGGGTAAAGTGTTTGCGTGTATATTTGGTAAATAAAAAAATATAAGACTTTAAACTGGTTTTATTTTGAATTACATGGTAAAACATAAGAATACTACTTCATTTTAACCATCGTAATTTTCAGCGACATTTCATTATTCCATTACACATCGGATATCCTCGGATTTAGTTTAGTTATTTTCGTCAGTTATCCAGCATGATGAAACAGTTAGTATTTCTGTAGTGCGACTCCTTAAAAGAAATAAGAATTAATTTTGTGAAGCTCGGCGCGCAACCGCCGTTCCCGCCAACGCTCGCGAAGGTGTTGAGCGCCGGAGGCCAGTGACGTTTGACAGTTCGGACGCTCGAGTGGCTAACCACAATGGCGCTCACGTACACTATGATGACGAAAAAAGAACCGGTTCCGACGCACACGGTCATCATGATGCCGTTTATTATCCGTTTATAATAATAATAATAAATAAATAAATAATCATTTATTTCAGGTTATAACACCCATATAAATTACAAAATAAATTACATAAAATGCAGTTAGTAAATAAGTTAAATTAAAATTGATACTTACATATACCGTTATATATACATTTATATCCGTTTTTATCCTCTTGCACAGTTAAGCCAATTTCTTCGGCATTATGTCTCACATCTTAAGTATCCAGGCCGGAAAAAATGCAGGATGAGTTTATCTAATGATTACCATAGCCTGCAGAGTAACAATAAAAGAAAAAACATCAGAAACTTCGGGTTGATTGTGATAAATAAATTTTCTGTTGAGCCGCCATTAGTCCAACCTTGGACATACACGAATACTCTGGTGATAGTACAATATGGAATCTAGATTGGCAAATGGTCTAAGTCTAAGTAGCCAAGCAACGCCAGTAAAAAAATATTTTAAAAAAACATTGTAGCCTGTCACTACTGTCAAATTACCATAACAAACACATAACCTAAAAAAGTACAGAATGTACAGAGATATTGTGCAAAATAATATTGTAAAAATGTTGTATTAAATAAATATTGTTATTGATTGTTCCACTGTATATTTAAGTAGCCTAGTTCATGCAGTTTCTAAACATTAAGGTACGGGCGTAAGTATATTTTATATTTTTAGATGTAAAGAAGTTGTAATCTATGTGTTGCGCTTTTAAGTATTATAATACAGTTCGTTTATACCTAGTTTATCTGTCCTACCTTACCTGCTTCCTCTAAGGTCTAAGGAGTAGCAATTTTACATTTATCCTGAAAAAATATAATTTGTGAAAATCAGCCTGAAACCATTTATACTGAAAAAATCTCATTTGTGTAAAACAGCCTGAAACTGAAACCATGCTTAAACAATAAACAAAAATAAGACACAACAAAACAAGAAAGAAACAGGGATGGAACATGATAAATAACTATTTAAATTACAACATAATAAGATAAATAAATGACAGCAAATAATCTAATATCCAAAAGGTTTGAAGAGCCATGGCCAAAATTATATGGGATGATTTTGGTGCTCAGGCATTCCTGAATGGCTTAAAAGTTCTGAAGGAAATTCGAAGCTCTGAACATCTCAGAAATAGCACATAGATTTCATTCATTCTAGCACTAGAGGCCAAACATTCAAGACCAGTATATTACTTGAGGGGAGCCGTATAACATCTTTTAATAATTGACTGTTTAATTTATTAAAGTTTCTTTACTAAAACACATCTGAATCTAGTGATCTGAATGAAAAAGCACTGGTGATGAATAGATTTGGGGATGTTGTTTGTAACACTAACCAAGCATGTGGAGTCTTAATAATGACATTTTTCAGTGTTGAAACGTAAGAATGTTTTAAACAACTACCCAAACAAGAAGTCGTGAGACGGTCTGTCCCGACTGCCCCTCTAACGTTTTATGAAAGTCTAAAAGTTTCAATGTGATTGACGTTGTCATTTTTGTTTTATTTCAAACTTTGAACAGATGATCCATGTGACCTAGTGACGTAATTTAATGCCACAGAGTCACAGACTACAGAAACAAGTCTCGCCATAAGCCCCTCTGCAATCTATTTTATAGAGAGGGGCTAAAAGGCAATGCCAGTGTCAATTCATTCATTAAGGTCACTCACGGGACAATGTCATCCCAATCTAACTTAACGTACCCAAGTTCTGGTTATGCTGTTGCGTTGAACCTATGAATGTCTGCGCCCCCACCCACCGATGATCGATTAACAGAAAGCCCCTATTTTGTTCCCGGAGCTGCCTTTAGCGACTCCGCCTGTTGGGCCCCTCTTTACCCTCTCTGCTTACAGAGGGGTGCTCGAGAACAGTGCGATGCAGATGCGGGCTTGGTTTCGTCAGCTCTAAGATGGTCCGGGAGAGTCGCCCATCGGGCTTCCCTCGAGGACATTCCCGAACTTACAGAGCTTCCCTTGCCTGGTCGAAGTGATTGAGCTGCTGGAATTTCCTTTGATCCGATCATAAGGCTAGGAGGAACACCCCCACATACCTGCAACAGCTGCCTTGATAGCTGGGATGACAATGCATCAACGCGTTCCTCGCGTCAACAAGAAAAATCCAAACCAATCGTCGCAGTGACTTCACCTCTGACTTATTCTAGAACTCGGTGGTGGTTTAGTGGTGAGTCTGGTCCTTCAAGGTTGGAGGTGGATAGAGCAATCTATGCTCTCATCAAGCATATTGGATAGATCGCATACATGAGCGCTAGGAGGCAGAGGATGTATGTGGGATCATTGGAGTTACAGCCCAACCAAGTACTCTGTCTTCGTCATATGCACCTTCAGACCTTTAAAAAATATCTAAAATAATCAAAAAAAGATCTTTCGCCATTACTACGACTAAAAGTTACCCGATTAATTAAAAAGCAATTTTAAATCGTTCGTTAACGTGAATAATACGATAAGCTAGGAAGCTATAAATAAAACCTATGTGTGTGAGTACTAGTGACTTTATTAACATAATTTTGAAACCGGGTTCTACTATAATTAAGTACGCAGTCGAACGCGCGCTATTTATAAACATCGTTATCAATGGCGAATGTTTACAATATTAACCTACGACGTAGGCAAACCCTTCAACGTTGCCGAATATATAATGTGAAAGTTTAACAACAATTTGTTTAGGTTCATTTAAAAACATGGAGTACTATAAGCATCCGGGCGGGTCCGGAGCGACTTCCACACCTTGACCCAGGTGGGCGTTACGCCACAATAGGTCAGGAGGGAGAAGGAAGCGCTCGCGGGGGTATGTTTGGGCGGGAGTAGTAGCGTAGTGACGTCAGGGCCGAGCAATATCGACCCCGAGACCGCGCCGTCAAAACACCCCTCCTCCGACCCCGCTGTGTGCACTACACGACCTAAGAGTAAGCAGACCATGCAGAAAAGCCGATACGATTGTCGCATGGCTATTTCAGGATAAACGCAAATTGGGCTATTAACTGACAGGATTCAACTTTTACCATATCTGAGTTATTAGCGATCACATCAGTCTGTTTGCTATTCAGTGCGATCGTATGTTATGGTGAAAGTATGTAATGGCGCAATTTGAGAGGCCTGCCTCAAATCGCACCATAAAATACGTTCGCCCCATACTACTTAGGAGTCTCCCCCGCCCCTCTGGCTTATTCTATAGGTCTCCAATCAACGGTCGTGGACCGCTAAGTTTGATGCAAGTATGCAATCTCGAAGTCTGTCCCGTATATTACTCTGTGCCTCGGTAGCCCGGATTATGACACCCCGGCCACAGGCACCGCGCATCTACGCATCGCGCCAGCAGGAAGTTTGCCCACGCTAATGGAAAATGTTCATGGTCCCGCTTTGATGAGATCCTTGTGCGCCGCGCTAACCCATACCCCCGGTGAATTCAAATAATATTAGTCAACCCACCCCCCTTCGAAAGGAATTGCGTCTTATTATTGCATAGTAATAAAATAAGAGTTTATGCGTAGTTTAATGCGATGGTGCTTAGGTACTGATTTTTGCACATAGGCATAGAGTTCCGTACCCAATGTTACTGAGAATGTCTGTCTGACTGTCACCACAACTCTTAAACCGTGATAGCTAGACAGTTGTAATTTTCACAGATAACCTGTTTCTGTTGCCGCTTATATAAAAATTGGGGTAAGTAAGTAGGTAGATATATCCCATACAACAAACGTGATTTTATTGCCGACTCTTGCTACCGACTCGCCGGTATTTTTTTAAATTAGGTAAGTATTAAATGATTCTTAAAATTATTTAATATTTTGAGACTACTTACTAAAAAGGTAACTAAATTATACTGGAAGTATAAAACCGTATTTCTCAGTAATTATTAAAAATTAAGCAATAAAGTACACTTCATTTTTATTATTTCACGCCAAATTATAAAATTTATTTCTCCAAAGAAGCGCATATTATAAACTCCGGTTAGCTGGTAGCGCTTTGCACAGAGGTGGCGAGGGTGGGGAGGAAGAACCGCAGGAAATACGGCGTGGGAACTGCATTTGCAACTGCAACTTTTTGCATCTGGAAAATCCCAACGTTAAGGAAAATGTTTAAACTATGTATTTTGGCTGTGCCATCCCATATTTAAAGATATTGTTAACCTTTGTAAAGAAAATTATTGCGACGGTAGGCTTTTTGACTTTAACTAATGGAATCAGGCGTTACATGGCGGAAATCTATCCTAGAACTGTAATAAAGGAGGGGAAGGAGAGAAACCCTCCTCACACCCTCGATTCGTCAATCCTAACGTACAACAGTTAAGGATAACCACAACTAGGGAGGAATGACGAACCGAACTCCTCAGGAAAGGAATTTTGGATGTTGGATAGGAACATTACCCTCCAGATTGCACTACACCGCTTAACAACGTGACTAATAAGTAAGTAAACACGTGTTTCGCCTACACATGAGGCATCTTCAGGACTGCATGGCGGCAACTTTTGACTTTATTTAATATAATCAATTACTCCGTTATAATGAATTTGTTAAACACTAACCTAAAACCACCCCATCAGGAATAACTAATAAATAATTGCTCCCAGTCAAGCAATGTACACTCCTGGGTGGTGGTCAGTTATGTACTACAGACTACGTACCACATGCCTTCATCCATCCAGCCGCTTTTTAGTTACAACACAAACGTGCTTAAAAACTTGTACCTATCTATAAACCGCGATATTGGTACATAATATCGTCTGACGGCAATAGGCTCACCACCTATTACGTGGGACATAAAACTATAAGGTGAAATGTGGGCATATGCTATGACTCTGCCTACCCCTTCGGGGATAAAGGCGCGACTATATGTATATATATCATCTAATCTGCTCTTTTTATTTAATTTTACAGTATCAACATGAAATAAAAGACATCACATGACTGGTCATTCTATTTGGGACACAGACATTCTTCAATTAATTAGGATTAGTATTTCGTAATATAAATGGCAGAAACATGTAAAATGGTTACTCATTTGCCAGAAAAGAAATTTAAAAAGATACCAATTTATGTTGTTGAAGAACATAATGATGCATTACAATTTATTTACTCTGCCATTGGAGGCAAAAAGTTACCGTTAGAAGGAACTGCTTTTCTTCACCTGGATGCTCATCCTGATTTGCTAATTGATCGTAAACTAAAAGGTGTTGAAGCAAGATCTGGAAGGAATGTTCTTCCGTTATTGCAAATAGAAAATTGGATTACGCCTGCCGTTGCAGCAGGGCACCTTGGCCAAGTAGTATGGCTGCGGCCACCATGGGCTAAACAGTTTCGTGATGGAACAAGGCCTATCCACATAGGCGATCATCCCATAACGGGTGAGCTCCGAGTCGACAGTAAAGAACCATACTACCTTTCAGACGCATTATATTCAGCTCACTTAGAGAATAAGAGAAAATTTATTTTCACGTCAGCGGAACTATCAGAATCGTCGCTAACAGGAGATGAGACCAGTAAACAAAAGTACCTCCAAAACCTGAATATAAAACAGCCATACGTCCTTGACATCGATTTAGATTTCTTTAGCACAGGAAATCCTTTTCTTAGTTTGTACGAGAACATCAAAATGTATGATCGATTGTTACCGATATTTGATTTCCAACTACCCGAGACGGACGACGATGAAACAATAGCAAAAGTTGTTGGATTCCGTGAACAACAACTCGACGAACTACAAAACTTGTTCCAACATCTAGAGCAGTATAATAACTTAGATAAATATGAGGGAGAGAAATCACGGCTGTATCTAATGGTAAGTGGAATGAAATTTATACATCTATTCTTATAATAACTTACCGATATTGTTTCTGCTTTAGTAGTTTTGATATATTATTGAGTTCGATGCTGAAAATGACTTGCTTTGAAATAATATCCGGTAAAATGTCTTGTTCAGTTGTTTGAACTACTGTAGAGTTCAGTGCTGATCAATGATAACATGTGAAGATAAATTTACTCATTCGGCTGAATCTTGTATTCTTGTGTTGTGTATGTTGTACTTGTTTAATTTTATCTCTTTATTTTAGTGCTCAGATATCGAATTCTTTAGTTAGTTGCCTAAGAGAACTACTTTTGTAATGAGGCATTTATACAAAATTTTCACTAACTGGGATAATGATTCACTTTAAATATTCAAGATAATCATCAGCCCAGGAACTGCAAGCCAGTCCGAAAGTCCGAAACTGTCATACCGGAGCCTGAGTCCGCTTTTCTACTCTTCTTTTTCCATTTCGTGTTGATGTAGTCAGTGAGGTCATCCTTCACCACGACAAGGCACAACTTTTGGGTCTGCTTCTCCTGCTGCGGCCTGACGGAGGTGACCAACCAGTAGTTCCCCACGAAATTCAAGATAATATAATTTTCAAATTTACTCTTGTGTACCCAGTGGGTAGGAGTTTTTGGGTGATTATGCTCAAAGGGCTTTAAAGATTCTGGCGAAAATTCTCTCTGCTGCATGCACACTTCTGCCCGGCATGCGTTATTCAGGATCGAAATGTAGAAAGTGGGTTTAAGTTGAAGAGCTCTTCAGAAATAATAGAAAATAGAACTCTCTGTACCCAGGTAGCAGAATTAAGCGAAGCTATATTATCAGAAGCTGAAAGGTTAAACGAGAAGCCAGACTGGTGGGCGGTGTTCGCGGCCGGTTGTACTCGAGACCAGGAAGGGTTGCCGTATCACATCAGCTCGCAGGAAGAAATACAAGGGTTGGTAAAGAATGGATTGGTACCGCTATTGAGATTATTACCACCGCCAGTGTTGATCACAGTTGCGAGGTCCACGGACGACGGGTATTGTCCTGCAGAACAGGTAATAATGATTTAGTTTTACTTGTAAAGTTCTCAACTCTTCATTTCTTAATTCTTTAATAGATGATTTAAAAAAATGCTGTTTTGATGTGAAACTTATAGCTGAGTACCCAACTGATTTTAGCAGTGGCGACGGTAGTGTAGGCAATGACACTGTATATATACTGTAGCAATGGCAACGCTGTCCCAGCGAGATACCCTAAATATTATCGAACTTTGAATTTGGATTTAGACTTTTGGATTATGTATTAGATTTCCGATTTGGGTTTTTACTAACAGTGATCTTTTCTTAGATCGTTATTATGACGTATTTTTTGAGTACGAGCACTGAAAGTTGTCTCCATTGCACTACGTAACACATTGGTTCGACTTATAGTCGGGTCTTGTTCCGCCCCCGCGTATAGCAGTTTTCCGTGACCCTTAATTACTGAATATAGCATATGCAAGAGACGATCGCTAGATATATTTTTTTGTTTCAGGTGGATTATATACAAAATATGGTGCTAGAAGTTCTGAAAGAATTATACGACACCGATGATCCAGCGCTTTACTACTTGACTGTTAATACTCTTGAATAACTTTTGATAATAAGATCAAAGTATATATAATAAATTATTTTCTAAATACTTGTGTTATTGTAATTTTAAGTCATAACCCTGCTGATGACGCAGTGTTCCGTAAATGCACTGCGGCAAGCACCTTTCGGTAGACTGGTAAACATTTTGTAATATTTTCATTGGCGAGCGTTTCCATTGTCCATATTAAAAGGCGCGTTTAGCTGTTGGACGGTTGTCAGTAACATGCGTGGCAGTCGTTAAGCCTAGTTGAAAGCCCTATAGGCGACTTAAAAATCTACAGCAGTGGGTAGTCACAACCTGTGCCTGTCCTTTTATATAGATACTGTATTGCTGTATGGCTCACCACCTATTACGTATGAACGTCATGATGGCGGGACCCCGCCTGATTTTGTGAATATCATGCAATAAGGATTTAATACACTTTCTCTACTATTTCATACTCTCATAGTAAAATTCTACACCCATAAAATTACTAAATATCCTACAAAGAAAGTGGTCCCGCTATTTTGACGTCATAATGGCGGGACCACTATTAAATTAAAGAAAAACATGAAGTGATCTTAAAACTAACCTCACCAAATTTTAATACGATTTAGTACAACTGCTTCAGAATCATTTTTATACTTATAAAACTGCTAATTCAATAGAAAACTAACCCTTCCAAAATAAATCCGTAAGAAATAAAACGCCTGTACAAATTGCAAGAGCAAAACATCAGAATCATTTTTATACTTATAAAACTGCTAATTCAATAGAAAACTAACCCTTCCAAAATAAATCCGTAAGAAATAAAACGCCTGTACAAATTGCAAGAGCAAAACATAATACTTATGTTAATTGGCTTTGATACTTTTTCTTTAGGCGCTTTTCTAATGTTAACATAATAAACGTGTTTTCTATTGAAATTACAGTTTTATAAGTATAACAATGATTCTTAAGTAGTTGTACTATATCGTATTAAAATTTGGTGTGGTTAGTTTAAGATCACGTCATGTTTTTTCTTTAATTTAATAGTGGTCCCGCCATTATGACGTCAAAATAGCGGGACCACTTTTTTTGTAGGATATTTAGTAATTTTATGGGTGTAGAATTTTACTTTGAAAGTATGAAATAGTAGAGAAAGTGTATTAAATCCTTATTGCATGATATTTACAAAATCTGGCGGGATCCCGCCATCATGACGTTCATTATTACGTGGGGCAAAACCCTATGGTGAAATTTGATCGTATGGTATGACTCTGCGTACTCCTTCGGGGATCAAAACATCACCTATGATGTATATCTGTGTGTATAATTTAGTGAAAATCATTGAACCAATCATAATCCATGGCTGTAATGCTCGTGCATAACCTGTGTGGACACCGGCCTCTGTCCGTTTGAATGGACTTGTTCTTATAAACTCCGAAAGAAATTATCGTGGATCACAGAAATATTTCAACCGACCCGTGAATCCAACCCAAGACCTAAGCGAGGCAGTCGGATACACTATCGAATGCGCTACCGAGGCAGTCAAATGGATGTGGCAGATACTCCCTTTTTTTCTATTTTCCTTCCTGGCTTTATGTTGTCAGGATACTTGGTGTACCGCGTCGGAAGTAAATTCCAGAGATTCTGACCAGTCCTGGTCGCCGGGCATCGGCGACCTCTGGCCTCTGCTTTTATGCAGATCACGAATTTTGCATCGAAGAGGCGCGTGCTAGGTCACCCCGCGGCACCATCTTGAGAGACTCCATCTAGCCCGGAATGTCGCCCCTAGGCTCACGCTTATGGGGGACCGAGATCATTCTGGGATCTCCGGCGCCCAGTGCGTCTTCGGCGGCGTCTGCTCCGCCAATTCTTTTGCGCACATCACCACTTCACAAAATGAGGTGGCGGAGTTCCATGCCACTTCACTGCTCACCATGGCCGTGGCAGTAACCCCCTTGAGCAACGGATACTATGAAGTTTATGGCCTCAAAGTACTTACTACCTAATCTAATGAGTGGCAACTCTTGACAGAACTACCAAGCATGTATACCTACCTACTCGTACGCGACGTCGACGTAGAAAAGGGTGTGTCTACTACTAAATCAAGAAATATGAGCTTATATTGACTTTTATTCGAGTAATAGGCAGCTAATTGTCTCAATAACCAATCATTTTAACTTACTTATCAATAAGGCGCTGCTGAAAGTCGTGGCGGTCGATGTCACTATGCAGGTCAATTAGCAATAATCAACGGACTGACGACACCCTGCTGCGACAACATCCTTGAAATTATTTACGACTAGGGACTAATGGGACAATGAATATATAGGTACCTACCTAAGTAGTATTGACTTCATTTGATCTATTTATCAATATTACTTATAAAGTCTTTTACGTGTGCAAATTCGATTCGATTCGTGCGAGAGTCATGCCAGAATCGAACCGACTAAATCCAGATGGACCTTACATAATTATCTATCGCTGAGTAACTCCTCGTCATGATGCCCCAGGAACCATCCTGTGCTTAATGTTAAACTAAAAGAAGTGGACAACAAATTTAGCAACAAATTAAACATAATGGTACCTATGACAATAAGATATAATATTTTACGGCATAGAAAAGACTTGATATAACCCTGCAACAACGTTGTTGTTAATGAACCGATGAAGTTTGTAATCGGGTACACCAGCCAACATCAGAATTCGCCCTTTTAGAGAATTCTCCCTCGAAAGTGTGGTCGCCACAGCCCAGGATTACCGGCCTCCATGACCGAGAGCCTCAGAACGTTGAGTTGGCTGCTCGTCGTACTTACAGAAGCAGGCCAAGAAGGTGTTGTTTCTCTTCACCCCTTAAAGAAGTTGGATAGCACCCCTCAAAGAAGCGACATAGCATCCGAACCCTTGGGGAGAGTCTACTGCAGACAAAGTCTGTCTCCAGAGTCCTAGGGTAATCTTAAGGAGGAAGTATTCAAAATAGAAATGTGCATCAGCCCAAGGTGATGATATTGGTAGGTACTCCATGTGCAGCTATCGGTAGGTATAGTGATATACCTACTGCTACTGAGCTTTCAGACTTTTTGAACGAATTCAATAGCATACTTAGGAACCGTCTCCAAAAGTGTGCAAAAATATAATACAGCAGTTTATAGAGAAAACCTATGATCTGTAGACTGCTATTAGAAGGCAGTTTACTTCAAGCGTGCCAAGTCGCAGGCATCAGCTAGTATAGCATTATTTTGTGAGCAGTGCGTTTTATTGGACATAATTGGCACGTAAGTTTTCCAGACATGGCCGTCGCATGATGTAATGCTGTGTTAGTAATATCGCGGGACTGTTCGGCGCGCAGTTGACCCCAATCGCCCTCAATCGAAGGACTAAATTGTTTGTTCAATCAAGTGATATTATCTTCTAAAAAAATAATTCGTCACTGGTGTGATAGTACACAGTTCCTTAATATTGTTAGCTAGGTACAAAGTCTAATAATATACCTATTTAATATCATGATTCACTTATTTTTGATACATGAATTTATGATAATACACAATTTAAATGCATAGTTTGTTAGTAAACTAAGACGATGTTACTAAAATCGTCTGAGTTTTAGTTAGTAAACTAAAATATACATATTAAAATTAGCATAATACTTAAGTCAAAACAAAATTAAAATTGCAAAGCAAGAAACCGACTTTTACCAGAGTTTAAATATCTGCTATGCTTTTACCGACTAACCACACTGTTCCGTTACGTACGACCGGAAACCCGCAGTAAGCCCTCTGAAGGATGTTTACACATATGGTCACGCCTTTATCCCCGAAGGCGTAGGCAGAAGCATAATATGTCCACATCTCGCCTTTCTAGGACTTTTCCCACGTAATATTGCCTTACTTATCGCCATGTTGCCCTCAGGAGCTGTTCACCAGATTCGCAACTTACCAGGTTCTCAACTCACCAGATTAACCAGATATTAGAATATATTATATTATCTGGGATTGTACCTACAATCGAACAGAAAATGCGTAGATATCATTATGACGAACTACTTGAATAGGACAGGCGCAGGTTGTGATTGTGTGCTGTTGTTGAAATTTTTCAAGCCGTCGAAGATGTCGTTCCGGTTCAAGATGTTTCACCTGACATAACTACTGCCATGTTTTTAACAACAGGGTCCAGCGGTACGCGTATAAAGCCAAAAATGTCACAAAGTAGTCGCGTGGTGGTCACCCAACCAAAGATCGGCCATAGTAAAAATTGCTTACTGCAGTGATCGTTTACAAAACATTGAGCCACAGAAATCATTCTACCGTACCTAGAGTACCTACAGTTTCTGTGGTTATATTGTGGTTTGAGTAGGTACATCTATACCTCTATACTAATATTATAAAGAGGAAAGATTTGTTTCTTTGTTTGTTTGTAACGAATAGGCTCCGGTCCCGAACTACTGGACCGATTTGAAAAATTCTTTCACTGTTAGAAAGCTACACTCTTTGCGGTGAGCTATATTTTATATAATAGGCTATATTTTATTCCCGAATTCCCACGTGAACGGGAACTACGCGGGTGTAACCGCGTGACGTCCGCTAGTTATATTATAATTATACGGCAAGCAAACCTAATCCTAGCTAGAAAATAAATTCCACGATACAATTATTTTTACGTGAGGAAAATACGTCATGGATGCTATTCCGGACTCTTACCGACTATAAACCAACACGTTCCCTACCCTACTACCTACTGTTGGGAGACCCGGGTAAGCCCTCGGACGGATATCCCCAGGATTGCCACAATAACTATCATTTCTTAAAGTATATTTCAATAGCAGGGTATTCTTCATTGTACAACAACAATTCAAAAGACAATAAGATAAATGACATTGGTTTTAGAGATGGTAGCAACACCTAGCATATCGGTTAACTAAAAAAAATTAATAAAAAATAAAACCGACTTCAAACAAATCCTGTAAAATATAATTTACTTAGCACTAAGTAATATGTGATGTGAAATAACGTCCGTCGGTGAGAAACGAGAACATGGCGTTGGTTTCGCTGTCCGCAACCGACTTCATGGATGCATGGAAACGCCGTCCTACGTATCGGAACAAATATATCCCTAAAATTAGTAAAATTGCTCCTGGCTTCTGGTCCCCCCCCTGGTGAACCCTACAAGCGACAGCTGATATCAAGGACAGATTCTACGACGATCTACGGGTGACCTTGGAGAAAGTTCGTGCTTCAGACAAACTATTGCTACTGGGTGACTTCAACGCCAGGGTGGGAGACCAATATGTGAACTGGCCGGAATGCATAGGCTACCACGGAATTGGCAACTGCAACGAAAACGGGCAACGACTACTCGAATTCTGTGCATCTCTTTCTCTCTGCATAACAAACACCTACTTCAAAAGCAGACCCATGCACAGGGTATCCTAGAGGCACCCTCGTTCAGGACATTGGCACCAGATAGATTTTATTATAACAAGGAGGAGAGACTTACGAGATATTCTTAACTCCCGTACATATCGTAGTGCCGATTGCAGTACCGACCACTCCCTGGTTATGGCAAAAACTCGGCATACTCCTAAGAGGATTCACTCTGCGAAAAAACCGGCACGCAAAGTCTCCTACAACACAAGTGCTATCCAGAACAAGGGCTTGCTTGGGGACCTTGAAGAACTGATTGAGGCAGAACTTAATGACGAAACACTGGGGAATACCGGCAGTGCGGCAGACATGTGGCTCTTGGTAAAACAACAACTGACGCAAGCCGCGGGAAGGGTTTTCCGAAAGGAGAAGACTACCAGTGACTGGTTTAGCAAATACGAAGAGGTTCTGCTGCCACTTATACAGAGAAAGGTGCAGCCCACGTAATCCTACTAAATCACCACAAGGACTAAGCTAAAATATCAGCATACAAGATGGCCAAAGCAGAACTGCAAAGTGTCAGCCGTAGATGTGCTAACGAATACTGGGTTAATCTGTGCAAATCCATACAGCTCTGTAAGGATATAGGTGACTTCAGACGGATGTATCAGGGCATAAAAACTGCCATCGGCCCCATTAAAAGGAAACGTGCTGCCATCAAGGACATACTCGGAAATCCGATAACCGACAATGATGAACAACTTGTACGATGGGCACAACACTACTCTAGCCTGTACTCCCAAGAAGACCCTGTAAAACCCAATGCACTGGACAATGTCTCTCCTAGACCCGAAATGACCGAGCTCGACGATCCTCCTACGGATGGCGAACTGCGCAAAGCTATCCAAAGCTTGAAACTGAGCAAAAGCACTGGAGTGGACAACCTGCCGGCTGAACTCTTGAAACTGGCCTGTGTATTCCCCTCCCCCCCCCCTGTACGCTCTCCTATAGCGATGTTGGGATGAAGGAACAGTGCCTCAAGATATGAGAGACGCCGATATCATTACCCTGTATAAGGGCAAAGGAGATAGAGGTGACTGCAACAACTATAGAGGGATATCATTACCGAGTGTAAATAATTAAATAAAGAGGAATAATAAAAATATCTTTATTTTCTTCGATTATCATAAAAATTGAGGGTTGGGAAAAGCGTGCCGAAGTAAGACAGGAGTGGCGTCAGGACATTATGGCTGGTATGACTCAACACGACAGTGATCTGTGTGAGTCATTGAAGCAGAAGAGACTCCGTTGCCATCTTCCACCTCCTACGGACTCATGTCACACCTGCCATAAATGCGGCAAGAAGTGCCGCGCTTAAATAGGACTCTACAGTCACATGCGCCGTTGCAGGCGACCGTGATTCCACAAGCGCTGCAACACCAAACATCTACCAAGCGACAACGTATCAGGGAGCTGGAAAAGCATTTATTTGAAGCTTACATGGAAAAGATAGAATCTGACATTAGACATAATCCACGAGCTTTTTGGGCTTATGTAAAATCGAAGAAGCTTTCTAACTGTTATCCATCTTTCTTTCAATTTGGACTACGTTCCTCTGGAGATGGAGAAGTAATATGTAACATGTTTGGTGACTATTTTTATTCCAACTTTTTAGAACAAAACTCCAGTACAAACACCGGCTCCCCATTGCATAATATGTCAGAAATCTTTGGTCAGTCTAGCCACACGGGGTCGTATATAGGCGCTGTGGAAATCAATACCAATGAAGTAAATATACTTTTGAAACAAGTGGATTTGAATAAATCGGCGGGACCTGACAATATACCACCAGTTTTCATACTAAACTGTGCAGAGAGTCTAACCCTCCCGCTTTCCCTCTTGTTCCAACGCTCGCTCAGTATGGGTGTCGTACCGGATATTTGGAAGTCAGCCTTTATCACACCTGTTTTAAAAAGGGGATCTAGGACTGCCGTTGAAAACTATAGACCGATTTCGAAGTTGTGTGTATTTGCAAAGATTTTAGAAAAAATTGTCTATAGGCAGGTATACTCAGCTTTGAGACTCGATTTTACTGAATGTCAGCATGGTTTTCTTAAGGGGCGGTCTACTACTACTAACCTCATCCTCAGTAGTGATTTCCTGTCTGATGCAATGTCGCAAAGGTCACAAGTAGATGTAATTTATACAGATTACACCAAATGTTTTGATAAAATATCTCACAGAATATTATTGGCTAAGCTATTACATATGGGTGTCCGGGGAGACCTATTTAGGTGGTTTACATCTTACGTGGAGAATCGATGTCAGACTGTCGTCCTGAATGGGTACTCTTCCCGGTCGATGCGCATTCCCTCGGGAGTTCCTCAGGGTTCCCTGTTAGGACCTCTCCTCTTTAATATCTTTGTTAATGACATCATAAATAGCTTTCATTGGTCCAAAATACTACTCTATGCAGACGATATGAAGATTATGAAGCAGGTAAACACTGATGCGGACGCTCGTTTGCTTCAAGAGGATTTAGATCGTTTCCAGAGCTATTGTGAGCTTAATAAGCTTGACCTAAACGTTAGTAAGTGCCACGTCTGCACTTTCACGCGCAAGCCGTACCCCATATCATATCAATATGTATTACTAGGTGAACCCGTGAATAGAGTTCAAACCGTGGTCGATCTTGGCGTTACCTTTGACTCAAAACTCATATATGACACACATATTGATAACATCATCGCTAGGGCAAGTAAGGCTCTAGGGTTTGTTATGAGAACTTCCTCAGAATTCAAAAACATTAAAACAATAAAAATTCTGTATTGCTCTTTCGTTCGAAGCCACCTCGAATATGCATCGCAGGTCTGGAACCCCATTTATAACACGTATATCGATCGTCTAGAAGGCATACAGCGCAAGTTCATGAGGTACATTCAGTTTCGTTCTAAGTGTTATTTACCTGATTATCATGCCCGTTGTAGGAAATTTCATATTCTTCCCCTTTCTGAGCGACGTAAGATAGCGGATTTATCGTTACTGTTCCGCATAATGAATGCTACAGTAGATACTCCGGAGTTGGTGAGGAGAATAGGACTTTGCGTGCCCTCTGCATTTTTACGTAGACCAAACTTGTTGCACACCCCTATAGCACGGACTACATACAGAAAAAATTCATATGTAATAAGGGCTACACGCACGTATAATAAGACATGTCGGGGTGTTGAATTGGACCTGTTTGTGGATAGTACTTCAACACTGAAAAAGGTGCTAAGTGATGGCTACTTTAATGAGAGTGACTGAAGTTCTGAAGAGTGGAAATAATGTATTTTTTTTGCTAACCGACACTTATCTATTTAACTTTATCTTTGTCTCCTCGCAGACAGTTATGGTTCGTTGTTTCATCTAACCAGGGCTGTTTGTGAGGTTTCAGTTTTTAACTTACCTGTGAAAACTTGTAATTGGCCTTCGATCGGTAATTTGTATTATACTAAGAATTATGTTAGCTGTAAGTTTTCCCAAAATGTAAAAATAAAATAAATAAAATAAAATAAATAAGATGTTGTGGCCAATGAATGACTTATATAGGGATTAAAGGTCTGCCCTGGTAATACTTCCTCTGCTTCTACGTCCTACAGGAAAAAGCAAGAGAAAGATTTTGGCTTAATGGTAAAGAATGCTGCGCGTTAAATGTAAAATTTCATGATCTTGTGTGCCTACCTCATGTAGAATTTGGACGCACGGTAGTGCCCTAAGTTTTCATGCCAAGTCAATCTATTTATTTAAGTAAAACATAAATTTTAAAATTATGTCACATTAAGATGTTGTTAAGTTAGGTAGGTAATTACGTTAAACTTAAGATAGAAAACAAAAGTCCCATAAGTAGGGAATAAGGGCCTGAATAAATTCACCGATGTGATAATACATGGATCCCACAAATAACGGTAAAAGAACTGAGTTGCGAGAGTTGTGTTTTTTATTCACAAATTTTGTTGTTGATGGCATTCTTCTTTATTGATTTTTTTATATAAGATGCTATGTTTTTATAAAAAAACAAACACTTTCTTTTTTCTTTAACGTGAGGAAAATCTAACAGCTTACTTGGGAGCCCCGGGTAAGCCCTCGGAAGGATACCCCAGGACTCCCAACAGACCTATGGCTACCATTACGGCCTTACCTTGGTTCGGGTGCTATCCCACGTCTATGGGGGTTCTTTGGGTATTATCCGGCTTCTTATGGAGGGCGTACGTGAATCTCTCACGTCACGCTGTCGTCTACTAGGGCCTGCGTCTGTAAGGACGGTGAGCAGCCCCAGAGAAAAGAAAGAAACACTTAACAGTTTAGTCTTTTGATAGGCATCGTAAAATTAGGTTCGATATCTTTGATACATTACATCGATAGTTATACTCGTAGATTGTGTGATATGTTTGGTAGTTTGTATTTGTATCAGAGATATTTTTTCTTGTATTTTGTACCTTGTAGGCATAGGTGGTAAACCTAGTATTGCGTTGAAACGGATTGGCGCAGATTGTGGTTATCTGTTGTTGAAATTTTTACCACCGGCAGGTCACCGAGGCAGACAACTATAGTTGACTCGGTGTAATTAATTCTCAAAGCCAATTCAGAGTGTAAACAGGTAAGATACAAATTCTAAATCGTTTTAAATGTTACTAGTACAAAGTAGCTACTCTGTATAGTCTAGTAATAGTTATGTGAAGCCGAGCTGTTGAAAATAAGTATTGCGGCGCGTCTCACCTCGTAAAAACATGGCGGTAGACGATAAGAAAAAAACTTGCTTTCATTGATAAAAGCTGCTTACGTAAACGTTGTTTGTCAATGACGGTGGTGATAAGCCTCAATGGCGCCTACTTGCAGATAAACATCGTGTCGACATACAGGAATACCAAGTCTATAGAGTTTAATATAAATATGCAACTAAATATACATACAGGACTCTTCTGTTAAATACTAACAACTTACCAGGACCAGATTCCTGGCAGTTTGCTAGTATCTACAAATAACTTCTTGTTGTTTTGGTGAATTTCACAGGTCCCAAAACACTGGGGCAGAACAGTGTCAAGGACTTTTAGTGAGTATTCTCAGTGCCAATGCCAACATGATCAGGTGCTGGACGACCCTTAGGGTCCGTTCACACAGACCGGCTCGGAGAGCATCGGCGCGCACTTTTCTTTGCACACAGACCGGATCGTATACGCTCGGAGCTGGTCGGAGCGGAGCCGCCAACTATTTCACATAGACCGGCTGGAAGCGGATGCGCTCGGAGCCGATCGGATGCCCTCGCAGCCGGTCGGATGCGCTCGCAGCCGGGTGGATTCACTACAAAGGCAGTAGCAGTATCCACGCAGTCCAAGTTTTGTTTTCGGTGTTAACGTGTGCTTTTCGGAACATGCTTTTAGATAGCCGCGATGAAGAAATATATAAAGTTTTCATCAGTGATGTTTTCGTATAAGTACACACAACTGTTCTGTTTAAATTGTGCCATCAAAATGGCGGTCGGCGTGGGGCGGCGCGCACGCAATCGGAGCCGATCGGCTGCGCGAGCGGGAAAGAGCCAAAGACTTCTATATAAACAGAGGTAGACGTGCCGTACTCTAACAAGCGAGATTTCAAAAGCAATCCTCAAACACACACATTGCTAAGACTACACTCACTTATAAATACTATTTACGTAATTGTCACCACACACAATAGCAATATACGGATAGAACAAGAGTAAAAGAGAAGGCGTATGGACTCCAATTTCAAGTCGAGTACCTACTCTCGAAGTTTTGACTCACAACAGTGCGAACAACGCTGCTAATTAGCGCAGTTTATAGGTTTCAAAAATCGTTGCGTAGGGCATGTCTACCTCATTTTATATAGAAGTCTTTGGAAAGAGCACGCAATCGGAGCCGATCGGCTGCGCGAGCAAGAAAGAGCATGAAATCGAAGCCGAACGGCTGCGCAAACCAGAAAAAGTACCCGATCGGAGCCGGTCAGCTCCTCTTATTATTTCACACCAAGCGCGTTCAAGCATTCTTAATGACAAAAGCCATGACATGCAAAAATAAACCTTACTTCAAATACTAAAAACTCTGTTTTCAACGTGATAAAAATCTGCTCTCCTCTCCGAGCTGGTCTGTGTGAACGGACCCTTACACTATTCCACGCCTAATCTTGTGAAAAAATAGGACTAGATAGCTAATATCTACGCGCCTCCACACAGCCGGAAGTTGGATTAAACCACAGATCAAGAATAAGAAAGAAATCCTCTTCTGGTTTCTGTGAACTAAACTCTTAGTTTCTATACTCTAGGGGGGATGACGCGGCATAATACTGTCTACCTAGACTTCGTGAATTTATAGCAGGTCAGTAGCGAAAGATTAAGCACTACGTTTAAAATTGGCAAAAGTATTGCCCCATTAGACCCCGGATATTTATCATTTGACTTTTCGACTTGCCTTCAAGGTAAGCAACTGACCACTTCTGTGTTTTACGTAGTTTTACTTTCATTCCCTATTCAGCACGGAAATTCTTTAAAACATTTTTTTTGTGAGTATATTTAAAACTCGTTCGTTTTCCTCTACAGATCCGGCATAGAGTCTGTAGAATGCCTTTTTAAAACAATTTTAAAAACTCGTCGTCGAAATTTAGATGAAAAATTTTTGACAGCTCTTTTCTAATCCGACATCGAGATTTAAAAAATACTTTCACTGATCGTATTCGTAAGTTATCAGTCGCACACACGAACTAAGGAGTTCCTGGACAGGGACACTCTTATGGGAAAAGTTTATACTCATCACAGAACAGACGCATCACAGAGCGAACAAATATTTAATGATAAAGAGTCCCGTTTTGACCCTTTGGGTATAACCATTGATTTAGATTGAGAGTAGCGAAAATTATTAAATCTATGGGTATAATATAACCTTAAAAAGAATGTCGAAAGTATTGTAGCTTCAGATTGTCACGTCGGCGTCGTGTAACTAAAGTCATAATCTGACTTCGTAAACCTACTACGATGTCGATGACACAGACACATCTGTAATTTCTAGGCCTTCCTACAACGGTTTTATGAATGAGTACAAAATTGAGTCACGGTCGAAGCATTCAAATTATGTAGAGGCTATTTATATCCGGCTTCCAAATATTTGTACCCGTTACCTTTAATCACGAATTCACGACTTTCACTTTCGTGATATTCCTCGTACAATCTTTCTCTCGGGCTATTTCCGTTTCGTGTTGAAGAGTACATTATTACAAAATACTGCCTAGGTATTTTAAAGGTATTGTAGCATTTCACCTTCTTCCTACTTGCGGAATTCCTCTCCTTATGATGACCATGAAGAGTTATACTCTACAGTGCTGCACAGGGAAAGTTCCCGTATCTTTTTTCCGTTTCCCACCTTTGGCAATAAGGTAATAGTCACAGATATTACAATAAGATTGATTTCTGTAATACTGTTCTCACCTTTTTTGATTGAGTACTGTTCTCACCTTTGGGCTGACTCCGCGAGGTACTTATTAGACGCGCTTGACGCTATGCAGAGACGTGCTATCCGAATAATCTGTTGTCCCGAGGTGAAGGGAGGCCTCGAATCGTTGGCGCAGCGAAGAACCATAGCGTCCTTGGCTGCCTTCTACCGAATGTATCATGGCGAATGTTCTGAAAGAAGGTGGTGGGATCAGGTTGAAGAGCTCTTCAGCCTGATCCCACCATCTTCTTTCCGATCCCGAACAACGCGTGCTGGGCAGAGATGCCACTCATACACAGTGGAGAGAATCTTCGCCAGAACCGAGCGTTTCAAAAGATCGTTCCTCTGTCGAACTATAAAAACTTGGAACGACCTGCCCGCACACGTATTTCCCCCTCATCTTACAATCCCGGGTTCTTTAAGAGGAGCGTGAAGAGGCACATCACAGGGCCGCCAACTTGAGGACCACTGTCAGAAGTGGCCCCCAATCGCTAGATGCGCCACGGCTTTCCAGCAGGCTGGTGGCGACGTCAACTTGGCGAGCTGAACATAAAAAGAAATACTTTGACCTCTTAATTCGTAGGTGAAGTGGCTCGGGACCCTGAAATACTGATTATGCCCCAAAGAATTCAAAAAAAAAACTGTATACTTAACAACATTATGAACTGAAAAATATAACTTGTAGTTTATTAATCCTCAAAACTCATTGGTACCTTGTTTTTAGGGTACCGTAACTACCCGAAGGGTAAAAACGTAACTAAGACTGAAACTCCGCTGTCTGTCTGTCTCCAGGTTGTATCTCAGAAACCTTCATAGCTAGAGAACTGAAATTTTTACTGATGATGAATTTCTGTTTTCTTTCTGACTATATTCAGAAAATAAATTAAGGGGGCTTCCATACAATTAACGTAAGTAATTTTATAACGCGAGAGTCCGTCTCGCACTTGGCTGGTTTTAACGAAATCCAATAAGTATGAAACAGGAAAGAATTCCACCCAACCCCATAGCACCCCAGTCCTGGGACATCCTTCCGAGGGCTTACCCGGGGCTCCCAACCGTAGGCTGTTGGGCGTTGCGCGAGGTTTTTTAGTCGGTAGGAGTCCGGCATAGCATCCATGAAGGATGAGGAAAACCCCACAGCACCACATGTCTGACAGATATTTTAGAATTTTGTAACTACATACATAATTATTTCAATAACATTTGCATAAAGTTTTCAATAAATTGAACCAAAGATTATGACGCGCGTTACAAAGTTTAGAACCCCGTCGAACCCCCGTAGGGTGGGTTTAAAAAAGATGTAGGTATGTCGGATTGTTACCTGCTTATTCTATTTATTTCATTTATTTGTGTCAATTTTTCGCACCAGGTAATAAAATTATCCGTAGGCACAAACTTCACCAAAGATCCCACGACCACCTTATTATTTTATTCAATGGGATCTAGACACGCGGCAGTATGACCAGCCAAGTTCGAAGACAAAAGACAATTCTGTTAGACCGTATTCTTAATACTGAGAATTATATTATTATACTATCTAATCGTTAAATTTCTACAAAATCAGTGTTGAACCCGGAGTTCGAGTTGTAAACAATTTTTTGTAGCTTTCGCATTTATTATATGTATTAGATACATATCACAAATATTTTAAACATGTGTTTCAACATTAGCTAAATTGCTTTATTTGCGTCCTTCGTATTTACGGTCGACTATGTCCGCTAGTACGTCTGTGTGTAAAAAGTAAAAATAAGGTAGCATTATGTGCTGAGCGCCTGTGTCTCCTTTTTAAACATTTTATTTCATGCTCTCCTCTCACAGGCCTTCTGGAAGAGATTGAGAAATAAATTACAGTTGTAGGTACCTACTTTTTTATTTTATACTACCTACTGAGGTGGCAGACAAGGTTACGCCCACCAAATGGTTGGTTACCGTAGCCTATGGATGTTTGCAGCATCAGAAGCGCTGCTGACCCGGGTGCAGGTTGTGACCACCCAGAGTTGAAATTCTTTTCAAAGTGGAATAAAAAATTACAAAACCTATGACCCTGAGACTGTTCTAATAAGCCCAAACATGGTATCATACATTTATTAGATAGGTAGATATATAATTTCTGAGCAGTTGTCACAGCCGACTATGCAAGTGAAAATATCATCAAAGTATCTAGGCAGGTACTTACCTATGTCTCTTTATCAGTAAGTATAAGTAACAAACTTCAGATCAAATTGGACCTCTGAATTTTAGTGAAATCCCTAATCATCCCCAGGAAAATCTTTAAAATTGATATCTATCTAACAACCATATTGGTCACGTTGACTTTAAAAAAAACACTTGACAAGGTCCATGGGGTCTTCCCACGTAAAAATTATCAGATTGTTCTCTCATCCCTGATCTAATTGGTACCAGTCCTGGTGGCAAAAAATACGACTGGACTGCCGTCGTTTTATTTAAATTCATAACCCATTTTTTTATTTAATGATTATCCTTCCTAGTCTTTCAAAGCACGTACCTATTCCGATCCCTTGCAAAATTCCCTGTGGCCGGTGTCCTACCGGGACTGAGCAAAAAAATAGCACGCAAGAGCGGGCGAGCCGAGCCGCATTCCTTCACTGGGTCGACGGCACGGCCGGCCCCTCACTCCGCTTCCGTCCGTTTCTCACTAGTCGTTCGCGCGCTTCGTCTGCGATTACTTGTGTGAATGTTAATCGCCGTTTGCCGCGTAGTATGTTTACAAGTGTTGTTGTTGTTTTTACGTAATAACAAATTATTTTGTGGTGAATGACAGTGCGCAATATTGTATTACGGATTTGTGAAGTTTAATATCACATAGTGGATCGCGAGGAGGAGAGAAGAACGGTGGGGACCGAGCTCAGGTAGCGTGCGTTCATATTTGTTTTCGATCTGATTACAATCAAAGCTAGCGCCAATCTAGTTTTACGCAGTTCAAAATGTAGATTGCAATTAGACGTGATTTTAATAATAGAGCCACGTGATCATGTATACTGAATGCAGACCACGTGGTTTGACTGGTGGTGTAAACAACTCTGTGTGCCCGTCTCCGCAAGTCGCAACGACCGACGACGCGGCACGGCAGGCAGCGGCACTACGCAAAGCGCAGCGCAGCCGCGCAGGCGGGCGAAATGTGGGATGTGGGTGATGATGGCGAGGCTAGCGAGATACGATACGACACCAAAATGATGCCATGGTGCTTTTTGTAGGACCTTGGTTTTGTTTATTTACAAAAATAAAAGGTACCTTATCAATTACCTACTATAATAATAAGTGTTGTTAGTACACTAAGTAGATCTATCTGAGGCAACTCCGATGTCCTTGCGTTTAATTGTGAATGGGTATGTATTTGTTATTATGCCGTAAATAAATAACATTTTTATGGTTAAATTGAATCAGCACAATTTAATTTATTTTAAATAAGCCAAGCATCTTAGTCTTATCAGCATTTTTTGTGTGCCTTGGTTCTAAGCACGTATGTTATTATTACATTACATAACTCTATTTGTATATTTAGGTACTTATTTGTATTTATAAATTACCTACTTAATTTGAAATCCAAAAATTCCAATGTCATGTGTTTGTGACATTAAATGTCAGAAAAGAACAAACGCCTGGGCTGATTTTGAATATTATTGCAAATTTTGCAATATTCAAAAAACACTTAAAAAGGTACTTAGGTAATTACTTGCACAAAATAACTCAATTAACTAAGTATTCGATACTTGAGTGCATTGGCACAAACATACAACAAAACAGACATGCAGCTTTGTAAATGGAACAAATAAATCCCGGGTAAAAATCCCCGATGTTATGACAAGGGTTAACTTGGAAATTAGGAAAACCCCCGGTCTTGAGACTATTCTAATAAGCCCAAACTTGGTATTACCGATATCCTTTAATTTTCTGCGCTCGTGACCCAGCAGTGTTCTGTAAACGATCACTGTAGTAAGCAACATTTACTATCGCCAGTTATGGATGGGTGACCATCACTTTGTGACATTTATTTGCGAGCGTTTCCGTGCTTCAGAAAGCCCGTTAAGCCGTTGGTCTCGGTTGTCAGTAAAATGGCAGTCGTTAAGCCAAGTTGAGGGCCTTTATGGGCGACTTGAAAAATTTCAACAGCAGGCAGTCATACATAACACAACCTGCGCCCGTCCATATCAACACGGCAGTACGGCTCACCACATTATAATAATTATAATCTCAGACAATTTTTAAAAATGGTGAAATGTGGGCATATAATATGCCTCTGCCTACCTCTTCGGGGAAAAAAACGTGACTATATGTATGTATGTTTAAAAGTACATACCTACATAAGTAAGATTGCTTCATCAACTCCGTACGAAATGATCGATGATAGCCAAACGCCTGATCAGATCTTCGATAAAGTTGATAATCCTAGGTATTCTAGGTAGGTACCTACCTACTAGGTATCTGTATCTGTCTGTGACGAGTGAAACCCCAGATGAAAGGTAGTAAAGTAGGTAGGTAGTAGATACCTATTTCCATTTTGTGGTCCATTTTACCTTAATTTGGTAATTAAAACATCTCTTTTAAGGATTTAATAGTAGGTAGGTAAATCTCCATGGACGCTATGCCTGATTCCCAGAAAAAAACTAAAACTACGTGGTGTCCTACCATCTGCCTACGGGCGGAACTCCCGGGTACGCTTTCGGAAGGATAACCACAGCCCACAGGACTCCCGACACAGACTAAAAACGCTTTCAAAAACATCTAAAAATTTAACTCTCAAAAATATACTGTAAAATCATACCGTTGCGTTTGGTCATGCATTGGCTTTGGCCAAAAGGGAGACGTAGAGGATTCTACTATACGCTCACATTTCATCAGATAACTGGTTGTGCCAAGTATACCAAACGGCAGTGGCGGGGCAAGACCTAAATTTGGTGTGGGCAAGACAGATTTCGCGAGGCCCCTTTCTGTGGCGCCTTATTACAGGTCAGTGGGCGCCAATAATAAAAGTATAAGGAAAAAAAATTAAACCACAGAGGTTTACGTCAAATGTGGTTAGTTGGGTCACTCGTCCCAAAAAATCCAGCATAAAACATATATTGTTTGTTCCACTACCTAAATGGGTCCAGGAGTATTTGTAATTCCTGTTGGACCCCTAGTGGAACTTAGCAGTGGAACCAACAGCCCGGAAGGAATAAAACAAGGGATTCCCCGCTCTGGTCGACGGCGCACAGTGGATCGATTCATACAAATCGGCGGACATAGGAATCTTGAAAAACTTTTTACTGTTTTTACAAAAACTAATGATGCCAATGTGTTTTTTAATACAGTTGCTCAAAAAGTGGCATATTACAGGGACGTATAGCGTTCGGGATGTGAGCTATTACACACTCGTGCTTTTTCTTTACCTTTCCCGCACTCGTGCGTTTTCTTTCCCAACAATCCCAACTGTCAAAATAATGTCTATTAAAAATGAAAAAAATAATAGCTTAAAAAACCCCCGACTCACAAAAAAAGAATCTGTAAAAAGTAAAAAAAAAATAACTATTATATTATGACCTATCTACCCTAAGTATGGGATGCGGGGTCCTGCGAAGGGATGCGGGGTCCTGCGAACATCTTCGGGACCCCAATGGGTCGGGTCCTCCTCGTGGTGCATCCTGGGCAACGGAGTAGCGACCACTCCCCTTCCTCTGTGGGGGAGTGGTGCTACTCTGGCAAATTCCGGCCGAGGCGGGAGCAGCCCACCTGTGGGGTGCTCGGTGGTGTGTGTTGCTGCCGGCCGTGAGTAGCAACACGGTTGGCAGCAGCAGTGCTGGGCCGCTATTGCCTCGTCAGTTGACGAGGTGATGGCGGCAAAGAGGGAGGCGCGGGGGAGCGGGAGTAATGGAAAATACTCCCGCTTCGCCGTGCAGTTCGGGGGCGGCGCTCACTGAGGAGTTCACTGCGCGCCCCCGATTGTATCGTGTTGCTGCTGTCGCTCCACCACATTTGCTGGCGAGGCGATAGTGGCGAAGTATGAGAGGCACTGCATGGAAGGGCGGGAGTTTGGGTAAATGCTCCCGCCCTGTCATGCAGTTTGGGGGCGCCTGCGCTAGGAGCTAGCGCACGTCCCCCGATTGTTTCATGACCGAGGGCGTAAGGTTGGGGGACCCCGCCCTCCAACGGTCACATGGCGGTGGGCACCTTCCCCGTGTTCCGGGGGTGCCCATTAGCGCACGCCTGCGCCAGCCGCTCTCTGACTCCTCTATGACAGAGGGGCGCTCGAGAGCGGTTTAGTGGGTAGGACGGTCCATTCCGGACCGGGCCGGGAGTCCCACACACCATCCCAGCTGCCCCTGAAGCTGGGATGAAGGCGCGTAAATGCGTTCCCCGCGTCAAAAAAAAAAAAAAAAAAATCTACCCTAAGTATTAAACCTGTATTATTATTATAGTTAGCTATATTATTTACCAATTCATATTTTTTAACTGACAGTTTGTAGTTGTTTGTAGGGTAGATAGGTCGTAATATAATAGGTAGTTATTTTTTTACATTTTACAGGTTTTTTATTGTTCTTTTTT